>JADLZL010000662.1:0-613623 GCA_015844335.1 Chrysopogon serrulatus
TTATACATAAATTAATTCCGACAATTAGGAAAATAACAACAGCATGTTTCATGAGAAAAACGATTGATCACTAGCACTACGATTCGAGACAAAATCATATCGCCTAGTGCTAGTAATGTAATGAATACAAGAACGAAGAATGTGGAGAAAGTAGTCATCCTTACAGTGGGATTGTCGAAGACGATGAAGCGTAGACCGGCGATGGAGATCAAAGAACGGCGGCGGAAGGGAAGTAGACGCCAAAGCGAAAGCAGTCGCGACGGCGCTTCCAAAAAACCTTATACGGCCCCTACCCCGTGCAGGGACACGAGGGGACGTAGGCTTCGAGTCGCTCTCCCCGGGCGATGGCACGCCGACGGCGGGATGGGGAAGAACGGCGGCAAAGACAAAGACAAGTGGCACGGGAAGAGATGAATTCTTCGTATGAGGACGACGCCTCGCCCCCGATTATATACACACGCGTTGCAGCTAATAAGGTAAGTAATTAGCCGCACAATCACAAAGATCGACGTGATTGTCCTTCTATTAATCAACTAATCACCAATCAAAGCAATCACCATTAATGCGAGAATAATTGCTTGCCAAAAATAAGGCAGCGCAATTTTCTCCATGCATGCAAAAATTCCGAGTGGCAAAAGGTAGCCAAGCACCCGCAAGGCCGAGCCGACCATTCACGCGCAAGATCGTGCGCGCCCGCGCCCGCCCCGCCCCGCCCGGCCCGCCCCGAGGCGAGGCGAGGCGAGCGAGCGAGCGCGTGTGGGCCTTCCTTTTCCCTCTCACTAGCTTCAAATAAGTGGAGGTAGCTCACCTATTTAAGTTGGCCTCACTCCCCTTGAACTAGCAATGTGGGACTAAAGTCCCCCACCATACCATGCATGTGTGAGTGGGCCTTTGGGATTTATTTGAATTATTATTTGGGCCAAGCCCAAATCTTCTAACAGTCCCCCACTGATCCCGTGAGGCACGCATCATTCTTCCTGTACCAAAGTACTGTTAATATACCAGCTATTCAGTGGAGACCGATTAAGGTTGAACATCCACCTAGAGCAACAAGATAGACTCATCCACAACTGCACAATGGACTAAGCCTTGAATTGACGGTTTGGTGTGAACAAGCTTCTCTTGAAGTCTTGATCGATACTAGGTCGCCATTTGCCTACCCCCGCAAGTGGAGCGTATAAGTCATACTCCTATCTCACTTCATGAGCTTCTTAAAGAATTCCCAATTCTTATAAACCGCGACTAACGCTTGGGCTCACATAGGTGTGTTCTTACAAAAAAATACCCCAGTAGGGACAAGATCTTGCTATAAAGCCTTAGAACACATTAAGACTAAGTCGGCCTACCTTACGTAAATGAGAGTACCGCATCTCCAACGGAGTGGGAGTAACTTGAATTGTACTCTCCCGCTAACCGACAGCCTTGTTCTTCCTGTGTCCTAATTCACGGGATCTCCGATCACATAGGTTGGGTTACTACCGAGGTTAACTCACATGGGTCTCAACCCCATCTCCTTCGATGCATTGTCAATCACAAGACGTGATAATCCCTTAGTAAAGGGATGCGCAAAGTTCTTAGCTGTGTTTATATACTCCACAGCTATAACTCCAGAGCTTCTCAATTTCCTGACAGACTTAAGCCTATGCTTCACATGTTTGTTGGACTTCATATTATCCTGATGTTGACACTCCTTAGCGTCAACTTTTACTAGCACTTTAAACCCGAAGGAGAACATGAAAACATACTAGTCTAGGGCTTTATCTCGATAAATTCCACGAGTTTTGCATATTCTATATTTTCCGTGGAATTTTCCGTAAAAGGATAAAAGAAGGATTTCAATGGATAATTATCACTTAAATTGATCCACGTCGGAGCAACATCGCTAGAGGACTCGGGAAGGGTCTAGAAGACACCCGGCGAGGGCCCGCAGAGGGAGATAAGGTGGGGCCGGCCGGCCCCCCCCTCGGGCCGCCTTGGGCGCCCCTAACTCCACCGATCACCGCCGCCTCTGGAGTCTTCCTCCCTCGGTTTATGCGTGGAGTCCAATCGCAAGCATCCCTACGTTGATTTGAGGTCGGTTTGATCCGACGGTGCACATGAGATGAAGACGCGGATCGCCGACGTGGCGGTTCCTTGCCCCCTACTCCACCTCGGCCTATATAATGACGCCCAAGGCCCCCAAGAGGCATTCTACACCCCAAGGCTTCATATTCTTCATTAGATTAGGGTTAGGGTCCCTCTAGTTGATCTAGTCTAGTTCATCTAGTTCTAGCTAGTTCATCTAGATGTAGCAATTAGGAGAGACTAGTTCTTCTAGATCTAGTCTTGTTTAGAGAATAGAGAGATTGAGTAGAGGGTAGAGATTGCGGAGGAGCTCCGGCATGTCGGCGCTTCTTCGTGGCTGTATTCTTTCTCGATTCGACTTCCTCGAGAGTGAGCGTTTCCGAGGTACTTTTGTATTTACTATTCTCGATTCAAGTAAGGCCGCTTATATTCGTTCTTTAGTTCACATCTCATATTGAGGACTTTGATCTTGGTAATTGCTTGGTTGAAGTAGTATTTCGTAGTGTAGGCGTGGTGCCTAGGCTAGGTTTACTTGTGGATGTCCCCCGATTAGCCGGATAGTGGTAGCTCGCGTAGGTGACTTTATAGCTGCGTTGAATCCTCCGTAGTCCACTTCCGTTGATAGGACGCACAGCCGATAGGTGTCCGGTAGGTAGATTACTACATTTCTTCTCCTATTCAGGTCACTTGCCCGATAAGACGATATTATACAAAGTTTACCGGTAGTCAGAACTAGAGTACATTAGCTATTTCCTTTTCTTGATATGATCTATGCCTAATTGTAGGGTTAAGTCTATATACTTTGTCATTATCACAACTGTTTCTCTCGTGGATACGATATTTAAAACCTCAGGGTAAAATGTGACACGGGTATGATATCGGTAAGCGCTTATGGATAATCCTACTTAAAACTTATTTAAATAGAGTGCAGTTAAAAATACCAACACCGACTATTCTTCACTTTCGTAATAACATTTTTTGATTATCACAATTTATAAGAATAGCAGGGATTGGTTTTTCAACCACGTAAGTCCATCAATAGTTCTCTTAACCATTCAGCTTCGTCAGAGAAGTTGTATCCGAGCCGCGAGCTCGCCTCCATGGTAGATTTTGTAAGTATTGTCTGTTTTACTAGATCTCCATGAAACAAAGACCACCACCCAATGTAAATATATAGCCACCGGTGGCCTTCTTTCAGCCAGAATCTGAAATCCAATTTGAATCACTATATCCCTCAAGTACACCTGGGTACCCTAAATAGTGAATTCCATAACTTGTTGTACCCTTCAGTAGCGCATTACTCGATCAATCCCACGCCAATGATCATCTCCCGGATTAGAGGAGAATCTACTCAACTAGCTTACAAAGAAATGAGATCGGGGACGAGTTGCGCTTAGCTAGATACATTAGAGATCCGATAATTTGGGAGTATCTCGGATGATCCTTTCCTAGCCTCTTGTTTTTTCAAGTATCAAACTAGGATCATAGGGTGTTGGAGAAGGCTTGCTATCCGTATAGCCAAAGCGACTCAATACCTTCTCCGCATAATGGGACTGTAAAAAGAGTAATCCCATTCTCACCCTTTCTCAATTTAATATTAAGGATCACATCAGCTTCACCCAAATCTTTCATGTCAAAATTTTGGGATAAGAATGATTTTACATCATTTATCTCATCGATATTGGTCCTAAAAAAAATCAGTATGTCGTTAACATACAAGCATAGGATTACTCCTTTACCCCCACCATAGCGATAGTACACACAAGTGTCGGCTTCATTCACCGTGAACCCAAAGAGATGTTAAAGTCTTATCGAACTTCTCATGCCATCGCTTGGGTGCTTGTTTTAAACCGCACAAGGATTTAAGTAACCCGCATACTTTGCCCTCTTGTCCTTGTGCTATAAATCCATCGGCTGATCCATATAAATTTCTTCTTCCTCTAACTCTCCATTAAGGAAAGCCGTCTTCACATCCATCCGGTGGACAAGAAGACCATGGAAAGCGACTAAGGATAATAGCACTCGGATTGTAGTCATTCCGGCAACCGGTGAGTAGGTATCAAAGAAATCCTCGCCTTCCTTTTTGTGTATAACCTTTTCGCAACAAGCCTTACCTTGTACTTTTCAATCGTACCATCAGGCCTAAGCTTCTTCTTAAATACCCATTTGCAGCCAACCGGCTTACAACCCATCGGGTTCTGCTCGTTACTTCCCATGTACCATTTGCGGTGATGGAGTCCATCTTACTACGGACTGCATCCTTCCAATATTCCGCATCGTGATGCATATGATTCTCGCAATGGTAGTAGGAGTGTCATCTATGAGGTACACAGTGAAGTCTTCACCAAAAGATTTTGCAATCCTTTGTCTCTTACTCCTTCTAGGAGCTACAACAATTGTCATCCTCTTTATTACCATGTGAATTTATTATTGGCTCAATTATAGGCGTAGGTTCAGGAATAAATTCACTTGACGAACTAGGCAAAGAATAAGTGTCTTTCATCGGGAATATATTCTCAAAGAAAGTAACATCCCGTGACTCCAAAAGTGAATCAACCAAAATATCAGGCGTTTCTGATTTTATTACTAAGAACTTATAAGCCGTCTTTGTGGTGCGCATATCCTAACGAGTAATACAATCAACTGTTTTCGGTCCGAGCTTGCGCTTCTTGTTAATTGGTACGCTAACCATGGCCAAACAGCCCCACGTGCGCAAATAATGGAGTGATGGTTTTCTTCCTTTCCATCCTTCATACGGAGTCACATCACTGTTTTTAGTGGGAACTCTATTCAGAACGTGACACGCAGTCAAAACAGCTTCCCCCCACCATGCCTTTGCCATACCGGACGTTCCTAACATGGCATTCACCAAGTCCATTAACGTCCGATTCTTTCTTTCGGCAACTCCATTGGATTGAGGTGAGTATGGTGCTGTTCGCTCATGAATTATTCCATTCTCCGAGCAGAAAAGATCAAACTCATTGGAAAAATACTCTCCACCACGATCAGACCTAACACGTTTTATTTTCTTTTCCAATTGATTCTCTACCTCAGCTTTATAAGTCTTAAAACACTCTAACGCCTCATCTTTCGTTTTTAGAAGAAACACATAACAATATTTTGTAGCATCATCAATTAAAGTCATAAAATATCTTTTTCCTCCTTTTGTCAACACACCATTCATCTCACAAATATCAGAATGTATGAGTTCTAATAATGTCGTATGCCTCTCGTCTACTGCCTTGTGAGGCTTACGAGGTTGCTTTGCTTGCACACACGCTTGACATTTAGAACCTTTGACAAGAGAGAAAATTTAGAATTAAACTCATCTTGGATAGTCGTGACATACAACCAAAATTAATGTGACACAAACGAGAATGCCATATATCAGTCACAGAATTGTTTGGATCACACATATGGTTCACAACTTTATTACAGAAATCGGAAAGTGAAAAGCGGAACAAGCCTCCGCTATCGTAGCCTTTGCCAATGAATTGGCCGTACCTCGAAATGACTACTTTATTCGACTCAAACACCAGCTTGAATCCATCTCGACATAAGAGGGATCCACTAACGAGGTTCTTCTTTATTGAGGGGGCATGCTGCACGTTCTTGAGCCGCACGATCTTTCCCGAAGTGAACTTCAGATCGACCGAACCAACACCAAGAACAGTAGCATGCGAGCCGTTTCCCATCATGACGGTTGAACCTCGTGGCCCCGGTAAGATGAAAACATAGAGATATCAGTACAAACATGAATATTGGCACCTGTATCTATCCACCAATCATTAGATTGACATACAGAAAAAACACTTGGTAAATTACCATACCCAGATCCGCTAGGATCGCCAATAGTCACGTTGGCAGACTTCTGCCCTGGCTGATTCTTCTTGCCCTTGCGGTTCTTGCACTTCTTGGCGAAGTGTCCATTTTCACCGCAAACGAAGCAAACCACCTCGTCCATGTTCATCTTCTTCTTCTTGAATTGAGTAGTCTGATTAGCCTTGTGCTTGTTCTTTCCAGCATGCTGCATCACATTGGCGCTGGACTGCCCTTCGGGTGCTCTAGGTGGAGCATCCTTTGCCCGAGCTTTCTCTTCAACATCAAGACCAGCCAACAAATCTTCAACGGAGATTTTCTGTCTTTTATGTTTCAGAGCTGTGGCAAAGTTCCTCCATGATGAAGGTAACTTGGCAATAATGCCCCGCCACAAACTTATCGTGCAAATTATGTCCAAGCTGTTCGAGTTCTCTCACAATGAGTTGGAACTCATGAGCCTGTTCCACGACCGAACGGTTATCAACCATTTTGAAGTCGTGGTACTGCTCCATCACATACAGCTCGCGCCCAGCATCCGAGGCCGAGAACTTATGTTCAAGCGCCTCCCATAGTTCAGCAGCACTTTTGATGTTCATGTAAACATCACAATGGCTGGTCGACGTAACGCTAAGAACGCATCCGACTAAAAATCGTCGTAGCCGCGGTAAACTCCTGCACCTCTTTCTCAGATCCGAGAGGTAGTGCGGGAGGATTACTCACGACCCAAAACACGCCCATAGCAGAGAGCCATAACTGGAGGCGAGGCGAGGCGAGCGCGCGCGTGTGGGCCTTCCTTTTCCTCTCTCACTAGCTTCAAATAAGTGGAGGTAGCTCACCTATTTAAGTTGGCCTCACTCCCCTTGAACTAGCAATGTGGGACTAAAGTCCCCCACCATACCATGCATGTGTGAGTGGGCCTTTGGGATTTATTTGGAATTATTATTTGGGCCAAGCCCAAATCTTCTAACAATTTCCTCATGCATGATTACTTTTATTGTGAAATACTATTTTACTCGTGAACGTAGAACTACTGAACCAAACAATTTTCTCATGAAACTCAGGACATTTTACAATGATGATCTGTACTTCTTCGGCCGAATTTTTTCCTTGAAGAAGCAATTTTATGTGTCGCTTAAGTGTCGTCTGTCATCACCGTGACAGATAGCCACGGTCAGCAGCCAGTGTAAGGTGCCAGGTCTCTTCTCCGCATTGACATCTCACGCTGACCCAGTAAAAAAACGCACAGATCGGCAAAACATGGTCTCAAAATCGGTTTAAGTGGTACTTTAAGCTAGTATATGGCCAGTTCGGTCATAAATTGAGTTAATATTCTTTTGAGAGGTGTATGTGGACAAACTAAATTGTTGGAAAATGACAAAGACTTTTTTCCTGGGGGATTTTAATATTGATCTGCCTTTGAAAGATTACGGGACTTACGTTTCTTTCTGCTGCTTTGCTTTCATCATCCATCTACTGACTGAGCCCAGCACAAGAAAATCTGAAGGAGACATGGATAATGGATTGTGATATAGCTGCTAGACCAATGTAAACACTCACGGCCTCAACCTCAAGGATGAACTAATGGACTCCACCGATTCAGGTACATGACGAATGCCTTCTACTAGTAGTTACAGAGTTGAATTTTTTTCCCCAATTGTTCGAATCTGTTTGTACCAAATCCATGAGGTTTGGCAGTGGCACGCGGAGGGAAAAGGGGTGACATGCTTCCGTTTGGGAGGGACAAAGTGTTCCTGTAAAGTTGTTACATTTTCAGGAGTCAACCAGTCGGCGAGGAATACACTCTTTCTATGACAGGTTGTTAAGGGCATGGCCACAGGCAGTAGGGAACGTTGGCCTTAAAGTTAGTACACGTAGGCCACATAGGTATTGATGGAACAAGCCATTCACTTTCTCAACGCATCAATGCACTGCTGCTCAACGGCTGCCGAGCACCTTGCCGACCAGCAGCGTTGGCTGCCGACCAGCTAGGCCGACTACCCTCTCCTTCTCCCCTGACCCAAGGAAGAAGATGCTTGAGCAGCTGCTTACTCTGTTTCAGCGTTGACTGAAACTGAACTCTGAATGAGTTGAGGCAAAAGAACTCTTTTATTGCTTTGCCTATGGGTACGTATTTGTAGCATTGCATAGTCGGTTTTGCAAACCAACTTGCTACCTAACAGTTGTGTAGCAGCTATACTTAGCAAAGACAAAATTGACTACTACTACTAGCTTTCTAACAGTTGTACTATTCTTAGTGCCTAAGTAAAACAGGCCTGCTGCTGCTGTCCACTAGTAAAAACAATTTTAACTACTTCTTGTCAGTTACAGCATCTAGATACTTCCATATATATTACTAGTACTAGCACCTAAACACAAGGATTACTTCTAACATTTCCATGTCAGGCCAAGTCAATGTAGCCATGTGATACTTTCCCAGTTCCATGTGATTTCACGTGGTGGGTAAGTGGGTTGAGTGTATACTTGGCAAGAAGTGAGCAATGTTTGATAGCTTGGAGAATGGATATCATAGTAAATTCATGAGCATCAGTTCATCAGAATCAGTTCATGAATATCTCAGCGGTTGGATGTATGGAGAAGTTAGCGAGTAGGAGAGTTGTATTTAAGGTGGCTGTGGCTTCAAGAGTGTTGCTGCAGCTGTTGCATGCAGGTGCAGTGGGGCAAAAAATAGCTAATTGCAGCACTCACTGTGGCAATATCAGCATATCTTACCCCTTTGGAATTGAGCCTGGGTGCTACCATCTTGGCTTCAACCTCAGTTGTGATCACTCGCACAATCCACCCAAGCTATTCCTCGGCGATGGCACAGTGGAGGTCCTTGGGATATCCATTCCCAGTGGCACGGTGCGCATCAACAGCAGAAGCATCGTGCCATCGTTGGTTCCTAATGCTGCTACAGATGGCATGGTGAACAAGACAGGGAGGTACCATTCATGGTATGGCCTCAGGAAGGGTGGTCCGTTCTTTGCCTCTCCAGATAAGAACAGATTCCTGGTGCTGTCTTGCAACAATGTCCAAGTCCCCTCCTTGGAGATGATGGCAGCATTGTAAATGCCTGCGCCACTTACTGTCCACCAGCCAGGGGGAAAACCAATCTTTTCAGTATCCAATGCGCATTGAGTGCTCTAGAATTGGCTGTTGCAGTGCATCCATCCCAAAAGGCTATACTTCCTGCAGCATCTAGGTCCAACCTCCCACTAATATTTCTGAGTTTGATGCAGAGTCTTCGGTGTACATAGCTGAGGAGGGATCCTACAATGTCACACACTTGATCTTTGAAACTGTTGATGCTCTCCCAGCCTTGCTGGACTGGGTGATCAGTAACTCAACATGCAGTACAGAACCACCTACCATGCCTGCATCTGCATGCCGCAGCAGAAACAGCTCTTGTGAAAACTATACGAGCTAGGGGTGTTTGGATAGTGTGGAAAAAGTTTTGCCTGTGTCACATCAGAATGTCGGAGGGATGTCGGAAGGGGATTTTAAATATTAATAAAAAAACAAATTACAGAACTCGTCAGAAAATCATGAGATAAATTTTTTAAGTATAATTAATATGTCATTAGCAAATGTTTACTGTAGCACTATATTATCAAATCATGGACTAATTAGACTTAAAAGATTCATCTCGCAAAGTTATTGCAATCTGTGTAATTAGTTATTTTTTTAAACTACATTTAATACTCCATATATGTGTGACAACATTCGATGGGACAGGGCAAAACTTTTGCCTCTGAAATCCAAACACCTCAGTGGTTACCGGTGTCACTGTTCTGCAGGGTATCAAGGAAACCCATACGTACAAGATGGTTGCAAAGGTATACATGTTAAAGTAACCTAGTTTCGTTTCCTTAGAGTACATGTTTGAAATGATTTCAGATTGATGTGATGACAGTTTAATGCTTTCTTAGATATATTTAAATCTTCCATAGGTGTTACTAATTTAATAATGTTTTTGAGAAAAACTAAATAATGGTCTTTATTTTGTTTGTTTAGACATTAATGAGTGTTCACTTTGGGAACTCCACTCATGCTATGGAACCTGCATAAATATGCCTGGAACATTTCATTGTCAATGCCCTAATGGAACTTATGGCAACCCCTTCACAGGAAGGGGGATGCATCAAGATCAAGAGTTCCTCTACAGGTGACAATTATATCATGGATTACCTAAGTTTGCGTATACCAACTTCATGAGTTTTGTATATACCTAAGTTTTGCAGAAGCTGGGAAGTTGATGTGGACTATTTTTTTAAACTCTCTTTTATACAATGAGAAATTGATGCCTTTAACAATATTTAATGCTCATCCTACTGTTAGGTAAGAGAGGTATATTTGATATTTAACTCTATTTTTTCAAAACAAATTTCAGGTTTAACCATAGGTCTGTTAGCCAGTTGTGGCTCAATTTTGTTAGTTGTGGGCTTTTATGGCCCCTTCATAACACATAAGATTAAGCTAGGGAAGGCCCAAAAAGCAAAAGAAAGACATTTCAATCAAAATCGTGGTTTGCTACTGCAGCAGTTAATATCACAGAATGCAGATATTGGTGAAAGGATGATTATCACCTTAGCAGAGCTAGAGAAGGCGACTAACAGTTTTGACAAATCTTGCAAGGTTGGTGGTGGAGGACATGGTGATGTGTACAAAGGAATATTAGACCTACATGTAGTGGCCATCAAGATGTCAAAAGTAGTGGTGCAACGAGAAATCAACCAATTCATAAACGAGGTTGCAATTCTTTCTCAAATGAACCACAGAAACGTGGTGAAGCTCCTAGAATGCTGCCTTGAGACGAAGTTCCATTATTAGTATATGAGTTCATTTCAAATTTAACACTTTCTCACCATCTTCATGTTGAAGGGCCATTATCGTTATCATGGGATGATCGACTAAAAGCCTAAGTGTGGGGGTGTTGTTGACGGTAGTTAACATCCAAAATAAACCGCCAACAATCCTTGCATAAGTACCTAAAAGGAATCACAAGCATAAAAATAGAGTTTAAACTAACAGTTTCCACGAGTCTTGGTGAATCTATGTTTTCACAGGGTTATACTAGAAAAACACCAAAGAGGGCCCATATGTCAGAGATAATTGCGAATTCCCGCGTGGCGGGAGCGAGAACAAGAACATTGTAGAAGGCTCCTGGAGGCTCTCTTCTGAGGGAGGGCCTGGGACTCTTGACAGTGGGGGTCGACCAACCCGGGTTGGGACTCGACGAGGTGGGGCGGTCGACCCTACCCCCGGGTCGGCCGACCCATGGGCCCCACCGCCGGCCCCCTCCTTCATAGGTCGGTTCCGAACCGCCTTTGAGATCGCATCTACACCCTTGATTTAAGTCAGTTTGATACAAGGGTCCGGATTCATTACGTGGGACTATATAAACAAAGCCTGACCCCCCTAGGGAGGAGCCCTGATCAGAATTCATAAGCCTCATCGAGAAAGCCTAATCCGGTCCCAGAGCCAGCAATTCAAGTAGAGGTCTAGTTCTACATTTAGAAGCTAGACTTGTATTAGAAATAGCAAGAGAGAGTAGATAGAGAGAGTTCTTGGAGGAAGTGCCGGCCTATCGGTGCTCTCTCTGCAGCTTGTATCTGTTGGAGTCAAGTTCTTCAGAGCTTATCTCTAAGATTTCTCAAAACTTTTGATTCAAGTAAGTAATATTGTTTATCTTGTTCTTCAGGTTTGCGACACTTTTGAGTACTTTAATCCTTATCGTTCTTGGGTTAGAGTAGTTCTCGTAGTGTAAGCGTGGTGCTTAGACTCGATAGCTCGTAGATGTACCTTATCAGCCAGATCGGTGGTAGCTCGCGAGGGCGACTTTATAGCCTCGTTGAATCCTATTTAGGCCACCTCCCGTTGGTAAGGCGAGTAGGACCTGTTGTTAGGAAGATCACACTCTGCCTATGCTCTTTCTACATAATTTCTCCAGTTGAACATTATTAACATATCTTTCTTGTGTTAGACTTAGAAGACCTTAGTGATCTTCTCACCCTTCTATCTTCTCAGCCTTTAGTTGTAGCTCAGGGGTTAAGCTTCTAGTTTAGTTACCCTCTCACATTTTCCATTAGGTTCGATATTAAAATTGGGTTACTTCATCTGGTGAAGTGCTACAACGGTATCCGTGTGCTTGCAGACTTCTCTGTGTGCGTTAACAAATACCAACACGGTGCCCAACGTGTGGGCTAGGCTTGTGAGACGCCTATTAGCTCGCCAAACCACCAAGTGAGCGGTTGACACAATGGAGACAAGCTTGGTGAAAACCATGTGAACCTCAGGATAAAAATCACTATCAGCTTTGTTCATCCCGTTGGTTTGCAATCTCCATACACAAGCTTGTTTTTACTTTCATATATATTGTGCTTATGTAGTTGTTCTTGTAATTAGTTGGCTTGTGTAGCTTGCTAGTTCTTCTTGCTTGTGTAGCATAGAAGTAGCTCTCTTGCGTGACTAATTGGCTTGAGTAGCCTTGTAAGTTGCACTGCTTAGTTTGTGTAGCTAAGTAATTTGAGCTCTCTAGTTTGGCTTGTGTAGCCTTGCTATTGAGCATTGCTAGTGAGTTTAGGTTTTGTGCGCTTTGCATTACTAGTTTGATAGTAGCTCCTCGGTTTGCTTGAAAGTGCTAGTTGCTTAAGGTTGTGTGACCTTGCATACTACATTTGTTTAGGTGTTCTCTAGCTAGCCCGACACCTTAGTTGCTTGATTAGGATCTTTGTAAGGTGCTTGAGAACTTAGATAGAGAGGGGTGTAGTCTTGGCTAGACCGATTAGTTTAATTCCGCAATTGTTCTGGTTAGCCGGGTGATTAAGTTTTAGAAAGGACTATTACCCCCTGTAGTCCGCCATCTCAACCCTACAGAAGCACACATAGCCATCATCCCATAGACTATGTGCAACATAACATTTGATAGCCTAGATAGAGTCAATGCCGATCACAAACCAAAGGTCCGAAGCGGCAAAACCATACATCCATCCTCAATCCATCCATAAACTAAAAAAGGTATGCCATTGGATTTAGTTGAAGTTCCAAACTTATGCATGGATAAGTAAAAAGAGGAGAGGAATCATTTAAATTTTGCTACCAAAATGCCCATATTGGTGTCACCAGTTTTGTGAACAATGAATGTCTAATAATAATAAATTTCAAATCCCATAGCAACCCGACAAATGAACTCAATAAGCTGCTCAAATTTAAACAGACTGATACAGGCATTTTGTGAAAGGTGGTCTCCAATTAAACCACCACATTCACTAAAGAATCAACCAAACTACCAAAAAATTAAATGGGCTGCTAGGTAATATTAGTCTCAAAGTACTATTGTCAGATGGGCTCATGTGGCAGAACCTTCTAAATTATATGGCCCACAAGCACCTGACATTGTCCCTAAGACCTCCGTCTGCTATGCTTGTACACCATATAACTTAAAATATTCCGTCGGGTGAACCCCCAATAAACCACGATTCTTCCAGGATCGATACTTACAGAGACATTACAGTATTACAACAATTTTCATACAAAATACTAGAGTAGCAAAAGACTTACAATAACTTAATTTACAACTCATTTGTAAAACTTGTATAAACCAGTATTATTATTACATAATAGCGAAAGTATCATTACTTAACTTTATTACAAATCACAACAACAAAAGTGCCCTGCCCAAGGGCCACACAAACTACTCCTCATCAGATACTTCCTCAACAACCGTCATGCAACAAGGGTCGTAGCACACTTGTTCACACGGTTCACCTGCAACAGGGATTTAACAAACCCTGAGTACCAAAAGTACTCCGCAAGACTTATCCGACTAAAAATTAGGGAGAAGACTCAGCAATGCTGGCTCATAGGAATCAAGGTGAAGCTTTAGCAAGATCAAAAGATACCATTTGCAAAAACGACTAAAGCTGATCCTTATTATAGCAATCACTTGTCACTCATGTAACAATTTCAAAACTTTTCAGTCTCAACAACTTCCATCATTACTACGATGCCGGGGCTCGGATCAAGTCTCCCATATCGTGGAGCACCGATGATTCGAATCGTTTTATATACCCAGCTGGAGCTTCCTAGCCACACGATGTATGCAGGATTGACCATCTTACATACATCAACTCAACGCTTGTATTTTTCCATACCAGAACATGTCAGTGTATTAACGGTGCGCTCGTAGGATGGGTACACGCTACTTCCCGTCTCGATTGTCCGTTCTCATCATGGATAGTACAAGGGAGCTTACCGCCATTAGCATGCGACTAGTACTATCCAATAACCTCATGATCCCAGAGCCAAACAACGGACGGTCCTTAACCGACACAAGTGGACGACACTACACCAGGGCACTAGTCCATCCTGGTGCAAGTCACTCCACCGATGTCTCGATTTACTCATCATGTCATTGTTGAGTATCCTTGACCCGATCGAAGTAAAGGATAAACAACAAGTACATCAAGTTTTGAAAACTTTCTCGAAGATAATACTGTTATCAAACTTTTGAAAACATTTCCATAAACTTATACTATCAGCGGGACTAAGCATATACTAAGCATTTTTGAAATCAAAACAGGTATCCAGGATAATATATCAAGGTACGGTAAATGCATCAAAGTAGGATATCACACAACTCCTATTACCTAATGCAACACATCATAAACATAGAATATAAAAGCTTTTCGAAATACAAGGAGGTGATTGAATGCATCCGGGGCTTACCTTGGGGTTCGATGAAGTTAGGCTCGGCTACGCAATCACCGAGATCGGACCCAACCTCTTCACGCTGAACACCCTCTTCAGAAACAGGAGTTGGATCAACTCCTTCCTCTCACAGCTACATGATAGAGATGCATGATTACAATTGTTGACACCATATTTTGGTGGACTGTGGACCACGCTATCAGAGCATGACAAAACGGACCAGAAGGATCGGCTAATGAAGAGATGATGTCAGCAGAGCATGAGACGTGTCCAAAGCCGATCAACGGAAGGAGGAAGAACATGTCGGACTCTATCAAGAAAGGGAAGGATTGAAGTCTAAATTACCTTTATCTTTGTATTTGTATTCTCTTAGGATTCAGGCTATATATATCAAAGACCTGACTATTGTAAAGACATCCAATCAATCAATACAATACAACTTCAGCCACTGGCCACCCCTTAGGAGTAGGAGTAGAGTAGATCCCGGTGAGACCTTCGACGAATCGAGCTGCATCGGTAGGGTCCGACCTTCGGTTTGCTTGTAAGTATTACCACGGTTCATGTCTTGTTTTTACGGCTGCATCGTTTGACCTTGTATAGGCTTGATCTGAGCTAGTTATCGGATTATATCTTGTTTGTATGGCTGCATCTAACGACCCCACTGCGAATTAGGTATAAGCTAGTTATCGGTTCTATTAGATTGGTGATCTAGTAGATTCATTAAGTTATCGATATTGTTCGTTCTAAATTTGATTTATTTTCTGCAACAATATTATTGCCCAATCAAGATTGATAGATTAGTTTTTGCTTAAACTCTATCAACGATCCCTTGTTCCGGTGTGTATTCATGCTCACGCTTATCCTTACTGGAATAGTCGATCAGGCTCATATTGACTAATCTATCGATCTTAGTTGTCACATGTTGTGGGTTTGAGGCTTATCTAGATACGAGTGGACTCAAGGGTCGGCTCTAGAGCCGCCAGCCGTTAGACCAGCTCTATTGTTGGCTTGAGGGGCTGCTCGTATTTGGAGATGCTCGCTTAACAAGGCTAGATCTAGGTTATCTCAGAGCCGCCGGCCGTTAGACCATCTTCGTTGTAATTTAGGTATGGTTATAGTTATGTTTAAAGTTGATTTAGAGCCGCTGGCCGATAGATCAGCTCTTCTTTAACTTGAAGGATAGCTGCGGTTAAGACAAGTAGTTCGTTCCTACTTCATGGACCCTGTATCGGCTGAACAGCCGATCCAGTTATGCTTTCACGAGTAGTTCTTATGTATAGATCTCTTTAGGAGTCAGGTAAACTAGTGTCGTTTGCTAGATCTGCTGAAGCCCGCTGGCCGATAGACCAGGTGGATGTAGGTTTAGCAAGTTTCATAAAGTAGTTTATCAAGACCGCTGGCGGTAGACCAATCTTGGTAAGCTATTGTCTATTTGGCAATCGAACTAGACTTATACGTATGAACTACCCCATTACTTGGACCCTGTATTGGCTAAATAGCCGATCCAATTATGTTTTTAACGACGATGCATGCACGTATGTTTTCTTAAATACAGCTAAGGCTTAATAAATGTGTTGATACAGATTCATCATTCTTATTGGCTATATAGAAATACCCCCACCGTTAATGGTTAATTTTGTTTAGCATGATTATAAAACTAGCAGTCTTCAAGCTGGCATGTGTTGCATTATTCGTATCTTCTATCCACCGATGAGATCGGCTAAAATAAGTTGCTTTACTCGTTATTTATGATGATCAGCCGTTCAAATTACATCATTCTGCACTGACAGGAGTTGACTTTCTAGTTGATCTCCTTTGATTCATCGGTCATCAAGGACCATATATCTTGGAACTGTCTAGCAACAAAACCGGTAGGTTTCAGAATTTGATGTTTGTTGTTCCTTGTCAATTGTAGGTCAAATTGACTGGCACGCGCTAGATCGAAGTCACCAAGTTTGGCTTGCCTCGTCCGTGCTCGGGGAGATCAAGGACTCCGGTTCCCGTACGCTCTCTGAGAGCCTGCTAGTGTGCACCCTTTGACACAGGAGAGATACCCGCCTCGATGCTCTTTTTTTGCGTCAACAACAATGCAGTAATAAAATAAAAGGATCATACGATAATGATGCAACGATAGCTATTCTATCTTGAGTATAACTTTCCTTCACGGTATAGTTGCACTAAGGAAGCATAATTAGTATCGACGACGATGGACTAACGATACGCAATCAACGTGCCCGGCCCACTTTTTGGGAAGCCCGTTCCCACCGCGCTCACGGCCCGGCTGGCCTGCCTGCGGTAGTGGGAATTCTCCCGTTCCCTGGTCAAAAAAGGGTTGCCGAAGGTCACTAGGGTTAATGACCTAGGGTCATCACTCAATCCCAAAATCAATCAACTCTATAATGATTAAGGTTAATTGCTAATTTATTAATCATTTTAATAGTTGTTGAAAGCCACTAATTAAGCTTGCTAATTAGAGGTTAATGAGACACTAATTAATCAAGATATTACTAATTAAACATTAATTAAATAAGGCATTAATTAAGTATAAAAGTAAAATTAGTCAAATCATGATCAAACTTCATAATTAAGTTCATTACCATCTGATTAGCACAGAAAATAAATTTCATGTTTTTTGGACTTATATTTATTTATTAAAAATTATGGAAGTTGCATTTATCAATTAAAAGAGCAATTTTTATTGTAAATAAAAGTTACTAAAAAACTAAAGTTAGCATTTTTTTCGTGTGTAGAGCACATCACAAGGATCACACACATATTTTTATTTCATTTTTAACTGCCCAAATTAAATCATTACAAAAAGATGAAAATCAGGAAATGAAATTCATTTTAGAAAAAGAAAACTTTCTCCTCTTTCCCTCAGGGCACTGTGCGACCCGAGCGGCCCAACTTGGCCCAGCTCAGGCGCGCGGCCCGCTGCTCCTCTCCTCTCTCTCTCTCTCTCTCTCTCTCTCTCTCTCTCTCTCTCTCTCTCTCTCGCTGACAGGCGGGCCTTGCCTGTCAGCCCTCTCTCCTCCCTCTCTTTCTCTGTGTTCGAAAGAACGGCGGCGGTCGGCGGCGTTCTCGCTGACGGCGAGACGAAAGGCGACGCGGACGGTATCTACGGCTTCCTCTTGAGTAGGTGAACACAACGAGCTACTAAACGGATGCTACGCATCACCGGAGCAGCTGGCATGGCGGAGCATGCCGCCGGCGATGATGTTCCGACCGATACGATGTGGTAGAGACGTCGGTAAAGGACCCTAAAGAACCAATGGCTCACCTAGATTTCAAGACAGTTGCTGGATTCGACGGACACACGATGGAGGTGCTCGGTTACTGGCGATGGCGGAGGCGGCGGCGCGAACTGATGTTCACGGTGGTGTTCCAGCTCGTCGGGGACTCCTCTGCACAAACGGATAAGTCGGTCCTGATTAGCGTCCAAAGGCGGAGCTAGGATGAGGGTTGACATGGGATGGGAAGCGCTGAACTGCGCTGAGTAGCCGCGAGGGCTTACGGCGGTGACGGCGATCGGAGTTGGGGAAGATGAAGTCGCCCGAGCGATACTGGCGATGTCACACGCTGCAACTTGATTCAGCGGCTGCGCAACGATGTTTCAGAGTTGCAGACGAGAACAATTGGACCGAGGTGCTAGGGTGGCAGTGAATTTTGCTTCGGCGAGCAGAGTTGGTTTCAAAGGCAGTGGGGGAAGAAGAAGCTTGACGACGACGGCGGCCACGGCCTTTTATAGGGCAAGAACGGCGCGGTGAGGTGGCAGGCGGCTTCGCGACGATGACCAGGTGGTTGGCAGCGCGGAAAACCGGCGACGACGCGAGAAGGACATGGCGGCGGCGACCGGCCGGCATGGGCAGAGCAAGGTGCCCCCCTTCCTGTCGATCTATTGTAGCAAGTGCCACCTTTTCTTTTTTCTTTTCAAAATTACTCCCAAAAATTGAACTGGACAAGAAAATCTCCTAAAATATAGATTGTGAAAAATTTCATGCTCTACAACTTTCATTAAACAAATTTTGCCAGATTCCAAATAATTTTGAAATTACATTTCAAATTTGAAAAGAGGGCAAAAACCCTAACTTTGAAGATTTCAAAATTACTTTTTAAATTTTAAATAAAAGATGAAATTATCCAAAAATAAAAGTTGTTCTATTTTTTAAGATCTACAACTTTATTAAGAGAGTTTTTTATGAAACTAAATAAATTTTGAATTTGAGTTTAAAAATCAAAAAGGGATATTTTCCAATTTGATAAACTTTTGAAATTACTTTTGATTTTATTCAAACACTTGAAAAACTTTATTTACTAAACTTGTAGAGCTCCAAGAGATGCATAATCTGTATTTTTAAAGTTTTCTCAAATTTTGAATATTTTGGGATACAATTGAAAAGGGGGCAAATACATTTTGAATTTCAATGCTTTTGAAAAGGATTTTAAAATTGAATCTTTGGGCAATTAATTAATGGTATTGTGGTGAATTTCAAACCCAACCAATGGCACACTTTCAAAGTACAAAGTTCATGCTTTCAAATAGTACCAAAGTTTGGCAACTCTTATTTGCAAAATTCATTATGGTTAGCTCCTAGAAATTGAAAATGAAATTGAAATTCCAACACAGCCAATTATGGAAAGAGTTGGCATTTGAATTCCAAATCCAACTTTTGTTCTTGCTTTGCATCCTTAGACTTGTAAAACATGTTTGGAAAGTTAAACATAGTTAGTCACACACTTTCAAACATAAAGGTTGGTTTTAGTTGGTGGCTTTTATAAACAAAATTAAACATGTAAATGAAGTTTAAATGGTATACACATACGATATAAAAGAGCTCAAACAAACCCTAGAACTTTGTAAACTCATTTTAGTTTCACATGCTGTTGGCGGTTCTTAACTCATACCTTTAACCGCCAACTCTCATATAAAATATACTAAAAATAATGCCAAACTTAGTGGTAGGGCTTATAACTAACAAAGTTCCATAAGTTTTGGTGATTTATCTTTTTGCAGGTGGACAATCATTAAAACCAACACACATGGGCTCAAAATTATGTAAGATACACATAAAACCATTAACTAGTATGAGCCCAAGTGAAGAAGCACATTTACCAGGCAAATCCGGGCCCAAAGCACAAGGAAAATCAGCCCAAAACCAATCCAAAACACCTCAATTTCGCGAGCAACCACCGTAGGCCCATCCAAGAACATCAGGGGAGATCACCCACCAAAGTTGGGGGCATTTGGGCCCAGCCATGGTGCGGGCGCACCATGGTGCGGCCGCACCCCCACTGGCCCCGATCGGCCCAGGTTTAGGCCGGTTGCTTCCTACCAACATTCCAAAGGCGGTTCCAGAGGTTGTCCATGTTCAATGTACCTGGATGGTCGGTTTGGGTGCAATCTTTCAAAGAACCCCCCTCCACTCCAACTATAAAAGGAGGCCTCCTCCCCCTCATTGGAATCATCCTACACTTAAGCAATCCTTCATATCCTTAGTAGTAGTAAACCTCTAGGTGTTCTTCACCTAGTTGTAGTATAGAAAAGAGGGAAGAGAGGAGAGGGAAGAGAGTGGAGGAGGAATCCGGAGCTGTCGGCTTTCTCTCGTCTTGTACTCGGTGTCCCGGGTAGGAGCGTAGGGGGCCCAAAGTTGTCGGTTCCTCCTCGACTTTTGTACCTCTACGGAGACGACTCATCTGAGTAATATCCAGGTTCTCTTTTGGTAATTCTAGTATTTCTATTTGATTAAATTCAGTCCTTACTTTACTTTATTTACGGGAACTCCGCTCGACCGAGTGTTCTAATCTAAAGATCTGGGTTAGAGTAGTAATCGTTAGCATAGACGTGGTGTCTAGATTAGTGTTTACCTGAGTTTGTGCCTAGCCCCATGGATAGTTGTGGTAGCCCAGAGGTGACAGCTCCGACCAGGCCTTTGTATTCCACCACGTTCGGGTTGATGTTTCCGTAGAGCTTTTGGCAGCCTTCCCCCGACTACCGCTTCCCAGTCTCTTTGAGAGTCGGAAAGGTACTGCTGCTCTGAAGTAAGTAAAGTTTAGTGAGCCTGAATCTTGGTCATCTAGCTTATCTTGGAAGAACCTTAGGAAATCCCTCTCTACCCACTAAAAATAGTTATTCCTTAGACGACCTTGATCTTTTCTAGTTCACTTCTTGTTCCCCGTAGAAATCGATACTTAGGAATACTCCTGGTGAAAGCTACAGTGGTATCCGTGCGCTTGAGAATTTATCTGTTTGCGTTAACAAATACCAACACATGCCAGGGTTCTCTATTCATGAATGCTTATGCAATGCTCATGATGATATGGCAGGTTTAGGTTAACGTAACATCAGAGGTATTACAGCTCATCAAAATTTGATACAACACATGAATAATTCTATTCTATGCTACTCTAATTAAAATGAAGAAACTAAAGGAACCAACTAATCCATCACAATTACTAGAGAACCAAAAGGATTCTAACGAAGAAAACTAGCTACAAATTAAATGAGTCCATAACTATTAACTTTAAATTACCAGTACCAAATGGATTCTCCAAAATTTAGATGCCTTCATGAAACTTCTTCAAAAATGTTCTCTAAATGGAGAAAGAATGAGCATGAGAATTAAAAATAATATAACCAACAACACAAGCTATAAATTCGAATAATTGCTAGTTACCTACTTTAAAGCAAGGAGATCATGTCCTTCTTAATAAAACAAGTTCCTCCATGAGTATTTCCGTGAAAAATAGCCTTAACAATGGAAAGAGATGTGGAAAGACGCCTACTTGGATGAGTGTGCTCATGCTAGGATGGAGAAGGAAAAAGTGGGGTTGAGGTTTTAATGTTTTATACTGTAACTAGGATACTGCTAGATCTATCAAAACCCACTACATACCGCTGCCAGTTCAAGCCACGAACTGGTACCGTGTTATAGCCCGACCCAATAGTGATACTCGCCATATTCTTTGTCGAGTAATGGCTATACCGACAGTACAATGTCCTTTGCTAGGTCACTACCACAAAAACGATTTTAGGAGACAACCTCTCTGATTAATAGAGGTGGGCACACCTAGAGACTGTCTCCGTAAATTGTCAGGCAGCCTCTAGGAAAATGGCCGCCTCTGAAAATCAATTACAAATTTTATATTATGTATCTAGACATTATATGTTATGCATCTAGACATAATATATACATATAGGCAAAATATATGGTGGAAACCACCTACTAGATGGAAACATAAAAACGGAAACATAAAAACCAATTCAAAAAAATTACTTATAATTTAAAACGAAGGGAGTAGTTAAGAATTTTTTTATTTGAAACTATTTAAAGTCCAAAATAGTGTTTCAAGTTCACTATTTTTGAAATTTAAAATTCTTAAACAACCTCGGATGTTAACACGGCATATACCAAAGTTTTAGTTCTCAATACAGTCTACAACTTAGTTGAAAAGTTTGTTGTTTGAAATAGTTTAGAATCTTAAATATGCGTTTTAAGTTTATTGATTTTTGAAATTCAAAATTCAGAATTTCTAAACGACCTTTGAATGTGCGCATAGTTAGAACTAAAGTTGTAGTAGAGGCTGACCGGATCTACATGTTTGTTGTTGATAAGGTTTTTATTTGAAGTTTTTTTAGTGTCTCAAATATTGGTTTAAACTCACTTATTTTGAGATTCAAAATTTTGAAAATTTTAAACAATCTCGGATAGAGATATTTTCTTTATCAAAACTGTAGAGCTCAACAAGACATAAAACTCTGTAGTTGAAACTTTTTTCATTTGAAATCATATAGGGACTGAAATATTCAATACAAGATTACAAAATTTTGATGAAAAATAGATATCTAGTTATATGTACTCACAAAATGAAAGTGTAATCTAGTAGTAGAGAAACGTATACGTATGCCGAAGGTTTTAGTTTGAATCTGAGGACACAAAATTTTTGGTTGGCAGCGCACACGCCCACAACATGCACACACACTCACTCCTATAAACACACGCACGTAAACCCCACCTCTATGAACACCTCCGAAGAACTGAGCCGGTAGATTTCGAAATTCACGAAGTTACCACAGGCGCCTCACTGTCGACGGGGATGTCGCCTACCACTGAAAACATGGCCCCATTAAATTCTAAAATAAATCAAAAAATATGAGCAATCGTGCCAAGTCGAGTACTTAAATCCGAGTGAACAGGTTGCACACACATGTAGCTGATCTATGATGAGTTCGCAACACCCAACAGTGATTGGCCAGTAGGGATTGTGGATTCTGTCGTAGTGGGCTAGTGGCCGGGGGTTAGAAGAGACTAGAGTGACACGTTGGGCCCTTAACAAAAATATTTTTTCTTTTTTTTGTTGGCTCCGACTCCGAATCACCTTTCTTTTTTTTTTACAAGACGAATCACCTTTCTTTGGTCGTATGATGTTCCCTAGCACAGTACACGCCCTTCGCTGCGTGCCCTTTGGGCGGGGGTGGGGGGTGACGACAGGGAAGACGACGAAGAAACGACTGACCGACCGGCCGGCGAGCGAACGCGTAAATTCAGTCTAGCTCGCAGTACACGCCCTTCGCTGCGTGCTGTTAGTAATCATCCCTATGGGCTGGCATCGTGCTATGGGCCGAGTGGCCTGCTGGGCCATGACAACAGCTCCTGCAGACCAACGCTACAAATGGGGAGTCACCTCTGAGGATGGGGCATGGAACAATCAGAACCAAATAGGTCATCCTCCCTCTCAAGTTTCCCCTTCTCGTTACTGTTTATCTTCCCCATCTCTCTCTGTACTCGGTTTCCTACTTCTAGGGCCTTCTAGAACCTTCCTCATCTGTCTCCTAATGCTGCTTCCCTGATCTATTCCTCTTCCCCTGATACTGCTGCTAACAATTGGTACTAGAGCCGTCGATTCTCGGTATCTATCACCATGAGTCCCCTCGATGCCAAGCTCATCCTCGACGCCCTATCCAAGCTGTTCGACGACATGGACACTTGGTGGGAGCGGCGCTTCTCCGAGACCGGGGCCGCTCGAGAGACCTCTCGGGTCGAATCCGTTCCGACCCAGGACGCGGCCATCGGCGCCACCGTCGTTGCCGACGACTGGGGCGGTCTCTTCAGTGGAGACGACGACTCCATCGCCGCGGATATTGACGCACCAGTTGTGGCTGACGACTGGGGCGGCCTCTTCGACGGAGCCAACGACTCCATCCAGCAACACGGCGAGGCGCAATCCGTCGTCGCCGACAATTGGGGTGGGCTCTTCGAGCAGCCCACCGACAACCCCTCCTCCGGTGCCTCTGCGTCCGCGCCTTCCACCACCACCGCGTATGACGAGCTCGCCTCCGTCCCGTGCCCCCGCAGCAGTCGACCCCGCCGCAGGCCAAGCACGAGGCGGTGTTCGTTTAGCGGGCTTCTAATCCAATGCAGACGATGGTGCAGATTCCGTCACCACCGCCCCAGCAGCAGGCGCACGTCGCTGCGTACCAACGCCAGATCCAGGAGCTCGAGGTCGAGGGAGAGGGACAGCTGCTCGCCGTGCCCACCTACGCCGACTCCGTGTCCGCGCCTACCACCGCCACGGTCACGCCCGCTCTCGCTCCAACCTCAACCATCGAGATCGACGGCGTGCTCGCGCAGGTCGTCCTCGAGTCGGACCTCTCCGTCTCGGTGGGCCGCTTCGCGCTCTGGTCCAAGCTGGGGTCGGAACTCCCGCCCCGATGGCCGAGCGCCCCGCCTCACGCCCGCGGTGTGGTCATGGTAGGCGGCGACCTGCACCTGGCGCTGCGTTCGCGACGCCATTCCTTCCGTGGCGTTCCTCCCCCAAGCCCGCACAAGCGCCTTTATCCACCGCCCGCCCAGCGCCCTCGGAAGCCACCGTGTGCCGCGCCATCCGTATCCGCGACGACATGCTGCTGGCCACCTCGGAGGTGCTACCGGAGCAGGTCACCGAGGAGCACTTCGCGAAGGGGCTCACCTTCCCCAACATCCACGCCATCTCAGCGTGTACCGCGGCCAGGGTAGCCGCCAAGGTCTACGAGGACGTCCTAGACAGCCGCCTGCCCTGCCTTGATGACCTTGTCAAGCACACCACGAGCTGCATGTACACGCCCACCAACCGCCGACAAAATGTTTGGGTGGTGCCGCCGAAGCGAGAGGCTCGCCGGCGGGGCGTCTGGGCTGTGGGCCATGGCGTCCATCGGGTGTTCGATGCATGGCATCATCCTCATACGTAGTGTTTCGCCTCCATTTAGTTGTACTGGGATGCAAGTGCCGCATAGACAACCGTGGCCGCCTCCTCGATGTTCGGGACGGTGGACTCGGTCATTTGGGTTCCTCTCGATGAGCATGCACTAGAGGTCCAGAATTTTCACTTGCAAAGCAACCGTGGCCACCACCGGATGTTCAGGGTTGAGTTTAAATGTGATGGTGCTGCTATACGACCAAGTCCATAGCCATCTTTCTTTCCGGAGCAATGGTTGTTCAATGAGTTGGAACCCTCCTCGGCCACTTCACCCGCTGCGGGACATCGTGTGTGTACCCATCGCACTTCGGGGAGTTTCGACATGTACAATGGTGATATCGGTGGGTATTGTTGTTGCTAGTGGAGCATTGAGTTTTGAATTTCGAGTGCCACAAAACAATTCTCTCATGCAACGGAAGTGTGATGGTTCCGATTCTCGAGATCGCTAAGCTTTTCCGATATTGGTAATTCTTCCGTGTGTTCGTTGTCAAGTGCATTTGGAGAGGTTCATTGCTAGCCTCGGTGGAGATGGAGTTACCCGGTGGTGATTGGGAGCCCTATTTTCTCGTGGCAAGCCGCAAAGTGAGAGAAGCCATGAATACGAGACATATTTGCAACATCACAAGAGAGTGTTCATTGCTCAGCTTGTGTGCAAAATTTTGTCAACAGCTCATACATCCGGGAAGTTCGTCAAGAGTACATGTGACTGTCTTACTTGTCCTAAGCAGAGGAAAAGGATTCAAGTTCAGAATGTCGAATGAGGATGAGTCACATGGTATTTGTGTTGGTGTTTGCTATCAACCAAGATCTTCTACAAGCTAGGAATGGCGCTGAGATTACCGATAAGCTTGGTCTGCGTTCACTTCCTCGTAGTCATTGGTACACTGAAAATATTTGTGCTCCAGCAGCTTGTTTCTATGGCCTAGCAAGGGAAGAAGATCCACCTGCTGCTGCCCAGTGCATAACAAAGATTATCGATGCAAGAACTTTCTCGCTCATGATAGACAAGGTGATGCTACGGTTCACACAAAAATTACGAGAGGCAAAAACATATCGCACACAATGAACATGGTGACATTGTGCATGGTGCACACCAACACGACATGATGGCATAAATCTACTGCGCAGATGACATACAAGGTGGTAGCATGCAAGAGATTACGTCGATAGCGATGGTTTGGATTGAACAGAGTTATGTTCAGATCACATGAGCTTCTCCAACAAGCTGTTTCTTCTATGGGAATACAGTCCACACTCCTGAGCAGCATGCAGTTCTTACAAATTCCCTGGGATCCTGGTGGCACCATGCATCGGCTTGGGGACAAGCCGATTTTTAAGGAGGAGAGAATGTTAGTAATCATCCCTTCAATGGCTTTATACGAATTAGCAGTTTTTGATCCCTCTGATCCTGGGCTGGCATCGTGCTATGGGCCGAGTGGCCTGCTGGGCCATGACAACAGCTCCTGCAGACCAACGCTACAAATGGGGAGTCACCTCTAAGGATGGGGCATGGAACAATCAGAACCAAATAGGTCATCCTCCCTCTCGAAGTTTCCCCTTCTCGTTTCTTGTTCATCTTCCCCATCTCTCTCGTACTTTCGGTTTCCTACTTCTAGGGCCTTCTAGAACCTTCCTCATCTGTCTCCTAATGTCGCTTCTCGATCTATTCCTCTTCCCCCGATCATCTTTGCTAACACGTGCCCTTTGGGCGGGGTGGGGGTGACGACGAAAGGGAAGACGACGAAGAAACGATCGACCGACCGGCCGGGCGAGCGAACGCGTAAATTCAGTCTAGTTCGCTTAATTCTAGCCGCAACGAAAAAATAGGTGGAAAAAACAGAGGCCTATCCCACTTCCTACTCCACCATAAATCATCATAAGTCAATTTGTCAAAGTCAGTCCTACACCACAAATCTATGTATGTATGTATAGAAGATATATAGCGAGGAGTGCTTCAATCCCCCACCCGAAGAAAAAAGACCCAAAAAATTACACACACACACACACACGCGGAGAAGGTTACTACTACTAGTGGAGTCATGGAGTTATTAGGTGCAACAGTGGCCCTGCTGCTTGTTAGAAATTGAGTCGTTCGATACGCTCCTAGGGCTAGAAAGCTCCTGCTCACAAGCACAAGAAACACAGAGAATTGGGAGGAAGAAGGGGGATGTTATTTCACTTTATGATCTGATCATCATTACAAATGAGCTAGGGATACCCTTATATAGGCAATAAGGTCGGTTGCTACAGTAACCGCCATTGCTACAGTAACCGACATATACAAAGACAGCTCATGTACATAAGATGCTAGCTAAGATCATCATCTAGTCAATTTGAACTCTTCTTTCTCTTATAACTCATCAATTTGATCTTCCCTTCTTTATTTAATTGGCCACCATTTTTCTTTAATTCACAACACTCCCCCTTGGCCAATTATATGCCACATGTATGCCTCGTTAAAAACTCCCCCCAAAAAAAACCAGTGGAAAAAAAGGGCAGGAGAAAAGAGTACATCACATGCATAGCTTATACTGCACTTGTTGCCTCGTTAAAAATCTTGCATGAGAAAAACCCGGTGGGGAAAACTCATCAAGGGAAAAAGAGTACAACAATTGATGTTCGAGTCTGGTCTTCAGGACCGACTCGTGACCTTCAGGATCACGATCATGAGCTATGACTTCGGGGTTGGTCTCCCCTTGAACCCTGCAACTCTCTAAGTCACCTTATACCAATTCCACGGACATATCTGTGGAAGCTAAAGCATGGTATAGACCATGTGAATAAATCTACTAGATTTTCACATGACTTTACTTGCAGGGTACTTTGTCTCTCTACTCTTCTGGAGCTCATGTGAATAAAAGAATTTAAGAGCAATGTGCTTCGTGAGATTGCCCTTAACATAGCCCATATGCATCTATGCAACACAAGCCACACTATCTTGATTGATAATGATGGGGGTCTCAATGATGTTCATACCACATGACTTCTGGATGTGGTTAACCATCCATCATAGCCAAACACGTTCTTGTGTAGCTGGGGCAATTATCTCTTGGTGGTTGGTTGGCACATCAACTAAGGTTTGCTTCATAGATCGCAATGAAATGACTGCACCACCATAGAGAAACACGAAACCAGTCTTGTGATCTGGCATTATGTGGGTCAGACATATAGCCAGCGTTCACATACCCTACCACGGTTGAGACTTGGTTCTTCGGGAACCATAGACCAAGGTCTTGGATACCTTGTAGGTACTTGAGGACAGTCTTAGCGCCAACCCAATCTTCTTGGTTGGGGTAGTACTATACCTCGCCAGCAATATTAGGCCTTGTGCCGTTCGCTTGGTACATTAGTGCTCCAAAGGCGCTCAATTAGGGAACTTCTGATCCCAATACTTCCTCATCATTACCCTTGACTTTAAACAGGTCCTTATCCGCTTCTGGGGATTGGACCACCATGGAGTTTCTCAAAGGGTGGCAATTGCCTATATTAAAGTTCAAGCACCCTCTTTGTAACCGGTGCATAAACACTCCTTCAGGGAGGTGCTCAAGCTGCTGGTCTGAGCAGAACTTGGTTTTACCCAAGTCTTTCATCTCAGATTCTTTCTTGAGTGAAGCCAATGCTTCCTCAATGTCCTCTGTAGTGCCCATGATATTCAAATCATTGGCATAGACCGAGATGATGTAGAAACACTTCAGGGATTTCTTGATGAATGCACAAGGACAATCATCATTTTTTTGTGGAATCCCTTTTTAGGAGGAAATTACTCAATTGGTTGAATCACATCCTTTTGGATTGTTTCAACCCATACAATGACCGCTACAGGCGGACGCAAAACATATTGCGATTTGGATTCAGTCCAAGGATCTTGAATCCTTCAAGGATTATCATGTGGACTTCCGAATCCAGTGGTCGATATAGATATATGGCCACAAAAGTTACCAACTGCATTTCATATTTAAGTTAGGTGCTATAAATACTATGTATCGGAACATTTATGCCACTTATAACTGGACAGTAAGTTTCATCGTCAATCGATGACGGGTCTCTGCGGGAACCCTTATGCCACTTGCCTCGCTTTGTGCCATCTTTATTCCTTTTCAGGAGGAAGACCCATTTGCATCATTCAGGGATGACTTCAAGAGGCGTTAGGACTGCAGGTCCAAAAAAAACCTCTCTTTCATCCAGCGAGCGCAACTATGCCTCAATTGCGGCTTTCTACTTGTCCCAATCGGAGTGCTTCCGGCACTTCGCCATGGACTTTGGTTCTGGATCCGGATCCATTTAGCCAGTAATTTCTGAGGTAAAATATATCTCGACAATTGTGGTCTTTCCATTATATAACTCTCCCAACTCCACATAATTAGTGGCGATCTCCTCATGATCGTTATCCCGCTCATCATGATTTCCCAAAACAATTGAGCTGGGGCGTTCCGATTTTCCAATGCGATAGTGCACGCGACGCATTGGGATTTCCATCTTCAGGATGGGGTCCTTCAGGGACCTCCCCAACTTCAGGTTGGATTGCTACTTCAGGGGCATTCTCAAATTCAGGTTGAGCTTCTTCAACTGAATCCTTAAGTGATGCAAGTGGCTCAGGCCTTGTCTCATGGACGTCTCCGTGGAACCTTGTCCTGAACACCCGGAGGTCTCCCCCTCAACCTAGGATCGAATGGAGACAATAGAGTTGGTAACCTTCTGGGTCACCAATACTCTCTCCGGCGCATTTGCTACTGGCAAATACGACCTTGTCACTTTTATGCTCAGTGAAGGCATTTGGCAGCTTATTTGCAAGAATTTACAAATGTATCATCCTCTGAACTTCAAGTTCAGATTTACTAGTGCATGGATCTAAAGAATACATTCCAACCTTCCATTTCAAGCAATTTCCTAGCATTTTTATAGATGTCTCTCTCCCCCTAATGCTAGGAAACACAACCAGCGTATCAAGCACTATGAAGATCCCAGTCATAGGCTCATACCCCAACTTCAGGTGGGGTTCTATTGTTGTACGCGAGGTGGCGGTACTGGCACGTATACCGCAGAACTAATATACGCAGATAGGAAATACTTAATTCCCACGCACTGGTTGTAAGGGGGTGTGCAGTTGGCCTGAGTTGGATTAGTGCATTGCCCCAACTGCTGGTTGGCAGCCAACAATTCTGCAGCAATGGCCGAGCAATCCACTTGATCTACTTGATCAAGGATTTAATTAGACCATTTCACATGGCTCATCCCTAATCTTCAGGCGGGATGGCCTAGTGATAATCTTCCCTCGTTGCATATGCGGTGCAAATCAAAATCTTTAGAACTAGAGAAGTCTCTATGGCCAGCAGAATTGTTAATGATTCTTCTCATTTTATCAAACTCAGGATGACCTAATCAGTCATGCCATATTTTTCGAATATGGCTTTCATCGCAACATATCCCTCAGTGGGTTAATGCAAAATCCCGATGGTGATGAGGGGAGCCTTTCCACCACATACTTGGATTATAAGAGGAATCCAAATTGAACTTGATTGAAAAGTTCAAATTGAACTTATATGGCAAGTTCGAATTGAACTAGTATGCCAAGTTCGAATTGAACTTGATACCCTTGATCGGAGGGTTCTAGAACCCACTAGGGGTATATTTTCTCATCAAGTGAAGACATGGCACTTCTGGTGCCTAAAATATGAGCATTGCTTCAGGCAATGGTCATAATATTTCCATCTACTCAATATTTAGAAATATTTGGTTCCTTTTAATATTATATTGGTGGTGCCACTGTCTATAGGACAGTTCTCCTCCTCAGCTATTTGGGCTCCCACGAGGTATGAGAATTTAGGGATTTATATACTTCAAAAATAAGAACCAATATCATAACTTCTCAGAAATATTGCAAATACTCTTCGGGAGCATGCATGGCCATTTAGCATGTTACAAATGCTCTTCAGGAGCATGTAGGGCCAAATCCTACTAGTTCATGCGAACATTGAACTATGACTAACATGATATCTTAGGGATTACCGCAAGTCCCTAAATATATCGAAGTCGTCATCAAGAAGGTCATCCTCACATTCGTCCGCTTGGACATCTTCACCATTTCCCTTTGCGTCGATAAGCATGTCGTCGCATCCCTGAGCTTTAGGCTCAGTGGTGATGTGAGACTTATATTGACTCTCCTTGTCCTTACTTCCGGAAGGACTTTGGTAGAGCTCAACTAGGTGCTTCGGGGCATGACAATTGCAGGACCAATGCCCTGTGCCTCCACATCTATAGCAGTGATCTGCTATTAAGATGTTCCACCTATGACCTTCTTGGGTTTATTTTTACCCCTAGGCTTTCTCTTTCTTTTGCCTTTAAGCATGGCGTCTCCTTTTCCCTTCCATTTTCCCTTTCTACGGCCTCTTTGCAGTTGCGAGAATTTTCAGCAACATTAGCATGTGCTTCGAGCACAAGCCCAGGTTCAGTAGGCCAATAGTACTATTGTCAGCTCAAAGTACTCCAAGTACTTTGAGCATTTTCTTCTAGTACTATGTTGTTGGAATGGAGGGTAGAGAGAGTTTTCTCGATCATATCAGGGTCAGTGATCTTCTGGCCACATAGACGCAGTCTCAACACAATCCTATGTAAAGCAGAGTTATAAGCTGCCATAGACGTGCAGTCTTGGAAGCATAAGGTGATCCAGTCCAAATGTGCTATGGAGAGCACAATTGACTTGTGTTGGTTGAAGCAGTTCTTCAGGGACTGCCATAGAACCAGTGGATCATCCTTATTTATATACTCGGACTTCGTGCGGGTGTAAATGGTGTTGCAAGAAGTGCAACGCTTTGCTTTATCAGGTTTTTAGGCGCTCATCATTGTCGCCTTCATTTGGACAATGGTATGATCGAGGCACATACCATCGAAGTTTGATCTCGACGTCAATGGCCCAAGTGAGGTAGTGACTGCCGTCCACGGCAAGCCTTGCGAACCTCTTTTTCGCAATGTCCGACATGCTTTCATAATCAATGTGCAAGGTTAGTGAATGTCGGTTACACATAATCTTCAGGATCGGTCATGTATAATCTTTAGGATTATATATATTTTTCCCAAATATCTCATGCATATAATCTTTAGGATTATATGCCGTTCATACTAAAATAATTCAACTTGCGACAAAAATAAATCTACAAGATTTAGATAAATGCAAGAAAGTAAATGGCATTAAATAGAACTTGCCAATAATATAAAATTGCAATAAAGTAAATATTCATGCCGTGTATGGACTTCCGGCCACAACGATTTCTTACGGGCTTTTCTAGCCGCGTAGTGCAAGAGTGAACTTCAGGTTCACTCCTTGCGGACTTCAGACCGCGTGCGCATGACTTTCGATCACTTGTGCACGGATCGAACAACTTATGCCGTGAGGCTTCAGGCCTCATGTAGATGGCTTCAGGCCATTTGGCATATGGTTTAGTGCGCAGGAAAAAACAAGAATGCATTTTCAATTGTAATCTTCGGGATTACAATTAAGTGTAATCTTCAGGACTTACACACTTTGTAAAATAAAAAATATAAATTACGATGAGGTAAACTTGCAGAATTTAAATTAGCGCACTAAATAAATTGCAGAAAATAAAGTATAGTAATAATAACATAAAGGAAATATGGTGAGCTTCGAGTCACGCATATTTCACAGGCTTCGGACCATGAAATTGTGTATTATAGTGGACTTCGGGCCACTATTTTTTTTTGAAAAAGAAAAAGATCTGCGCAGCTCAACTTCCTACTGAGCCAAGATGGGCCTCATCTATGCCTCATGGGCTGACTTGGTTGGCCCGATCGATCGTGACCGTCCATCTAGATCAACGGCACACGTTCTTCCGCCCGGGTATAAAAGAAGGGTCAAAACCTAACCCTAAATCCCTCCCCACTCTTTCTCAGAAAATACGTAATGGAGGGAGGAGGGTGCCGCCCGGCCGGCCGACCGGGGCCTCCTAGGCCCCGCACCCTGCGCGCCCCCGACGTGCTCGCCGGGCGGCCCCAGACCGGCCCCCCCGTGCTCGCCCGCGCCCGGCGGGGAGGCGAGGCCGGCGGCGGCTGGCGGCGGGCGCGTCGGCGCCTCGCGCTCTACAGCGTGGCGGCCGCGGCGGCGCGCCAGGCGCAGCGCTGGGGGCCAGCCCGGCCACCGACGCTGGCGGCTGCGGCCGGGACGGCGCGCTCGCGGCCAGCGGCCAGCGGGCCGGGCAGCCGTTGAACGGCCAGCCAGGCCGGGGAGGTCAGCGCCGGGGCAGCTCGTGGCGGTGGCTCGCGGCGGCCGGGCGCGCCTCGCGCCAGCTGGACGGCCAGCGGCTGGGCGGCGGCCGGATCCGCGCCGGTCCGGCTCGGGCGGCGGCTGCTATGCGGCTCGCAGGGCTGCGGCGGTGCCCGGCCGTAAGTTGCCGCCGGTGGCTACCCATGCCGCCAGGCCAGCAGGCGCTCGCTGCTACGGCAGCTGCCCAGTCGCGGCTCGCCGCCTCCAGCGTCGGGGCAGCCGTGGCGGGCGGGCCGAGCCTACGAGGCTCGTGCCCGCGCTTATCGAGTACCGCAGTGGGTCCGGGAGCGCTGAGCGGGCGGGGCTCACGCCCGTGCCCTCACGCGGTGCCACAATGGTAGCCGGGTTGGGCGCGGGCGGGGCTGGTCGGGCTGTCGGTGGCAGCCCCTGCTAGGGGCGGCCTCATCTGCGCACGTCTACAGGACAGCGGTGGAGGTTTGGCTCTTCAGGCCCGTTTCTCGGCGAGCGGAGGCAGGGCCATCCTTGCAACGCCATGGGTCGTCTCTGGCGATAGGACGGCTACGACGGCAGAGCCGCCTTCATGTCACCGGGCGCCGCCGACACGCCGATGACACATGTAAAATGTGCTCGTGTTTGTGCAATTGTGCTACGATCAGGCGCTTTATTCATGGAACAATAGCAAGCAACAGAATGTATGAGCAAGTATCAGCTTGATGCCAAAGGACTGATTTCTTACCTTAGTGCCTTAGCTCGGTTAGAAACTCGTGCTGATAACGTGTTAGAAATCGAGTCGTTCGATACGCTCCTAGGGCTAGAAAGCTCCTGCTCACAAGCACAAGAAACACAGAGAATTGGGAGGAAGAAGGGGATGTTATTTCACTTTATGATCTGATCATCATTACAAATGAGCTAGGGATATCCTTATATAGGCAATAAGGTCGGTTGCTACAGTAACCGCCATTGCTACAGTAACCTACATATACAAAGATAAGATGCTAGCTAAGATCATCATCTAGTCAATTTGAACTCTTCTTTCTCTTATAACTCATCAATTTGATCTTCCCTTCTTCATTTAATTGGCCACCATTTTCTTTAATTCACAACAATGTTGATGCTCCTGCTGCCATTCGGCCAAGGCGGGAGCAGCTACCGCAATGCCACCGTGGCGGTGACGGTGAGCAAGAATCGCACTGAGAATCTGCGGCAACATCAGCATCCCGTTCCCATTCGGCATCGAGCCCAGCTGCTACCACTCCTCCGGCGGCTTCAACCTCACCTGCAACCACTCCTTCCATCCGCCGGAGCTGTTCCTCGGCGACGGCACTGTGCAAGTGCTGGACATCTCTATTGAACGCAGCACGGTACGCATCAACAGCACCGGCGTGGAGTTGTCTTAGGCCTTGTTTAGATGGGGAGAAGAGAGAGATTGAAAAGTCCTGTAGCAGTTCGTTTGTATTTAGTAAATATTGTCCAATCGTGGCCCAACTAGGCTCAAAAGATTCGTCTCGTGATTTACAACCAAACCATACAATTAGTTATTTTTTTACTAACATTTAATGCTCCATATATAGGGTAGAAATTGATGTGATGGAGAGAGATTGAAAAGTCCTGTAGCATTTCGTTTGTATGTGGCAAATATTGTCCAATCGTGGACCAACTATGCTCAAAAGATTCGTCTCGTGATGTACAACTAAACTGTGTAATTAGTTATTTTTTTACTTATATTTAATACTCTTTACATACGGATACAAATTGATGTGATGAAGAGAGAGTGAAAAAACTTGGAAGTTAAACAAGGCCTTATTTCGATGATCCCAACTACGGCCAGAACGCGACCAGAACATGGGGGGCTGGGCTCCCGAGGAACGGGCCCTACTTCCTGTCCGAGTCAACAAATATGCTTCAGGCGATTGGGTGCGGCATCCAGGTGAGCATCCTGGGAGGTGAGCAGGCAATGCCCGAGCAGCTTCCATTTCCCACAGTACGGAGGTGTGCCAAGTCTAGTGTCGGGCAGAGAGCACTGCACGAGCTCAGCGGGAAATGGAAGCTGCTCGGGCATTGCCTGCTGTCAGGCGAGCATCGTTCTAGGCCTCTCTCTCTACACCATCCAGATCAACACGTTCGGCGGCTCTAGCCCAATAATAGGCGTTGCTCCTTCTGTGTACATCGTCGACCAGATTTACCATTACGACTGGGGCTTGTTTTATGGGGAGGGTCGTCCTCATGCGCTTCCGGCCACGCTAGACTGGATAATTAATAATTCTAGATGTCCAACAAATATGATCACAGCTCCGGAATGTCGCAGTACCCACAGCTATTGCCAAGACTTCATTGCCGAGGCCCATGGTGGATATATGTGTAAATGTTCCCAGGGTTATCACGGCAATCCATACATTCCCGGCGGATGCGCAGGTATATACATTTTTATAATATTATATTCCCCTATCTTCATTATTCTACAGACAACCCTCTCGTTGCCCTTCTTAATTAATGTCATTGTACATGTTTGTTTAGACATTGACGAATGCAAGTATCCAGATACCTATATTTGTTATGGTCAATGCAAGAATACACCAGGAAGTTTTATTTGCCAATGCAACGCTGGTTATACAGGCAACTCTTCTCATCCAAATGGATGCAAAGGTACATGAAGTAAATAGAAAAGATAATTATAATTTACACTCGATGTTTTGGACAATAACATAATTGTCAAACCAAAACACTATTTTATTGGATTCTATTTATTATAGGGGTAAAAAGTCCATTTCCCAGCCTAAACCTTGCATAGCAGTTTAGACCACCTAGTTTAGCACTCTCAGTGGCACCCTTGCGGCGCGAGTTCGAACCCCAAGTGTGGCACACTTGCACGTTGTTTTCGGGGATTTTTCTCAGAGCGAGGTAAAAAAAATCCCTTGCCTGTCCCGCGTTTCCCAAAGCACAGGTAAAGGACTGGCCCACTCACACGGTAACGGGCCCCGTGTGAGGGGGGGGCATAGGGTTCGGGAGGTTTTCTCGCCCGCGTGAGAGGTCTTCTACCTTAAGCACAAAGTTGCGAAAAGTTCGCCCGCCCACCGCTGACCGAAGTTTTTTTTTAGCAGTCCGATTTTTAACTATAAACTCATAAACCAGTTAATGTATGCCCTCCGGCTAACAAATTAAAGCTAGACAAATTGGTCATTTAATTAGTCTAGATGTGGCTTTCTATTTTCTAAAAATAATAAAATATGGCAATGTCACAAAATTTGTAAATTGTGTACTTTAAATCAGAAAATATAAAACTAGTACACTTTTTTTTTTTTCTAAAATTGTTATCTGTCTATTAATGATCTACTTAAAGTTATTTCAAAATTATTTATTTCTATTTCTATTTATTTTATTGTCCATAATCATGCTCAGTATTTACTTAAATTATCATTTTGCGATGTATCATACCAATACAAATGTTGTAGACTATAAGTACACAGAAATATGTTGAAGAAAACACCAACCTCGTAGAAGCCATGCTCCATCACATGTAGATCCCTTTTTAGGCGTTGCATGTCTAGTGCTCTACTTTATGTTGATTGCCTAAATAGGTTATTGGTTTCGAACAAGAAAAGTGCCTCAAACATTATGCAATCAACTAGTCATGCCATCAACATAAAGTAGAGTACAAAATGACAATATAAGCAATGAAACACTAGGAGCATGAATAGATAAGATCCACATCACTCCAAATATGGTATGAAAATATAGATAACAATATTAAAAAAAAATGTTACTAGTTTCATGTTTTTCTGATTAAAATGAACTAGTTATGAATAGTTGGAGATTAAATCATATTATTATTTAAAAAATATGAAACCAGCTTTCAAACTAGTTAAAGGACCAAAATTGCAGTTTTCACCATCACACGGCGTCTGATATCTGGTTTCATAGTTTAGAGGTCAAGAATTGGATTCTCATGCAAATTGAAGGTTGAAAAAAAAAAAATGGACTTAAGCCTATTTATAGGATTCATGGTACCATGATATATAACAACATAACTGCATTTAGATAGAAATCTATTGATATAGGTCCATCCTTTGTATATATTTTTTTGAAAGATATTCGAAGTCATAATTTAAGAAATCGATTAGAACAAGGCATCATGCATTTTGTCTAGCAAAAGTAGTAGCAAACAAACTCTGGCGTAACTTTTGTTGTTCAAATACCTTGTTCCCTTTATCCTTCTAACCTAATTTTTTCTCTTGTAGATTTACCCTTTTGCCAAGAAAATAGTCTTGTAATACTGCTTAACAGATCCTCAAACACACAAATCTTTTCTAACATATAGAGTTCAATATTTTTTTCTCCCTTTAAGTATGGAGTATATTCTAGACGTTGATGAGTGCAAGGACCAAGAAGTATACTCGTGCTATGGGATATGCCAAAATTTCCCTGGAAGTTTCCATTGCCAATGTCCAGATGGAACCTATGGAAATTCTTCCATAAAAGGGGGCTGCATTACAATCAAGAATTCGTTTACAGGTTATAAAGCATTTATTGCAACATACCAAATCTTTCTCACCCTAATTTAGAAATTAAACATTTAAGTGGCCCGTTATAATATCTACCATTTAATCATAAATGTGTCATGTCATTATCTTATTAGGTCTAAGCGTCGGACTAGGAGTCGGTGGGGGAACGAGTCTTTTGATTCTAGCCCTTGTTGGCCCCTACATAATGCGTAAAATCAAGCTGCAAAAGGTGAAGAGGATGAAACATAATTTTTTCAAGCAAAATCATGGGCTACTATTGCAGCAGTTAATATCACGTAACGCAGACATTGGTGAAAGGATGATAATTACCTTATGAGATATAGAGAAGGCAACAAACAATTTTGACAGAGCTCGCATCATTGGTGGTGGAGGCCATGGTGTCGTGTTTAAAGGAATTTTAGATCTGCATGTTGTGGCAATCAAGAAATCAAAGATAGTAGTACAAAGAGAAATCAATGAATTCATAAATGAAGTTGCAGTTCTTTCTCAAGTAAACCATAGAAATGTGGTGAAGATCTTAGGATGTTGCCTTGAGACAGAAGTCCCGTTGCTAGTATACGAGTTCATTTCAAATGGAACCCTTTGTCATCACCTTCACATTGATGGACCCATATCACTATCATGGGATGATCGAATGAGGATAGCAGCTGAAGTTGCCAAAGCTCTATCCTATCTGCATTCAGCTGCTTCAATGCCAATATTTCATAGAGATATTAAGTCTGCAAACATACTTCTTGATGATGCTTTAACGGCAAAGGTTTCAGATTTTGGAGCTTCGAGGTATATCCCAACTGATCAGACAGGAGTGACTACCGCAGTTTAGGGAACAATGGGTTATTTGGATCCAATGTATTATTACACGGGCCGGCTAACAGACAAGAGTGATGTTTTCAGTTTTGGCATTCTTCTTGTAGAACTGCTTACTCGAAAAAAACCATATGTCTATAGGTCATTGGACAATGATGGTCTTGTTTCACATTTTGTCTCACTACTTGCCGAAGGCAAACTAGTTGACATAATTGATCCTCAAGTTATGGAGGAGGAAAGTGGAGAAATCCAAGAAGTAGCCACACTAGCAGCAATGTGCACGAAATTAAAGGGAGAAGATAGGCCTACAATGAGGGAAGTGGAGATGACCCTTGAAAGCTTGCTAGTCAAGAAAAGGCAAGTTCATTATACTAGAACTCCAATGAGGAACGGTGGTGATGAAGCTACAGCTCATTACATGGCACTTGGTCGTGATTGTAAGGAAGCTAGCAGGCAATACACTATGGAAGAGGAAATTTGGTTATCAGAAAGCTATCCCCGGTGAACTTTTGTTACAGCTATCACATCTTTGTTCTCGTTGAAATTAGTATGTTGACAATTTTTTAATGAAATGCTTTTTCGTGGCTTCGGTTGTGGATATTTCCATTCATAAATGAAGCATAAGCCTATTGTGCTTATATTATTTGTTAACTGAACATATGTGAGATGTTTTTCCTAATTCGCATGCTTAATTATTTGTTCAAACAATGGTGTTCATCATTTATCTACATTATTACGCAATTATGCATTCTTGAGGTAAATGCAGCATAATTGCAAAAATATAATAGCAATGTACGTTTGGACCAGAAACTGGGCATCTACAAGCACAGTCTACAATTGAGAAATGAAATGTAGCTTGGAAAGTATTTCTGCATGCATTGAAATTTGTCATTGTCAACTCAAACCCAATATGCAATCAAGGAAAGAAATAAAACTTGCCAGATTGACGGTCATGAAGTACGCTCTTACTCAAACCAACTCACCCATTCAGAGTATGGCTTTTGCTGTAAATATAGCTGTTTTCTTCTTTTCCCGCTTTTTCTGATTCTTTTCAGTTTTTCCTTCAGTGTTGCAAGCCGTGGCTTGCACTGTATACCCGTTTTGCTACCCTCTTAATGAAAAACGTGCGGAAAAAGAAAGAGTATGGCTTTTGCTGCCAATATGTGTGTGTTACGTTCATTTTCTCGGAAAACTAGAGGCGGCTAGCTAGCAGTGCTATTGACCAATGGAGAGGTATGCGCTTGCCAGCGCTGGTGGCCTATACGCTTGCCAGCGCTGGTGGCCTGAGCGTGAGCATGTACAAGCTGGTGAGCACGCCAGTAGACACGACCAGACGAATCCAAAGTTCATAGTTGGAACTGAAGCACTGCGCGGCACGGTACAATTGGACTATGCCAACATCCATTGGGATCAAATCAACAAGCAGAACTGAGGCGTGAGCGAGAACGAATCAGAGGGTTGGTGACCAGCGGTGTAGGAACTAGGGAGAAAGACGGAAGCGAACGAATGTACTCAAATGAAAATGTGAAATTCACACTGATACTGATCTAGCTAGTGGTGGGGTTGACTGCGGAGGCTGGCACCAGGGCAATGCTTGTAACCTGTTTTTGACGATCTGAAGGCTGAAGCCGCCACATGATACAACATTCAAGACAGTAACATTATGGTAGTACTGTCGGTGCCCAAGCCGCCACACGCACTGTGATAGACAGTACATGAGAGTTCTTCTACCCCCAAAACTGGAGGTCTGTCAGTGCTAATAATTAACAGAGCAGCAGGCGCTGATGGCCAGCAGCCGGCCTGAGGGTATGCATGCCGGCCGGTCGTCATCGAGCACGCACGGCAGGAGGTGTCCATGTTCAGCGTCAATTCAGAGCGTTGTGTTGTCTACTACTTCCTCTGTCCCATGGACTTTATTGTTGGAAAATCGTGTCCCCCTCACAAACACGCTTCCCGGACGATGTTCTCCATGGGAGGGAGGGAGTAGTTATATCATCACCTGGTAGATAAAAGATGTCAGATGTGCAGGACAAAAAGCTCTGAAAAGCTGGAGTGATCCCTGAGAAAAGGTGCTGCCCTGTCGCCACAAATCGCCCTCCTGCAGGGCTATCATCTCCTATGAAATGGACACTAGACGAGGACATGGAGGCTGGGGCAGTACACCAGACTGTAGCGTTGGGGAAGGCCTAAGGGAGGAAATGCTTTTACCATGACAGACTAGTAAAGTAGATCCACATCCATTGCTTTGTAACGTACTCCCTTCGTATAAAAAATAGAAGTTATTTTGGACAAAGTTTAGATAAAACATTGAGAACATAAATTATGAATAACTTTTTAAGTTATTAGGTTTGAAAATGTGAAAATCGTATAAATAGATTTATTTTAAAAAATACTTTTATAAAAGTATAAATATATCACTTTGGAATGAATATTTTTATAAAAATATGAAGTCAAAGTTATACTTTAAAACCGTGTCGTTGTTCTATAAACGACTTCTATTTCCCAACATGGAGGGAGTACTTGGTACACATGGCAACAATTACTAGCAAGTATTACAGTGGCTGCTCCACGCAGAGCCGTCCCTGGGCATGTGCAACGTGAGCGACGGAGCAGGGCCTCCAAATTGTATAGGCCTCCAAGTATATAGCTACAGCAGTGGCTTTGGCCCATTAGTTACCACTCACGGCAGTCGGCAGCCATGAAGCTCAATAAACAATAGTTTCATATCCGGCCCGCTGGACGTCGCTTTGTTTCCCAGGCAGGGACATCGCTTTGTTTCCCAAATCCCAGTTCCCACGATCGCAACAAAGACGCAAACTCCTATCGCCGACGCCGGCCTAGCCCTATCGGCCGGCGGCCGACGGCCACGAGAGCGTCCGAGCAGGCAGCGGCGAGCGTGACGACTGACGGCGAAGTGCTCAGGCCCTCAAGGTATTATTATTATTAATGATTTTTTTTTTAAATTCATCCACAATCACAGCACAAAGCCACGAACTAAATTTTATTTTTTTGATATTATATCATAAATTTAGTCATATTTATATTATATCGTAAATTTAGTACTATTTTTTCTAGACCAATAGGCCTCATTTTTTAGTTTTGTACAAGGCCTTCTCCGGGACGGCCCTGCTCGACGATTCTTGCATGTAAAAAACGTGTTAATACTTCAAAATGTCTGAAAACAGAGTTCTTAACTTCTTATCAATACAGCATAGATTCGGTGATAAAGGCCAAAGCAAGGACAGATCACCCGGTGTGCATAATAACAAGCAAAAAGGAAGACAAAACATGTACGTACATAGAGTAGATTTTTCGTGAAAACACAGAATGCGTGCATGCTGGTTCACGATGATATTGCAGCCAAGCCCCCGATAAACTACCGGCACTCTGTGGACGGTATGGGGTCCGGTATTTTTTTTCCCCACACTGGTCTTCGTCACCAAACTGTCCTGCATTGATGAAGAACTCAGCTTTGGGACATTTTCAAGTGTTGACAACACGTTGGCCACCATGTGCAGAGGCAGCACATCTTCATAAAAACACAGAATGCGTGCACGCTGGTTCACAATGATATTGCTGCCAATAAACTAGCAGCACTACAGACGGTATGGAGTCCGGGATTTTTTTTTTCCCCCACTCCGATCTTCATCACCAAACTATCCTGCATTGATGAACAACTCAGCTCTGGGACATTTTTGAAGCGTTAACAACACGTTGGTCCACCACGTGCAGTGCGAGAGGCCGGCAGCACCCTGGTCCAACAGCGAAGGCGTTGAATAACGCAAGCAGGGAGAACGTGCCCACTGGCGGCACTAGCTTCTCGTGCAAGAGACGAGACGAGATCAGGAGAACAAAATATAAGAGAAAATAAAATGAAGTGGAAGGATTCGGCAAAGAGACGCGAGCGACGTATCAACGGAAGCCGGCTGGCGCTGCCACGAGTGATCGATACTTATCCCAGGCCAGACTCCTCTTGAGACGTCGCCTTCCCAGGGCTCGCTGCAATCGCCATGTCACCGTGCTGGGCCTCTTCTTATCGTTGCGAGTTTATTTTTTTCCTTTTTCTTTTTTGAAAACGCAAGTTGCAAGTTTATTTTTGGAAAAAGAGAACCAGCAAGCCGGCTGGACACGTCAAAGTACGAGACCCTTTTTTTTTTTTTGCTAATATATAATAGGAATTATTAGCCCGCCAAAGCCATGCCGGCGTCAGCGTCACGCCCAGCTTTGGCATGGCATGCAGTCATTTTTGTGACACTGTGCAGACCATTTCTGTGATACTGGAGGACGCGTCACGCGTGTCTAGTTCTTTTCAGTTTCCATGCAGGATATGGCGATTGGATTGGACACTACTACAGTACGTCCGCACCAGCACCATCTCGATGGTGCGTGGATCTTTTTGCTTGCAGGAGCAGGAGGCAGCAGAAAACACACACAACAGACTGCAAAGTGCAAAGCACAGCGCAGCAGCAGCTTGCCGCGCGCACAAGCACAAGCAAGCAACAGTATAGCAGGGGTGCTGTGAAAAAGGGCAGAGAAAACCTGCGTTGGCACGGCAAAGATGTTGTCAATTGCGATAAGGTCAGAGGACACAGCAGCATCATCTAAGATCGTTTCCACAATGCAAAGATCTCGCAGCATTCAAGTTCAACACAAGCAGACAATTTCATCGCCTGTCTCGAAATAGCTCAGGACGTTGACAGATTACCCCCAAACAAAAGAGCTTCGGTTCAAAAAATTGTCTCAGGAGGACTGGAGGAGTATTAATAGTCAGCTTATCCAACCAAGTGATGATCCACAGTGGGACACAAGCCGCCATTTGGAGCGTCTGCTTCAACTCCACCGTGTCGATTACGTCACCTGTTGGACTGGGTGAACTGGTTTTCATCTGTGGCATGGATCCTTAACAAGTCCATTGCTTAACTTCTTTTATATCTACTTAAGGCAGAAACTAAAGTGCCAAATTCTGCCAAGATCTTCTGGACCATGAAGTGATGAAGGCATGTGCTTCTACTGGAATGAACATTTTTACATGCCAAACTTTTGGTGTCGTCCAACTTTACCATCATGTCACCACAATAAGAACACCTCCAGGAGAACAAGCGTTTACAGACAGAAATTATTGGGACTTCTGTCCTATCACTATCAGAGCACGGCAAAAGGAAGATTTCCCAGTAGTGGAAACTGGAATAGAACGATTGCCTCTGACGCCACCCAAAATTTTCACCTCCCGCACTTGCTTTCCGGATTGAAAGGCTGTGACCGGACCAAGTGTACAGCAATGCATTTGTTACCTCAACATTTGCAGGTTTTCATTTATTCATGCCTTCTAGTACAAGAACTTGGAGCAGCAAGGCCAAGAGGACCCAAAGATGGCATGATCTGCGGAGATTTTTGAAAAATGTCCAAAAAGATGCAGGTAGCCCAGATGCAGGGGATGGATCAGCAGATCAGGGCTGCATGATATGGCAGCGAAGGGGATAGTAGTGCCAGAAGAGATTGTAATCACCCATGTGCAATCCGCAAGTACGATTTACAAATGGAGAATCCCTGCACATGGTGCCACAAGTTCAAACCGGCAAGATTTGCCGTTGCAGCATTTGATCCATCCGAGCAAGAGAACATAGTAGAGTACATGTACAATGCACTTACAGTACAGTACAGGGCGCAGGGAAAAAAAAAAAAGGAAGGCACTGACAGATCATCATCTCCACCGACCACCATCGATGGAGCTATCTACAACTTACATTCTGCACAAGGAGGAAGAGGAACACGGGTGACCTTGCTCTCAGCGATCCATTCCAGCACGACGTGAACGAACCTCTTGATGAAAACAGCAGCAGCTCAGCCCTTTGGTGGCTGCCGCCCAACCATACTGATCTCTCCAACACGGAGCATGCGGTTGTGCTGCTCCGGTCGCGAACCCCAGCAACAAGTTTATTGCCGCTCTTGGCCACTACTCTAATATACAGTTTGCGAGTGAAGGGCACAATTCTTGGAACTCACTTCACTTCACACGTCGATGAAACAGAGCTTGCCATCTATCCTATTCTGCACTGCCTTGATCGCGGCGACACGGGCAGCTGTGGCCGCTCTGTTTGCAGCCATGACTGCCTTGTTCACCTGCTCCTCTACTCTTGGGAGGTGGAAGGCGCAGTCAGCAGCTCTTCGAGCAGCCTAGTTGTACAATGAAACAAACAATGTGAGTTCCTCAATCAAAGGAGGCGGCATATCGATTACCGATTTGCAACAATGGGGAATTGTTGAATACCTGAAGGGCACGCTGAACAGCTGGGTCTGACAGAGGCAAGGAGTTCTTGAGAATTCCGGAATCCCACTCCCCCCGCTCGTTCATCCCCATTCCGAAACGCGTACATCCCGAATCCCTGTTTCTTCCCTTCGTGCCAAGAGCCCTCGTAGCTGTGTCCATTGGCGAAGCTGTACACGCCAAAGCCGTGGATCTTGTCTGCAAAGTACTCCCCTGCATACCGATCGCCATTCCTGCAGAGCATTTCGTTGACAGAACAAGAATTAGCGATGGAACAGTTCGCAACAATGCAAATGGTATTGATCTGATTGATTGGGCACCAAAGGATAAAGATGGGACATCTGCAAGCAATGTCACGGTGTTCAGTTCACCTGAAATGGTAGCAGCCGAGGCCGTGCTTGACGCCGCCCTTGAACTCGCCGGCGTACGTGCTGCCGTCGGAGCAGGTCTGTGCGCCGATGCCGTGGCTCTGTCCGCCGGCCCACTCGCCCGCGTAGCAGTCGCCGCTGTAGAACCGGTAGACGCCGTGGCCGTGGCGGAGGCCCTGGCGGTACTGGCCGCGGTACCGGCTGCCGCGCGCCCAGCTCTCGACGCCGTGGCCGTCGTACTTGCCGTCCACCCAGTCGCCCTCGTACTTGCCCTTGCCGAAGAAGCTGTACACGCCGCTGCCGCTGCAGCGCCCGCCGTGGAACTCGCCCTCGTAGCGGTCCCCGTTGCTGTAGAACTCGACGCCCTCCCGCACCTCCGCGCCGCTCCTCCGCCCCTTCTTGTCCCGCTGCTGCTGCTGCGGCGGCGGCGGCTCCCGCCGTCGCCCTCGCCGATGAACCACTGCACGGAGGCCGCGAGCGCCGCCGGGGGAGCGCGCGTGCGGGTGCGGCGCGCGACGGCCGCCGCCGCGGCGAGCGCGAACCCGGCCGCGGCCGCCAGGAGCGCGAGGTGGTGGCCCCGCCCCCCCGCCGCGCAGGAGCAGCGCGATGAGTGCGAGGACCGGGAGGAGGAGGAGGAGCAGGACCAGCGCGGACTGGGATGGGCTGGGAAGGAGGAGCCGGTGGTGCGCCCGGCGCAGCAGCGCCCGGGGCTTGCCCAGCAGCGGCGCCTGCGCCTTCTTGTCGTCGGGCTCCGGGTCGTCGAGCGCGTGGAAGGGCGACGCGCCGCCGCCGCCGCCGGGGCCCGCGCGGACGGTCGGCGAACGGAGCAGCGACGAGGGTGTCCGCGTCAGCTTACCGGCCCCGCCGCCGTGCCCGTCCATGCCTCCCCTCCGTCTCGCCCCCGCCGCGTCAGCTCCGCTCCGCTCCCGCGAACCGTGCCTTCCTTGGCTTGGGCGCTTGGCTCTGTGCCTCTGTCTCTCTCGTCAAGCTGCCTCCTCCAAGACGGATCGATGGATCGACGACGCGGAGGGAGTGGTTGGGAAGTGGAAGAGAAAAGAAGAGGGGGGAGTGGGCCGGCGAGGCGTCTCTTATAACCACCGGACGGACGGCGGTGGGCAGCTTCCTCCTCTTCTCCTCTCCTTCCCTTGGCGGGCGGAGCCTAGTCCGAGCTGGCAGCGCGAACCGCCGCGGCGAGAGCAAATCCGGATGTGATCCCCGCGCCGCCTCCCGATCCCGACCCGCTAGGCGCGACGCGGGAGGGACCACACCGTTGTCGCTCTCACTTACGCCTGGGGCCCATCCATTCACTGTGTAGCTGTGGGCCCGGATCCTGGGCTGGCCAGTCGCAGGGCGGGGTTGGCCAACCAATGGTTTTTTTTTCCGCTTATGTTGGTGGGCGCCGCGCGAACGAAAGCATTTCGCACGTGGCTGAGAGAGATGTCTGGTGCACGCTGCACGGGTGCCGGGCCCGGTTCCGGACTTCCGGTTCCGGTCCGATGGACGACGTCACGACGTGCAAGGTGGCGGGCCGTGCCTTGTGCAAATGGGCTGCCCGTGTCCGGCGCTCCAAGAACTCTGCTCGCGTGCACGGTTCCACGCTGCACTGGCGCTCTGGCTGTCTGGCTCTGGCACAGACGGGACGAACGAGGGGGCGGGGCTCGCCGGCGGCCAAACTTTCTGGTAGCATTGCTTCGCCGCTCTGCTCGCTCTTGATTGATATTATACCTCCCGGGCCAGAACTTCTTGTTTCAGAGACCTGGGCGCTGCGTCATTGCAGTTGCAGCTACAGTCTTCGAGTGCAGAGTGCATCCATCGCCAACGCCAAGCAAAGTTCGTTGTAAAAGTAGGCGTCCTTAAGTGACGGACACGCTATAGGCATCGAGTAGCACAACCGTGTAGAGAAAAAAAAAATGGACGCTCAGATTTGCAGCCCACCATCAATCGCTTCAAGTTCATGTTAACATTAGGCCTTGTTTAGATGGGGAGAGGAGAGAGATTGAAAAGTCCTGTAGCACTTCGTTTTTATTTGGTAAATATTGTCCAATCGTGGCCCAACTAGGCTCAAAAGATTCGTCTCGTGATTTACAACCCAACTATGTAATTAGTTATTTTTTATTTATATTTATATTTAATGCTCTTTACATGTGGCAAACAATTTGTGAGAGAGAGAGAGATTGAAAAAATCTCGAAGCATTTTGTTTGTTTGTGGTAAATATTGTCCAATCGTGGCCCAACTAGGCTCAAAAGATTCATCTCGTGATTTACAACCAAACTGTGCAATTAGTTTTTTTTATATTTATATTTAATGCTCTTTACATGGGTACAAATTAATGTGATGGAGAGAGAGTGTAAAAACTTGCAAATCCAATATGCATCTAAATAAGGCCTTAGCCTATTTTTTTTGCATGGCTCCAACTTTTTTTAACAACAAAAACGTGGTACTAGCAGTTTTCCTACTTCAGTCCAACAATAAAAAACCATCGTTACTCTCAGACTCTCTCTGACAAAGCCATCCCCAATAGCTAGCTTAGCTTGTTTCTTCGCATATTCAGATGGTGTAGTTATTGAATTTCTTTTGATGAAAATGATCTGCAAGTTTCATACTGGCTTTTGATTAAAAGCTCCATCGATCTAGAAAATATTCTGCATAGTCTAGAAAATTAACATGCAATAATCAATTTCAATTATGCTGATTATTTTAAACAAAATATATATAACAATGGCGTCGATAGGAAATTGCACATTGAAAAAGTGGTATGGACTATTTGCAGAACATAAAAAAACTACTTGCTACTAGCTAAAGGTTATATAGATACAAAAAGTGTAATTGGCATTGTTGCATGATGACTTGATCTTTTTAGAATCATAGTGAATATGAGCAATGATATGTAATCTTATAAGATGTTTACTGCATAGTGTGGAACCCTATCATGAATCATAGAGTCATACATTGGCCTATCAATGAGAAATTTCATCTATTTTTCTACATGAGTGGTGAATTTCATTAAGAAGAAAGAATGTCTTACACAATGCAACTACCAGAGATCTCATAGTGCAGGGTACAAAGCCACATATGAATTGATTAGGAACCAAAATGACAACAAAGCAAAAAAGAAAAGTGGTAAGAAGAGGCCTTCCACCACAAGGTTAACAGACTGGACTTGCAAATGGAAAAAAACATCATCGCAAGGCCCCATCATGATCTACCAATAATGCACCTATACCATTTTTTTCTGACTCAGTTTATAAGAAAGCTTACAATCCTAGTGTCTCATGTGAACAACAAAAGGAGACTTTAAGATAATAATTCAATCATCCTACATAATATATTAACAACTAAGATCACAAAGTTATGCCTTCTCCATTCCCTTTACCAAAAAGTATTCACCTGCATCGAAATTTGAAAAGGAACTCACATTCATCGAGACTAAACAACAAGCATACTTTGATTTCACCATAACTGGAAGGGAGGCAAATAAATATCTAATGAGTTTCATTCATGCCCCACGATTTCGTTAAAAAGGACATGATTCCTTGTCACTTTTTTCTGAAATAAACATAGATAATCAGTTGACAATAACACCTAAGAAAAAGTAACACTATGACACCAAAACCAGTACCACGATGACTTCATGTCTCCAGCTTCATCATGCACAAGGAATAAGTCAATGTATAGACTCTTCAAATGGAATCCAATATGAAGAAAACAAGAACAACTATAGTGTTGATGCCTAATGGGATATCCTCAAAACGCTGACCTCCCATATCCAGTCCTAGACTGCTTTATTAATGTTCAATCATTTACAACTATGTTCTAATCATTTACAACTATGTTCTACTGATTAGGATGCCAAGGGAAATATGTTTTCTAGATCTTTGTACTTCAGATTTCAACCTATTTTTTAAGGTTGTAAATATGTTTCTATGAGCTCTAAATATTTTATATCAACTTTCCATATACTAATCTAACTCTTTATATTTTTGGGGGAATTTTTGAAACTTAAAGCCATTTTCTACAGTTTAAAAAACTTATAAATAATTTACAGATTTTTAAGTAAAAAAGGACAATACTGAAACTACTCTAAATTAAGGCGGTGCTAATTTTAAATGTGTTTTTTGTAAGTTTATGTGAGAGATATTTGATTTTAGCACTGGAATGAAATTAGACTACAACGATTATTAGAAGAGATAGACTGGATTTTTTTTTCTTTATTTTTGAGCAATCGAATTATTTTTTTCTTCTTAATTAAAATATATATAATAAGTAAGCCCCGCATAGACCCAGCCCAGCCCAAGGCAGGCCGACAGGTAGTGCCGAATGTGTCTGCGTCGGCCCACTAATAAAAACGGGATCATCACTCATCAGGGGAAAAGCTAGCGCTCCCGCCTCTCTCCAGTCGGCGGGCGAAAACCGAATGCCAGCCGCGCACGCGCGGACCCGCCCCACCCCCGCGCCGCCAAGCGGCGCTGCAGGTCTGCAGCAGCCAGCAGGCGCCAACTCGAAAAAGGACGCCCCAAACCTCCCTCCATCCCATATGGTTTCGAAGTTCGAATGCCCCACGAAATCCCCCCGGAATCCCTTCGGAACGGTCGCCATCGCCACAATTTCGAAATCCAAATCCTCCCACGCCGCGCGTCTCCTCCTCCCCCCACTCTCCTTTTAAATCTCCATCCCCACCTCCATTCCACTCCCACACGAATCGCGCACGCTCCCCATCCAATCCGCGCGCACCAACCCCCCCAATCTCCGCCGCCACTCGCCGCTCCGGCAACCGTCCCCTGAGGTCCGCGTGGGGTTTCGACGGCGGCGGCATGGACGCGCTCCCGGAAGGCGTGGTGCAGCACATCCTGTCGCAGCTCAGCAACGCCCGCGACGTGGCGGCCTGCGCCGCCGTCGCGCGCTGCTGGCGCGGCTGCCTGCCCTTCCTCCCGTCGCTCTACTTCCCGCGGGGCGCGTTCGAGGCCGTGGGCGGCGGGCCGGCGTCGTCGGCGGCGGCCGTGGCCGCGGCCGACGACGCCATCGGCCGGATGGTCGACGCCGCCGCGCGCCTCGAGGAGCTCGTCGTGTACTGCCCCTTCTCCGCGCCGCTGCTCCCGCGCTGGCTCGCGGCGCGCGCCGCCACGCTGCGCGTGCTCGAGCTGCGGGTGGACTCCGCCGCCGCCGCCGCCGCCGCCGATGACGACGACAAGTCGGACCACCTCGACTCCGTCGGGGTGGCCGCGGGCCTCGAGGAGCTCAGGCTGTGGGGGCTCACGATGACGCGCGCGCCCGCGTGGGGCCGGATGGAGCGGCTCCGCGTGCTCGAGGTCGTCGGCGCCGTGCTGGAAGAGTCCGCGGTCAACGGCGCCGTCGCCGCCTGCCCCAACCTCACCGACCTCGCGCTGCTCGGGTGCGAGTGCGCCGGGGAGGCGGTCGTCTCGCTCCCCCTGCTCGAGCGGTGCCGGCTCGACTTCGTCGGCTCTGCCAACTGCTCTCTCAGGTTCGCCGCGCCCCGCGTCGAGTCCCTTGAGATCCAGGGCTTCTGCTTAATCTCTCTGCAAGGTGGCCACCGTCTCAGACACCTCACAATCTCCAAGAACACTGGTACGCTCCGGAGGCCTCTACGCGTTCCCCCTGCGAAACAGATTTGGTTCGTTTCACATTGCCTGATGGTCACTGTTCAAAAATTGGATGGTCTTAGGTAGTGTGTATCATGTTGAGATGGGGAAACTCCCGGAGTTGGACCACCTCTCGCTGCGCGGCGTCCAGTGGAGCTGGGGCGCAATCAGCTCGGTGCTGCAGTGCGCTGGCGAGGTGAAGCACCTGGTGATGAAGGTTGAGTTCTGCGGTGATTATGACACGCTGCAGCCCTTCCCGGAGATCGACCTCGTCGAATTCTTCAACAGCTACCCGAAGCTTCGCAAGATCGAGATCCATGGCGCCATGTTCGCGGCGCTGTGTCAGAAGAACAGCCTGAAGAAGGTAATAAGCCATGCCATACCACTTTCTGTGTTTGCAATGTTTGACTACTGGACTTCTGGTTAGTGTATGGCCTAGCTAACTCTGCTCTGCTAATGCAGTTGGATTCAAGCTTCGTGATACCTTTCTTGGAGCAAGTCCTGGTCACCGTGCGGTCACCTCTGAATGCTGAGCAGAAGCTGAGCACCCTCGAATCCCTTGTCAGGTACAGCGTGAGGCTAAGAAGGATGATCATTAGGATATCGCAGATGAAGAATTGCCATGATGGGGCCGATGATTTCTTTGAGGAGATTTGCAAGTTCACTTACATGAACAGTGGGAGAGTGTGCTTAGAGTAGAGGAGTTGTTGCATTTTGCCATTTTTGAAGTGAGTTAGCACTAAACCAAGGCAGCTTTTACCCAATGCTGTTTGCTTAGGACAGTTTAATTGCATAATTTATTGTTTGTTTTGTTGTTCACCCAGCGTGATTGCCTGAATGTATCTGCACTTCAGGCTAGAAATCATTTGGTTTTACTTTTCTTTGATTCCTGAATCCTGAAATGTAATAAACAAACTTGGTTTGTTGCTGTTCTTTGACCTGCACCATTTTTTTTTTCATTGTTACAATGTATGTAGTTTGGTAAGAAAATATGTACTTGATTGTAGCCATTCGCCCATTTGGCTGCACATTATTCAGTGGCTGGTTGGCTTTATCGACAGAACCTGCAATCTAATGACATTGCCACGAATCCATTTATACAACTTCCAGCACAAATTGCAAGATGATAATGAATTAATGTGTCACAGCAATGAATAATTCTAGACATTCACAGGAGTACCAATTTTATCATTGCCATAGAGTACCCTACAATCCAAATGGTGTGCCCTCCAGTTAACACATACAACTGTTGAATAAACCAAGCCAAGCAAACCTATTGATCTGCATTTTGCTATTCCTTTCTGAATGAAGTGAACCATCAAATGGTCTATTCTGTTATAGTATCTGGTTGATCATGATTCCAATATATGGAACCCAGAATTACAGACTTAAATACGTGACACATCAAAGGAAAAGTGGTATTACTTATCAAAGGAGAAGGCCTACACACAAACGGTGATGGATGAACAGAACATATAACTCATTATCTCAAGCCAATTTGCTTCAGACACTAACAAGAATCCCAGATTATCTCAAGCCTGTACTTGTAACTTGTATCCTCTTGTCTATACATAAGAAATGTTATCTAGATGAGTTTCTTCTTTCAGAAGAACTGTTTGATATGCCACGATTGCAAAACTGAGGCTGCAATACAGACAGCGAGGGATATAAGGCTCAGCCGCTCAGCCATGTGATCCTCACTTGCGTCCACTCACTCAGGTCTCACAAAGTCACAAGTCTGCTGCTCTGTAAACATAAGCAATTTGTCTTTTAAACAGTAATCAGTGTTAATTTTACTTACTTTTAATATAAGGTAGAGCAAGTTTTCATGGATGGCTTTTGCAGCTAGTTCTAGTTTGATGAGCCACACCACACACTCTGTAAAAAAAATGTGGATGACTAAGAATCATCAAGGAATACAGAATTCTGGCTGGTAGGGAAGTGACTGTAATTTGTTAAGAATTAAGATGCTTGTCCGTAGCTTGTGTAGCCTGGGCCGGGCCCTGTTTGTTTTCTCCTAAATTGTCTCAGGCTGAAAGAAACAAGCAGCAGGCCTTGCACAATCTACACGCTGAAACAAACGGGTACCGTGCTCACATCAAGCTTCTCTTTCCTGGCAATACAGTCCCAGTCCTTTGCTGTGATCCCTGTTCTCCAATCAAGGCTGAGGTTGATCACCATTCCATTCTTCAGAGTCTCCGCCCAGAAGCAGGCAAGCCAAACACCAGATTCTTGTCAGCGTGACGTAGGATGTTACCGAGATGCGATGTCACCTGCAGGAACAATCCAGCATGTCAAATCTTGGAAGTCCTAATATACATTCTCATGGAGAGGTATATATATGTTCTTGAGCTTTTACGTAACTATATTTTTGCGATTTGCAGTTGTCTTACTTTTGAACATAACTGAATTGGACATGTTGTGGCAGATGGTCAATTCACCAATGGTGCACGGAAAATTCTGCAACCTCAGGTTCTTGAGTATTGCTCTTCGTGGAGTGGCCTAATTATCTTTCTCTGGCTTCCATTTTGTATGCCTCTACTTGCTTGGATTCTCCTCGAATGCCATCACTGCTCATCCTGTAAAGATTAATGTAGTTAACTGTGGAGGAGCTGTTAGCTTAGTGTTTTGTTTTGGAACCTTTACAGGTAATAATGCCAGGGCACTTTGAGCTTCCCTCGGTGTTTGCAGACCTTTCAGGTCTGAGGATGCTGTCCGACACAAGAATCTCAGGCGTGTGCAGATTTAGAACTTTTCTTCTGGCAGGAGTTTGGTTGAGCTAATATGTCATATTGTCGAATCGACGCTGTCACTTGAGTACCTTACATTGGACACCATACAAGGTTTGCCGAGATGCTCCATGAACAAATCTGGAAGATGCTGCATGTTGCGCCCTGGGGCAGTAGTGGAAGCTCAAAAAGCACTGTTGACTGTCCACACTGTTGACTGTCCAAAGATACATCAAGTGGAAAGTCCACTCCACGGTCGAGTTTACTGTTCTGAAACCTTACAGCCCAGTGCCATGCCAAGATGTCATAGTGGTCAATGTACAAGGTTTTTTTAGGTTTGTTTTTGTAAGGTCTAACTGCCTATATTATTATGTTATTAATAGAAAAGAAGGCGTGGCTTCCACACCATCCAGAGGTTTCCTTTTAGAAAAAGTCTACATCACCCACTGAACTATAACGGGTGGAATACTTTACCCCCTCAACTATAAAACCAGGTATTCTATCCCCTGAACTTTTCAAACCGGTTAAATTACCCCCTAGAGCGGTTTTGAACGGCGGTTTGTTATAGTAGCATGGTTTTGTCTTTTTCTTTTTTTATTTATTTCGAATTTGAATCTTTGAAAAATTATAGTAAATCACTAAAAAATCATAAAATAGAAAATCTAATTTTGTTGGACTCCGCATGAGTAGATCTACAGTGAGCATATAATATGTTATTTTTTAGTACAAATTTTTTTCTGTAACTTTAGATCTATGATTTTCTATAATTAATTGGAATAATTTATAGCCGTAGTTTCTGTGGTCCAATTGTAGTAAAATTTTTATGGTAGGCTAATTATTATATGCTTAATCTCTAGTAAAATTTCATACTCATTTAATCATGTATAACTTAGTTATAAATTTATTTATATTTATATTTAATAAGCATAAACTTAAATAAATTTATAACTAAGTTATACATTATTCAATGAGTATAAAATTTTTACTAGAGATCAAGCATACAATAATTAGCCTACCATAAAAATTTTATCATAATTGGACCACAGAAACTGTGGCTATGAATTATTCTATTTAATTATAAAAATCATAGATCTAAAGTTACAGAAAAAAAAAAATTTATACTAAAACATAATATATTATATGCTCGTTGTGTAGATCTACTCATGTGGAGTCCAACAAAATTAGATTTTTTAATTTTATATTTTTTTATGATTTACTATGATTTTTCAAAGATTCAAATTAAATAAATAAAAAAAGACAAAACCATACTACTGTAGCAAAACCGCCATTCAAAACCGCTCTATGGGGTAATTTAATCGGTTTGAAAAGTTCAGGGGTTAGAATACCCGGTTTTATAGTTGAGGGGGTAAACTGCTTCACCCATCGTAGTTCAGGGGTGATGTAGACTTTTTTCCTTTCTTTTTTGAATTGAAATTCGAATATATAGTTCGCATATTTAGTGTGGTTATATCATTAATGATCAATAATCTAAATGTGTAATAATAGTTCCATATTTCTATATGAGAACTATCTTATTGGAAGCTGAGAAACTTGGAGGTCCATCCAAGATATGAATAGAAAGATACTTGTACAGTGCAGTAGTGTTTGAGGGTTCAGACACATACACCATGTTAAAGAAAATCCAAAGCTCTCTCTTTTATTTGAAGAACAAAAAAAATTCGAAGCTCTCTTTCATTTTAAGAACGGCAAAATGCACCTTATCTTGGTCTCTATCATTTATCAATACAATCTCTTCTTAGTGAAAATGACTTTAGTACCATGTTAATGTTATACATCCAAAGCCATCATGCTCATAATAAATAGTACCAATATTGAACCATACACCCTCCATAATAAGTGACGTTCTCGCTTCCTGAGAAATAACTTTGACTAATAATTTTATATTAAAAATATTAATATTTATGGCACACAATTAATATCATTAGATAGATTGTTGAATACACTTTTATAATAAATTTATTTAGAGGTAAAAAATGTTTAACGCATTTTTAACATATCTTGTTGAACTTATGGTATGAAAACCTAAAATGACTTTTATTTAGCGATGGGGGGAGCAGGTGGTATCCACACCTCAGGGACAAAACACTAAACTTCACAATAAAAAGGAATGTCTTATGCTGAAGGCAAGTTTTTCTTGGTATACTAGAAAATGTGCTGGTGTGATGTAACGAAACCTAACTTAATACATATAGGAATCAAATATTGTATATCACTAGATTTGACTTGTGACTCTCATGTGTATGGGTCATACTCTTTCCATCCCAAGAAGGAAGATCACATGTGATACTTGCAGGTCAAACTTTCTCAACTTTGAATATGTAACATTTATATCTCTAAATAAGATTATTATGAAAGCAATGATCATAGGTTATATGAGCTTGGATTACATATAATATTAATATTCAATGATCTATCTAATGACATTAATTATGTATTATAAATATTAATATTCTTTATATATAATCGGCCAAAATTAAAAAATGTTGAATTCTCTAAAAGTGAGAACGACTTCTATTATTTTTTATATATAATAAGTGGTCAAAGTTAAAAAAAATTTGACTTCTCTAGAAGCGAGAATGAATTCTTTTTTTAGACACATGGAGTATATGAGATATGAAGGACATGATACAATACTTCCTGGAATTGGACTTCATAGTATCGATCATTGTTGCAAGCTATTCTAACTCGTATGATCATAGGTTATGAGCTTGGATCACATACAAGATATGGAGTCCATCAACCCGTGCTATCGTATGGACTAAAATTTCAAGAGATATGATATTTAATATATCTTATAGTAAATAATTATTTATACTAAATTGTAAATTTTTCTGTGTTCTTTCTAAAAAAAAAGATAGATACTTTATAATCAATACCAATTATTACAAACTTATTAGTTAATTTTTTTCAAGGCACTGATTTATATGCTTTTTTCATCCATTTGTATTTTTACTTCGCATTGGTTTGAAATCTCGCAATTAACTATAGCATTCCTGACCGCATCACATATCTTCACATATTTTTTATTTTTTTTCTTATTGACTGCTATAATTTTTTATCCTTAAGTTAAAACTTTTGTACTTAATGTATCTTTTTTATTAATTCTTCTTTTTACATTTCATAAAATAAAAATTAAATAGCATAAGCAATTATTTGAATCTTGCATCATATCACTTTACGTTAGTAATAGAGCCTGAGATGAGATCTCATATGCGGGTAGCAATGCTAACCTCTAAACAATTTTAATTGTTAAGTTATATAATATTCTACTTTTTAAGCTAAAATAATCTTAACGGGTTAGAGAAACATAGTCAGCAGTGGTCTCTCCCATACTTCAAAGATTATTAAATTTTATGTCTAGAAATTGTATGTGCAGTTCTTCAAACATTTAGTTAAATATATCAATATATCTAAAATAACAACATATATATGATTACTAATGTGATTTAAAATACTTTGTTAGTATCATTAAGTATATATGAGTTTTTAAAAAATATTTTTTGTGCTAAAACATATCATATATATTATCAATAATGCATGCTGGCATGTAATGTATACTTATTTCAATTGAATGTTAATATTAATAACATATGCTTTCTCCGTACTCAAAAAGGAAGTCATTTTAGACAAATGACATGATCTCCAAAATATAACTTTGGATTCTTATCTATAACTTCTATATTTTTAAACTCTCTCTAGCCTATTATCTTGCTTCGATTGGTCCAATCTCGAAAAGTGATGTCATGTGACATCATCAAATCGGTTTACGCCCACTAAGCCTCATTTATCTCCCACTAGCTATTTCTTTTGAAATAAAAAAGTCTTAGAACCTAAACCAAGTATCGTAATTAAAATCCAATTGCACCATGATGTTTCTCGCAATAAACTCTTCAAAACAAGATCCCATATGGATATATTTTATTTTTGTTGCAAACAATGCATCTATACATATATATCTTTTAATCCTTAGTCTAACTTTTTTGTATTTCTACTTGGACCAGCAAAGAAAGCATGGGCATTCCTACTAGTTTCTATAAAAATAGTTATCAAAATATTATATATGCATATTTTTATGGAAGTATTTTTTCAAAACAAATCTATTTATATTTTCACATTTCTAAATTTAATAATTTAAAATTATTTATGATTTATATTTCCAATGTTTGACCTAAATCTTATCTAAAACGGCTTACTTTTTCGAGTATAGAGGGAGTATACATGCTCTAATCTAAGATCTTTTTAAACAATTTTTTAATATACGATGTTGATTATTTTAGATGTATATTTGTTAGAATATTTAATCTTTTAAATGATAAGATAAAATCTAGGTTATGTAGATTATCTATTATGATAAAAAGTACATAAGTAATTAAATATAAATTTTTGTATAGATATATAGCCTGATAATTAATTAAAAATTAGAATAGATCCCATAGCTATAGCTATTATTATTAATGGTAGTTTTGAGGAAAATTATTAGTGGTGAGTTGTTATATAGAATTGATGATCAAATAATGTTTCGAATTTTTGTAAGAATTTTTAGGTTCTATCTTTTTTATCCTATCTCGTGAAGATTGATTTGAAGACTCCATTAGAGACATCTAGTTGGACTTTGTAGTATTCATTTTTTCTAGCCTGATACGACATGTGGAGCATCAGAGCTTCCCGGGTCGTTGAGCGGCTGCCGGAGTGAAGCGTGGGTCAGTGAGTCCACGCGTGACCTTGAGCAGCGCCGGTGGGACCGTGGGAGCGCTGCGGCTCACGAGGGCAGTGGAGTGTGGAGATGCAGTGCCACAGTGTGGCCGCATGGCAAATGTCCGTCACCGAGGGAGTTCAATCGGTGGTGCAGTTTTGATTCCAGTGGCGACCACGATGAAGGCCCTTCTTCTCGATCTCCTCGGCATGGCGCTGCAGTCACTGGGCATGAATCTCGGAGACTTGCGGAATAATCTCGGTGCGTCGGACTTTTTTTTTGTTGCAGTGTCGTTGGCCACTTCCTGTTCTAAAATATTTTGTTTGTGCAGACTGCATAAGCAGATTAAGAAGGACATCAGAAGCTGTTGCATCTCACCGTGCAAGCTAATTCGTGGGGCGGCGGTGCTGAAGGCCTAACGTCCAAGGGTACTGGTTGTGGATTAAAGGTTAAAAAAAAACTCTGTTGCTGAACATTCTCGGTGTCCTCTGTATGGTTTCACGTGCATGCCTTCAATCAATTAGTTCACTGCTATGCATAAAACAAGGTTACGCTGTCTGATATATATATATATATATATTATTCTATTGCTTGGAGACAGGATTCGTGCTGGTGGTACATTGAACTGTGCAGAGATAAATTCGATAGATTGGACTTGCTGCTGTTATGCTAATCTGAGCCAATTCAACTTGCTGTGCTGCTAATTATGGATTAAAAAATAGGATTTTGCGTCATAAGGGGGAATTTCTATAAACCGGTCAACATATCTAGCCTGTCCATCTTTTGCGTTTGCTTTTGATTATACAAACACTGTTTTCTCAGTCATTGCCGATCTGTATATGTTATGATTCTCTCAGTCATTGTGTTATATCATAATCTTTGCTATTGTCTTATAACTTTGTTCACATATCTTTGCTTAGGTACTGATATGATATGATCAGTGGTGTTATTTTGTAATTGTGGTTGCAGGGAGAGGTTTGGTCCAATTGTATAGTAGCACAGGCTGAGGAAGGTGCATAGCAGCTAATCAATGGGATATGTTCTTCTCACTGATTGATTGATTTCTAATCATTTTATCATGAAAATACATGTGCTTGTCAAAATATTTCAGGAAATATATGCGTAAGGTGCAGATATCTATATTAAATTTAAAGCTACAATATTATGGAGTTAATTTTGGTTCTATCCATCAGTTTTCAGATCATTTTTCTCACAGTGGATGTTTCTAAATAGAGCTAGACTGCATCACTGGATCCTGGATAGGAGGCTAGCCACCCAACCAAATACTCCCATAGAAATACTCTACTATGCTGTCGTAGCTTATCGACAGAGAGCTCCACCTTGAGGAGGTGCAGATGAAGCCATTGAGTGGCTGCACAGGCATGATAATTATGTGCAATGATGTGAATGCACCAGTGATACAAATGATTATGTGCATAGAAAATTACTACCTTTTGACTTTTACCGTAGGCCTTAGCGTTAGCACGGGCATACTACTATAATTTACAAAGATCTAAACAAAAATATTCATCTTCAGTGAGAACACGCTAATCTGTGTTACTATTTGTGCATGCAGAAAAAGGGTTTGAAGGTCACTGGGATCAGAAATCAAAGGGAAACCACTGTTATGTGACTAAATCCACTGGCCGTACACTGTATAGTGCCATTATGTGGATGGATGCTCGCATTCATCATTCATTTATTTTCTATTAACATTTGATATTATCATATCTTCTTACATGCTTCAACAATACAGGAGATTACAAAGTAAGCTATCAGGCGGTAGAACTCACTTGGTGGAGACATGTGGGCTGCCAATCAGTACCTATGTCAGTGCTCTGAAATTATTACGGTTGATGAAAAATGTGCATGCTGTCAAGGATCCAGTTCAGACAGGTGACGCCATATTTGGCACAATTAATACCTGGTTGATTTGGAGCCTTACAGGAAGGTATTGCTGGTGGGCAGCATGTCACGGACTGCTCAAATGCATCTCATACAATGCTTATGAATCTAAAGACACTTGACTGGGAGAAGCCTAACACTTGATATGTTAGGAGTTCCTATTGAGATTTAGCCACAGATTATCAGTAATTCAGAAAAAGTGGGTGTGGTCACGAAAGAGTTCCCCTTTGCAGGTGTCCCCATCTCGGGGTGTCTTGGAGATCAACATGCTGCTATGCTTGGGCAGCTGTGCAAACGATGCATTGGATGATAGGGTATGTGCAAATTGTGCAAATTATACATTTTCTTCAATAAAAGGAGTGTTCAATCTGGCATGGCAAATTATACATTCTGACAGCAGTAGACTGTTAGATTCAAGTAGTGCAAAAATCTTTTTATGTTGTATACTTGTATGAAGTCCAAACTATGTTTTCATCCTTAATTGTCTTGTTCATCTGCAAATTGAACACAAGTATGGACTGTCATGAAAAAATAATTCTATAAAAATTCATGGTATCCACGTTTGTCTTCTTAGCGACATGTGTTCTTAACTTCTTGTGTGATTGGATTGGATGACTGATGATAGCTTGTTACTTCCTATTGCAGGCTGATTTATTAGGCAGCCCTGTTGTTAGATCAGCTGATATAGAGACCATAGCCCTTGGAGCTGCATATGCTGCTGGGTTGGCTGCAGGAATCTAGACTAAAGAGCAGGTATTTGCAGGATTGGATACAGAGAACACGATAGCCTTCCACCTGAAACTGGATGAGGCGCACAGGAAGAAGAGAGCAGATTCATGGTTCAAGGTGGTTTCAAGATCATTTGATTTGGCTAATATTGTCGCATTGTTGCAGGGTGCAACTTTTAAATGAACCAAGTACTTTGATATATTGTGTAATTTCAGCAAATAGTCTGTTGACACTTCTCTTTTCAGTTGCTGCACTAGCAAACATGCCCGTGCGTTACAACGGGATGTACTGTTGTTGCGTGATCACCATACTTTTGAATTCGTCTTGGTATTACATATAAAAACACTGTATTACAATTAGCTTCAAAAACTGACTCCTTACCGTATAGTATATTCTAATATATTTAGTTTTAAGATGTCTGAAATTTTTCATATATTTAGTCTTTATGTTGTATCTATAGCAGAACCCATGATCTAGAAAAATAAAATGACATGCAATTCAAAATGAAGGGAATAATAATTTATTTGAACCCCTTATGCAATGAATTACTATAAACTTCTTATATATGTTTATTAACTCCTTCACATGAGGTACCGTAAAAAAAATAAACTTAATCTGTTATAATATTTTCTCAGTGGCTAAGTAACATGTAGTGTAGGATTATTTTTTGAAAAAACATGGATTGCTAATTTGCTTTTTTTTCTTATTCATTTACTCCACATATTTCTTTTTACTTTTTCATGTTTTTTTCTCTGCCTTTTCTTTTCAACCAAGCACATGCCTCATCTGTTCCTCGCCTCAGTTTAGTAGTGGCTCGTAGTATGTGACCAAGCGACTCCTCATTGTCACGGCTCGTGGTTTGCAATCAAGTGCTGCCTGGTCATCGCGGCCTGTGGTCCGCGGCGGAGCTCCACCTCACCATTGTCAGTGGTCCGTCGTTGTGCTCTCCCCTCGTCTCTGTGGCCTTTTTCTAGCTCCTTCCAGCCTGTTCAGCTGGTTTATAAGCTGCTGATAAGCAATTATGGACAAAAAATGGATGGACGAAAAAATAGACGGAAAATTTATTTTACTTATAGATTTGCATTAGTGGTGGGTGCATTGTAGGTAGGGCACCCCCACTAATATTTGCTTGATCCAATTATTTAGCTTGGGAAATTGTAATTAATATTTAGAGCCCTTTTATGACATCAAGTGGTAATTTTATAAATAAAAGCCTACTAGGAAAAAAAAATAATAAACATATCCCTTCTCACCTCCCCTATAAAAGGAGAGTTGGAGGAGAGGCTATCCATACCTTCCTCTTTTATTCATTTTCAGACTATTCGTCATGTAAATTTTGTTGGCCAAACCAACACAAACAGTGCAAAAGGGCTCTAGCTCTCTCAAATGCTTGGCTCTCTGATGAAAATTTAGATAGTGGTGTTTGTTGGTTCTGGCTCTCTCAGATGCTTCACTCTCTGATAAAATTATTTTAGAGAGTTCTCTCCTCCCTCGAAATAACCTAAGACCGATTAGACTATATTATTCTTTTTTCACCAACTTTAACTCTTATACAGTAAGATTCAGTTGACTAAAATGTAGATCATAGAGTGTGTGTGGAATTGCATGTGAAAGGTTACAACAAATCATTATCCAAGTGCAACACATCCAACAATTTTTTAGCTTTTATTTAAAACAAGATCTCAGCAGCCCTATGATAGTTTTGTTCGACCTCAGGTTATTTAAATATTAACTGAGATTGTTAATGCACACAAAGTGAGCACGCGAGGTTGGGTAGAGCAGGCATTGGTCATCCGCGCTGCATGGACACTGCGTCAGCTAGGCCGTACACGTCCAGCACCTCGGATAGCAACGTGAAAGGGATGCAATGGACATGCCATGGACTACCAGCACCGCGGGCTAGTTAGTCAATATAATTCTATAATTTCTTTAATTAAATGAGGGAAAAAGAAAAAGAAAGCTAGGCTACTTAGCCCAAAAGGAGAAAGATGAGAGGGTTTATAGGAAGACTTTTTATATTTCAGAGCTTTAAATTTTGGTCAATTTAAACTCAAACAACTGGTCCTACATCAAACGAAAATATTTAGCATATAAATACATAAAACATGTTTCTAAGCCTTATAGTGAATTTTAACAAAAATTATTAATTGAGCTAAGTTAAAATACATAAACTTAAATAAATGTTCAATTCAATTAATAAAGTTGATAAATCAATTTATCTGAAATCAATTTCTAGGGTGTTACATTTGGCCACTAATTATCTGAAATGATGGTTCATTTCTCTCTTTTCTTTCCTCCGAGGCTCTGACCTCTACTCGACGCCTCATAGCACATGATGTTCCCCACACTGTTGCCAGTGCACCAACTACGCCTGATGCTGTTGTGACACTCCTCGACGTCACGTGGCCTCCCCTTCACGGTCGACACCAACGCCGACCTGCCACCACGCCGAACACTGTGTGGCTCGAGGCCGCAACCACCCTCGACACTGTCCGGTCTTCCCTGCCTACTGCCGCTGCTGTGACAACTCTAGCTGACATCGTCCAGCCTTCCCCTTTGTGGCCCTTCACGGTAGGAAAGGATAATTCGTCATAGGAAGAGGATACATAGACTGACACGTGGACCTAGGGTGGCAATGTGACAAAGGGAAGGTAGAGCTCCCTTTCGTGGGCTGCAATTGGCTGGTTGTTTGGCCAGTCCAATAGATCCATCATGGAGTTCCTAAAACAAATTTTTCAGCACTAGTGGTGTTGGTATTTCTTATACTCAACCTATTGATCTGCATTTTGCTATTCCTTCTGAATGAAGTGAACCTTCAAACGGTCTACTCTGTGATAGCATGTGGTAGATCATGAATATATGGAACCCAGAATCCCAAACCATAAGTAATTGACACATCGAAGGAAAAGTGGTACTTATCAAAGAAGGGTGTAGGGCTTACACAAACATTGTACAAATGAACATGTAACTAGTTATCTGCTTCTACTAAAATGCAGTAACCCACATGTAATTGCTATTTGCTAAAGTGTTAGGCCAAAAATGTTATCAAATCTAATCCCAGAACTTGCTTCAGAGACTAACAAAAATCCCAGATCACCATAAGCCTGTACTTGTAACTTTTTCCCTCAGATTATACACAAGAAGTGTTATCTAGATGAGTTTCTTCTTTCGGAAGAACTGTTTGAGATGCCACGATTGCAAAACTGAGATTGCGATACAGAGAGCGAGGGATATAAGGCTCAGGCATGTGATCTTCACTTGTGTCCACTCACTCAGGTCTCTCATGTCTGCTTCTCTGCAACCATAACCAATTTGTCATTTAAACGGTCATCGGTGTTGTACAAAAACATTAATTGTATACTTACTTTAATATAAGGTAGAGCAAGTTTTCATGGATGGCTTTTGCAGCTACTTCTAGTTTGACAAGCTCTAGCGCCACACCCTGTAAAAAAATTTGGATGACCAAGAATCATCAAAGAACACATAATTAGTAGTGGCCCTGATTTCTTTTAGCCTAAAAAATTGTCTCAAGCTGAAACAAACAAGCAGGCAGCCACGGCAGAATGCTAGTAATTTGTTAAGATGCTTGTCCGTAGCTTGTGTGGACTGTGGACTTTCACAATCTACACGCTGAAACAAACAGGGCCTGAATTGCTATGCCAAAATTTATCGCTGGTAGCGTGCTCACATCAAGCTTGTCTTTCTTAGCAATAGAGTCCCAGTCCTTTGCTGCGATCCCTGTTCTCCAATCAAGGTTGAGGTTGATCACCATTCCATTGTCCAGAGTCTCCGCCCAGAAGCAGGCAAGGTAACTGCCAGATTCCGCCGTGGTAAAGGCAAACTGGCCATGGGTAACCTTGTCGGCGTGATGCAGGATGTTACCGAGAGGCGATGTCACCTGCAGGAACAATCCAGGAAGAAACTGCAGTGACCACCACATCATTCTTTTTTTTTCTCTCTCCAGTGATAGTCGATCCGGCCATCTGTTTCGTGCTGGCTGGCATCGGTGATCCTTTTCATCCATCTCGCATTGTTTGTGATACGTGGTGTACCTTGGCGGAGACCTTGGGGCGGATGGGGTGCTCCTCGAAGAGGATGGAGTAGTCGGCCATGACGACGACGTTGGACTGGATCTCCTCGGACAGGCACTTGGTCGCCGTGGTCGCCAGCTCCAGCCACACCGCCCCGGCGCACCCCGAAAGGCACCACAGCGTTGCTACCGCTGCAACCGCGCCTGCCCGGCATTGCCCCATTGTCGCTGCGCACCACCACCGCCAACAGGAGATGCTGCGTCGTCAAATGGTATTTGGGTGGTTGGACATGCATGGTTCTCCCTCGAGACGCGGGTTTCGGATCTGGAGTTTGCCGAGGACGTCAGAAATTAGTCAGGTATAGTAAGCACCATGCAGTATTCGCACCTCACGTTTTGTCGACACTGCCGTATACGGAATGGCCGAGGTACCAAGAACGATGAACTAAAGTTGTCTGCGTATAAGATGGCGGACGGCCCGGCTCCATTGCGAGGTGTGGAGATTCCACCTGCCTACCAAGTAAATCGGACATGGAGCTCTCGACCCGAAAATGTTGCAACGGTGAACAACAGCAAGCGACAGCTTCAAATCTGCACTCTCGTGGCCTGCAGACTTGAGCACGCCCGTTACATACGTGCACGCCCAGGGCTCGAATAATGTTAGTATAAGAACCTGAGATTCTTTCTGTACGTATCAAGAGCACCAAGGTAATGATCGCCAAGAAATGCCGCTATATATTTTCCTTTTACGTCGTCGCAACTCGCGAGCTATGAAAAGAGTAGGCAAGAGTAGTAACGTGCCATGGTGGCTGCCCGTTGGCCTAGCCCGAAGACCGGTATTTTGGACTAGTACGACGCATGACACGGCCTGGTGAGTGCAGGCCTGGGCTAGCTTGACCCAATGCATAAATAGAGCCATGCCGGGACCGCTCCCTAAGCATGACGAGCAGCCGTACGACACGAGCTATTAAATGGCATCAATCCATTATTAGACCTGCTAATAACATAGCAGGCCAATATTTCTACATAGCCTAACGCCAACTCCCAACCCTGTTTACCTTTGATTCGCTTGGCCATACCGGCCCTCTCCCCCGCCTACGCTGCCTCCTCCCATAGACAATCCTGGGTTGATCGTGACGCGAGAGGACACGACTCCTCCCTTCCTCCCATCGGCGATTCCGTATTGAGGCAAAATGATGACATCGATCCCTGCAACTCCTTTGCCCTGAGGCCACTTCTACCTCCCATCCTTGTTCCGACGACAAAAAAACTTGATCCGTGAGGGTAGACGTCACCCAGGTATTCAACTTAAAAAGAAGATTTTTCATGTCGATCGAGAAAATCTGAACTATTGCTCAATTTGTTATTCTGACGACAACAATTGCACAACGATGCCTCCTCGTACCGCCGGCCACCTCCACCTCTCCTCCATGCTGCTGGTCGCCACCTCCTCACCGTCTTTGCTGTGATGGCGCCCTAGCTCCAGGGCTGGCCCGGATGGATGGGTGGTGGTGGGCTAACGTGTCGTGTTTGATCCGCCCACAATGGGTCATGCTTTTTCCGAGCCCGTGCCTTTTTGGGCCGGGCAACCCATTTGGCCATCCTAGCTGGAGTGCAAGCTCTAGGCAATAAACTGATAATTAACAAAATATTGAGTTGCCATGATGCATTGTACCATCTCAGGATATAAGACACAAACATATTTTAAAATCTAAACCTTGTTATTTTTGACCAATAATTAATCTAATAATATAAAACTTTTATAGTACAATAGTGGTAACATTATATTTGTGTTTAAAGATACTTTTTAAGTATATTTTTGTTATTGCCATAAATTATATATAATAGTATAAATTAACGGTTAAAGTATAATCTTGAAGACTGCACCAAGTCAAATTGTGCCTTATATTTGCTTTATTAGTTGTACACACAATAAATTAGCATGTAATTAATTGACAATATTGCATCAATTACCAATAATATTCATGATTAAAGTCAATCATATTTGAATTAAATTTTATGGTAAAAAGTGGCTAAATCAGACACCATTTTAGGCCAAGGCCCATACGGCCTGGCACCCTCCCTCTACATGGCACGCCACGGAGCCAGGATAAGATATCATTGATTCGATCACACACACACAGTAAAAAAAAAAAAAACTTTTAGCTTTTAATAATAACACTATGAATTAATATTAATTAAAGCTTAAAAATAATAATATGTATAATACTATGGATATATTATATAAGATTGAACATTACCAATATAGATATTGTTTTTACGACTACGATCTTTTAGTTTTGCTAAACTGAAATCAACAAGTATGACTTAGCCAACTCTATTAAACTCTAAATTTATTTTGAAAACCTCAAAAGAATTTTTAAGATTGAAAGTGACAATGGTAAGTGATTTAGAATCTACCTCATTAAAACACTCCCTAAAATTATATAAGCTATCCCTCGCCACTTCCCAGATTGAAAGTTTCTCTTTATCTGTTGCGACCAGCTTCTCCGTTTAGTTGTGCGGTACAATAAGGGATATATATTTTTGTCTTGCCAAAAAAGGGGATACATATTTTTCAATAAAAAAATATTCCAATCTCTACACTCATGATTTGCAACACGAAGCAAACATGAAAAAAGGAGACAAAAGGTGAAGTCAAGCTTGACTGACATCTTGCTCACTTGCATCACTAGAGTTGAAAGGTATACGTACGTGATTTGCATCAGATGCCACTTATTTCTAACAGCATCCACTACGAAATTAAAGCTTAATGGACAATTTCCTTGGACACTATTATTACGTCTGCACTAGACTACTCCACTCCAAAGTGGAGGCTCATTTTCACGCTTCAAATCTGATTGCACTGTGTGGGCGCGAACGAGAACTTGTGGTTCTGAACGTCGAAGAGAACGTGCATATTCTGCTGCTGATAGTTGCCGATGATAGCCCCTCGGGCACCCGAGCTGATCACTAGGCACATCTTCCCTCCACTCACCTCGACCATGAAGCTCTCTCGCTGAAGCGACATCGTGGCACCGCCGTCGAAGTGGTACACAAGCGTTGGCACTTGCACCGGCGCCTCCTCAGCTGTGCCGTTCGGCAGCTGGAAGCACAGCTCGTAGTCGTGGTCCGTGGCGTTCACAATTGGTAGCTTCACGGCCTCCACCAAAGCCTCCTTAAGGGCCTCCATCGCCACTGACGGGAGCATGCCGGTCGTGTCTCCTGAGTCAACGAAGGTGCCACCACTGCCATCAGGTCCAATGGCGAAGCTCGACCGGGACACGTTGAGCCTCTTCGTCCCAACAGAGATGCCGATCAAGGGCACGTAGTAGTAGAAGTTGCTGCCATCTGGGTTGGTCACAAGTGAAGTCTTCTGGATTGGCCCTGTGGTCCTGTACTTGGAGAGGTCGGCCATTGCCCCGAAGAACATGTGGCTAGTCGAATTGCGATCGAGGAAAGGAGTGAGGCAGTAGGAGAACCTCGGTATCCGCAGCTGCGAGATCAAAGACAGCTTGTCCGGGCTGATCCCTAGGATACCGGAGGCTCCGGGGATGCTACCGGCGGTGAGCTTCCCGCACCCGAAGCCGAGGGAGGCCGAGACTCTGCGGTGCTCGCCGAAGGTGAAGGTCTCGGACGCCAGCTCGCCTTTGGTCTTGGCGCTGCCGTAGTTGTAGGTGTAGAAGCACTTGTTCCTCGAGCAGTTCTTGGTGTTGAAGCTGCCCTTCTCGCACAGCCTGCCGTGGCAAGGGACGGCGGCAAAGGAGGACGACTTGGCAGGGTCATAGAGCGGTTCGCGGTGTTTTCTAGCATCGAAAAGCTTGCACTGCGTCCAGATGAGGTCGCTGCCGGTGTCGAGGATGAGCGTGTGCCGCTGCGGTGGAGTGCCGATGCTGACGGTCAGTGTATGGTCCAACATGCCGAACGGCCTGATCGGCACAATGACGGTGCTGTAATTGCCCACTCTAGCAGCCATCCTAGTCGCGTTCCACGCACGCCGGGCCTTGCTTGCCCTGGCAGCGTCACGGAGCATCTCGTGATTCGAGAGCAAGCTGCCGGCGTAGGGATGGTTGAGCTCGGTGCGGAGATCAAACGAGGCATCCGATGGAGCAGCCAAAGAGACGACCGGGAGGGTCGCGAGGAGCAAGACGAAAGTAGACGGCGCCATGTATTGGATTGATGCTGCTAGTATAGTTGTAAATCGTGTGCGACACTATGACGCATTTGTGGATGCGCACCAAGGCATTGCGTTGTCTTGACTGTGGTGCTCGTAGTGGTGGAATGCGTGGCATTTTATAGGCGTGTCGCTGGTAAGCCTCCGATATTGCTTTACTTTATAGATGTACTACTTCACTAGCTAGGCCATTAACCCTACTCCATTGGTGTCGGTGTTGGTTTGTTAGTGGATGACCAGAGATGAAGATGACCTGCCGCGGTCACCGCTGCAGTGTTCTATACATATTAGTGAACCGGGGGTTTGTATGCAGCGGCATATTATATTGTTAGATATTTAGACAAATTTATTTAGGCACAATTTAATCCAAAAAACAATAAAAGATGTACTTGTATTTACTTTTCTGTAACAAATGCAAATCCATCTGTCGGTGCTAAAACTAGTGGTTCTAGTACCAACGAGTGAATTTGCGTGCGTGCTCCCAACTCTGGATGGTGTGCAAGAAGGACACAAGAAGGTTTTGTATTATCCTGCACCAAGGTGCCTGTAGGTAGGGTGTACAAGCAAGTGGAGAGAGGGAACTGTCCCAAGTCTCGTGTAAGATGAGTGAGTGTGTGTGTGTGTGTTTGTCAAGGAGATTGCTTGACTTGCTTCCTAGGATTCCCCCTTCTCTCGGAGGGCCCCCGTCCCCCCCCTTTTATAGCCGGAAGGGGAGGGACGGGCTTTTGCAGTACAGTATTTGAATAGGAAAGACGGCGGTGGGCGCCGCCTCATCCTGCCGAGGCCTAGGGGCTTCCCCTCTCCTTGTGCCGAGGCCCCGGGTGAGGGCAGTGGTTTCGTCTTGTACGGCGCCGCACTGTCAATGGCGGGCGCCGTCTCGTGGAGTCGGCTCCTCGTTCTTGGTGAAGGAGGGGACGTCTGCCTCTGCAGGGGTCTGCGTGGGCGTCATGATGAGCGTGCCCAGTGTACCGTGGCCTCTTGTAGCTTTGACTCACCCCGGTCCGGGCTCCCGAGGGCAGCGGCATCGTCGTCGTATACGGCGTGGCCGACGAGATGGCGCAAGACGGGGCCATCCTCGTCTACCCCGGCTCGAAGCTTTGGGTGCACGATGGGTCGGGCACCGGAAGACTCGGCCGCCGTGCTTTGGGGGGTGGCGCTTGGCGCTCGCCCGGGATGCGGCATGCTCCGTATTTGGACTTCCCGTGATGGGACCTGTTACGAGAGGTTAGTCATCATGTCGCCCTACACAGTGGCAGGCATGGCCGCCATCAGGGATTGCGTAATCGTGAGCGTGCATGCCAGAGTGGTGACGGGACGCCTCCCATCCCTGCGCCAGGCTAGCGTCATCCCGCCGATCCATACGTGGGAAGGCGGGCGGTGGATATATGTCACATCGAGCCCTAGTTTGACTTTGGGAGTGCGGCGCGACTGTCGGGAGACCAAATCGCGCGGGGCTCGGGCGGGGCGGAGAGTCGGCTCCGTCGAGGCTGTCCCGCCGAGGGGCTCGGGCGGGGCGGAGAGTCGGCTCCGCCCGAGGCCTCGCCCGAGGGGCTCGGGCGGGCGAAGAACCAGCCCCCTGCCCGAGGCCTGTCCGCCGGGGGGCTCTGGACGGGTGGAGAGTCGGCTTCCGCCCGAGGCCTGATCCGTGGGGGGGCTCGGGCGGGACGGAGAGTTGGCGCCATCCGAGCCCCTTGCGGGAGTGTGCTCGGGCGGGCCGGAGACAAGACGCTGGTCCCGATGCGCCAAGTGCCGTAGCCTGTGTTTGAACAAGTGGGTGGCTTTGTTGGGCTAAGATTTGGCGCTTGTTGGGCCTTCCTTAGGGGGCCTTTATTTTGTCCCCGACAAGAGCCCCCGAGCCTCAAGGAGTGAATGCACTGCTCGAGGCCGGGTGCGGTGTTGCCTTGGTTGAAGGCGTTTCACTCCCAGGTGCGCGCAAGCACCCGGCGGGTGTAGTTTCGAGGCCTCGGAGGAGCATGGAGGACTCCTCCGAGGGCTTGTTGTTAGTTTACATGGTGCAGCCCATGGTTATCTTCGGGAATCGTAATTTCCGGCGGGCGTAGCGCCTGGGCCGGTGTAGCCCCCGAGGCCTCGGAGGAGTGTGTGTGCACCCGTCCGAGGGCTCATTCGTGTTTTGGTGGCAAAACGATTTGCGTCGCCGAGCCCCCCGGGCCCGTCGGCTCGTCCGGGGGTTTGGCCGAGTGTCGACGCTTTCCCGAGCCGGTTCGCGCGTTGGGGTAAGTCCCCGCCCTCGTGGCGTTGAGGGGGAGCCGGTTGGTACTCGGTCGTTAGTCTTTTTACGCGCCTCGGCGTCCCTTCCTTGAGGGGAGGAGGGTTGGACTTCATCGTGCCATCGTCGACGAGTGTCGAACACGACTAGGTCCGGTGAGTCGTTAACGGGTGGATCCAAGTGAACCGCTTTGTGCCCCTGCTCGCTAGGGGTTGGCCGGGCCCGGAGGGCGCGGTTCATAAGAGCCGCACGGTATGCCCGAGGCGGGGCTCGGGTCCCGTCCCGGGTCCCGGGGCTCGATGCACTCGCGTGGGATCCCCTACTTTCGGCTACCATGCCGGCCTCGGATGCCGCTATTTAGGATCTGCCAGCTATGCGCCCGGGGCTAGGTCGGTATGAGGCCGCCCCGAGCTGCCCCCTCGACTCGGTTGCCCTCGAGGCGGCCGTTGGAACCCCGAGATGGGCAGCCTCCGTTCCTCGGGACCGCAAATGGGCCGCCGCCTGGCTCTTCATGAAGAAGGAAAACCGCCGTTTACCCCTCGCCGCGGGCGCTTTTTCAGCGGCCGACGCTGGATGGAGCCCGCTGGGGGTGGCGGGCCCCACTTTCCCCGCCGTGGCAGCTTGCCGTGGCGCTGTGGTCGTGGGCCCCACGGCGGACGGATGTGCGGCGCTGCGGCTTTCCGCCGCGCCACGACGGTGGTAGGCCCCGGCCTTGCGCCCGGATCCTTTGTGCGGGGCGGGTCGCGCAGCCGCAGGGGTTTCGCTAGACTCAGCGTGGGCCGCGGCCGCCGCGGTGCCGCCGCTTTGGGTTGCGGCGGTGTGTATCGACACGGCGTATCGTAGGTTGATACGCAATTAATGCAAAGACGGAAACGCGCCGGGTATAAGTACCGTGCGGCGGCCGCATCGTCCTTCCCGCCTTCCTCGCCTTTGCTTCCTCCTCCGCCATTGCCGCCCCTTTCGAGCGCCGCCGAGGAAGAAAGAGGGCGAGGAGAGAGAAAACTTGCTTGCATCCACCCCGCCGCCGCTGCCATGGCGTCGAGGGCCCGAGATCGCCGGGCGTGGAGGAGTGGGAGACGAGCTCCGTGACGTTGCCGGAGCTGGTGACGCCGGGGGAAGGGGCTTCTCCGCCCCTCGCGCCGACAAGGCCTCCCCGAGTGGATCGTCCCCGCCGGCCGACCATCTGTTCCCCGCACCCGCCTCGGGGATACGCCGTGAGCTTCACGGCGTTCCATGAGAACGGGTTCGGGATGCCGGTGGGTCGGTTCTTGAGGGCCATCCTCGAGTACTACGGCCCTGAGCTGCAACATCTCAACCCCAACTCCATCACGCACTGGCGGTGTTCGCCGCCCTATGTGAGGGCTTCCTTGGGGTCGAGGTCCACCGGGACCTCTGGCTCCACCTCTTCGAGGGCGCCCTCTTCTTCAAGAGCCGTCGAGGGGGAAGAGGATATCCGTCAGCGTCGGCAGCTGCATCATGCCGCGGTGGGCTCGCCACCGGGATCGTGATATCCCGGCGAAGCCGACCTCCTCCAACCGTGGCCGGGCGCTGGCGAAGTGGTTCTACCTCCCGGAACGACTCCGGCCACCTGCCCGCTTACACCGGGAAGGTGTTCGACGCGGAGCCCGCGAGGTGGAAGGAGGAGATCATCCTGCAGAGGGTCATCCCTCCGGAGAAGGTGTTCCGCTACCGAGGAGGCCGGCCCGTAAGGGGTTAGATGCGTCGGTCGCCATTGCCGCCTTCCACGGCGCCGAGTTACGCCCCTCATGCATAGGCAGCCTTGCCTGCTTGACATGAGGGAAGGCGGCCCCCTGGCCGGGCGAGGATGTCGTCCGTCGACCTTGATCACGCCGAGATCGCCGAGCGGACCAAGAAGGCGGCGTCGGTGACCGACGTCTCCAACCTCTACAAGGTCGCAATGCGACCCCACCCGTAATGCCGTCTCCGTGGTGAGTTTTTGCGGCCGCGGCGCTGGTCGGTTGTCGTTCGTTTCTTCCCCCTTGTCCTTACTTTGCTCTATTCTTCTGTGGGCTGTCCGGGAAGCCGAAGGCGCCCAAGCCCCCATTGCCGAGGAGAAGGAGAAGAATGGGGCCCTCGCGGAGAAGCGAGGGGGGAGAAGAAGAAGAAGTCGGACAGGAATGTCCGCAAGGAGAACCAGCGGCGCGAGCCGGAGAGGCCGCGGCGCCGGGAAGCGGATGAGGGGCTCCCCGAGAGCCGACCCCCTCCGAGTCCTCCGGCGCCGATGACGATGATGAGGATGACGAGGGAGGAGGAGGAGGACTACAGCTTTCTTTGGCTTGGCCGCACGCCCCCGTGAAGGAAAGGAGTGGGCGCCGTGGCCGTTGAAGGACACCGGCCCCGCCTCACCCCCGCCGAGGCTTCAGCCGAGGTGGCCGGAGACGTGACTGGTCGGGAGGAGCGAGGCCCCTCCCCGAAGTCGCCCTACGCCGTCGCTCCCGTTGGGGGCGACTCGACCTTGCCCCTCGGAACGGCCCGAGGCGGCGGGGAGGACCGCCGAGGGTGAGGCATGTGCCTCGGCCAGAGGCGGCGACGCCAAGTGGGTCAATGTCCCGTGCCCGTGACCTCGAGTCGTCTTGGGGCCGAGGACTCCTCAGTCCGAGTCCCAGCTGGCACGGCTTGATGAGCCGGTCGTTTCAACCGGCCGGCCGCTGTGTAGGTGTCTGTCCCTTTTAGTCTTCCGCCGCTCTTCCTTCTTTTCTTTTTCCTTTTGAAGACTCACTCTTCTTGCTACGCACAAAAAGCGCAAGACGGCCCCGGCCCGGCTCCGGCTTTTGCTCCACGCAAGCCGGCGAGGCTACAGCCAAGACGGGCGAGCGCCACTATCGCCTCGGGTGGTGGCCGGGCGGCGACCGAGGAAGTGGTGATCGAGGCGCCCGGCCATGGAGCCACCTTCCGCTCGTGACGGGAGAGGGGTGCGAGCGCCCGGCGCCGGAGGCCTTGGCGGCGCTTCGCCGTGGAGGCCGTGACGGCGCGCCGCGGGGCGGACGGCGATGGCCATTGGCGACATGGTCAGAAGAGGAGCGAGCGCCCCGCCTTTGCCGCCGCGCCGGCGCAGAGGTGGTGGAGATCCCTCCTCAGAGGAGACCACCCCGCGCTGGGGAAAGAGGTGGTCGTCATGATGCTGCCTCCTCAGCGGCAACCGTATGGGGTCATCGGCGGGGCGCCCGCCGAGGGGTCCTCCAGCCGTAGCGTGCCGCCGCCAGATCGCTCGGGTCGGACCGCCGGGGACCGGAGAGGACCGGCGCCTATGTGCCGGACGACGAGTTGAGTCGACCGGTGGGAGCAAAGCGGACAAGTACATGAAGTCGGCCAAAACCTGCTTGATTGCTCTCGCCGATCTTCTCGGGGACCTCCCGACTCGATGAAGGTAATACAAACATTTGTGGTCGAAGCCTACTTTTGGCATGAGCGCCCAAAGGCGGCTAATCCGTTGGCCCCGACTGCTGAGGACTCCGGGCGGTGGCGCCCCGGGAGAAATCGTAGTTTCTTGGTTCAGTCCGGCCTCGACGAGGCGCTCCATCTCCAAATGACAGAGGCCAACCAGCTGCGCACCGAGCTAGCTGCTCGAACGAGGAGCTCGTCAAGCTCCGCGCCGAGAAGGAGGCGATGAGGACGGCGCTTGTTTAGGCCTCCCGGCACCATCGGGACCTTGACAGAGAACCCGGTGAATATGGACACCGATCACCGGCTCTATGTCAATGATGTCACCATGATGCGGGCCGAGCTTGGTCAAGCGCTGAACGAGGCCAACAGCTCGAGGCGCAGTGGCGGGGGAGGAGGTGGTGCAAACGGAAGGTAAGTCTTTGTCGTTTTTGAGCAAAAGATCCTTGTATCCCGGCCCGAGGTCGAATCTCGACGGATGCAGAGCTGAAGAAGAAGTCGCTTGAGCAAGCGGAGGCCCTTTGTCGCGGCGCAGCGGCTTACTTCCTCTGCCAGGGCGAGCTCTGCCGCCTCGGGGAGAAGGTCCTTGCCGCCTCGCACGGCGCCGGCCGGGCGAGCCTGGGCGGGCAAGAAAGCCCACCGGGCCGCTGAGGCGTTGCGTTCGCAAGCGAGACGCGTGTCCGCGCCGCCTCTTCAATCCGCCTCCGGATCGGGCGGTCGCACACCCCTCGGGCGATGACCCTCTCCCACTACGACCTCGATCTCCCCAAGATCTCCGGGAGGGGCTTGTCGTCGCCGAGGACGAGGAGGGTCGTGAGGGGGAGGTGTTCGCCGAGCCGCTCGCCAGCCGAGGGGACCATGTCGGTGTTGGTTGGGCACTTTCACCGGCCATCCTCCCCGGAGCTGCCGAAGGCCGACGCCGCCGACGCCCCCGCCGCCGACGCCAAGGAAAGGGGGTCGGATGCCCCCGCTGAGCTTCGTAATTCGGGCCAAATGTGCCCATGTAAAAGAAACTTGGTTAGGAATTTTGTTTTCCCTATGTCACTTGAGATCTTGGCCCGTCGAGGCCTTATGATTTGTTTGATCGTTTTTTCTGTCTATCTTTTTCGTGCCGCCGAACCTTGCCTCATGTTTAGATTAAGGCCGTCAGGGGACATTGAGTTTTTTAGGGTCGTCCTTAGTTAAGAGTGGTAAAGTAGGGCTTCCGTGAGCGCTGGGGCGTGGGAGGCCTCGTAGCTTTGTCGCTCTAACGTTTGGAGCGATCCCCCCTCATAAAGCATGAAGCTTCTTCGCCCTTAGGCGGTGAGCAGAGTACTTGTGAGCGCATGGGCGTAAGTGACCCCGTGGCTCTTCCGACCCTAGGTTTCGAAGACATCCTTTTTTCTAAACCTTCGGGATCTTTAGCACGAAAGCGTTGGAAAAACGATAAACAAAAAGGGTAAGGTGCTTGCGAGTGCTTTTCAGAGGGGGTTCCCCCCCACAATCCCCCCGAGGGAGGCTCGGTTTTGATGGATCAAAGCCGAGTCTCCCTCGCACTGAGGTGGTGTGAAGGTAGTTCCGGTCCTTAGCCCCCGAGGGCCTCGGACGTATTTCTCGCTTGCGAGAGAATCGTAAAAAATGAGAAGTGCTTCCCATTCTTAGTTAAGGAACATGAAGTACAACCGTATGTAGAAGCTTGGGAGCTTAAGGGTAGAAGCGGCGTTTAGTCGTTGGATGTTCCAAGCGTTGTTGAGGACTTCGCCCTTCTCGTTGGCCAGCTTGTAGGTGCCCGGCTTGAGGACCCTGCGACGATGAAGGGCCCCTCCCAAGGCGGCGTGAGCTTATGGCGGCCCTCGTTGTCTTGGCGGAGACGGAGCACTGTGTCTCCTTCCTTGAGGTCTCGGATCCGGACTCGGCGGTCGTGGTAGCGTCGGAGAGATGTTGGTACCTTTGCCGAGTGAGAAGGGCTGCGCCCCTAGCTTCCTCGAGCATATCTAGCGAGTCTTCCCGAGCCCCTTGATTCCGTGCCTCGTCGAGGCTTTGAGCCTCGGAGATCCGAACTCCAAGTCAAGAGGGCAGCATTGCCTCGGCGCCGCACACTAGGAAGAAGGGTGTGAACCCCGTGGCCCGGCTCGTCGTCGCCCCGAGGCTCCAGGAGGACCGAGGGGAGTTCCTCGAGCCATCTTTTGCCAAACTTGTTGACTTTGTTGAAGATCCGGGGCTTGAGTCCCCGCAATATCATTCCGTTGGCTCGCTCCACTTGCCCGCTCGCTGCGGGGGGTGCGCGATCAAGACCGACGATGCGTATCCGTGTTCGTCGCAGGTTTTCGAACTTCGCCCCGTGAACCGGGTGCCGTGGTCGGTGATGATGGAGTTCGGGATCCCCAAGCGGTGGATGATGTCGGGAAGAAGAGCACCGCCTGCTCGGATCGGATGTTGGTGGACGGGCGCGCCTCAATCCACTTGGAGAACTTGTCAATGGCGACAAGTAGGTGCGTGAAGCCCCCGGGCGCTTTCTTTAGGGGTCCTACCAGTCCAGGCCCCATACGGCGAAAGGGCCATGTGATCGGGATGGTGCTGAGCGCTTGAGCCGGCAGTGCGTTTGACGAGCGTAGTGCTGGCACCCCTCGCAGTGCGCACTACCTCGAGAAGCGTCGGCGAGCTGCGGTCGGCCAAGAGAACCCTTTGTCGGAAAGCGCCGCCGACGAGGGAGCGGGAGCTGGCGTGGTGGCCGCACACACCGGGCGTGGATCTTGCGGACGAGGGTGAGGCCTTCCTCGACTGCGATACACCGCCGCAAGACCCCGAGGAACTTCGTCGGTAGAGCTCGTCCTCGATGACGAGGAAAGACTTTGCTCTCCTCGCGATGCGCCCGGCTTGGTTGAAATCCTCGGGGAGGGTGCCTCTGACGATCCGGTCGAGGTACGGCTCTCTCGGTCCGGCGCTGGGATCGGCCCGGGGTTTCCTCCGTCGACCTCCATGATCTCGGCTCGGTGCCGAAAGTGCGTTACGGAAACCGAGGGGAGCTCGGAAGCGGGGGGGGGCGTCGGGACGATTCTCCGGCCCCCCCGGGGGCGGTGTGTTTCTCCTCGGCCTCTTCCCCGCCTCCGAACTCGACGGAGGGAGCGGGCGAGGTCTTTAGTGAAGACGTCGGGGGAACAGGGGCTCTTCCGGCGGCTATCTTGGCGAAGTTCGTCGGCGGCTTCGTTGTACCTCCGGACGACGTGGTTGAGCTCGAGGCCGTCGAACTTGTCCTCAGGCGCGCACCGCCTTGCAAAGACGCTGGCGTCCATCTTTTGGGTCGTGGCAGCCCGAGTCCTTCATGACTTGGTCGATGACGAGCCGTGGAGTCGCCTCGGACGTCGAGGCGCTTTGACGCCAAGTCGACGGCGATCTTCAACCCGTTGAGCGGGGCCTCGTACATCGCCATATTATTTGATTTGGGAAGTGAAGGCGGATTACGCATCGCATGTGCACCCCATGAGGGGAGACGAAGAGGAGGAGGCCGGCTCCGGTCTTCATCGTGGGACCCATCGGTACATCGCCCAAAGATTCTCGCCTGAAGCTGGGCGGCGGCAAACTGGTGTCCGTCCACTCAGCGAGGAAATCGGCCAAGACTTGGGACTTGATGGCCTTTCTTGGCGCTGCATTTGAGAGGGCCTCTCCCATGAGCTCAACGGACCACTTGGCGACCCGCCCCGAGACCTCCCGGGCGGAGGATCTCTCCCAACGGGAAGGAAGAGACCACCGCCACGGGGTGGGCGCCGAAGTAGTGCCGGAGCTTGCGCCGTCGGGACCACGGCGTAGAGCAGTTTCCTTACGGATCCGCGCGGTAGCGGATCTTGGTCTCGGACAACACCTCGGCCGATGAAGTAGACCGCCGCCGGATTGGCGGGCGTGGCCCTCCTCCCCTGTCTTTCAACGACGATGGCCGCGCCCGACCACGGGTGGTTGCGGCGACGCATGAGGAGGAGGGGTTCTCCTTCGGCAGGAGGGACGAGGATCGGGCGCCGGTGAGGGCGGCTTTGAGCTTGTCGAGGGCCTCCCCGAGCCTCGGAGGTCCGGGAGAAGCGCCGGGTCTTTCTCAAGAGGCGATAGGGGGCAAGCCCTTCTCGCCGAGGCGTGAGATGAAACGGCCGAGGGCCGCAAGGCATCCCATGACCCGCCATGCGCCCCTTCGGGTTCTTGATCGGGCCCATGCTCGTCACCGCGTTCACCTTCTCCGGGTTAGGCTCGATGCCGCGTTTGGAGACGATGAATCCAAGGAGCATGCCTCGGGGACCCCGAAGACGCACTTCTCGGGGTTGAGCTTGACGCTCTTGGTCGCAAGACAAGAAAAGCGATCGTAAGGTCGAGATGAGGTCGTCGGGTTTTTTTGTCTTGACTACGATGTCGTCGACGTAGGCCTCCACGGTCTCTCCGACGTGGTCATAAAAACGCCCCGCATGCACCGGCCGATACGTGGCCCCCGCGTTCCTCGAAGTCCGAAAGGCATCGCCACGTAGCGGTACATGCCAAAGGGGGTGATGAAGGACGTTGCGAAGCTGGTCGGACTCCTTCATCTTTATTTGGTGGTAGCCGAGTAAGCATCAAGGAAGGATAAGAGCTCACACCCCGAGGTGGAGTCGATTATCCGATCAATGCGTGGTAAAGGAAAGGGAACTTTTGGACATGCTTTATTTAAACCGGTATAGTCTACACACATCCTCCATTTCCCGCTCTTTTTCTTAACCATTACAGGATTAGATAACCACTACGGGTGGAACACCTCCTTGATGAATCCGGCCGCCAAAAAGTTTGTTCACCTCCTCGCCGATGGCTCTGCGCTTTTTCTCGTCGAATCGGGCGCAAACGCCGCTTCACCGGTGCGGACCCGGCCCGAATATCAAGGGAGTGCTCGGCGACATCCCTCGGAATGCCTAGCATGTTCGAGGGACTCCACGCAAAAATGTCGATGTTTGCGCGGAGAAAGTCGACGAGCAATCGCTTCCTATTTGGGGTCGAGGGAGTCGCAGATCTTCACCGCCTTTGCCGGGATGGAGGCGGGGTCCAGCGGGACCTCCTTTACTCCGTCGGACGGCTCGAATGCGCCGGGCGTGACGCTTTGGTGTCGAGGGCCTCGAGATCGCCACGGCCTCGGCGTGCTCGACTGCCTCGACGTCGCAGCTTGAACGCGTGCTCATAGGGAGGAGCCAACGGTGATGACGCCATTAGGGCCCCGGCATCTTGAGGAGAAGGTAAGTGTAGTTGGGGACGGCCATGAACCGCATACGCTGGTCGTCCGAGGATGCCGTGATAGGTTCCTCGAAAGTCAACCACGTCGAAGGTGATGACCTCCTTGCGAAAGTTCGATGGCGTCCCAAAGGCACGGAGGTCGATCAGCCCGAGGGGCCAGGCGCGCGTCTACCCGGCACTACGCCCGAAAGGGAGAGCTACCGGGCCGAAGCCGTGAGCGCTCTATCCCCAACAGCCGAGGGTTTCGGAGTAGAGGATGTTAAGGGCACTTCCACCATCCATCGGCACCTTGGTGAGCCGCAGACGTTGCCCGACAATGGGGTCGACCACGGCGTGGTACCGCCCGGCTTTGGCACGTAGAGCGGGTGGTCGTCGATGCTTGAAGGTGATGGCGTTCAAGGACCACGGCAGTACTTCGCGGAGTGGCGGGATGCACCGAGAATATCTCTCGGACTTTCGCGCTTGATCCGGCGCGGCTGGTGAGATTCGCCGGCAGTCCCCCCGATGACCATGAAAACGTCATGGACCTCGGGGAACTCCTCGCCTTTGTTTTCCCCTCCTTCTTCTTCTTGCCTTGGGGTGGGGAAGCTTCGATAGAAGCGACAAGCCAAGTCGCACTCCCCCATAGTGTGCTTGACGGGGAATTTGTGGAAAGGGCAGGGCTTTTTGAGCATGTCGTCGAAGGCCCGGGCGGGGACCTCGGGGGGTCTTCATGGTCGGCCGCGGCAACGATATCGTCCCCTCGGAGTCCACCTCTTTCTTGCCCTTTTTCCCTTTGTGCTTGTTCTTCTTGTTTTTTTCGGGGCCGCGGGCTGCCTCCCCCTCGGCATTGTCCTCCTTCCGCTTCCCTTTGCCGCCCGACGTCGCGGAAAATCGCCCCACCGCCTCCTCGCCGGGGGAAGTTAAATCGCCACCTCGAACAGCTCGTTGGCGGTGGTCGGCATCTTCCGCCCAACTCGTGGACGAGCTCCTTGCAGGTCGTGCCGTCAAGGAATGCACCGATGATAGCGATGCGGCCACGTTGGGCGAGTTCTGTGCACTTCTTCGAGCGCGCCCGATGAAGTCATGCAGCTCGTCGGGCCTCTGGCGGCAAATGGAGATCCACAATTCCCGAGCGCACGTATGTGCCGGAAATTTCCCACAAAAACCCCGACTAGCTCGGACCGGTCGCGGATCGTGCGGGGCGAAGATGCTCCGCCAAGCGCGCGCCGAATCACCTAAATGCGCCGGAAGGTTGCGGATGATAAGCCGGTCATCGCCCCAGCGCCGCCAAGCGGCATGCTAGGCGGTAGTCGTTGAGCCAAACCTCGGGGTTCGTTTCTCCCAGTATTTGGCAAGATTGGCCGGCCGCCGGAACCGGAAGGGGAATCGTGGGCGCTGCGGATCTCCCATTTGTTAGCGGCCCGGAGGATCGGCATCGTCGCGGTCCTCGCCGCTATCGCGCCTTCCGCCTCTCTTGTCGCGGGGCGGTCGCATCCGGCCCGGCTCCGGCTTCCTTTGCGGCGTTGTTGATGGCGTTGCGTGCGTCACCATCGCCGATGCCGCCGATGTCGCCCCGAAGACGCCGCGGATCGGCCTCCGCGATGGGTCATGATGGACCGAAGCTTCGCCGCGTCGTGGGCGTTCTTCGCCCTCCTCATCCCCGGTGTCCGATGGGGAAGCCGAAGCTTTCAAGCTTTGTTGGGACAGACGGGTCTCGAGATAATCTCGCAGATCATCTCGAATCCGTCGTCCCTCCGGGGTCGATGGTTACGCATCGACGGACGAGGAGGGCTTGGCCGCGACGTTATGACTTGCTTGGTGGGAAGATGGGGGGACGCTCTCCACCCTCGCTGTTGACGATTCTTCGCTGACGCCACGTGGTGACGAAAGCGGCGGGGGCTAGGATTGCGTGCCGCGACGGTGGGCATGCTCGCACGCTTCTATCTCTCGTCAGAACAGCGACGGTCGCGCTTCGATTTTGTCCCCAAGCTCCCGAATCCGCTCGATAGCGGGGACGCCGTAACCTCTCCCGAGGGGTAGCGGTGTGGCTCGCGGTCCCCGGAGGGCCCGCATGTGCCGGAGTTTGCGGACCCTAGCCCGAGGCCGGGATGTGTTAGGGTCCTCGGGGTTGCGCCCGCCGGAGTCGCTCTGCGGTGGGCCTGGGATCACGGCCTGGTCGCCGTCGTCGTTGCCGTTGCCGCCTACGCCCGAGCTCACCGATCTCCACGTGAAAGCATTCACGAGTCGGATCGCACATGTCGCCCGGGGAGTCGAACCGGGGGTAGCGAAAGCAAAGGCATGCTCCGGAAGGAACCCCCTAGGCTCCGTGTCCTCGAGGTAGCGCCGGATCGGGTGGATGTAGCGCTCGCCGGAGTGGCGCCGCTGCTCCTCCTGCCTAACCAGGTACTCCTCATAGGCGTGGATGGATCCGTCGGGGATGTCCGCGTCAAGGCGCTCCGTGGGCGCGCGGCCGACGGCGTGGGACGCCTCCTCCGGGCTCCCATGGCGGTGGAGACGACGTTGCGCACGTGGCGGCGGCGTTGACCAGGCCAAATGGCGGGCGTGGTGGCGACGGTGGCGGCGCGCCGCCCAGCCACAACGCCGCAAGGTCCTCCTCCAGACAAGGCGCGGGTACGTCCGTCGCTCGGCGGGAATGCGCGCTTACGCGCCTCTCCCGCGACGGGTCTGGCAATGTAGGGTCCACCGGAGCTCGGTCGAGGTCCCCGGATTCCGCCGGGAGAAGTTCCATGTCGCATTGGACTCCGTTGACACGAACTCGAGCTCACCAAACCGGATCGGGGTTCTGGCTCCAGCGGCTGGAGTGGAGTGGAGTTAGGGCTGGGAATCTGCCCCGAAACGTCGTTCTTTGGCCATTCCGAGTTTTGGCGGGAAGGAAGTTTAAAAGCACGCACACGCCCCTACTGGCGCGCCAACCGCCGGTGCTAAAACTAGTGGTTCTAGTACCAACGAGTGAATTTGCGTGCGTGCTCCCAACTACGGATGGTGTGCAAGAAGGACACAAGAAGGTTTTGTATTATCCCCGCACCAAGGTGCCTGTAGGTAGGGTGTACAAGCAAGTGGAGAGAGGGAAGCGTCCCAAGTCTCGTGTAAGATGAGTGAGTGTGTGTGTGTGTGTTTGTCAAGGAGATTGCTTGACTTGCTTCCTAGGATTCCCCTTCTTCGGAGGGCCCCGTCCCCCCTTTTATAGCCGGAAGGGGAGGGGACGGGCTTTTGTCTGATATTTGAATAGGAAAGACGGCGGTGGGCGCCGCCTCATCGCCGAGGCCTAGGGGCTTCCCCCTCCTTGTGCCGAGGCCCCGGTGAGGGCAGTGGTTTCGTCTTGTACGGCGCCAATCCGTGTCAATGGCGGGCGCCGTCTCGTGGAGTCGGCTCCTCGTTCTTGGTGAAGGAGGGGACGCCCGCCTCTGCAGGGGGTCTGCGTGGGCGTCATGATGAGCGTGCCAGTGTACCGTGGCTGTGTAGCTTTGACTCACACCCCGGTCCGGGCTCCCGAGGGCCGCGGCATCGCTGTCGTATACGGGCGTGGCGGCGTAGAGAGATACAGCGCACGGGGCCATCCTCGTCTACCCAGCTCGGGAAGCCTGGGTGCACGATGGTCGGGGCAGGAAGACTCGCCGCCCGTCTTTGGGGTGGCGCCGCTCTCGCCGGGATGCGGCATGCTCCGTATTTGGACTTCCCCGTGATGGGACCTGTTCTGCAGGTTAGTCATCATGTCGCCCTGCAGGGGCGTGCATGGCCGCCACTGTGAGGGATTGCGTGAATCGTGAGCGTGGGCGCAGTGGTGACGGACGCTCCCATCCCCGCCAGGGCTAGCGTCATCCCGGCGATCCCTTGTGTGGGAAGGCGGGCGGTGGATATATGTCACATGAGCCCTAGTTTGACTTCGGGAGTGCGGCGCGACTGTCGAGACCGTCCGCCGGGGCTCGGGCGGGACGGAGAGTCGGCTCCCCGCCCGAGGCCTGTCCGAGGGGGGCTCGGGCGGGCGGAGAGTCGGCTCCCGCCCGAGGCCTGCCCGCGGGGGGCTCGGGCGGGGCGAAGAACCAGCCCCCGTCGAGGCCTGCCCGCTGGGGGCTCGGGGACGGGGTGGAGAGTCGGCCCGCCCCGAGGCCTCGATCCGTGGGGGGCTCGGGCGGGACGGAGAGTTGGCGCCATCCGAGCCCCCTTTGCGGAGTGTGCTCGGGCGGGCCGGAGACAAGACGCTGGTCCCGATGCGCCAAATGCCGTAGCCTGAGTTTGAACAGTGGGTGGCTTTGTTGGGCTAAGATTCGCGTTTGTTGGGCCTTCCTTAGGGGCCTTTATTTTGGTCCCCGACACCATCAAAACTAAGATAGAGGTTTGATCTACATTTCTTGTTGGTGCATTAGTGAAGTGATCAAAGAATTTGGAGATAATGAGCTCCAAAAACTGCTTTGTCGCATGAACCGGGTCAAAACCATTAATCTCTAGCTGAGTTTAATTGCAAATTTTATGGTCAAAACTTGTGAAAACTTCATCGATATCACCCTGTGATTGCTCTCCTACGTATATGCAACAATTGATGTTTATTGATTGACATAAATGGGGAAGTTTGTCGTGGCGAGTCGTCTTGCCCAGCCAAATCCTCACGGCAGTTTGCGATGACATGGTCCTGTGAAACACCTGCTTTGTTTCTCTGGTGTTAGTAAAATTGATTTGCGAGATTGGCGCATGTATCCAATCTCGTGTAATGCTCCTGGTTGAAGAACTATATATATATCTGTGTCTTTTTGAATGAAATCTAGAGGTGAGGATATCCCCCCCCCAGATTTTTTTTAAAAAAAAGGTTTTGGGATGAGACCATGACTTGCCAAGACATCAAAGTCAGCATGTCTGTCAAACTTAGTCAATCATGTCTTAGTGCTCCATTTGTTATCTTTTACAAACTTTGAGGGTTTATTTGGATGTTAGCCCGGCACATGCTGTGCCAAACTGTGTCTCAGTGCAAAGTACCTGATCACATGTGTATAGAACATTTTTCATGCTTCTAGAGATTTGAGTGTTTAACAAAAACATATTAATTATATATGCACCCCTAAACATGCTATCAAGCTATATATAAACCTAAACACTAGGGTTTAACCCCTTTTGGTTTATTTCTCTAAATAACTAGTGTACAAACCCTTTGTTATTTTTTGTTGAATTTTTTAGCAGTAAAACAAGGTTTACTAAACTTCATCATTACATGTGAGCCAATATCATGAAATGTGCAAACAAGAATGAGGGGTGCTTATGGTCATAAGATGCAAATGAAATGCACTTTCTTAACATGGTGAGCTACTCACTATTTTTAGTGTGAAAAAATAATTCAATTTAATAAATCAGGTCGAGCTCGGGTAGAGAAGTTTATTTAGGTTTGCATCTCACTATCTAGGCTGGCCCTATCCAGTGGACCAGGCTCAAGAATGCTCTGGTCTAGTTCATGCCATTATGAACACATAATCATCCGCAAAGAAAAAAACTAGAATAATTTTCATACTATGCAATTCTAAAATCAATTTCATATTATATGAAAATCGATTCCATACCTTGCTTGGGCCAGCCAGTGAGGAGGGGGCCTACTGCAAAGAGAGGGGGTGTTACTGAGGAGAGGGCTAAATGGCAAGCAAAGCGCCTGACGGTGGCACCAAGTGCCTGGGATTGGGGGTGGTGGAAACGTGATTTGGGGCCCTTTATTTTTGAGTAGATGATGTGATTGGTTTGAGCATTGCTTAAAAAACGAATGGTAGTAATGTCCCCTACAAATAGTGGCCAAATAAGCTGCTCCTATGAATAAAGTCGTATCTACAAATCAGGGATTTGTAGCCACCCCTGCTTGAGGATGGTTGGAGAAACTGTCCTTACAGAAAATCACGAGCCATCCCTAAAATTTATTTCTGTAGCAGTAAAATAGAGTCACTCCATTGAATTTGAGAAATGGTCTCATACATCCTCTCATCTAGGATTGAACGATACCTCAAATTAAACCTAGGTTGCTTACGGAAGTTTTTTTTTTTTTGGCTCCACCACCTAAATGTAGATATGATTCCTGATCAGGTAGCCTTGAAAAGATGCTTGAATTGCCTGCTACTGAGTAACAATATATTAAGGACACTATTTTTTATATATAAAAATTTATGTATATCAATTCTCTTGGCTTTAATTTGTTCACCTTTTCCCTTGGCGAACGTCATCATTTCTTTTCCGCTACTATACAAAATTCTTTTATTTTTTAATGCCACAAAAGTGTAAGACGCACGAGACCCATCTATAATCTATTAATACATTTTTTTAGAGATGCCACGAAAGTTCTGTTGTTCTGGGAGGCAATGATTGATACAATATATTTTTCTAGCGAAATGATAAATACATATGATACAATATATTTTAGAGATGCTTATCTTTGCTCGTTGTTTGCACATGGCAGGGTCGGTGCAGTTGCGCTTGCACATTTTCCTGCACTATGATAAGGGATTTGACAAGGAATTATTAGATTGGTATACAGGCTGCAATTGCGCTGGCAGTTGCATTGGTTCAGATGTCTTCGCATTTCGTGGGCGCGAAGGAGAACTTCTGGTTGCGCACGTCAAACAGCACGTGCATGTTCTGCTGCTGGACGACGTTGCCGATGATGGACACGCCGAAGTCATCCGGCGAGGTGCCCACAGCCAGACACATTAACCCGGCTCTCGGCTCCTGGAAGTAGTTATCCTTTGGCAGCGCCATCGCTGCGCCGCCATCGAAGTGCAGCATAAGCGGCGGCGTCTTCTTCACCGCCGCCATCGGCACGCCGTTCGGCAGTGCGAAGCACAGCTCATACGCATAGCCCTCTTCGGTCCCATCCACCACCGGGAGCCTCGCCATCTCCACCACGGCCTGCTGCACGGCCTCGAACGCCTTCTCCACGATGTACAGCATCGTGCAGCCCGAGTCGACGATCGTGCCACCGCCGCCGTTCGGTTTTATCGCTAGGCTCCTCGCCGGCACGTCCAGCCGCTTCGTCCCAAGCGACAGCCCTACCAGTGGCACGTAGTAGTGGGCCGTCTCCATTACCGGGTTCCTCAGTAAGGAAGTGGTCTGAACAGGCCCCGTCGTCTTGTACTTGCGCAGATCGGCCATTGCGCCGAACAGCAACGGGCTGGTCTTGCGCTCGGCGAAAGGAGTGAAGCAGTAGGAGAACCTTGGTACCGACAGCTGCGACACGAGTGACATGGTCCCCGCATTCAGCCCCATGAGGTCGGAGGCGCCGACGAGGCTCCCCGCCGAGAGGGCGCCGCAGCCGAAGCCGAGCGAGAGGTTGACCTTGCTGTGCACGCCGAAGGTGAAGGTCTCGGAAGCGAGGACGCCCTCCGCCTCGCCGCTGCCGTAGAGTTCGTCGTACATGCACCTGTTCCTGGTGCAGTTCTTGTCGTTGAACTGGACTTCCTGGCACAGCCTGTCGCTGCAGGAGAGGAAGGCGAACGAGGAGGACTTGTGGGGCTCGTAGAGCGGCGGCTCGCTCGGGTGATGCCTCGCCGCCGAGCGGCGGGACAGCGTGCACTGCGCCCAGATGAGGTCGTTGCCCGTGTCGACGATGAGAGTGCGTGGCTGCGGCGGCGTGCCGATGCCCACGGTCAGCGAGTGGCCCTGGTCGCTGAGCGGGGCGACGGGCACGTCGGCTGCCGAGAGGTTTCCTCCTCCGCCTCTGCCGAGGGCACGTGCGAGCCTGGCATTGATCCTCGCTGCCCGGGCCTTGCTGGCGCGGGAGGCGTGGCCAAAAACGTAGCCCGTGGAGAGCGCGAGCTGCCAGCGTAGGGGTGCTTAAGGTCAGCTCGGAAGTCAGTCGTCAAGCCGTGGGCGGCGGTGACGGCAACAGTGAGGCATAGAACGGGGAGGACGATGTGCAGGTGGCCGGGCGCCATGCCTTGGAAACTAGGACGGGCGCGGGCACTTAGCTAGTTAGCTTGATCGAGCAGTGTTTAGCTTCTGGCTCTAGTGATGGGGTTATATGAAATTCTGACGGTGGTTGGGTCGTGGGCATCGTCTGGGCATGTGCATGAGTGTAGGTACACGGTGCCTTTCGACGTGGGAAGCGACTGCTTGCTGCGTTGCATTAGTGGTGTCTGAAGAACCGCACAAAGTAGTCGGTCGTAGCAGCATCTTGGCACACTAGCTAACTACTAGCTAGTAGTGCTCATGATAGACTTGCGCTTACAACGGATACATTTTGTGACACCGCCGATGCTTTGCCCCGGGGGTGCTGGTTTATCAAAACTCTTCCTCTATAAATCCGATGTTCTAGGATTAAGAATTGTTCTTTTTTGTTTTTTTTTGAGGTTAAACAGGAGGGGTTTCCCCCTACTGTGCTTTTATTATAACCAAAGGTGCAAAAAGTACAGCAGTCGTCTTACAAAGCTCAAGAAACAAAGAAATTTACAAAGAAAATGAGCCTAATTATACAAAGTTGTGCAGCCATTGATCAAGGGAAGGTTGATATTGTTGATGGTCAAATTTAGCATCATGAATATATTTGAACTTAACAGTTTTCTCAAGAATTTTATTTAAGCAGATACTTGAAGTTGCAGGCGTTGGACAGGTTTAGGTCTCTGTACAGGGCAGGCAATTCATAATTACTCTCGGTTTCGATTTATATACGGGCCCTGCTTGATGGACGAATACATATTTTAATCAACTCGATTTGAGGGTGTCGCCTATTGATGATCTGACTGCTGATCTGAATCAACACTAGCTCATTGCCGAATCTGACCTGCTGGCTGGTTCTGACAATGTAAAAGTGATTATCTAGATCTCTGATATATTATCGTCGCATGCTAAAGGCCCAACGCTGCAGTGTATGCTGTGCTCGCTGAGATGCCTGTTACTTGTTCGATAAAATTCCTCAGAGGGGTAAAGTTACCTATTCGAGGAAGAGGTAACTCTACCATAGCAAACCAAGCAACCAAACATATTCGCATGCTAGCCAGACTTATGTAATACAAATAACCAAACAAACAGGAATTGGCTTGATGGGTACAGACTAAGGCTGCCTAGGCTAGAAATTAGTTTGAAAACTAAACACACTCTATAAAATTTATGAGGGTTGTTTTCAAAAAACGTTTTCTTCTTCCTCCATCCGTGATGCTCATGCCACCGCTGCCTTAGCCATGCCGCCGTGCGGGCGAGCACCCACCACGACCACGCAAGCGCGCGGGCAAGCCGGCCGTGATGCTCATGCCGCCGCTGCCTTAGGCATGCGCCGTGCTGGCGAGCACCCACCACGACCACGCAAGCGCACGGGCAAGCCGTAGGGGTGAGATGCCACCATCGGCACCACACAGGAGCACCAGCGAGCTGACAGGGTGTGGGGCCAAGCAGTCGGCCCGTTGCGCTTTTGGTTCTGAATCTGGATCATGTTGAAGTGCTTGGTGAAGGAGTTGACGAAGGCTGGCTTCTGGTTCTGGATCATGCTCGTGTTAATGCAGGTGCCGAACAGGAACCTGCTGTCCAGGTGCATGCAGACAAGCAGCAGCAGCCTCCGCCTCAGCGCACAGGCGTGCCGGTGATCTATCGCCACGGCCGCGCAGGTGAGCAGCCGTCGCCGTCGGTGCATAGGCGCGCGAGAGCAGCTGCTGCTGCCGGGCGTGGGCATGCACCGCCGCTGCTTCCACACCAACACACAGGTGAGCCACGGCTGTCACAACCTCTCACAGCTAGAAACACCAACGAGCGGATCGGTCTATGGCCAAGAGGGAGGTGAGAGATGAGAGATGGAGCCGATATGTGTTTCTAGACCTATTTGGATGAATACGAGACTCAAATAGAGTTTAAGCACCTGAATGATATACTTTGTGAGTTTAGGGACCGGGATGACACACTTCTACAAGTTTGAGGACCGGCTATGAACTTTACTCTAACAAGAATATTGAGTTACCATGATGCATTGTATTTGTATGAATATTAATAGCTTGTTTGGTAGGGCTCTGATTTCTTTAGAAACAACTTTGGCACTAGCGGTTTTAAAAATCTAGCTTCTCGAGGTGGAGTCTTTTTTGAAAAACGTTTGGCAATATACTGCTTTATTTGTACAACGAGAAATATTGCTTTAGAAACAACGTTTGCCAAATGTTCACAATACCCGTTTATTATTTTCTTTATTTTTTTGTAGTTATAACACACGATAAATTACCATACAACTCAAAATATTGCATCAATTACCCATAAAATAAAACCTAAAAAATAAGGCCAAACCAGACACCATTTTGGGCCAAGGCCCATACGGCCTTACATCGCATGCCACGGAGCCAGGATAAAATATCATTAGAGTCGATCAAACACACAGTACTAGTAACTTTAAGCTTTTTGTGCCCTGGTGGCCTTGTGTGCGGCATGCACGTGCAGCAATCGTCCTATACTTTGATCAAAAAAAAAAACTTTAAGCTTTTTTATAATAACACTATGAATTAATTTTAGTTAAAATTTTAAAATACTATGGATATATTATATAAGATTGAAAATTACCAATATAGATATTATTTTCAGGAGTAAGATCTTTTAGTTTTGCTAAACTGAAATCAACAAGTATGACTTAGCCAACTCTAAATCCATTTTCAAAACCTCAAAAGAAATTTTAAGATTGAAAGTGGCAATAGTATGTGATTTAGAATCTACCTTATTAAAACACTCCCTAAAATTATATAAGCTGTCCCCGCCACTTCCCAAATAGATTGAATGTTTATCTTTATCTGTTGCGACCAGATTCTCCGTTTAGTTGCGCGGTACAATAAAGGGATACATATTTTTGTCTTGCCAAAAAAAAAAGGGATACATACATGGGCATATTTTTCTATAAAAAACTATTCCAATTTCTGCACACATAATTTGCAACACGAAGCAAACATGAAAAAGGAGACAAAAGGTGAAGTAAAGCTTGAGTGACGTCTTGCTCACTTGCATCACTAAAGTTCAAAGGTATACGTGACTTGCATCAGATGCCACTTATTCTAACAACACATCCACTACGGAATTAAAGCATGATGGACAATTTCCTTGGACACTATTATTACCTCTGAACTAGCCAACTAGGCTACTCCACTCCAAAGTGGAGGCTCATTTCACACTTCAAATCTGATTGCACTGTGTGGGCGCGAAGGAGAACTTTTGGTTCTGCACGTCGAAGAGAACGTGCATATTCTGTTGCTGATAGTTGCCGATGATAGCCCCTCGGGCACCCGAGCTGATCACGAGGCACATCTTCCCTGCACCACCGTCGACCATGAAGCTGTCTCGCCGGAGCAACATTGCGGCACCGCCGTCGAAGTGGTACACCAGCGGTGGCACTTGCACCGTCGCCACAGTAGCTATGCCGTTCGGCAGCTGGAAGCACAGCTCGTAGTCATCGTCCGTGGCGTTCACAACGGGTAGCTTCACGGCCTCCACCAGAGCCTCCACAAGGGCCTCTATCGCCACTGACGGTAGCATGCCGTCCGTGTTTCCTGAGTCAACGTAGGTGCCACCACTGCCATCGGGTCCAATGGCGAAGCTCGACACGGGCACGTTGAGCCTCTTCGTCCCAACAGAGATGCCGATCAAGGGCACGTAGTAGTAGTAGTTGCTGCCATCTGGGTTGGTCACAAGTGAAGTCGTCTGGATTGGCCCTGTGGTCCTGTACTTGGACAGATCGGCCATTGCCCCGAAGAACATGTGGCTAGTCGAATTGCGATCGAGGAAAGGAGTGAGACAGTAGGAGAACCTCGGTATCCGCAGCTGCGAGATCAAAGACAGCTTGTCCGGGCTGATCCCTAGGATGCCGGAGGCTCCGGGGATTGCACCGGCGGTGAGCTTCCCGCACCCGAAGCCGAGGGGGACCGAGACTCTGCGGTGCTCGCCGAAGGTGAAGGTCTCGGACGCCAGCTCGCCTTTGGTCTTGGCGCTGCCGTAGTTGTAGGTGTAGAAGCACTTGTTCCTCGAGCAGTTTTTGGTGGTGAAGCTGCCCATCTCACACAGCCTGCCGTGGCAAGGGACGGCGGCAAAGGAAGACGACTTGGCAGGGTCATAGAGCGGTTCGCGGTGCTTTCTAGCATCGAAGAGCTTGCACTGCGTCCAGATGAGGTCGCTGCCGGTGTCGAGGATGAGCGTGTGCCGCTGCGGTGGAGTGCCGATGCTGACGGTCAGTGTATGGTCCAACATGCCGAACGGCCTGATCGGCACAATGATGGTGCTGTAATTGCCCGCTCTAGCAGCCATCCTAGCCGCGTTCCACGCACGCCGGGCCTTGCTTGCCCTGGCGGCGTCACGGAGCATCTCGTGATTCGAGAGCAAGCTGCCGGCGTAGGGATGGTTGAGCTCGGTGCGGAGATCAAACGGGGCCTCCGATGGAGCCGCCAAATAGACGAACAGGAGGATCGCCAGGAGCAAGACGAAAGTAGACGACGGCGCCATGTCTTGGATTGAAGCTGCTAGTATAGTTGTAAATCGTGTGCGACACTACGACGCATTTGTGGATGCGCACCAAGGCATTGTGTTGTCTTGAGTGTGTTGCTCGTAGTGGTGGAGTGCGTGGCATTTTATAGGCGTATCGCTGGTACTGAAGCCTCCGATATTGCTTTACTTTTATAGATGTACTACTTTACTAGCTAGGCCATTAACCCCTACTCCATTGGTGTCGGTATTGGTTTGTTAGTGGATGACCAGATGACCAGAGATGAAGATGACCTGCCGCGGTCACCACGCTGCAGTGTGTTCTATACATATTAGCGAACCGGGGCCTTGTGTGTAGCGGCATATTATATTGTTAGATATTTAGACAAATTTATTTAGTCACAATTTAATCCAAAAAACAATAAAAGATTTACTTGTATTTGCAAGGATGATGATCAACGTTCTGTAAACAAATGCAAATAATCCATCAAAACTAAGCTATTTTGCCTCAGGACCTCCCCTACAAGGTTTGATCTACATTTTTTGTTGGTGCATTAGTGAACTGATCAAAAGGATTTGGAGATGATGATCTCCAAAAACTGCTTTGCCAAGCTGTCAGGTTGAGTATGAACCAGCGCCGGGTCAAAACCATTAATCTAGCTGAGTTTGATCGCAAATTAATTTTATGGTCAAAACTTGTGAAAACTTCATCGATATCACCCTGTGATTTGCTCTCCTACATATAAGCAACAATTATATTGGTGTTGGCAGTAATGTTTATTGATTGACATAAATGGGGAAGTTTTTCGTGGCGAGTCGTCTTGCACCCGGCGAATATATCCTCACTGCAGTTTGCGATGACATGGTCCTGTGTAACTCCTGCTTTGTTTCTCTAGTGTTAGTAAAATTGATTTGCGACATTGGCGCATGTATCCAATCTCGTGTAATGCTTCTCCTGGTTGAGGAGCTATGTATCTGTGCCTTTTTTGAATGAGATCCAGGTGGGGATCCCCCCTAGATTTTTTTTAATAAAAAAAGGTTTTGGGAGGAGAACATGACTTGCCAAGACATCAACGTCAGCATGTCTATCAAACTTAGTCAATCATGTCTTAGTGCTCTTTTTGTTATTTTTTACAAACTTTGAGGGTTTATTTGGATGTTAGCCCAACACATGTTGTGCCAAATTAACTTTGTCTCAGTGCAAAGTACCTCACAGGTGTATAGAAGATCATTTTTCATGCTTCAAGAGATTTAAGTGTTTAACAAAAAATTATTAATTATATATGCACCCCTAAACATGCTATCGAGCTATACATAAAACCTAAACACTAGGGTTTAACCCCTTTTGGTTTATTTCTCTTAACAACTAGTGTACAAACCCTTTGCTATTTTTTGTTGAGTTTTTTTAGCAGTAAAACAAGGTTTACTAAACATCATCATTTCATGTGACACTATTGGAAACGCGCTCTTTGCCGAGTGCAAGAAATTTCGCCGAGTGTATTCCATCGGGCAAGTGTGGCAAAGACGAAACACACGGCAAATCCAACATTTGCCGAGTGTTTGCTCTCGGCAAAGTAAAGCACACGGCAAATCCAACATTTTGCCGAGCGCTAACACTTTCGGCAAAAAATAAAACACACGCCATATGTTAACGGGGGCAGTCGGCGTCCACGGTTTGCCGAGTGCTTGCCGTTAGCACTCGGCAAACAGGGGTTTGCCGAGTGTCATGAAGAAGACACTCGGCAAACTTTTTTTTTTTTTTTTTGTTTTCAGCCTCCAATTTTTTTTGGTGGCATTCCTATACTAGTTGGAGCTACATGCTTCAATTTGGAATAATTCTCATATCTTTTGCTATATTTCCGAGTGTATTCTCATAGCTTATTACTTCCTACTGCAGGCTGATTTATTAGGCAGCCCTGTTGTTAGACCAGCTAATATAGAGACCATAGCCCTTGGAGCTGCATATGCTGCTGGGTTGGCTGCAGGAATCTTTGCTGCAGGAATCTAGACTAAAGAGCAGGTATTTGCTGGATTGGATACATAGAACACGATAGCCTTCCGCCTGAAATTGGATGAGGCGCACAGGAAGAAGAGAGCAGATTCATGGTTCAAGGTGGTTTCAAGATCATTTGATTTGGCTAATATTGTCGCATTGTTGCAGGGTGCAACTTTTAAATGAACCGAGTACTTTGATATATTGTGTAATTTCAGCAAACAGTCTGTTGACACTTCTCTTTTCAGCTGCTGCACTAGCAAACATGCCCGTGCGTTGCAACAGAATGTACTATTGTTGTGTGATCACCATACTTTTGAATTTGTCTTGGTATTACATACAAAAACACTGTATTACAATTAGCTTCGAAAACTGACTCCTTACCGTATAGTATATTCTAATATATTTAGTTTTAAGATGTATGAAATTTTTCATATATTTAGTTTTTATGTTGTATCTATAGCAGAACCCATGATCTAGAAAAATAAAATGACATGCAATTCAAAATGAAGGGAATAGTAATTTATTTGAACCCCTTATGCAATGAATTACTATAAACTTCTTATATATGTTTATTAACTCCTTCACATGAGGTACCGTAAAAAAATAAACTTAATCTGTTATAATATTTTCTCAGTGGCTAAGTAACGTGTAGTGTAGGATTATTTTTTGAAAAACATGGATTGCTAATTTGCTTTTTTTCTTATTCATTTACTCCACATATTTCTTTTTACTTTCTCACGTTTTTTCTCTGCCTTTTCTTTTCAACAAGCACATGCCTCATCTGTTCCTCGCCTCAATTTAGTAGCGGCTCATAGTATGTGACCATGCGACACCTCATTGTCACGGCTAGTGGTTTGCAATCAAGCGCTACTTCGTCATCGTGGCCTGTGGTCCGCAGCGGAGCTCCACCTCACCGTTGTCAGTGGTCCCACGTTTCGCGTCGTCATTGTGCTCTCCCCTCGTCTTTGTGACCTTTTTCTAGCTCCTTCCAGCCTGTTCAGCTGGTTTATAAGCCTGCTGATAAGCAATTATTGATAAAAAATAGATGGATGAAAAAATAGACGAAAAGTTTATTTTACTTATAGATTTGCATTAGTGGGGGTGCATTGTAGGTAGGGCACCCCCACTAATATTTGCATGACCCAATTATTTAGCTTGGGAAATTGTAATTAATATTTAGAGCCTATTTATAACATCAAGTGGTAATTTTATAAATAAAAGCCCTACTAGGAAAAAAATAATAAACATGTCCCTTCTCACCTCCCCTATAAAAGGAGAGTTGGAGGAGAGGCTATCCATACCTTCATTTTCAGACTATTCGTCATGTAAATTTTGTTGGCCAAACCAACACAAATAGTGCAAAAGGGCTCTAGCTCTCTCAAATGCTTGGCTCTCTGATGAAAATTTAGATAGTGGTGTTTTTTGGCTCTGGCTCTCTCAGATGCTTCACTCTCCGATAAAATTATTTTAGAGAGTTCTCTCCTCCCTCGAAATAACCTAACACTGATTAGACTATATTATTCTTTTTTCACCAACTTTAACTCTTATACATTAAGATTCAGTTGACTAAAATGTAGACCATAGAGTGTGTGTGGAAGTGCATGTGAAAAGGTTACAACAAATCATTATCCATGTGTAACCCATCCAACAATTTTTTAGCTTTTATTTAAAACAAGATCTCAGCAGCCCTATGATAGTTTTGTTCAACCTCAGGTTATTTAAATATTAGCTGAGATTGTTAATACACACAGCGTGAGCACGCGAGGTTGGGTAGAGCAGCCATCGGCCATCCGCACTGCATGGACACCGCGTCAGCTAGGGCGTACACGTCCAGCACCTCGGATAGCAACGTGAAAGCGATGCAATGGAGATGCCATGGACTACGAGCACTGCAGGCTAGTTAGCCAATATATTTCTATAATTCTTTAATTAAATGAAGGAAAAAGAAAAAGAAAGCTAGGCTACTAGGCCGAAAAGGAGAAAGATGAGAGGGTTTATAGGAAGACTTTTTATATTTTAGAGCTTTAAATTTTGGTCAATTTAACCTCAAACAACTGGTCCTACATCAACCGAAAATAAATGCTTTAGCATATAAATACATAAAACATGTTTCTAAGTCTTATAGTGAATCTTAACAAAAATTATTAATTGACCTAAGTTAAAATGCATAAACTTAAATAAGTGTTCAATTTAATTAATAAATTTGATAAATCAATTTCTAGGGTGTTACATTTGGCCAAAATTACCAAACAGACTACGGTTCATTTCTCTCTTTTCTTTCCTCCGCAGCTCTAACCTCTGCTCGACGCCTCATAGCACATGATGTTCCCCACACTGTTGCCAGTGCACCAACTCCGCATGATGCTGTTGTGACACTCCTCGACGTCATGTGGCCTCCCCTTCACGGTCGACACCAACGCCGACCTGCCACCACGCTGAACACTGTGTGGCTCGAGGCCGCAGCCACCCTTGACACTGTCCGCTCTTCCCTGCCTACTGCTGCCACTGTGCCAACTCTAGCTGATGTTGTCCAGCCTTCCCCTTTGTGGCCCCTTCACGGTAGGAAAGATGATTCGTCACAGGAAGAGGATACATAGACTGACACGTGGGCCTAGGGTGGCAATGTGACAAAGGGAAGGTAGAGCTCCCTTTCGTGGGCTGCAATTGGCTGGCTATTTAGCCGGTCCAATAGATCCATCGTGGAGTTCTTAAAACAAAATTTTCAGCACTAGTGGTGTTGGTATTTCTTATACTCAACCTATTGATATGCATTTTGCTATTCCTTCTAAATGAAGTGAACCTTCAAATGGTCTACTCTGTGATAGCATGTGGTAGATCATGTTTCCAATATATGGAACCCAGAATCCCAAACCATAAGTAATTGACACATCGAAGGAAAAGTGGTACTTATCAAAGAAGGGCGAAGGGCTTACACAAACATTGTACAAATGAACATGTAACTAGTTTTTTGTTTCTACTAAAACGCACTAACCCACATGTAATTGCTATTTGCTAAAGCGTTAGGCCAAAAATGTTATCAAATCTATATCCCAGAACTTGCTTCAGACACTAACAAAAATCCCAGATCATCATAAGCCTGTACTTGTAACTTTTTCCCTCAGATTATACACAAGAAGTGTTATCTAGATGAGTTTCTTCTTTCGGAAGAACTGTTTGAGATGCCACGATTGCAAAACTGAGATTGCGATACAGAGAGCGAGGATATAAGGCTCAGGCATGTGATCTTCACTTGTGTCCACTCACTCAGGTCTCTCATGTCTGCTTCTCTACAACCATAACCAATTTGTCATTTAAATGGTCATCGGTGTTGTACAAAAACATTAATTGTATACTTACTTTAATATAAGGGAGAGCAAGTTTTCATGGATGGCTTTTGCAGCTACTTCTAGTTTGATAAGCTCTAGTGCCACACCCTGTAAAAAAAATTGGATGACCAAGAATCATCAAAGAATACATAATTAGTAGTGGCCCTGATTTGTTTTAGCCTAAAAAATTGTCTCAAGCTGAAACAAACAAGCAGGCAGCCACGACAGGATGCTAGTAATTTGTTAAGATGCTTATCCGTAGCTTGTGTGGACTGTGGACTTTCACAATCTACACGCTGAAACAAACAGGGTCTAAATTGCTATGCCAAAATTTATTGCTGGTAGTGTGCTCACATCAAGCTTGTCTTTGTGAACACATGGTGGAAATGTGCCCATGTGTGTGTGATGAATGATTGACACATGTGTGAGAGGTTTGAGGCTTTTCCGGTTGAGTCATATTTTATATATGTGCTTGATTATGCTAATGGATAACCGGAGGTGTTGTGTGAGTTGTGTTTGCGTTGAGTGTGTCGTACAACATGTCTCTTGGCTTGTGTTGTGCAGGTGTCGAGCTCGGAAGTGGTGGTCGACGGCGAGATGAAGGTCAAGTGATGGCGGGCCGCGCCGAATGGACCGGGACCGGTGAAAGGGCGGACGCATCAAGACTTGGACTGAGGGACCCGTAATCGCCGGGCGGGACCGCGGTGGCTGGCACTTGGGACATCGATGAGTGCAAGGACATGGGTGATGAAGATGGCGTCGACCAAGTCAAGATGGAAGACGATGGCGTCGTGGCACTTGGCGTGGAGGCCGGACACGCATCTACATGGGAGATGTAGATGGCGTCGGTCAAGTCAAGAAGGAAGGCGAAGGCGTCATGCTTGGTGGAGGTCGGACACGCGTCGACATCGGGGGTTTACCGGTTTCGTCCTCAAAATCGGAGGTGGATGGTTTGGTGGTTTGTGCCTCAAAACCATCGTTGGCCGGTTTACGGGTTTGGGCCTCAAAACCCGGGCGGAGGTCCCGATGCGGGGACGGACGGCACCTGGCGGCATCGGGGAGTTCGCGTCGAGGCGAAGCTATCGGTGAGAAGGCGCGGTGGCCGTCGGATGAAGACTACGTCGGGTTGGACGGTTTTACCCTTGGCAGGTATTTGGGTTGAGTACTTCATGTGAGGGCGTTTTTGTCTTTTGACGGGCGCCGATATATATATGTGAAGGGGCTGGTTGGGCAGCCATCCTTGGAGGGTCACTCTCATTTGTGTGGTGTGAGAGGAGGCTAGGGTTAGAGAGAAGAGGGGCTCTTGTTCTTGAGTTTTTTGCCATCTATAGCTTTGATTTGCTAGGAGTGGCTTGTAACCGTACATCGCGAATTAATCCAAGGATCAATTTCGTGCACCACTTGATCCCGGGAATTAGATTGTTGAGTCAATTTTGTGAATCGCGTTTTGTTCTTCGTGTTCTTCGTTTTCCCCTCTTCGCGTTCTTAGCGATTTCTCGAGCTGTGGTCCATCTCTTTGCGAACCACTTGTTTCTACTTGATCTTGGTCGTGGGTTGATCCTTTCCACCGAAGGATTTTATCCAATTCCTCACGAATCCACAGATCGGGTCGCATCAAGCTTTTTTTGGGAAAACTTGCTCTTGAATCGGATTTTGTTGATTTTCGGAGTTGTAGTGTATTTGGGGTTGTGGTCTTCATGTAGTAGTCTTAGAACTACCTTGTGAACCCCTCTGCAAAATTTCAGATCAATCGGAGTTGATTTGGTTGAGTTTTGGATTCGAAATCGAATTTTTCAGGTTTCTGCCCGTGCATACCGGACGCGTCCGGTGTGAATACCGGACATGTGCGGTAGACTTAACTTTAGAATTTTGAGCTGAAATTTTGTGGAGACCTTCCTCTATGTTTTTAGTTTCTAGAGTTAAAATTTCATAATTTTTAGACACCATTTGATTGGGTTTTCTATTTTTCTCGCAAAGTCGCTCTATGCTGAAACTGGGGTCCAATGCATACCGGACGCGTCCGGTATGAGGTCCGGTATAAGCTGACCGTGTCCGGTCCGAAGTCGTGAATACTAGACACGTCCGGTATGAGGTCCGGTATGAGGGCCTGAAGGCTGTTTCACTGATTTGTTCGCTTCTTGACCGTCCGAGCTCCGATTCGGCTCGAGTATTTTGGATTGGCCACTCTTTCCTTCTCGATAGAATTCGAGTGCGCCCTTTTTTAAGTTTCATCGAGTGCTTATCTCCGGTCTACCTCGGTTGATCCGCTGTATCTCTTGGACATCTTCAAGGGTATCCACCTACCAGTTAGGTCATGATCTTACCGCTCGCTCGCGTGTTTGCTTTTGGGGTTTGATTTTGGGATAGCGGTCGAAAGTTTCGAAAGAAATTTGAGGCTCCCATTCACCCCCCTCTGGTCGCCGTTTCTGGTCCTTCAATTGGTATCAAAGTTGGGCTAAGGATCACCTACCTTAACCGGCCGTGATCTACTTTGGCGACTTGTTTAGAGTGGTTTTTGCTCCCGCTTTTGGTTGTCGAGTTTTGAGCTATTTCTTGCTAAGCTAACGGTGCTTTGAGAAATGGCGTCAAGTTCCTCTTCTTGTGTGTCTTTGTCCTTAGGATTGAATGATGAACTTGCACTCGGGGACGACTTCATGAAGAGAGGACGGGATGCGATGCTTGAGAAGGAACGGGAAGTGGATGCTTTGCTGGACTTTCTAGATGATGATGAGCTATCCATGGAGGATTTTCTACATGAGCTTGGCAAGGCCAAGAAAGGTATCTTGGTTGGTTGTATTGTGTCCTTATCTTGCCGATATGATGCTTGTGTTGAGCATAGTGCTAGAAATGATGAGCTTTGCATTTCCTTGCGTAGAAAGATTGAGAAATTGAAATACTCCATTGCTAGGATGAAATGTGGTCTTGCTCATTGGAAGTCTTGTGCTTTGATTCCCTGTACTTCTTGTGATGACATGCATAGAAAGAATGATGATTTAAGCTTTTCTCTTGCATGCTTAAAATGTAAAAATGAAATGTTAAAATCCAATGTTTCTATGCCATGTCTTGCTTGTGTTGACTTATGCAAGGATCTTGATTGTACTAGGGATGAAATTGCTTTGCTAAAGTCAAATGCTTCTCTACCATGTGTTTCTTGTGAGTCCTTGCTTGCTGAAATTAATGAATTAAAATTGACTCACACCACTTGTGTAGATGAACTTGAGCATGCTAGGGCTAAAATTGATGAGATAAGTTCTATGCCTTGTAGCTTGTGCTCTTCGAATGTGATTGATGATGCTTGCCTTACTTCATGTGTTAATCATGATGCTTTGCTTGATGTGAATGATGATGCTTCTTCAATTGATCTCATTTGCACATCATGCATTGAATTGGAAAATGAAGTTTTGGCTTTGAAAAAATGCGCGATGATATGAGCGCCAAGTTGGTTGAGCACAGTGAGATGAGTGCTAACCTTGAGGAAGAGATTGAACTCTTGCGTACCACATATCTTTGAGTGCATTGGAAAGGAGATGCAAAACTTAAAAAATGCTCCTTGTGGTACTTGTGATCGCCTCAAGTTTAAAAACGAGGTTTTGGCTAAAAGATGTAAGTCTTTGTGCTAAGTATTTGGATTCTCATACTTCTTGCAACTCCGATGTTGTTGTTTCTAAGATTGCTTCTTTGCATCCGAAGTTGAGTTCTTGTGTTGCGTGTGAATCTTTGGTTGATGGCACTTGTGTTAAGGCTTCGGATAGCTCTTCCATAGCTAGTCCTAAGCTTGCTACTTCTTCGAGTGATGTCCAGGGGATTTCTCATGGCAAGGGTGCTTCTTTCTTCTTTGGAACTCAAGTTCCCAAACCAACCTTCCATTGCACATTTTGCAAGAAAGATGGACATACATTCGATTTCTGCTTTCGCCGTGTCAAACACGAGCGACGTGTTCGAGCTAAGGCTTTTAGGAAGCCACGTAGCCTTTCCCATGGCACGTGTGCTCCTAGTGTTGGCACCAAGTTAGATGTTGATGCTTCTTGTTCTAAGTCCCAAGGGATTTCTCACTTGATGGAGAATGGCGTGCCTCCCAGTAGGCTTTTGTACCATTGCTCTTTTTGTGAGAAAGATGGGCATCAAGAGAGGTTTTGCTATCGGCGTGCCAAACGCATGCGGCGAGCTCGTTCATCTAGGACTTTGGTTGTTCATAGCCCTTCTCATGGCATGAACGCTTGTGTTCCTAGTAAGAAGCCATTTTGCACTGATGGATGTTATGACTCCTTTTCTAGTGGGCTAGATCATGATCGTGGACATGCTTCTAATGCTTCTTGTGTTGGTTCACGACATGCTTCTCATGGTGCTTCTACTGGTTCTTCTCATAAGACCTTGGGAGATGTTTGCCTTTTTGCTTATGGGTCTCCTCATTCTTCTTCTCGAGCTACCCTTTTGAGGAATGCTTCCAAGGATGTTTCAAAAATGAATTTGAACCGACATTTGCATCATGCTAACCCTCAAGAAAAGTTGAGTGCTCCTTTTGTGCATGTGACCAAGTCTTGGGTTCCCAAGTATATGCTTTCTAACCCTTCAGGATCCAAGACTCAGGTTTTATTGTCCTCTTGTGTGTAGGTATGAGGACGTGGGGTGGAGAACGTGCGCTTGGTGGAACTTGATCCTTTGTATGGTGTGATCAAGAATTGATGGTTCTCCACACCCATTGTAATGGCCTCCAAGAGGCATGTGCATTATTGTGGCGCCTACATACACCTTCTGAGCTATCTTATACACTCATACCTTGTATATTCATGCTTTCCTTCTTGTGGTATGAGATAGTTGTTCATGTGCTCACTTGTATAGTCTTTGCTTGTGCATGTTTTTATATCTAGTCTAGCATGGTTTATCTTGTGTATCATATGACATGCTAGTTTTGTGTATGGCTTGGTGGATTAGCCACTTTTCATGTTAGTGTGTGATCCTCATGAACATTTTGCCATATTTTACCATGTGCTTAAACTATGTAGTTGGTATGATGTTCATTAGGTATCATTTTTAGTTGTAGGTTTTTGTTTAGTTACCGGTTCCCTGAAGACATGTTTGTTAGCCCCCCTCTTTTACATTAGTCTCATGTTACATGCTTTTACTCCTCGATTGATTCCATCACTATGCATTGTAACATGTGTTGAGATTTGGGTGGTGCTTATGCTTGTCGTGTCTTTAGGTTGTTCTTGCTCCTTTTTAGTTCTCTTTCTTGATTGCTATTGGAGTTTCTTGTTTAGTTTCTTTTTCTTGTTGCTAGTTTTTGGTTTGGCTTTTGTATCATATTACATTGCACTCCAAGGCCTATAGAGTCCTTAACCATGAGACTAACCGAGTCATGGAGACCTGTGGGGTCACCTTCGACGAGACACTGCCTTGTTCGATTTCTGTTTTTGAGTGTGCAGGAGAGGATGAGCTTGGTGAGACCATCTTTGTGGAGCAGGAGGAAGACAATGCCGAGTGGGGTGATCCCGAGCCGTCTCCACCGGCTGCCCCAGTCGAGCCTGCTTCCACTACATCAGCCCACGGTCCAGATCCTTCTTCATCTACTACATGGGGACCAGTGGAGCTACTTCCTCAGCTCGTGCTCGCTGCACCTGAGGAGGTCTCTATTGCTTCTGAGGGGGAGGCCACTTCTTCGAGACAGGCGCCGATGCACATCCAGCGCAGCCACCCACCTTAGAACATGATCGACGACATTGACCAGCGAGTCACACGGTCCAGGTGCTATCATTTCTCACATTCTGCACATTCCGCTTTTGTCATGTCTTTTGAACCCCGAGATTTTGGACACGGCTATTTTTACTGGTGAGCCGGGAGTGTGTTTCCCTTTTTAGTTGAGGGGAACATTTTTGAGCTTGTACTCTAGTTTGCCTTCTTTTGTGATTTAGAGTTGTATTTTGCTCTTTTGTGTGATATGGCTTTTGCATTGCATTTTGTGTAATATATCATGTTGAGCTTCATGTCTATATCGATTGGAATGAAACTATGCTCTTGTTAGTATGCCATGTGAGTAATTTTATGGTGCTTGTCAGCTTAGGCTCTTATTGATCATCTGCCATATGTTATGAGCTAAGCATGATTTTTTAAATGTGAACTTGTCTAAACATGATGAAATCTAAAAATGTTCACTGCTTGAGGTGGTAACTAGCATGTGTAGGTTGTTGAGATCCCTTTATGCTGTCTTGTATATGCTAGGTTGCTATGTCTCATGCTTTGAGTTATTCACTTGCTTAGACACTTTACTTGTGCTAAAATTTGACAACTAAGCTAAGTGGGATGAAAAGATCGAGATGGGTCTGTATTGTCCCACATCAAGGTATCGAGACTGCTTCCAATTGCATATTTAGATGAACTTGAGCCTTGTAGTGGATGACCGAAACCATTGAGCTCCTAATTGTCTTTTGACATAGGCTCCGCTTGGTTGAAAAGTTAGGCTTGACAATACAGACAACCTCTCGCACACACATGTTTGACTAATTCTTGTGATAAGCTACAAACTCTGATGAAATTTGATGAAAAAACAAGTCTTAGGTTTGTCTTTGACATGATGTGTGACCGCTGTTTGGGGTAGTTCACCTTGTAAATCCTTGCTAGCACTAGGTTGATTTCCAGCTTATGCTTGCTATGTGCTCTCTTTTGTGGTGAACACCTCTTTGAAATACTTAAAAACTGCTCAAAATTGCTTATACTTCATATTTCATATAACTTGATCAGTTTGAGCATTTGCTAGCACTTGTCTATTGTTGCTATACTCACTTGTCTTACCGGCTAGAGCATCTTTTCACTCTGATTGCTATATATTTGAAGCTCTTGCACTCATGAGCATTCATAGCATTTTCTGTGAGAAAGCTTCACTTTTGGCTTGACGTATGCATCTTTTGAGGGGGAGTGTGTATCCCTCAAGGGGAGAGAAATTTGCTTTCACACATGATCTTTGATGCATTTGTCAAGGGGGAGTGTCTTGTGATTGTCAAAATGGTTGTCTTCTTAGAGGGTGAGACTAGTTCTCGAAGGGAGAAGAGGAGAAGATTGTTGCACTCATGCATACATTTGCTCAGGAGGAGTTGTTTTGCATCGCTTCTTGCTAGATGCATTGAGCCTTTGCCTCTTTTTGGAGGATCTAGCGTTTTTGAGTGTTTTGTGCTTTGCTAGCGGTGTTGAGCCTGTTTTCTACCTCTTCTTGAGGACTAGCACCTTTGCTTCTTCTCGGTTGCGTCGAGCCGTTGCCCATGTCTTTGGGGACCGAGATCTTTCCAAGTTTGGATTTTCCCTAAAATGTTTCAAAGAGCTTTTATTTCAATTGGCTTTAATAGCTTTCCTCTGCCAAGTGGGTCTTTGAACCCTTTTTGTGTCTTCTCATGCCAAGTGACTTTGGTCTTTGCCCCTCTGTGGCTTTTCATCACTTGGATGAGATCTTGGCAAATTGGTATTTCTTCTTGCCCCCCTTGATTCTATGTCTCAAACCATTTCTTGTGCTTTGATGTTGTCAATTCAATCATCAAGGGGGAGAATATGAAACCAAGTTGATAAGAGTGTCGATACGGGACGTAGACGGCTACTCACCAGCACGGCTCCCGTCAGGACAAGAGCAAGAAGGACGGATCTGAGTAGAATACGGACCATCCTAGTTAGGCGAATAGAAAGTAACCTACATAATCGAGCAGAACACTTCCTATGGATCCGACTAGGACTAGAAACCATAGCTCGGCTCTTTTCCTCTTATAAAAAGGAGCGAGCACCCTCTTTTGTAACAGGCGAACAACACACAATCATACATCAATCCAACGCAAAAGGCCAAGGCCGGCGGAGTAGAACTTTTACTCGGCGGCGAGGGGCTCGAACCGGGGATAAACCGTGTGTCTCTTGCGTGAAACCGCCCGAGTTCTAGTCGTTCGCCGAGGTTCGAATTAATTGCTACGGGAACCCCGTGGCAGGCTATCGGTGGTCAAACACCCGGCGGTGGGCGCGCCAGGTAGGGGCTTTCGGCGAAATCAACGTCAAAGGCTCGACGGACCTACACATGATGATTTTTTTCGGCGGGATCAACCTTCGTTTTCGGAAGCTGGGTCTGCGAATCAGACGAACAAGGAATTCTCCATGGTCGACTACTTCGTGAACCCGAGCCGAAGATACAAGAAATTTTTTCAAGACTCAAGCTCATAGAGGAAGCTGAAAACCCAAATATACAAGACAAGCCGAGTTCTTTTCACTACGGTTTCAACAACTCGGCACGAATATATCAGAATATCACTCAGAAAGCAATGGAATCTTACGACCTCGATCAATGGGACATCTTCAAACAAGATAAGTACTCTACCTTCCTTCCTTTTCAATACGGTAAACCTCTAGAAGGAGAAGAACTCGACCATCCACCCAATACGCACGAAGAAGTCTTCATGATAAGGCAACCTCTAGTACCACCAGTCCAACCCGACTACAGATCTTGAAGAAGAATCGGAAGGCGATATTCCAGCAAACTCCATCACAAGAGAAGGAGAGACTGGACAAAAAAGAAGCGATGAGAGAAAGAAGAAACAAGAAAAGAGGAGGAAGAAGGAACCGAGTTCATGAGCGAAGAGAAGCATGGCGCAAATATGAAGAAGAGCTAGCCAAGTACAATAAAAAAAAAGAGCTGAGAAAGAAGCCGAGGAAAGACGAAGCTGCGGCAAGGACAAGGCTTGATCCTATCAACAAGATACAAGAGTTAATTAATGAAATTGACACCATACAACGACCAAGTGAAGAACAAGCCGGGGCTTAGAAGTCTACTCGGAGATACCGCGCAAAGGATACAAGGCGACCGAGTACCTCCCCGACACATACCATACGAGCAGACAAGTCAAAGAACTCGGAGGATTTCCGCTTTCGAAAGATTATCAACTCCAAATTATGAGAAAAGAGCTCAACCTCATCACGATTGGACAGAAAAAATAGGGGAAAACAGGGGAAGATCTCCGACACCACCCGAAGTCCCCCGGGATTATTTCAAAGATACGACGACCCCAGGCGATTCCGACTCTGAGACCCGAGAAAAAGTACGACAGATTTCCTTGCTTCGCGGGAAGACTACTCACAGTCAAACTACCTCACAAATTCAAACCATGCAATCATTCAAAATATGATGGCAAAGGCGGAGCCAATGCAATGGCTTAGGATTTATTCTCAATCTATAGAACTAGCCGGAGGCGATAGCGATATAAAAAGCATTATTTTTCCCAATGGCCCTGGAAACATTACCACTCCGGTGGTTCGATAAATTCTGACCGGATCTATCAAAGCATGGGGCGACCTCCAAAAAGCATTTTGCGAGAATTTTGCGGGGATCTTGATCCACCCAATAACGCAAGCCGAGTTAAAAGGTTTTAAAGCAAAATCCAGGAGAAAACCTCGAAACTTCTATAGAAGATTTGGAGAACTTCGAGCACAAGTACATGACATCACCGAGAGAGAGAAGTAATAGAAGCATTTTCATACGGCTTAAAAAGTAAGATGGATGTTTCACGATTTTGCAAAGGAAAACCCTCGGACAAGCGAGGAGTTCAAAAATGATTACAGCGAGAAAGAAGAAAAGTCTCGAGAAAGGAGTTATCAAGACTCGAGCGATCAAAACAACACAAGATGGAACAACCAAAACAACTTCGGGTTATCAAGACAACTCGAGATACCGGGATAACTCAAGGTATCAAGACAACTCAAGAAGATGGAACATTCAAGACAACGGAGACAAGAATTCCACAACAAAAAGAGATATTCGACAACATGGTGGCGTCCACGAAAAAGAAAGAAATTCTACCCGGCAAGAAGATTTGAAGACCTCGAAAACATGAAATGCATCTATCATCCAACGGGGAATACACCCAATGGGAGAGTGTCGCATCTTTCAAGAAAAATATATGAGAAAGGACAAACAAAACAAGGAAGAAAATAAAAAGAAAAAAAAAGAAGACAACACAACCGATAACGGTTTTCAAAATCCAAAACAACGATATCGGTAATATTCTCGGGAGTACCGGTTCTAGGAGCAAACAAGAAGACAAGCTTGCTTGGCGAACAATCATGGCGGCGAGCCGGCAACACCCAGATATTTAAACTGGTCACAATATCCAATTCAGTTCTCACGGGAAGACCAATGGACAAGTGTTGGGAGCATGGGGGCTATATCCATTAGTACTCGGACCAACAATTGCCGCCATAACAATGATAACAAAGTACTCATCGATGGGGGGCAGGACTCAACATCATATTTGCGAGACACCCTGAAGAAAATGGGAACAGAATTCTCAAAAATGATCACACCTACAAGTATACCTTTTTATGGGATAGTACCCAGGAGACCAGCTATGCCTTTTGGACAGATTACACTTCCGGTAACATTTGGAACTCCCACAAATTAGGGGCCAGAACTCATCAAATTTGAAGTTGCAGATTTTGAATCATCATATCATGCGATATTAGGAAGACCAGCACTAGCAAAATTCTTGGCTATACCACACTATCCATATCTACTACTCAAGATGCCGGGACCACACGGAGTACTCTCTCTCGAGAGGAGACCTAAAAAGAGCCTACGATTGCGATGTACAAGCAATACAAATATCCTCAAAAAGTACAAGGTGAAATCAACTTCGGCGTGCGAAAAAAAAACAGAGAAGAACTAGAGATACCGGCCAAAAAACAAAGTACACTCACCACGGTGAAGGAGAGGGCACCAAAAAGATTGATCTAGGAGCAAGGTGATCCATCAAAGATTGCCACAATCGGCGCACACCTGCCTATCAAATAGGAACTTCGCGCTCACCAACTTCTTACGGGACAACAAGGATATATTTGCACGGAAACCAGCGAGATATGCCAGGAGTCCCAAAGGGAGTTGGGTGAGCACAAAATTGAAGTCAACAAAGGAGCAAGACCGATCAAACAAAGACTACGACGTTTTTCACGGACAAGAAGGAAGCAATAAAAAAGAAATAGCCCGACTACTAGCGGCGGGGTTCATTAAAGAAATCTTACACCCAGACTGGTTGGCAAATCCTGTTCTGGTACACAAAAAGAACACAGATGAATGGCGTATGTGTGTCGACTACACGGACCTTAACAAACATTGTCCAAAGGACCCTTTCGGATTACCAAGAATTGATCAGATAGTGGATTCAACGGCGGGATCAGCTCTATTATCCTTTCTAGATTGCTACTCGGGATATCACCGGATTGCACTAAAAGAAGAAGACCAAAGCAAAACTTCTTTCATTACACCTTTCGGCGCCTATTGTTACAAAACAATGTCTTTTGGACTCAAAAATGCGGGGAGCAACATACCAAAGAGCAATCGGACTTGTTTGGGAGATCAAATTGGAAAAAAAGCGGAAGCATATGTAGATGGCGTAGTCGTCAAAACAAAGAAACCAGATTCTTTGATTGAAGATCTACAACAAACTTTCAACAATCTCAAAAGATGGAAGTGGAAACTTAACCCCAACAAATGTGTATTTGGCGTATCATCAGGCCAACTACTCGGATTTACAGTCGGACCAAAGAGGAATTGAAGCAAGCACAAAACAAATCAAGGCAATAACCGACATGGGCCCACCGGCGGATATCAAGGATCTCAGAAACTAACGAGGTTGCATGGCGGCACTCAACAGATTCATCTCTCAGGTGGGGAAAAAAGGCTTACCTTTTTTTCAAATTACTAAAAAAATGAGACAAATTTACGGGGCGAAGAAGCACAAGAAGCCTTCGACAAGCTAAAAGCATACATCAGCACATCTCGGTATTAGTACCACCAAAGAAAAGGCGAAGACCTCATGCTCTACATTCTGCAACTACTTGGTAGTTAGCACGGCTATTGTGGTCGAAAAGAGAAAAACAAGGACACACCTACAAAGTACAAAGGCGGTATACTACATAAGTGAAGTACTCACAGTATCAAAAGTGAGATATCCTCACGTGCAAAAACTACTCTACGCAATACTCATAACTTCAAGGAAGCTCAGGCATTATTTTGAAGATCACAAAGTAGTCGTCGTAACAGATTTTCCACTCGGAGACATCCTAAGGAACCGAGACTCAACGGGGGGCAATTTCAAAATGGGCGGTTGAACTCGGAGCACTCAAAATAGAATTTGCACCAAGAAAGGCAATCAAATCTCAAGCATTGTCCGACTTCATTGCGGAATGGACGAAATACAACAACCTACTCCAAACGTCATCCTAGACCATTGGAAAATGTACTTCGATGGATCTCTAAAACTAGGAGGCGGGGGGGGGGAGTACTACTTATCGCACCCGATGGAAAACAACTTCAGATATGTTCTACAAATTTTATGGCAAGCTACCAACAATGAAGCAGAGTACGAAGCACTCATCCATGGCCTACAAGTTGCAACATCACTTGGAATCAAAAGATTACTAGTCTACGGAGATTCGGCGGTAGTAATCAACCAAGTCAATAAAGAATGGGATTGCACCAAGGAAAACATGGATGCCTATTGCTTGAGAAATCGAGAAAGCTTGAGAAAAATTTTCAAGGTCTAGAAATACATCACATATTACGAGATTCAAAGCGTTGCGGTGATGTGTTAGCCAAACTAGGCTCGAGATAGGGCAAAAGTACCCATTTGGAGTTTTTGTAAAAGAATTAAACAAACCATCTATCAAGTCGGAAGAAAAAAAAAAGAAGCGAAGAAGAAGAAAGGCGAGAACAAGAGCAAATTCTAATGATCGGCCTGAGACAACTCAACATGGATGCAAGTATTCATAGACTACATCAAGGAAAAAAAGTTACACGGAGATAAAGCGAGAAGCAACTTCGGGTAATTAGAAAAGCAAAAACTACGTCTTAGTAGGAGATAATCTTTATAAAAAAGCAGCATCATCAGGCGTATTATTGAAATGCGTACCAACAACAGAGGGAAAAGAAATATTACTAGAAATGCACTCAGGGTGCTGTGGAAATCATGCATCTTCAAGGACACTAGTCGGAAAAGCTTTTCGATCAGGATTCTATTGGCCAACAGCATTAAAAGACACAGAAGAACTAGTCAAAACTGCAAAAAGCTGTCAAATGTTTGCAAGACAAGCACACGTTCGACTCACAATCTAATATGCATCCCACCCGGCATGGCGTTCTCATCTTTGGGGGCTTGATCAAATCGGACCACTTAAAAAATCCAAAGGAGGGTTTGAATACATATTCGTGGCCATCGACAAGTTCACCAAGTGGATAGAATACAAGCCATTAGTAAAATACAGCTCGGCCAAAGCACAAGAGTTCATCAAGAAATTATGCACAGATTTGGGATGCCAAAGCGGGATAATTACAGACCTAGGATCACCTTTCACGACCAATGAATTCAAAATTTGGGCTCAAGGCTGCGGATTCAGCATTGATTATGCATCGGTAGCTCACCCTCAAGCAAGCGGTCAAGTAGAAAGAGCAAAAACGGCCTCATCTTGGCGGATTGAAACCAAGACTATATGAAGACCTCAAAGATTATGGAGCAAAATGGATAGATGAACTACCCAAAGTAGTGCAGGGGACTAAGAACTCGAGATAAGCGAAAGCAAGCGGCTACTCACCTTTCTTCTTGGTATACGGATCGAAGCCGTATTACCAGCAGACTTAATATGGACATCCCCCAAAATTGAGCAATATAACGAAGGAGAAGCGAGAAGAAACCGAGAAGACTAGAAATCGGCGACTTAGAAGAAGTCGAGTCAATGCAACACTACAATCGGCAAGATACATGCAAGGGCTGAGAAGATATTACGACAAAAGCGTTCAACCAAGAACCTTACAAGCCGGCGATCTAGTTCTCGGGGAAAATATAAAAAACGGATGGAAGACACAAACTACTCGGCCCATGGGAAGGTCCCTTCATAGTAACAAAAGTACTTGAGGACGAGGATCCTCTGGCCCGATGGTGAAGGCGGAGCCCCAATAAAAATTCATGGCACATCTCTCAATTTACGATGATTTTACGCCTAGATAACAAAGACATGTACTACTTCCTTCAACAAAGATTCATAAGAAAGATTATAGTATCGGCTTCTTTCGAGAACCGGATCCGACTTCTAGAATATGGAACTCGAATAAGGACCTACGGTCCAAAAAAACACTCAACCTCCGGGGCAAACCCGATGAGAGCAAAAAGCGCTCGACCCCCGGGCAAACCCGATGAGAGCAAAAATCGCTCGACCCCCGGGCAAACCCGATGAGAGCAAAAACGCTCGACCCCGACCCAGGGTTGTTTTCACAACACCGATGACCGATGAATGCGGCTAAAGAAGTCAACACTCGGCCTATCCTAGCTCCTTTTCGGGACTAGATGAGAGCAAAAGAAAGCTCGACCTATCCGACTTCTAGATAAAAGGAACTCGGATGAGGGCCTACGGTCAATTATTTGTTGAAGTGCAAAATGGCTACAACCTAGCTGAGCCCAACTATTCGGGTTGTTTTCACAACACCGATGAAATGCGGCTAAAATAAAGTCAACACTCGCCCTATCCTAGCTCCTTTTCAGGACTAGATGAGAGCCAAAAGAGAGCTCGACCTATCCGACTTCTAGAGAAAAAGAACTCGGATGAGGGCCTACGGTCGAACTAATCATTAAAAAGCGGCTACAATATTAACTATTCTTAGATGGATTCACAATGCCAAAAGGAGTACAACAAATAACAAAATATTCAAACATTTCAACATAGCAACAAGATATTTGGCCAAGATTCAAAAAATTTTATGCGGGAAGACATCAAAGTTCCATTACAACAAAAGTTTACTCTTGATGATCATCACCATCATCGCCCACGCCAGCTGGCGTAATCTCTACAAGATCGGTAAACTCGAGCTAAGGGCGAGCGGCGACTTGGACTCGCGAGTGCTTGTTCATCCTCGGGAGTATGGGTCCCATCCATCACCCTATCAAGAGGAAAGTTGGGATCAACTACTCGGATGCGAGCCAAGACACCACGAACACCAAGCAACACTTTGCATCCTTGGCAAAATTGATGGTCCGCTCGGTTCGGTCGAGGAAGGAGGCGAACCAGTCGGACCAACATCTTGGGGCCTCCTCGGCATAGTGGCAAGACCTTGCCGTGAGAACTCAACAAGGTTGACCACTGTCTTACGAAGCCTTGAGACGGACGGACAAGTCTTCAATCGATGCCTTAGCCTGCAAAAGATCTCGATCGGCACCACGCCCTAATCAGTAGAGCCGGGCTAAAGTTTCTTGACATCGCCTTTACCTTCTCAAGTCATTGCGGAAGGTTTTTACTTCAAGCTTCAAAGCTTCGGTCTCTTAAGTACTTTTTTTTTCTTCAAAAGCTGCAAAAGGAAGCGAGAAAGAAGTCGAGGAAAAAGCGATAACAAAACTATACGCAACAAAAAGCATTTACAAGTACCTTGGAGATCCCGAGAAGCCTTCTTCTCGGATTCAAGCGCAACAACAACAACTGAGCTCTCAAGGCGGTCTCCAAAGGCGGCGTCCTTGGCACTCCTCATCAAGCGCCCCCCCTTGAGGAGAAGCCAGCTCATCCAACAACTTCTTTTGGGACTCGGGCGAGCCAAAAAGAGGTCGAGAATCAGCGACATATTCACGCACATAAAAAGAAAAACAAGGATAAAAAAAAAGACAAGGCAGAAAATAAAGCAAACAAGTCATCCTACGGAATTGTTCGGTAAAAGACTTGAATCCAGCCTCAAGCTTCTTAAGGCGAGAACTTCGGATTGAAGTCTTCTTCGGATCTGCATCGACTTCAAATCACGGACAGAATTCCAAGGAGGATAAAAAGGAGACAAAGGAGGAGAACACCCAACCCTAGGATGAGGAGAAGTTAGGGGTTGGGCAAGAGGCAACTCTTCTACTACAAAAGCGATCGACTCGGCCGCTGCAATAACCAAGCAAAGAAGAAGTCCGGCACGAGGAAGATGAAGCCACCAACGGGGATAGAATCCACAATTTGGATGAGGATCGAGGCACAGACACGACCCATAGCTCCAACACTCATGGTCTTCTCGAGAATCGAAGCCGGACCTAAGGACCTCTGAGGAACAAAAGAAGCTAAAGACAAATGATACAAAAAGGAAGAAAAAGAAGTCAGCACTTACCTAGGAGCACGATGAATAGCAAGTCGAGGGACGAGGAGGCGGAGGCGGCATAACCACATCAAACCCACCAACAAACCGGCGGTGGAAGGGAAAAAGGACCCGGCAAGGGCCCCAAAGCCGGAGAAGGAGAAGAAGTTGCAGGGGGGCTACAAAAAGCCAAGTCGAGAACAAAACAACAAAAAGTATGTATACCAAAGCCAAAAAGACAACACTTACCGACGAAGAAGAGGAGAATCATCAACATCCTCGGCCTCATCGTCAAAAAAAAAAAAGAGATACACCGCCTACCAAAGAGAAGAATCAAGACTACTTTCAAAAAAAAAAGCGAGCAAAAGTAAAACCAAACAACCTCTCACCTATCAAAAGGTTTACGATGGGTGAGGAGAAAAGAAGAAACAGCGCCCGTTTTTGAGCGTGAAAGAAGAAGAAGAATCTCCCTTGGCGGGTCTCTTAGCACTTAAACACGAGTAACTCGAGGAAGGGCCACCGGTGATAAGGAACATCTTGAAGAGGAGGCTCCATCAAAGAAATACCGAGGCAAAACAACTCGGTCTTCAATTACACGATGACCAAGAACGGTAGGAGGAGCGGGGAAGAGGAGCAATCTCCCCATCAACATAAAGGGAGGCATCAACGTTAAAATCCCCTGCCAAAAGGCTTCAAAAAAGACAAGAAATTAGTCAATCTCGGTCAAAAAGAACTCGGAAATACAGATATAAATAAGAAGAAACACTCACGGCGGGGGGAGGTTTATCGGCGGAGTACTCGAAACCAATCATTGGGACCACCGACGCGCCTTTCAAAATCTTACGGAGGCGAACAAGCATCTCTTCATCGACAACTCGGTCGTGGCCACCATACGAGAGGATCCTCGGCGCCCAGAGTACTCAAAGCCAAAGTTCTCACGCGCCTTCAAAGGTTGTACTCGGCGACGGAGGTAACTTGCCACAATAGCAAAAACCGGACAAGCCATTACGCTTCAAGTACCTAATCCTATTGAAAAGAGGTTCAAGAAGAGACAACTTCGGCGAAGTGAGCTGCTCTCTCTCCCACCGATCATTAGGAGCAGGCGGGACCCCGAGTAGGTTTGGAGTCTTTGGAGCACTAGCACCTCCATCAAGATTACTAGCATAAAACCACTCGGACCGCCAATCTTTCACGGAATCAACAAGGTCATACTCAAAGAAATGGCTCGACTTACGCCCCTTGCCGGAATTGGATCCCACATCCACCAAGGGTGTGGAGGGAATCATTCTTGGGGCTGCGGCTTGAGGCGGAAAAGAAAAAGAACAGATTGAGGGAGGGAGGAATGCCAAGGAAAGTCTCACAAAAATGGATAAAAAACAGAAAGATGAAGAACCCCATTCGGGGTAAGATCATGAAAGAGATGGAAAAGAAGCGAAGAAAACGGTGGAGGAAGGAACAAGCCCCGGCAAACAAAGCCGGCAAAGCACGAATAAAAGAAACAAAAAGCACAATCTCCCCTGGGCGGGGAATGGGGACACGATGCTCACCAGGCGCAACCCAACCAGGAGAACTCCTTGGGCTGGATCATACCCAAGTCCTGCAGCTCAACCGGATGCTTCTCACAGGTAGTCGGGCGGGGAAGTTCTTTGCGATGGCCTTCATAGCGACAAACTCGGGATTCATTTGCTCGTCGACCTCCTCCTCAAGAATAGACTTCTCAACTACCGACTTCTTGGAGGCCACCTTCTTCCTTCCCATGCAACGAATCAAGCACCCAAACTAAGAGGAGGATGCGTGGCGGCAATGCAAAACAAAGATTTGGGGATTTTTTTTTCTACGGCACTAGGGTTTCAGGGAAGCAAAGGCAAGGTGAAGAAGAAGAACGATAATAACCGACTAATTTATAGACCCGGTCTTAAAAGGCCCACTTAAGGGGCAACGGTAAAAAGGCCAACGGATACAAGGCGCGATAACGGGGAAAGGCCCGGTAAACCCTTAAATCACGGGATAGCGGTCCGTATCCGTTACCACCAACGGTAAAATACTATGCCGTTACAAAGAAAGATAGCTTTGCCAATATTATCATAACAAGCCGGCCACCAACAACTCCGGTCGAAGGAAGCCAGCCAACCGAGCCAAAACAAGTCTACTAAAAGATATACGGTCTTCATATCAATCAAAAACAAGTCGGCTCGAAGGCGGACAACCATAAACACGAGGACAAAACAACTCGGATCATTGCGGGATCAAATATTCTTCAATATTACAGGATACAAGGTTACAAGTCTTACAAGACCCATCGAATTGAGAAGAAGAAATCCAAAACAATAGCTACAAGGAACCCGGTGGAATTCTGCCATAGAAAACAATTATGCAGAATCCAAAACCGTCCTCGTTCACAAACCCGGACCACCTCTCTAAAGGCGAGAATGAGCCGAAGCGGATCCAAAGCAACCTTGATACACCAACACGGTGCATTCAAGATTGCCAAAAGAAGCACTTGGCCCGATCAAGCATCACATCGGGCCTCTCCAAAAACAAGTCGGATCGAACCCCATGTGAACAAGAGAGCTCCGGCTATCGTCGGCCGGTGGCTGATCACGCACCCACGGCTAGAAGGCGTGCGACTCGGCAACCTTCCCACGCGAGCATATGTGCAGCGAGTGGAAAAAGAAGAACTAAGAGTGCAAAATGACACAGCATGGCACATCTCAAGACTTCTTCTACCTACGAGCGAGCCTCCAATCACAATGCTACTCCGGGATTAGTGCGCCTCTAATCCCTATCTCAAATTCTTCTACCCACTAAATAGACCATCTTTGGAAGAACAAGAAAGAAATCCGGGGGCTGTTCAACCTCACAAACTATCATTGTCACAAGAACAGGAAGAAGCATACTACAAGACTCTGAAAACAACCGAAAGGGAAGTGCAATTTATAGGCCAAGATCGGTGTACATAGACCAAGTTCACCAATTCAGAGAAGCATTGACAAGGACAATAAAAGAAGGCAGTAAAGAGAGCAACAGAAGAGTATATTCCAGGCATATCCCAGCACAGTAAAAGCCTTTATACCACCAGCTGCCAACGCCCAACCATAAAAGCAGACATAAAGGACAGTAAAAGCAAAGTCACGAGCCGTTGTCCAAATTCTACAACAGAAGAACCCGGACAAGGGCTCGGGGGCTACAATTTCAAAGCCATCATGCTACTCTAGACCCTCCAGCTCTTTGTTCCAAAAAGCAAGAGGCTCGGGGGCTACACTCATTGAGTGCGCCAATAGGCGCACGTCAATCAAAAAGCCACCACCCGACTACTTTTGAGGGAAAGAATTCAAGCTCGGGGGCTACAATTTCAAAGCCACCATACTACTCTGGACCCTCCAGCTCTTTGTTCCAAAAAGCAAGAGGCTCGGGGGCTACACTCAATGAGTGCGCCTATGGGCGCACGTCGACCAAAAGCCATCATCCGACTACTTTCAAGAAAAAGAACTCAGGAAAAGCTCGAGCGAGTCACGAGCCTTCGCCTCATTTTTTACAAAGTACTCAGAAGAGCTCGGAAGCTACGGCAGGGAAACACACTTACAACACCAAGCAGGTGAAAGCCATCGCCCGACTTCTTTTTTCGACAAAAACAACTCGGAGACGAAGGCTCAGGGGCTACAGGGCATACACCCTCAACTTTTTCCTTTTTCTCAAAGATCCTCCAGCTACTTATAAATAAGTAGCAAGAGGCTCGGGGGCTACACTCAATGAGTGCACCCACGGCGCACAAAAGGGAACAATTCTTCAGCTAGACCACTTGAAGCATCACTCCAGAAGCAAAGGCGCTCCCGAGTTCTACTTCAAAATGCTCGGGGGCTTGTCGACACGGGACGTGAAGCGGCTACTCACCGGCCACGGCTCCCGTCGGGACAAGAGCAAGAAGGACGGATCTAAGTAGAATACGGACCATCCTAGTTAGGCGAATAGAAAGTAACCTCTGTAATCGAGCAGAACACTTCCTATGGATCCGACTAGGACTAGAAACCATAGCTCGGCTCTTTTCCTCTTATAAAAAGGAGCGAGCACCCTCTTTTGTAACAGACGATTTAACAACACACAATCATACATCAATCCAACGCAAAAGGTCAAGGCCGATTGGAGTAGAGCTTTTACTCGACGACGAGGGGCTCGAACCGGGATAAACCGTGTGTCTCTTGCGTGAAACCGCCGAGTTCTAGTCGTTCGCCGAGGTCCGAATCAAGCGCTACGGGAACCCCGTGGCAGGCTATCGGTGGTCAAACACCGACAAAGAGCCTTGGTTTATTTGTGATGATTGTTTGACAATTGTCAAAATGGCTTTGAGTGCTTTTGGGATTGCATGGAACTCTTGTTTTTCTTACAAGATTCTTCGGTTGTGTGCTTTTGGGATTGCATGGAACTCTTGTCTTTCTTACAAGATTCTTCGGTTGTGTTGAGCCTTTGCCCTTTCTTTGGAACCGAGAATTTTTACTTGAAGCTTTCATGATCCTTTCTCATATCAACTGGCCTTGTGTTTGCTTTTACTTGGCTTTTGGGTGCTTGAATGAGAGTTTCCTGTTTTGCCTTCAAACCTTCTTTCTTGGCCTTTAATGTTAGTCAATGCATTCATCAAGGGGGAGAATGTGAACACATGGTGGAAATGTGCCCATGTGTGTGTGATGAATGATTGACACATGTGTGAGAGGTTTGAGGCTTTTCCGGTTGAGTCATATTTTATATATGTGCTTGATTATGCTAATGGCTAACCGGAGGTGTTGTGTGAGTTGTGTTTGCGTTGAGTGTGTCGTACAACATGTCTCTTGGCTTGTGTTGTGCAGGTGTCGAGCTCGGAAGTGGTGGCCGACGGCGAGGTGAAGGTCAAGTGATGGCGGGCCACGCCGAATGGACCGGGAGCGGTGAAAGGGCGGACGCATCGAGACTTGGACTGAGGGACCCGTAATCGCCGGGCGGGACTGCGGTGGCTGGCACTTGGGGCATCGACGAGTGCAAGGACATGGGTGATGAAGATGGCGTCGACCAAGTCAAGATGGAAGACGATGGCGTCGTGGCACTTGGCGTGGAGGCCGGACACGCGTCTACATGGGAGATGTAGATGGCGTCGGTCAAGTCAAGAAGGAAGGTGAAGGCGTCATGCTTGGCGGAGGTCAGACACGCGTCGACATCGGGGGTTTACCGGTTTCATCCTCAAAACCGGAGGTGGACGATTTGGTGGTTTGGGCCTCAAAACCATCGTTGGCCGGTTTACGGGTTTGGGCCTCAAAACCCGGGTGGAGGTCCCGATGCGGGGATGGACGGCACGTGGCGGCATCGGGGAGTTCGCGTCGAGACGAAGCTATCGGTGAGAAGGCGCGGTGGCCGTCGGATGAAGACTACGTCGGGTTGGACGGTTTTACCCTTGGTGGGTATTTGGGTTGAGTACTTCATGTGAGGGCGTTTTAGTCTTTTGACGGGCGCCTATATATATGTGAAGGGGCTGGTTGGGCAGCCATCCTTGGAGGGTTACTCTCATTTATTTGTGTGGTGTGATAGGAGGCTAGGGTTAGAGAGAAGAGGGGCTCTTGTTCTTGAGTTTTTTGCCATCTATAGCTTTGATTTGCTAGGAGTGGCTTGTAACCGTACATCGTGAATTAGTCCAAGGATCAATTTCGTGCACCACTTGTTCCCGGGAGTCAGATTGTTGAGTCGATTTTGTGAATCGCGTTTTGTTCTTCGTTTTCCCCTCTTTCCCCTCTTCGCGTTCTTAGCGATTTCTCGAGCTGTGGTCCATCTCTTTGCGAACCACTTGTTTCTACTTGATCTTGGTCATGGGTTGATCCTTTCCACTGAAGGATTTTATCCAATTCCTCACGAATCCACAGATCGGGTCGAATCAACCTTTTTTTGGGAAAACTTGCTCTTGAATCGGATTTCGTTGATTTTCGGAGCAGCAGTGTATTTGGGGTTATGGTCTTCATGGAGTAGTCTTAGAACTACCTTGTGAACCCCTCTGCAAAATTTCAGATCAATCGGAGTTGATTTGGTTGAGTTTTGGATTTGAAATCGAATTTTTTAGGTTTCTATCCGTACATACCGGACGCGTCCGGTGTGAATACCGGACATGTCCGGTAGACTTAACTTTAGAATTTTGAGCTGAAATTTTGTGGAGACCTTCCTCCGTGTGTCTAGTTTCTAGGGTTAAAATTTCATAATTTTTAGACACCGTTTGATTGGGTTTTTCATTTTTCTCCTAAAGTCGCTCTGTGCTAAAACTGGGGTCCGATGCATACCGGACGCGTCCGATATGAGGTCCGGTATAAGCTGACCGTGTCCGGTCCGAAGTCGTGAATACCAGACACGTCCGGTATGAGGTCCGGTATGAGGGCCTGAAGGCTGTTTCGCTGATTTGTTCGCTTCTTGACCGTCCGAGCTCCGATTCGAGTACCGCTTGTTGCGTTAGGTTCGTAGCATCACGTGTTTCATATCCAAGTACTCTTGTCACGAGTTGGCTCGAGTATTTTGGATTGGCCACTCTTTCCTTCTTGATAGAATTCGAGTGCGCCCTTTTTTAAGTTTCATCGAGTGCTTATCTCCAGTCTACCTCGGTTGATCCGCTGTACCTCTTGGACATCTCCAAGGGTATCCACCTACCAATTAGGTCGTGATCTTACCGCTCGCTCGCGTTTTTGCTTTTGGGGTTTAATTTTGGGACAGCGGTCGAAAGTTTCGAAAGAAATTTGAGGCTCCCATTCACCCCCCCCCTCTAGTCGTCGTTTCCGGTCCTTCAGTCTTTCTTAGCAATAGAGTCCCAGTCCTTTGCTGCGATCCCTGTTCTCCAATTAAGGTTGAGGTTGATCACCATTCCATTGTCCAGAGTCTCCGCCCAGAAGCAGGCAAGGTAACTGCCAGATTCCGCCGTGGTAAAGGCAAACTGGCCATGGGTAACCTTGTCGGCGTGATGCAGGATGTTACCGAGAGGCGATGTCACCCGCAGGAACAATCCAGGAAGAAACTGCAGTGACCACCACATCATTCTTTTTTTTTCTCTCTCCAGTGATAGTCGATCCGGCCATCTGTTTCGTGCTGGCTGGCATCGGTGATCCTTTTCATCCATCTCGCATTGTTTGTGATACGTGGTGTACCTTGGCGGAGACCTTGGGGCGGATGGGGTGCTCCTCGAAGAGGATGGAGTAGTCGGCCATGACGACGACGTTGGACTGGATCTCCTCGGAGAGGCACTTGGTCGCCGTGGTCGCCAGCTCCAGCCACACCGCCCCGGCGCACCCCGAAAGGCACCACAGCGTTGCTACCGCTGCCACCGCGCCTGCCCGGCATTGCCCCATTGTCGCTGCGCACCGCCACCGCCAACAGGAGATGTTGCGTCGTCAAATGGTATTTGGGTGGTTGGACATGCATGGTTCTCCCTCGAGACGCGGGTTTCGGATCTGGAGTTTGCCGAGGAAGTCAGAAATTAGTCAGGTATAGTAAGCACCATGCAGTATTCGCACCTCACGTTTTGTCGACACTGCCGAATACGGAATGGCCGAGGTACCAAGAACGATGAACTAAAGTTGTCTGCGTATAAGACGGCGGACGGCCCGGCTCCATTGCGAGGTGTGGAGATTCCACCTGCCTACCAAGTAAATCGAACATGGAGCTCTCGACCCGAAAATGTTGCAACGGTGAACAACAGCAAGCGACAGCTTCAAATCTGCACTCTCGTGGCCTGCAGACTTGAGCACGCCCATTACATACGTGGCTCGAATAATGTTAGTATAAGAACCTGAGATTCTTTCTGTACGTATCAAGAGCACCAAGGTAATGATCGCCAAGAAATGCCGCTATATATTTTCCTTTTACGTCATCGCAACTCGCGAGCTATGAAAAGAGTAGGCAAGAGTAGTAACGTGCCATGGTGGCTGCCCGTTGGCCTAGCCCGAAGACCGGTATTTTGGACTAGTACGACGCATGACACGGCCTGGTGAGTGCAGGCCTGGGCTAGCTTGACCCAATGCATAAATAGAGCCATGCCGGGACCGCTCCCTAAGCATGACGAGCAGCCGTACGACACGAGCTATTAAATGGCATCGATCCATTATTAGACCTGCTAATAACATAGCAGGCCAATATTTCTACATAGCCTAACGCCAACTCCCAACCCTGTTTACCTTTGATTCGCTTGGCCATACCGGCCCTCTCCCCCGCCAACGCTGCCTCCTCCCATAGACAATCCTGGGTTGATCGTGACGCGAGAGGACACGACTCCTCCCTTCCTCCCATCGGCGATTCCGTATTGAGGCATCGCAAATGATGACATCGATCCCTGCAACTCCTTTGCCCTGAGGCCACTTCTACCTCCCATCCTTGTTCCGACGACAAAAAAACTTGATCCGTGAGGGTAGACGTCACCCAGGTATTCAACTTAAAAAGAAGATTTTTCATGTCGATCGAGAAAATCTGAACTATTGCTCAATTTGTTATTCTGACGACAACAATTGCACAACGATGCCTCCTCGTACCGCCGGCCACCTCCACCTCTCCTCCATGCTGCTGGTCGCCACCTCCTCACCGTCTTTGCTGTGATGGCGCCCTAGCTCCAGGGCTGGCCCGGATGGATGGGTGGTGGTGGGCTAACGTGTCGTGTTTGATCCGCCCACAATGGGTCATGCTTTTTCCGAGCCCGTGCCTTTTTGGGCCGGGCAACCCATTTGGCCATTCTAGCTGGAGTGCAAGCTCTAGGCAATAAACTGATAATTAACAAAATATTGAGTTGCCATGATGCATTGTACCATCTTAGGATATAAGACACACACATATTTTAAAATCTAAACCTTGTTATCTTTGACCAATAATTAATCTAATAATATAAAACTTTTATAGTACAATAGTGGTAACATTATATTTGTGTTTAAAGATACTTTTTAAGTATATTTTTGTTATTGCCATAAATTATATATAATAGTATAAATTAACGGTTAAAGTATAATCTTGAAGACTGCACCAAGTCAAATTGTGCCTTATATTTGCTTTATTAGTTGTACACACAATAAATTAGCATGTAATTAATTGACAATATTGCATCAATTACCAATAATATTCATGATTAAAGTCAATCATATTTGAATTAAATTTTATGGTAAAAAGTGGCTAAATCAGACACCATTTTAGGCCAAGGCCCATACGGCCTGGCACCCTCCCTCTACATGGCACGCCACGGAGCCAGGATAAGATATCATTGGATTCGATCACACACACAGAAAAAAAAAACTTTTAGCTTTTAATAATAACACTATGAATTATTAATTAAAGCTTAAAAATAATAATATGTATAATACTATGGATATATTATATAAGATTGAACATTACCAATATAGATATTGTTTTTACGACTACGATCTTTTAGTTTTGCTAAACTGAAATCAACAAGTATGACTTAGCCAACTCTATTAAACTCTAAATTTATTTTGAAAACCTCAAAAGAATTTTTAAGATTGAAAGTGACAATGGTAAGTGATTTAGAATCTACCTCATTAAAACACTCCCTAAAATTATATAAGCTATCCCTCGCCACTTCCCAGATTGAAAGTTTCTCTTTATCTGTTGCGACCAGCTTCTCCGTTTAGTTGTGCGGTACAATAAGGGATATATATTTTTGTCTTGCCAAAAAGGGGATACATATTTTTCAATAAAAAAATATTCCAATCTCTACACTCATGATTTGCAACACGAAGCAAACATGAAAAAAGGAGACAAAAGGTGAAGTCAAGCTTGACTGACATCTTGCTCACTTGCATCACTAAAGTTGAAAGGTATACGTACGTGATTTGCATCAGATGCCACTTATTCCTAACAGCATCCACTACGAAATTAAAGCATAATGGACAATTTCCTTGGACACTATTATTACGTCTGCACTAGACTACTCCACTCCAAAGTGGAGGCTCATTTTCACGCTTCAAATCTGATTGCACTGTGTGGGCGCGAACGAGAACTTGTGGTTCTGAACGTCGAAGAGAACGTGCATATTCTGCTGCTGATAGTTGCCGATGATAGCCCCTCGGGCACCCGAGCTGATCACTAGGCACATCTTCCCTCCACTCACCTCGACCATGAAGCTCTCTCGCTGAAGCGACATCGCGGCACCACCGTCGAAGTGGTACACCAGCGTTGGCACTTGCACCGGCGTCTCCACAGCTGTGCCGTTCGGCAGCTGGAAACACAGCTCGTAGTCATGGTCCGTGGCGTTCACAATTGGTAGCTTCACGGCCTCCACCAAAGCCTCCTTAAGGGCCTCCATCGCCACTGACGGGAGCATGCCGGTCGTGTCTCCTGAGTCAACAAAGGTGCCACCACTGCCATCAGGTCCAATGGCGAAGCTCGACCGGGACACGTTGAGCCTCTTCGTCCCAACAGAGATGCCGATCAAGGGCACATAGTAGTAGAAGTTGCTGCCATCTGGGTTGGTCACAAGTGAAGTCGTCTGGATTGGCCCCGTGGTCCTGTACTTGGACAGATCGGCCATTGCCCCGAAGAACATGTGGCTAGTCGAATTGCGATCGAGGAAAGGAGTGAGGCAGTAGGAGAACCTCGGTATCCGCAGCTGCGAGATCAAAGACAACTTGTCCGGGCTGATCCCTAGGATACCGGAGGCTCCGGGGATGCTACCGGCGGTGAGCTTCCCGCACCCGAAGCCGAGGGGAGACCGAGACTCTGCTGTGCTCGCCGAAGGTGAAGGTCTCGGACGCCAGCTCGCCTTTGGTCTTGGCGCTGCCGTAGTTGTAGGTGTAGAAGCACTTGTTTCTCGAGCAGTTCTTGGTGTTGAAGCTGCCCTTCTCGCACAGCCTGCCGTGGCAAGGGACGGCGGCAAAGGAGGACGACTTGGCAGGGTCATAGAGCGGTTCGCGGTGTTTTCTAGCATCGAAGAGCTTGCACTGCGTCCAGATGAGGTCGCTGCCGGTGTCGAGGATGAGCGTGTGCCGCTGCGGTGGAGTGCCGATGCTGACGGTCAGTGTATGGTCCAACATGCCGAACGGCCTGATCGGCACAATGATGGTGCCGTAATTGCCCGCTGCTCTAGCAGCCATCCTAGCCGCGTTCCACGCACGCCGGGCCTTGCTTGCCCTGGCGGCGTCACGGAGCATCTCGTGATTCGAGAGCAAGCTGCCGGCATAGGGATGGTTGAGCTCGGTGCGGAGATCAAACGAGGCATCCGATGGAGCCGCCAAAGAGACGACTAGGAGGGTCGCGAGGAGCAAGACGAAAGTAGACGGCGCCATGTCTTGGATTGATGCGCTGCTAGTATAGTTGTAAATCGTGTGCGACACTACGACGCATTTGTGGATGCGCACCAAGGCAATATTGCGTTGTCTTGACTGTGGTGCTCGTAGTGGTGGAATGCGTGGCATTTTATAGGCGTGTCGCTGGTAAGCCTCCGATATATAGCTTTACTTTATAGATATACTACTTTACTAGCTAGGCCATTAACCCTACTCCATTGGTGTCGGTGTTGGTTTGTTAGTGGATGACCAGAGATGAAGATGACCTGCCGCGGTCACCACTGCAGTGTTCTATACATATTAGTGAACCGGGGGCTTGTATGCAGCGGCATATTATATTGTTAAATATTTGGACAAATTTATTTAGGCACAATTTAATCCAAAAAACAATAAAAGATGTACTTGTATTTACTTTCTATAAACAAATGCAAATCCATCAAAACTAAGATAGAGGTTTGATCTACATTTTTTGTTGGTGCATTAGTGAAGTGATCAAAGGATTTGGAGATAATGAGCTCCAAAAACTGCTTTGTCAAGCTGTCAGGTTGAGCATGAACCAGGTCAAAACCATTAATCTCTAGCTGAGTTTAATTGCAAATTTTATGATCAAAACTTGTGAAAACTTCATCGATATCACCTTGTGATTGCTCTCCTACATATAAGCAACAATGTTTATTGATTGACATAAATGGGGAAGTTTTTCGTGGCGAGTCGTCTTGCACCAGCCAAATCCTCACAGCAGTTTGCGATGACATGGTCCTGTGGATCGAACACCCGCTTTGTTTCTCCAGTGTTAGTAAAATTGATTTGCGACATTGGCGCATGTATCCAATCTCGTGTAATGCTCCTGGTTGAAGAACTATATATATCTGTGTCTTTTTGAATGAAATCTAGAGGTGGGGATATCCCCCACTAGTACACAGAGGCTCTGTACAGACGGTTGGAGACGCCTTTTCACAGGCGTTTTGGCCTGCCGCCTATGACGGAGGCCAGTGAAAATAATGCATTTTCACAGGCGGTTGTTCGAAAACCGCCAGTGGAAATGCATTTCCACAGGCGGTTCACATAAGCAACCGCCTGTGGAAATGCCATTTCCACTGGCGGTTCACATAAGAAACAGCTTGTAGAAATGGCATTTTCACAAAGCGGTTGCTTTAAGTGAACCGCCCAGATTATTGTTTTCCCGCCCAAATTCATTTGAATTTTCATTTATTGATTTGGCGCCCTCTCCTCTCTCCCTCCCTCCCTCTCTCTGTCCCCCTCCCTCCCTCCTCTCCCCCCCCATCTTCCTCCCTTCTCTCCCCCCCTCTTTCTCTCTTACTATGATCAATACAAAGGCTATTTAATTATGAGAAATACATCAACAAAAAGTAATTATACTATATAATAATTATATACATATATACATCATTAATAATTTAATTACATCATTCCTTTAATACATCAAATTGTTTTTTCGCCCACGATATGATAATAAAATTTACAGCAAGTGAGATGAATCTAATAATTATTTCAATTTAATTTCAGAGCGCTAATTTCCCTTAGCGCTCTGAACTGGCCTCCCTAAGGGGCTTTCGGCATGGTGATATTTTCCCTCTGTAGGAATGATTTCTCTCATGATAAATGAGCAGAGGTCCTCAATTATACCGCATGAGTTAGGTCGTCGAAGTTTTTGAAATTCGATTCTTGATATGCCTGAAAAGGAAGTTTGTAAGCATTATATATATTTCCATGTGTCTACGTATATTTACATTTTTAACGATATAAATACAAATGTTACTATTAGTGGTACCTTATTAGGGTTCCCGATGTACCGTCTGGCCATTCTCATGAACTTCGACGCGTAGAATCCACGTGCACCGAACCGGTTGGTTGCTTGTGGCACTACATAAATTGCATACAGTTATTTACTTGTAATACCATCTTATATATTAAACATGCATGATATTGATTCATAAATTTACGCATCGGCTACTTGTGAAAAAAATTTTATTTCCTGCCCCCTCATGGACTCGTCATACACTCCACCTCTTAACTTATAGAATCTATAACATCTATAATCTCAAAAAAATCAGTTAGCAGCAATCTTAGACTCTCATGATAAAAAGATGCATGCTATATTTTATCGGCTTACCGTTCTAAGATGGTTTGGAATTTTGCATATCTTTCAGGACTGTAGTCAGCGGAGTCAAAGACCAGCACCTTTCCCTCCCTAGGATAAATGAAGAAGCATATCCAGTGGTCGCTACGCACGATTGAAACCCAGTTGTTATGCATTTATATAAACCGATACTTAAGCTGATGTATATATATGAACTCATACTTACTTAAAGTTATAAGGGGCAATTACGACTTCCATGTGTTTGTACTGGAGCAATGCATGGCCTATGTAGGTGGCGTATTTAGTCTCATGATCCTTCTCCAGATCTTTAATTCTCTTTGCAGCGTCTTTTTTTGATAACCCCTTCAATTGATCGCTGTCGGGACCAATTCGGAAGGTGTGCTCATTCTCACATATTTTTTTCGGGCTAAGGTACCCAGCCCGTTTGCTTTCATTCTGGTTTGGTCTAAGACCGTACATGAACTCGTCTTGATCATATTGCATTCTGCAAGGCACAAGTGCATGTTGGAAATTCAATCTTAGTAGAAGTCAATAATAATAAACGAAGTTCATGTTAATACGAGAGCTACACTTACAATGCAAATAGCGTGACGAGCTGAACGTCGAGCCGCTTAAGGTTCATCATCAACCATATGTGCTCGAAAGTAACGGAAGCCGTATCTCGTTCACTTTTGAAAGCAGATGGTGGTATATTTACTTGGATTGCGTCAATCCCGACATTAGCCGCTCTCATGTACCAGTCATGAAGTCTTTTTATACCAGGCGGGGGCATTTGGAGTTTTCCCAACTCAGTAGAGGCCTGCCGGGTATATATGTATCAGGGGCATTTTGATAGTCATCCCATGTTGGCCTCACTATCTCTATAGCTCTAATCTGTGCTGCTTCTACTGACTTCTGTTGCTCAGCTAAGTCCACGGTACGTGACTTGGGAGTCTGCGTAATTCTTTCCAAAAATTTGGCAGTGCCAGCTATTTTTTTCTTCGGCTCGTAGGGGGAAACCAATTTGGGAACAGGAAATTTTCTTTTCTTAAGTTTTTCTTGGCTCTTCTTTGGTGGCGGCGGTGGTGTCCAAGGCGAAGCTTCCATGTCTTGAGGTGGTGGGGAAGAAGCAGGCTCAAGGATTGGTGTAGGTGTTTGTGGCGGAGATCCTGCTGGTTTTGATGTTGACGGTGGGGTTCATGAAGGATCGGCAGCAGGGGGTGATGGTGGGTTAGGATCCGTTGACGGTCGAGATCGGTGCCGACTCTCGAAGTTTCCGGGGGGCTTCGAGGAAGGTGGTGGCTGGGTCCACTGGACATCTCTTCGCGGCCATAGGATGAAATTATTAATGGCTTTGTCCGAGTGTCTCAATACCCTCGGGCCGATATTTCTAGCACGTCATCCTCGTAGTTTGGGACGACCGTCACCACTTCTACCCCAGTACTCTTACGGTGTAGGATCACCGTGATAGTCACGTCCGGGGATCGCAAAGCCCGTGGCTACCTCCCTTGTACGTTGATGCTTCATACCATATCGTATGAGCATTTTGCAAGGTGTCGGCCCAGTAATGTTATCCACAGGGTAGTGGTGTGTGTTTCCCGTGGACCCCACACTACTTAGAAAGGGAGGAGATTGAGCGGGCCTGGCATGAATCATCTCCTGAGCTCCAGGCAAGGGTTGTGTTGGGAGGAGCTGCATCTGTGGGCCTTGTGTGCTTATCTGCTGAACAGACATTGCACTAGCTAACTTACGCACCTACCGGGATCGAGGATTTGTTAGAAAATCTGACATCATGCTTTTGAATTGTTCCTTAGCCTTTTCCTCAAAATATTGCTTCATCTCGTCCTTATATCGATCTCGTTTCTTATACATGCCCACCCACTCCTCACCAAATCCTTCTTTCCATCCCATCTTTGACGAGATGCCTCGTACACGTCCAGGATGCTTAGGGTTGCCCAGTCTAAGACTCAGGATGTCTCTCTCCCTGTGGCCTCAATTTTCCTTCTTTAACCTCCACTGCTAGTTTCAACATCTTATCAGCTAGGGCTGTGATGTCTAAGGGACAGTTCACACCGGTAGCAGTTTGTTTAGTTCCTCTACCTCTGAGCCAATTAGCTGTCCTCTCGCCAACTTCCTCTGATAGCACAGGAACGCCTTTTTTCTTTAGCTCCTCCTCCTCTGCCCGCCATTTTGGAATTTATTTCTTGTAACCACCGGTGCCAAGGTGATGGTGGTATTTGTTTCTCTTTGCTAGTTCTGAAGCAGCTTCACTCTTGGCTTTGAAAGATGGGTCGTTCTTCTGCGTCTTGAATACTTCCCACTGCCCAGCGGTGATCTTATACTTGCTCGTTGGGTCGTACCCATGCTTGAAAAATTTGGTATTCATCTCAGATCTATAGTTACGGAATGATGTTGCAATCTGCTTAAAAAAATACCCCTGAGCAAGTTTATCCGTCCCCGTAGGGAAAACAAACCTTTCTATAAATTGTTCCATAGCTCTTTCCTTTTATTTGCATCCACATCGTTCCACTTAGGGATTGTGATATCCAATTTATCCCTGACCAAAAATCCAATTGCATTTCATATCTTGGCAGCCAGCTCATCAGACACTAGAGGCTCTCCTTTTAGGCTGATGCTGGGAATTATATATGTCTTCTCTGGCCACTTGTTTGTTCCTCGGTCACCGCGTTTCCGGTCACTTTATTTCCTTTTTTTGATTTGGAAGTGGTTGTCTCAGTCGTTTCTGGTGCTTTGTTGTATGACACGTCTTCTTCTTCCGCTAGAATGTCCCGCATTTGAGACAAAACCTCCTGGCCGAAGGAATTCAAGAGTGTAAGGATCGGCGTGTATAATACTATAAAAAAATGAAGTATTGGTTTTCATGTACTAAGTATACCTCATCATTGGGTTCATAATCTGGGTCAACACTTTTTTGACGTTGTCTATCTATGCTAGGGCATGGATCACTTCGATTGCCGTCATCTTCCTCTTCTTCCAAAATGTCACCATGGAAGTCTTCTTCTTGTCCTTCTTGCTCTGGGGGTGTGTGAGTCTTATTGGGTGAATCTGCACGCTGCTCTTCTTATTCCAGAGGATTTACGGTTCTATACATGGCAATAACTATGTTAGTTACTTTGATAGGGTTTTACGTTAAAAAAGTGCAAGGCTTCGTAATGTCGTGAAACTTACCGTGGCTCCGAGGGTGTGTGAGTCTTAGTGGGTGACTCCGCACGTTGGTCATCTGCCTGATGGTCTTTAGATTTTGGAGACGTCATCTTCTCGATAACTTCAAATATAATAAGTCATTAACACTAAGTCAATAACACTAAGTCACTAACACTAAGACACTAACACTTAGTCAATAACACTAAGTCAATAACACTAAGTCTTAACAAGTCATTAACATTAAGTACTTAGCCATCTTCTCTAATATAACTTAGTGTAAATATTAATAATGTATAAGTCATTAACTTAGCAAAGTCATTAACTTAATCTTTGCTAATCTTCTCACTAAGTCATTAGCACTAAGTCATTAATACTAGGTCATTAACATGCTAAGTCATTAACACTAAGTCAATAACACTAAGTCAATAACATTAAGTCAATAACACTAATTACAAAAGAGCAGCGAATATTTACTTATGCGGCGTAGAGGAGAGACTGAATCGAGCACGGCGGGGAACGATGAGAAGACGGTGGCACGATGATTCGCTGGCGGGTATCGCGACGGTGACTGTAAATTAATAGAACACAAGTTATAATTAAAGAACTATAATTAACATAAACCCTAATTACATATTCAATATTAACATACAATAAGCTAACATGAGTACTTAGTAAAGAAAGTACTTAGCACATATAATAATCTTTGCAAAGTTCTTAGTAAAGAAAATGCTTAACACATACAAAGTATTTAGCAAAGAAAGTACTTAGCACATACAATAAAGAAAATTCAATTACATACAATAAAGAAAATTCAATTACATACTAAGTCATTAAAAATGCTAAGCCATTAATACACTAAGTTATTTAAAAATACTAAGTCATTAACATAGTAAGTCATTAAATAGAAAAAGATTGCTAAGAATCTCTTTATACTAAGTACAAGTCATTAACTTAGCAAAGTCATTAACGTAAGTGCTTAGCAATATTCTCTAACTTAAGTACTTAGCAAAATCATTAACTTAAGTACTTAGCAAAGTCATTAACTTAATCTTCACTAATCTTCTCGTTAACTTAAGTACTTAAGTCATTAACTTAGAAAATAATATAACATTTCGCTAATCTTCTACATCGTAACCCTAACTAGCATAATATATAGCATAGTGATTAATTAAAAAAGAGCAGCAAATATTTGCATGTCACTAATAATAAAAGAAATAAATTAAATTTTGGCATAATGTCTTACATATAATTAAAAGAATGCCAAGTATTTGCATGTCACTAATAAATGCTAAGTATTTGCATGTCTACATACAATTGCTATTTTTTTAGTAATTAAAAGAATAAATAATGTCTACATTAAGTTATTTGCAAGTCACTAATAAATGCTACGTATTTGCTTTTCATTTACAAGTCATTTACAATCTCATTAAGCATTTTATTTGCTAATTAAATTAAGAAATATAAAAAAAAAAAAAAGGGGGGCAGCTCGGGGGCAGCCCGGCAAGGCCAGACAAAAGGCCCGACCCACCACGCCGCCTTTGCCCTGCCCCTACCGCTGGGAGGGCACCAGCGGGCAGGCAGCGCCGCCGCGCCGCCGCTCCTCTTAGGGGCCTCTGCCGGGGGAGGCGGGTAGGTGGGAGTGGGGGGGGGGGGGTGGGCAGCTTCGGGGAGGCAGGCCGGACCACCGGCGCCGGGCGCGCCAAGGCAGGCGCAGCGACGGCCCGGCGGTGGCGGGCCGTTGTCGCCGCACCGGACGGCGTCTGCGAGCGGGAGGCGCCGGAGCTCGTGCTCAAGCTCGGGCGAGGGCCTACGGTGCCCCGTGAGAAGGAGGCGCCGCTGCTCACCATCGAATCGACCTCGCGCGGCCTGGCGGCGGTGCTCTCGGCCAAGGGCGGTGAAACGCAGCGGCAGAGCTCGGTGGCGGGCGAAGGGTCCGGAGGCGGGCATGGCCTTCCGTGGCGCGGCTGTGCTCACGACGGCGGCGGTGATGGTGGCGGAGGAGATGATTTAGCGGAGAAATTTGGCAACTGCCGGCGGTGTTGCTTTGAGTTCGCGCCCACCGAAGTTGAAATTTCGCTAAGTGTCGGCGCTGTGCTATTTATACAAATAAACTAACACATGCGGTTCACATAAGGAACCGTCGGTGGAAATGATTTCCACGGGCGGTTGTTTAAGACAACCGCCCGATGGTTCCACCGGGCGGTTGTCTTAGAGAACCGCCATTATAAAATCGATTTCCACCGGGGCGGTTGTCTTAGAGAACCGCCAAATTGGAAATGTATCCAGATTTTAGGTAATTCCTTTTGGGTTATTTTTTAGGATATTTCTTTTGGGTTATTTTTTTTAGGATATTTCTTTTGGGTTGTTTTTTAGGATATTTCTTTTGGGTTATTTTTTTAGGATATTTCTTTTTGTTTTTTACCTAATGTTTTTTTTCCTTGTTCTTAATCTGTTATATATGTAAATGAACTTTGATAATAAAAAAGAAAATAATGTTATACAATCTTTTATAATATTTCTTTTATGTTATTTCTTTGACAAGATTTCTTTTAGGTAATTTCTTTTACAATACTTAAAGAAGTAGAAAGAAAAACACTTAAATAATTAGAAAACGAATACCAAGACAAGTAATATAAGAGTTATTTCTTTTAGATTATTTCTTTTTAGATTATTTCTTATAGGTTAATTCTTTTAGTATATTTTTTTAGGTTAATTCTTTTATGTTATTTCTTGTAGGTTATTTCTTGTAGGTTAATTCTTTTACAATATTTTTTTAGGTTATTCTTGTAGGTTTTTTCTTTTAGTATATTCCTTGTGGGTTATACTAAAAAATATATATAAGTACAAATAGAAAGAAAAGGACTTAAACAAGTAGAAAAGGAATGCCAAGACAGAGTAATACATATTTCTTTAGGGTATTTCGTTTACCTTATTTCTTTAGGGTATTTCTTTTATAATATTTCTTTTAGGTTATTTAAGTAGAAAAGGAATGTCAAGACAGAGCAATACATATGCCAAGACAGAAGTAGAAAGAAAATGACTTAAATAATTAGAAAACGAATACCAAGACAAGTAATACATGAGTATAAATTATAACTGATAAATTGTTAGATACGATAATAACTAATATTTAACTTAAATAGATACAAACTAGCCAGCTACTGTTCTGCCTTCTCTATCGTGGCGCACCCATGACAATGAATTTTTGGAGATGCTACGCTCAACATTCTTTATCTTTAAAAGATGATCTTCAAAGAGAGACATGTGCCCGAACTGGTTCAAATCATCTAGGTCAATTACACCATCAACTCCTAAAGCTTGCTGCTTTCCGAAAAGAACTATATGCTTGGTCTTGTCGCTACATTTCTTCTCTTCCTTAGAAAGGATGCATTCAAAGCATAGAAGACATGCGGCAAAGACGGATAGCAAGGATCCAAGGATCATCCTTGTAGCCTACTTTACTTAGATCAAGAACTCTCAGGCCATAGTTGTCCACTGTGACATGTTTGTTATCAACCCATTGGCATCGAAACACAGGCGTCTTAAATGAATCATAGTCTAGTTCCCATATCTCCTCAATAAAGCCAAAGTATGTAGCATTTTTATCTGAATCATCTATGGCTTCACAACGAACACCGCTGTTTTGTACCATGCTCTTTTTGTCCCTAGAAGTGGTATAAAACGTGTAGCCACTAATGTCATAGGTCTGCCATGATGTGACCTAGCGAGATGGTCCAACTGCCAACCTCTTGATAGTTTGTTGCTCAATTGTTTCTCTATTTGGAATGTTCTGCTCCATTAGCCATGAAGTGAATCAACGCTTGTGTTCCTTTGATAGCCAATCCTCTGTTTGCCCAGGGTTATGATCGCTTAGCTCTTCTATGTGTTGTTTGATCAGAGGCTCTATTATCGAGAGCTGATGCATGATGCTATGATGCGCCTCGAGGACTATATTATAGTCTGACGGGATGAATGATTTCCAGCCCATCCTCCCACACCCATATAGTCTACCCTCATGTCGGGACGGAGGCAAACCTATTGCAATCTGGTCTTTTAGGCAATTGTTGCAGAATGGACCTCCGGAATCAATGGCCTCTTCGGTAGTGTATCCCTCTATCATGGATGCCTCAGGACGAGCACGAGTGGATACGTACCCATTTAGTATTGACATGAAACGCTCATATGTCCACATCTCATGCAAATACATGGGACCCAATGCCTGTATTTGTGGCACCAAATGCATGACAAGGTGTACCATTATATCGAAGAAAGATGGTGGGAAACACATCTCAAGCTGTGACACTGTCTCCACTGCGAATTCCTAAAGAGACTCCAACTGCTCTCGGTCCATTACCTTCTGTGATATCTCGTTAAAAAAGTAGCATAACCGTGTGATTGCCATCTTTAAGAACACCGAACATATAGCCCTGATGGCAATAGGGAGAAAGGTTGTCAATATCACATAGCAATCATGTGAGTTGTAGTTGGTGAGTGTAAGATCCTTCATTGACACAATGCTCTTAATGTTAGAGCAAAATCCAGCTAGAACTTTCAATTTCTTCAACCAAACACACATAGCATGTTTCTCATCCGTACTCAGGTTGTAGCTTGCTGCCGGGAGGTGGTACTTTCCATTATTTAGCAAAACCAGATGAAGTTCCGGTTTTATCTTCAAATTGACCAGGTCCTGACGTGAACTCAATCCTTCCTTCGTCTTTCCCTTTATGTCTAGCAAGGTACCAATTATGCTTTCAAACACATTCTTCTGAATGTGCATACCATCAACCGCGTGCCGTATGTCAAACTCTTTCCAATATGGTAAATACTTGAAGAAAATTGACATCTTCTTGAATGTAGCCCCAGGAGTTGGCTTCACATCCTTTCTTGCTTTTCCATCCTTTGTCTTCTTGTCAAATATAAACTTGATGTTCTTAACTATCTCGTACACTCTATGACCTTTACTATTACCTGATGGAGCAGTGGACCTTGTTTCATCGTGATTGTCAAAGTACCTATCCATCTTTCACAAGTGGTACCTATGTCCTTTCGATAAGAAACGCATGTGTCTCATGTATACTATCTTGTTGGATGCACTGAGGGACACGTAAAAGGTTTCATCCAAGCATACTACACAACTGACCTTACCCTTAAACTGTCCTGACAATACAAAGAGCTGGGTAATCGTTGATCGTAACAAAAATAATTGCTCTCAGTGTGAATGACTCTTTCCGGTATTCGTCCAATATGGCAACACCTGTATCCCACAATATTCTCATTTCCTCCATTAATGGCTCCAAGAATACATCCATGTCAACACCAGGTTGTGTAGGTCCAGAAAAAATAATGGTTAGCAAAAGGCATTTGCGCTTCTGCAACAAGTGTGGAGGGAGGTTGTAGATGGTGAGGATCACCGGCCATGTGCTATGCTTGCTGCTCCTTTCGGCGAAGGGATTCATTCCATCAGTACATAGTGCGAACCGAACATTTCTTGTCTTCTTAGCAAATTCTGGGTGGTCAGCATTGAATTTTTGCCATTGCTTCCCATCGGCAGGATGTCGAAGCTTTCCATCTAATTTGTGCTTGTCAGAAGCATGCCAGGTCATAAGCTCTGTATCCTCAGGGTTTGCAAATAAACACCTCAAACGATCAACTACCGAAAGATACCACATCACCGTAGCAGGAACCCTTCTCCGGGCATAATAGTCTTCTTCTTCATTTTTTTGTTGTAGGGTTTTGAACTCTGTTAGGTCTTTTTTCTCTTCTTCCCTTTGGAAACAGAAGTTGCATTCTCCTCTTGTAGATAGTCTTTTTTCGTCTTGTATCGACTTGCACCACAATTTGGACATTGGTCCAAGTCTTTGTATTCACCTTGATATAGGATACAGTGATTTTTATACGCGTGGATCTTCTGGACACCCATAGTAAGCGGACTGATTAGCTTCTTTACATAGTAAGTGTTAGCAGACACTTTGTTCTCCTTTAGAAGCATATCTCTGAGAGTACTCAATAATGCATCGAAGCTGGCATCGGACCATCCATACCTAGCTTTTAACATCAACAACTTAAGCACAGACCGTAATGTCGTGAACTCTTTGGTGCAACCCTTACTCTCATCATACAATGGCTCTGCTGCTGCCTGCTCTAAGGCCTCCATCCCTTTCATGAAAAATATTGATGGATCCGTATGACGACGCAATAGTGCAGCCATCAATTCTGCATCTTCATCCTCCACTTGAGTTCTGTTGGTGTCGGTTCCTCCAATATTTGCATCATCATCATGAACATCGGGCACAACATGTTCACTCTCTTGGGGACAGTGGTGTTCTGTCTCGTGTCTGAACTGGCATACATCGTCAACAAGCATATCTGGGTCATTGCCACCGAGATTCATAGGGTCTTCAGCTATATACGTTGCAGAGCTACCCTCTCCATGCTTTGTCCAAATCAAGTAATCATTCATAAATCCTCGGTAGACCAGATGAGCCATGATTGAATTTGTGTCTTCAAAAACAACAAGATTTCTGGAGTCTATGCAGGGACAATATATGTGCTTCGTCTGTGTTCTGAGAGCATGATTTTTGGCAGCATCGATAAACCTACGGACCTCAGGTATGTATGATGGATCTACTCTGTCTAAGTTATACATCCAGAATGCTCTGTCCATTGTTACTGTTATAGAGTTTAATAGATTTAAATAATATAATCACTAAAAAGAAGACATAAATATTTTGTGATATTTATTAACAAACCTTAAGATGATCAAACAAACTCCTTCAATAGATTATAGATGAAAAGGACTCCTCACTTGTATATTTCTCAAATAATACACGTCAGGGCTAAATCACATATAGTTAGAAGAACTAGTTAAATAAATATGCCTCTCAATAATAACTAAAGCAAGGCTAATTAATGAAACCCTAATTAAAGAATCACCAGTACTTAATTAAACAAAACATAACTAAATAATTAAAGCATCAGTTTATTAGATGAAACCGTAAAAACTAAAGGAAGACTAATTAATGAAACCCTAATTAAAGTCTCACCACTACTTAATTTAATAAAACATAACTAAATAATTAAGGAAAAACTAATTTCAAGCATGAATATGACAAATAAACTAGTAATTAAATAAGAGTAAACATAACTAAATGAACTAAACATAATAATTTAAAGCATCAATTTATTAGATGAAGCCCTAAAAACTAAAGCAAGACTAAATAATGAAATTCTAATCAAAGCCTCTCCACTACTTAATTTAACAAAATATAACTACATATTAAACAAACACTAATTTTAAACATCAATATGACACATAAACTAATAATTAAATAAGAGTAACTAATAATTAAAGAGGCCCTAATTAAAGAATCATCACTAAAAACATCACTATTAGCTAATAATTAAACTAAATATAACTAAATATTTAAATAAGAGTAACTAATAAAACTCTAAAGGTTAAACTTGAGGTGAAACCCTAGATAAATAGTGAATAGAATTATTGAAAAAAAACAAAAATCTAGCTACTCTTCTCTCTCATTTGAGGTGAAACCCTAGATCTCAAAAAAGTGGGTGGGGTTGAGCAAGAATGGTGGAAATGAGGCAAGAAACACATAAACTAACCTTTTTTTTTTAGTTACCTCCTCTGAAGAAATCAAGAGCAAAACCTTCCCCCTTGTATTTGGTGAAATACGGACCTCCAAAGCTCCTCCCATGGAAGAAGCTGTAGGTCTGAGTTCTGTTGGAGCACCGGGGGGGAGGAAGAAGGGGGTATATATAGGAGAATCTCAACACAGGCGGTTGACATAAAGGAAACCGCTTTGTGAAAATGGCATCATTTTTTTACAGGCGGTTTTCTTATGCAACCGCTTTGAAAAAATGTGCACTAACACTGGCGGTTCCTTAAGTAAACCGCCGGTGTAAATGACACCATTTACACTGGCGGTTCACTTAAGGAACCGCCCGATGCTAGCCCTTTTCCACAAGGCGGCTCTAAAGTCTGGGGGCCCGCTTGTCGATTTTCGATGGCGTCTCTCGGCTGAAAAACCGTCAGTATAAATAAATTTACACCGTCGGCACAAACCACCTGTGTACTAGTGCCCTCCCCTCCCCTCCCCCCCTAGATTTTTTTTAAAAGAAGGTTTTGAGAGGAGAACATGACTTGCCAAGACATCAAAGTTAGCATGTCTGTCAAACGTAGTCAATCATGTCATAGTGCTCCATTCGTTATCTTTTACAAAATTTGAGGGTTTATTTGGATGTTAGCCCAACACATGTTGTGCCAAACTGTGTCTCAGTGCAAAGTACCTGATCACATGTGTATAGAAGAACATTTTTCATGCTTCTCAAAATTTGAGTGTTTAACAAAAAAATATTAATTACATATGCACCCCTAAACATGCTATCAAGCTATATATAAACCTAAACACTAGGGTTTAACCCCTTTTGGTTTATTTCTCTTAACAACTAGTGTACAAACCCTTTGTTATTTTTTGTTGAATTTTTTAGCAGTAAAACAAGGTTTACTAAACTTCATCATTATATGTGAGCCAACATCATGAAATGCAAACAAGAATGAGGGGTGCTTATGGTCATAAGATGCATATGAAATGCACTTTCTTAACACGGCGAGCTACTCACTATTTTTAATGTGAAAAATAATTCAATTTAATAAATCAGGTCGAGCTCAGGTAGAGAAGTTTATTTGGGTTTGCATCTCACTATCTAGGCTGGCCCTATCCACTAATTGTTGTGGACCAGGCTCCAAGAATGCTCAAGTCTAGTTCATGCTATTGGTGGAGGATTAACTCAACTCTAACACACCTTTCCATTAACCATGCATGAGTTTATATAGTAATTACATAATGCGATACGAAATCAAAAGACTGCCTCTTTATATTCTAACACCCCTCTTTATATTCTCACACCCCCCCTATAGTTAGAACGTTGATGTCAGCGAGGACAAGAGACATTCAAACTGGAGCGAAATTCGCTAAATATAGTGGTAGGAAGACCCTTGGTGAACACATTGGCATATTGAGAGGTGGAAGGCACATGTAGTACCCGAATTTCCCATGTTGCAACTTTGTCTCGAACAAAGTGTAAATCAATCTCAACGTGCTTGGTGCGTTGATGTTGCACTGGATTGGTTGAGATAAACAACGCTAATGTTGTCACAGAAGACCACCGTGGAACAGCGTGGACAAAAATAAAGTTCCTGGAGTAACTGACTAAGCCAAGAAACTTCAGCCACAGCATTAGCGACGGCTCTATATTCAGCCTCTGCACTAGAGCGAGACACCGTATGCTGGCGTTTTGATGACCAAGAGACTAAATTGTCACCCAAGAAAACAGCATAACCAGAGGTGGAGCGTCGGGTATCCAGACAACCAGCCCAATCGGCATCCGAGTAGGCAACCAAGTCATAAGAAGTGGCTACTTCAGTAGCAGCGATCGCCGCTTCAGCAGCCTGCTGAAGTTCCTCCATGGTTGGTGGCATGGTGATGGTGACCGCGACGTAGCTGACGTCGGGACCAGCAAGAGCTGGGCAAGGGCACGACCGAGGGCCGCAGTGATCGGCGGGTGGAAGGTGGAGACACGCCGGGGAAGTCCGACGTACGGCCTAGCGGAAGCCAAAAAGAATCACCCGTCTGATACCATATTGGTGGAGGATTAACTCAACTCTGACACACCTTTCCATTAACCATGCATGAGCTTATATAGCAATTACATAACGGGATACGAAATGAAAAGACTGCCTCTTTATATTCTAAGACCCCTCTTTATATTCTAACACATGCCATTATGAACACATAATCATCCGCGAAGAAAAAAAATAGAATAATTTTCATACTATGCAATTCTAAAATCAATTTCATATTATATGAAAATCGATTCCATACCTTGCTTGGGCCAGCCAGTGAGGAGGGGGCCTATCGCAAAGAGAGGGGGTGTTACTGAGGTGAGGGCTAAATGGCAAGCAAAGTGCCTGACGGTGGCACCAAGTGTCTGGGATTGGGGGGGTGGTGGAAGCGGGATTCGGGGCCCTTTATTTTTGAGTAGATGATGTGATTGGTTTGACCATTGCTTAAAAAACGAATGGTAGTAATGTCCCCTATAAATAGTGGTCAAATAAGCTGCTTCTATGAATAAAGTCGTATTTACAGATCAGGGATTTGTAGCCACCTTTGCTTGAGGGCGGTTGGAGAAGCTGTCCTTACAGAAAATCACGAGCCATTCCTAAAATTTATTTCTGTAGCAGTAAAATGGAGTCACTCCATCGAATTTGAGAAATGGTCTCATGCACCCTCTCATCTAGGATTGAACGATACCTCAAATTAAACCTAGGTTGCTTACGTTTTTTTTTTTTTTTTGGCTCCACCACCTAAATGTAGATATGATTCCTGATCAGGTAGCCTTGAAAAGATGCTTTAATTACCTGCTACTAAGTAACAATATATTAAGGACACTATTTTTTTATATATAAAAAAGTATGTATATCAATTCTCTTACCTTTAATTTGTTCACCTTTTCCCTTGGCGAACGTCATCATTTCTTTTCCGCTACTATACAAAATTCTTTTATTTTTTAGATGCCACGAAAGTGTAAGACGCACGAGACCCATCTATAATCTATTAATATTAATACAATTTTTTTTAGAGATGCCACGAAAGTTCTGTTGTTCTGGGAGGCAATGATTGATACACTATTTTTTCTAGCGAAATGATAAATACATATGACAATGGCTCAAATTAAAGCTTATCTTTGCTCGTTGTTTGCACATGGCAGGGTTGGTGCAATTGCGCTTGCACATTTTCCTGCACTATGATAAGGATTTGACAAGGACTTATTAGATTGGTATACAGGCTGCAATTGCGCTGGCAGTTGCATTGATTCAGATGTCTTCACATTTCGTGGGCGCGAAGGAGGACTGCTGGTTGCGCACATCAAACAGCACGTGCATGTTCCGCCACTACCGGAAACAAGAGATTTACCGAGTGTTTCCTTTTTTGCCGAGTGTAAAAGCACGGACACCGCGAATGTCACCGCGCAGGGGAGGTGCTGTCAAAATTTTGTATTGATATTCTTTTTTTCAGAGAAGATCCCGTTGGAGCCTAGTCGTAGAACCTCGGTGATCCCGATCGTCTTCTCCGCCGTTGCGGGTCTGCCTGCACCGTGTCGCCTCGTCATTGCAGCGACCCATCACGGCCCCACTAGCCTGACTCCATCGTCACCCAAGGTATAACCTCTCTTTCCGTAGCATGGTCATGCGTCATGTAAACCAGTTAGGCGTCTTCCGTTCGAAAGACATAAGTCAATACATCACATCTATTACCCTTTCTTCCAATAATGAATGCATTTATAACACTTTACTCAATATGCAGGATTTCTACAGATGCGAGCCAGGAATGGAGGAATTGGTGGATCGGGTGGCTACCCAGGCCTGTAAGAAGCTCGTGCATGACATGCATTACGAGTCACGCCTCCAGGCTATCATAAACTACTGTGCGTGGTTCGAAAGCAGGAAGGTCACCAAAGCAGAAGGAAGAAATATTTTCTTGACCCGCGACCAGTACCTAAAGGTATTTCGTCTTTTAAGATTAAGTATGATTGCCCTTATCTGCTTATATTTCTTACTTGTTCATGTGTAGGCCATTCCGAGTTGGTGCTCCATGCACCGAGATTGCTGGGAAGTCATAGTGAACAAGTGATGCAGCGAAGGGTGGGTGGACCAGCACAACACTTGTCGGGAGCGGCGTCTTCAGATGCAAAGTCCAGCACACCACCAAGGAAGCCGTAGCCTCAGAGGATACGCGCAAACATGGGTATGTGAATTCGTTTATTTACTCTAAAGTAGAATAAGACATGTATTCTAATAATCTTGTAAATTTGGTTGCAGTCAAGCACACACGGCGGCCAGCCTTGCACCGAGTTCATTGCATATTCCATGGCACATAAGGGCAAGGCTAAGTCCGATATCAGCTACAACCCAGATGACCCGCCGGAGGCGTATACCAATCCAAGCGTCCACAGCCGCCTCTCCGAGTACGCGTCCATGGCAAAGGAAGTACATGGCCCAGAATACGATCCTAGCACTCATGATCTTGATGCAGAAATTATCATGAGGGTGGGGAGGAGGCAAGAAGCATGGGTGGTACTGGTTGGGTGACGGCGTGATCGACACAGCTTCCATGCCCAACCTCTCCCAGATTCGAGCAAGAAGCACGAGCGGCGCCCCAGGCATACGACCTAGGCCTAGCCCTACACAGCACCGGGTGGACACACTAGAGGTAATTTGTCTTGTATTCGTCGTTGATTATTTTAATCATATCTTACCTCTACAGTATTAACATGTGGGTTGAATTTTGTAGGCGGCGCTGGAAGAAGAGAGGAGGCAACAGGAGGAGTACCAGTAGAGGGTGGACGCGGAGCGGGCCACCGAGCGGGCAGCCCTTGAAGAACATACGAGGCAGATGGAGGCGAGGATGGCGGAGATGGTTCGATACATTGTTGGCGATCCTTAACTCATAAATATAACCACCAACACATGTATAAAATAAACATATATAATCACCAAACTTAGAGTTAGGGCTTATAACTTATCAGTTCCACAAGTTTTGGTGATCTACCACTTGCAGGAGGACATGCCCGAAATTCATGGAAATATACACATAAAAGGCTACAAAATATACATAAAGAGGCTCAAAGAGTGAGTGGCCCAGTCACCAGAGTACTTGGGTCTTAAACATAGATACAAATACCAAACATGAGCCCAAGAAGTGAAAGCCCGAACAAGTCTCGAATCCAGTCTGGGCTGCAGGAGCACTCCTCGGTAAATTGGATGCCCAGGATGCATACGAACTCCGTTTTCAGTGATCCAGAACTTTTTAGAAAGCTAACGATGAGGCCGACGTGCTCACCAAAGATGGGCCTGATTGGAGCCCACCAGGGTGCGTCCGCACCCTAGTGCGGGCGCACCGCCAGCAGGCCCAATCAGCCCGAGCTTTGGTCGGTTGCTTCCCACCGCCTTCCCAACGTCGGTTTGCATGGGCGTCCAGGTTCACTGTACCAGAAAAGGTCGGTTTGGGTGAAATCTTGCAAAGAGCCCCCTCCACCTTACATATAAAAGGAGGCCTCCCCCTCTCCTCATTCCATCATCCAATCAAGCAACCACCAAGGGGCAAGAGTACACAAGTGCTCTCCATCATAGGGGCCTAGGCCCTTGGCCTAGGCCCTAGCTAGCCTAGCTAGTTGTAGTATAGGGAGTGAGAGAGGGAAAGTAGAGGAGGTTCAGGCATGTCTGCCATCTCTTGTCTCGGATCCGGTGACTCCGGGTTGAGGAGGCGGAGTGCTGGGCGTGTCAGTTCCCTCTCCACGTGTACCTCTACGGCCATGTACTACTTGGAGTATAAGGTCCGTGTTCGACTACGGTGGTGAGTCTCTATTCATGTTATCTTGTGCATTACATTCTTGCGGGTTCATTGTCTGTTACTTGACTTAGTAGCGGATGCTCTAGTAGAGGGTCCCTGATAAAGACGGATAGCCCTGTACAACGCTAGAGTAGCAGTCGATAGCGTAGACGTGGTGTCTAGGCTAGAGGCTACCCTCGTTTGCCTCACACTCCACGGGTGAGGGGTAGGTGTTAGGTGGTGACAGCCCTAACATCCTTTGTATTCCCCACGTTCGGGTGTGGAGTAGAGTTGTTAGCCGGCATCACTTAGCAGACTAGGTACGATCCGGTGCCCGAAGCAAGACTGTAGTATGCAAGGTTACCTCTGAATAGAGACCCTAAATTGTAGAAGAACCTCACTACCCTTTTCCAACTCTACTCTTTGGTGGTCCTTGGACGAGTTAGTTAGAAGAAATATCTCCGTTCCTCGTGGAAATACGATACCCTGAATACTTACGGGTGAAGTGCTACGACGGTAATTCCGTGCGCTTGCGGATTCTTTCGCATTGCGTTAAGAAATACCAACATACATGCAAAGCCTTGGGGGCATCCAGGGTGCACCGCCGCTTCCTCAGACACTCCTCGCTCCACCTACACTTGTGGTCCCGGTCCCACCTCAGCTACACTTTACTCCAGTGAGTATATGACCATTTTACTATGTATGTTTATGCTTAGGGTCAAACAACAACAGTAGTTGAACCTAGTGAACAATAGATACTTTAGTCTTGTATGATTTACTTTTACTTACACATGCAACATCTTCTCTTCTATGCAGCCTGCGTCAGCGGCATCGAATGATGGGCCTCGTGTATTCGGAGAGTTACCGGGAGGATCTCACGTAGGGCCTTCTCACCTCGGGCCGTCGCCATAATAATTATGCTTATTCTCTTTCGGACTTATGCTTGTGATGGACCTGTGACTTGTGAGCACTTGTGTTTGTTTCCGAGAACTTTCATGGACTTGTGACTGTGACGGACTACTTGTGGACTTGTTTGTGTGTTGGTTTTGTGAGATATGTGATGATGGTGCTATATATATTATGAGCAATGTTTATTGCGAGAAATATGCTGCTGTATATATATATATATGTGTGTGAGTGCTATCTTGTCTACGTGATATGTTGTTTGGACCAAATGCAAAAAAAAAGGGCCTTTGTTTGGCAAATTTGCCGAGTGCTTTTACCCTGACACTCGGCAAATCTGCCATCTAGGGCACGCCTGGGAACAAGGTTTGCCGAGTGTCAAGCAAGACACTCGGCAAATCTACCATGATTTGCTGAGTGTTTTCTTAAAAAACACTCGGTAAACCTGTCACATTCTTTGCAAAACTGTAACATTTGCCGAGTGTTTTTAGAAAACACCCGGCAAATCGGGCCGCCGTTTGACCTCCGTTTGCCTCTTTGCCGAGTGCTCGACACTCGGCAAAACGCGTTTGCCGAGTGTTCGATAAAAACACTCGGCAAATCTCTCTTTGCCGTTAATTTTTTTTACCGTGAGTTCTTTGCCAAGTGTTACACTCGGCAAACCGTTTGCCGAGTGTTTTTGGTGTTTGCCGAGTGTCTCGGACACTCGGCAAACCGCCACTTTTCCAGTAGTGTTCATGAAATGCACAAATAAGAATGAAGGGTGCCTATGGTCATAAGATGCATATGAAATGCACTTTCTTAACACAGCGAGCTACTCACTATTTTTAGTGTGAAAATAATTCAATTTAATAAATTAGGTCGAGCTCGAGGTAGAGAAGTTTATTTCGGGCTTGCATCTCACCGTCTAGGCCGGCCCTATCCACTAATTGTTGTGGACCAGGCTCCAAGAATGCTCATGTCATCTAGTTCATGCCATTATGAACATCATCATCTGCAAAGAAAAAAAACTAAAATAATTTTCATATTATGCAATTCTAAAATCAATTTCATATTATATGAAAATCGATTCCATACCTTGCTTGGGCAAGCCACTGAGAAGCAAGGGGGGTGTTACTGAGGAGGGGGCTAAATGGCAAGCAAAGCACCTCACGGTGGCACCGGGTGGCTGCGGCGTTTGGTGGTGGTGGGGACGGGGGGCGGTATGGTGGGGGGGGCATCGGGACTTGGTAACCGTTACTTTTTGAGTACTAATGTGATTGGTTTGAGCACTATTGCAAAAACGATTGGTACCAATGTCCCCTACAAATAGTGGCCAAATAAGCTGCTCCTACAAATCTATTTATAGGGACAACTGGATATAGAGCCGTATCACAAATCAGCGATTTATAGCCACCTATGCTTGGGGCGGTTGGAGAAACCACCCCTGCAGAGGATTACGAGCTGCCCCTAAAAATTATTTTTACAGTAGTGAAATGGAGTCACTCTATCGAATTTGAGAAATGGTCTCATACACCCTCTCATCTAGATGGAACGATACCTCAAATTAAACCCTACCAAACACCCAAGTTGCTTCCGGAAGCTTTTTTTGTGTCTTTTTTTTGGCTCACCACCTAAAATGTTGATATGATTCCTGATTAGGTAGCCTTGAAAAAATGCTTTAGGACCGGCTACTAAGCAACAAGATATTATAAAGGACCCTATTTTTTTTTATATGTAAAAGTATGTATCAATTATCTTAGCTTTCATTTGTTCACCTTTTCCCTTGGCGGACGTCATCATTTCCTTTGTGCAACATACAATTTCTTTTATTTTTTTTTAATGCAAGACGCACGAGACCCATCTATCAATACATTTTTGTTGAGATGCCACGAAAGTTCTATTGTGGTTTTTTTTGGGGGTGGGGGTGGGGGGGGGGGGATGATTGATACATTTTTTTTTTTTTTTGGCAAGCGAAATGATAAATGCATATGGCAATGGCTCAAATTAAAGCTTATCCTTTGCTCGTTTGTTAGCCGATGCAGGGTTGGTGCAATTGCGCTTGCACATTTTCTTGCACTAAGGATTTGGTGACAAGGAATTATTAGATTGCTATACAGGCTGCAATTGCGCTTGCAGTTGCATGGTTCAGATGTCTTCACATTTCGTGGGCGCGAAGGAGAACTTCTGGTTGCGCACATCAAACAGCACGTGCATGTTCTGCTGCTGGACGTTGCCGATGATGGACACGCCGAAGTCATCCGGCGAGGTGCCCACAGCCAGGCACATCAGCCCGGCTCTCGGCTCCTGGAAGTAGTTATCCCTTGGCAGCGCCATGGCCGCGCCGCCGTCGAAGTGCAGCACAAGCGCCGGCGTCTTCACCGCCCCCATCGCCACGCCGCTCGGCAGCGCGAAGCACAGCTCGTAGTCATAGTCCTCTTCGGTCCCGTTCGCCACCGGGAGCCTCACCGTCTCCACCACGGCCTTCTTCACGGCTTGGAACGCCTCATCCACGAGGTACGACATCGTGCTGCCCGAGTCGACGATCGTGCCGCCGCCGCCGTCCGCGTTTATCGCTAGGCTCGTCGCCGGCACGTCCAGCCGTTTCCTCCCAAGCGACAGCCCTACCAATGGCACGTAGTAGTAGGCCGTCTCGATTGCCGGGTTCCTCAGTATGGAAGTGGTCTGGATCGGCCCCGTCGTCTTGTACCTCTGCAGGTCGGCCATAGCACCGAACAGCAGCGGGCTGGTCTTGCGCTCGGCGAACGGGGTGAGGCAGTAGGAGAACCTTGGCACGGACAGCTAGCTGCGACACGAGTGACATGATCCCCGGACTCAGGCCCATGAGGCCGGAGGCGCCGACGAGGTCCCCCGCCGAGAGCGCGCCGCAGCCGAAGCCGAGCGGGAGGGAGACCTTGCTGCTGTTCACGCCCAAGGTGAAGGTCTCGGACGCGAGGACGCCGTCGGCATCGGCGCTGCCGTAGAGTTCGTCGTACATGCACCGGTTCCCGGTGCAGCTCTTGTAGTTGAACTGGCCTTCCTGGCACAACCTGTCGCGGCAGGGTAGGTAGGCGAAGGAGGAGAACTTCCGGGGATCGTAGAGCGGCAGCTCGCCCCGCTGCCGCCTCGGCTTGCGGCGGGACAGCGTGCACTGCGTCCAGATGAGGTCGCTGCCGGTGTCGACGATGAGAGTGCGCGGCTGCGGCGGCGTGCCGATGCCCACGGTCAGCGAGTGGCCCTGGTCGCTGAGCGGGGCGACGGGCACGTCGGCGGCCGAGAGGTTTCCATTTCCCCGCCTCTGCCGACGGCGCGTGCGAGCCGGGCATTGATCATCGCCGCCCGGGCCTTGCTGGCGCGGGCGGCATGGACAATGACGTCGTGCGGAGAGAGCGAGCTGCCAGCGTAGGGGTGGTTGAGGTCAGCTCGGAAGTCGGTCGGCAAGCCGTGGACGGCGGTGACGGCAACGGTGAGGCACAGAACGGGGAGGACGACGATCATATGCATGTCGCCGGCGGCGGGTGCCATGCCTGCCTTGGAAGCTAGGACGGGCGCGGCGCGGGCACTTAGCATGAGTGGTGCTTTAGCTTTTGGCTTTAGTGAGGTTTATATGAAATTGTCACGGTGGTTGGGTCGTGGCCATCGTCTTGGCATGCGCATGATGGTGCAAGAAATTGTTGTCGATTCATTGGGTGTAGGTACACGGTGCGTTTCGCCGTGGAAAGCGACTGCTTGCTTTGCATTAGTGGTGCCTGAAGAGCCGCACAATGCAGCCGGCCGGTAGTAGCAGCATCTTGGCACACTAGCTAAGTATACTAGCTAGTGCTAGTGGCCAAGAGCAAGGGATTACCGTTGTTCGGCCTCATGAAACGAATGGTGGTAGACTTGCGCTTACATTGGGACCCCGCCGATCCTTTTCCCTAGCTAGTGAAATTCTCATGTACTTTGACATTACAAATCTATAATGGCATATAGATACAATCTTCTTCTAGTGAAGTGAGATCTATTGTAAAATGCCTCAATGTATGCAGGCGGCACGTCTAACTTGCCCGTCATAGAAAAAAGATCGAGGCCCAAATAGGCCCAGACGAGGCCTGATAGGTGTGCAAATATAAATCGGTAACTTCATGGTTTAACTTCATCCTCCTCCTCTCTCTGATTCCTCCGACGGCGCGTCGGCAGGCTCTCCTTCCTCAGCTCTAACTCTCTTCTCTCCTTCCTTAGTTCCTCTCACCTCCAGACGACGCAGCGATGAGCGAGGCCGGGCGCGGATTCGCTGGGGCGGCGGCAGCACGACCTCGCAGGGGGCCTGCGGCGACGGCGCAGAGTTGCGGGGCCCATGCGTCAACATGGTGCGAGAAGTCATGGGGCCACGCGTCGGTGGCGGGCTCCCTTGGCACGGCGGTGCGAAGGCCTCCTCGGCATGGTGGCGTGCTCCCTCGGCGCGGCGGCGGGCTCCCTCGATGCACGTGGTGACCTCCCTCGACACGACAATGGATCCGACGGCCGTGGTCCAGATCCGGCCTCCTCATGCCGGATCCGGCAGCCATGGCCTAGATCCACACTCCTGCCTTAACCGGCCAAGGTCCTCCATGCGTCGGCGAGTTGGATCCTGGCGTTGGGGGGCTAGACCGGTGGATCCGCAGTGCACGGGGTCCGGCAATGATGTAAGCACCGGCGAACAGCTGTGACGACAGCGCCCTATGAATGGGCTCCGCATATCCGAGGATGGGCTTGCTGGGCCTATCCATTGGTTTTTCTTTTTTTAAATTAATTTACCGTGGCGGTTTTCTTAATTGGTGATTAACCGTGACCTATGGCTGATGCCGGTCAAGAAAACCACCACGGTAAATGCAAAATGACCGTCACCATAAATGTCTATGTACTAATGTTAGTTCATTTGATTCGGACAGGCCCCAAGATTAATTATTTATTGTACTAGCATTTATTAATGTTCTTAAAATTAATTTGATTTAAAATTGGACCAAGCCTGATTAAATCCTACATAATATATAGCTCTTTATTATTGGTACGAGCACCGTGGAAGAGAGAATATGTCTTGTCTCATCCCACAGACATTGTTTTTTCTAGTACTCAATTTAAAGAAAACACCGCCGTCAACGGGAACATAAGCAGATTGAGCATTGGGCTGTTGGCACTTCACTCGCGACAAGCGTCCCATACAGATTTTTTTCTAGTAGGAGTACCAATTAAAGAAATACCGCCGCCAACGGGAACATCAACAGATTTCGAGTGTTGTGGCACTGGCACTTCACTCACGGCAAGGGTGTGCGGACATCATAACTTGCCCTGCGGTCCACGGCGAGCTTCATGTACGCGAATGCGACAACCAGATCGGATTCACTTGAACCACACAGTGTGCCGTGTGCGTTAAATTTATTAGTAGTATCTTTTTTTTTGTTATTAGGGTTTCAATTTGTGGCGAGCCGTGGAAGTGAACCGTTGTTAGACGGTTTGGTCTTGTGCAATACTCGGGCAATTTCTATAATGTTTCCGGAGCTAATTAAAGCCCAGGCGACTAAAGCAACGGCCCCAAGAAAATGTTTGGGTTGTCACATTCTGCCAGTAGCAATCGTGCTTTATATTTATTCTAAAAAAAAAATCGTGCTTTATATTGTTTCAATTTTTTAAAAGGGTCCTTTTGACCTCCACTTTAATTTTTCCGTGGGCGGGTGACAACCTCCATGCGCCACCCTGACATAATATCAGTTTTATGGTTTATGCTGCACCCTTAGGCCTTGTTTGGCTGCACGTAAATACACATCAATCTATATGGTTTAAAAGAAATTTGAGTGTATTTTTTTGACAGAGGTAAACCCAACTTTTATAGAAAGCCAACAAGATTTTACGGTATCAACCAGCACTACAACAGAAGCAAAAACAAAAACAAAAGACTCACCAACAAAGTATTAGAGCCGACCTCACTCAAACTTCATCACCTTACAACTGAACCAGAGCCTAACAGCTAGACTTTCACAACACCCCTTCAACCTCCAAGTTACTTGTGCGCCTCTAAAAGTCTTCAAGCCAAGTCTTCATCCAAGTATGTAGCATCCTTTTCCTTCAAGAGATTCGCCATTTCTGCAGAAATTTGAGAATTTTGCAAAGAACTTCATTAGATAATCTCAGGAATTTCTTCTCAATTGCTATTTTATTTCTAACCCCCCATAAACCCCATAGAACTATGATCAGCATAAACCCCATAGAACTATGATCAGCGTAAAGAACTTAAAATGATTCCCAAACCGTATGAATTGAGGTATATTTAGGTGCAGTTAAACAAGACCTCATTATTTTTAGCCCCGCACCATCTCTGAGCGAAGGTGTGCCCGATTGCATAATGTAGACTTTGACTATGGATACTGGTGGGGCCGCCTCGCCGACTGCCTCCAGCGAGGGTAACTTTGATTTTTAGGCCCTCCACAATAGACGAGTGGTGCCATAAAAAATATATCCTTTAAACAGTCATCGAGTACTTAAATGTTGCAGTGTACAGAGTAAAGAGGAACCAGAGTTATCTCTAGCTTGTATGCTGCCTCAAACAGTACATGTGTCAAATAAAATAGTATTTGTACTAGCTCAAATAGGTTGTGTCGTGCATGTACAAAGATCAATCAATAGTTTTTTTTATCAAGAAAGCACCAGAGCAACTATTTGCTCTGCTCCCACCTTTTCTGGCACCACTAGAAGTTAGCATCTCCTCCTGCAGTGTATTGAGTGCTGCTCAAACTCTCTCTTTGAACGGATTCATATCCTAGTTCAAGCAACCAAACACAGGATGCCTACATCGCAGGAGCCGGGACAGGTAGCCATATGTGATGAACCACAAACAGGCCTTCTAGATCGAGATTACCAAAATGTGCCACACTAAATGTTCTGCTACATAATTGGGGATAACACAACACTGCAATCTCAGTGCATTGCAATGGCTACTCTACGTGTGACGCTAATACAGCTACAGCAACGGACTAGCACGCAGCGAACTTATTGAAGGCTAAAGAAGCATGCAAGACCTGGCATGAGAAGGAAATAAAGCTATATAATGTCGCACGGAGCTGGAACGAACGACAGGGCGCTATTGGCGATGTCGTAGAGCAGGTGCAGGTTCTGCTGCTGGTAGTTCCCGATGATGGTGCCGACACCGGTGGGCGCCATGGCGAGGCACAGGTACCCCGTGGTGCTCGCGATTAGCATGTAGTTCTCCGGCGGCAGCGTCATGTTGGCGCCGTCCAAGTGGAACACGAAGTCGGGCACCGTCACCGTCACGTTCGGTGGCGGCGGCCACTGGAAGCACGTGTCCAGGCCTATGTCCATGTCGTTCATCGCCGGCAGCCGGATGGCCGACACCAGCCCGCGCCGCACGGCCTCGTAGGCATCCTGCTGCAGCCACGTGATGGACGTGCCAGAGTCGATGATGACGCCGCCCGAGCCGTCGTCGTTGATGGCGAACACCAGCGGGTCGATGGGCAGGCGCTTGGTCCCCAGGCTGATGCCCTTGACCGACAGGAAGTACATGCTCGGCAGCGCCGGGTTGATGACGAACGGCGTGGACTGCACCGGCGACCCGGAGCTGGTGTTGGTGCTGTTGAGGTTGGCGAACACGCCGAAGTAGAGCCTGCTCGGCGTCGGCGAGAGGTACGACGTGAGGCAGTAGGAGAACCTGGACGGCCCGAGCTGGCTCACCAGCGACAGCGGGCCACGGCCGAAGCCGACCATGCCGGAGCTGTTGGCGAGGTCGCCGGCGTTGAGACTGCCACACCCGAACGCGATGTTAGGAGCCCTGACCTTGGTCGAGTTGGCCGCGCCGGCGCCGAACGTGAACGTCTCGTTGGCGAGGACGCCGGCGGTGGACGCGGTGTCGCCGTAGTAGTACTGGTACACGCACATCTTCCTGAAGCAGGAGGGGCTGGAGAGCGCGCCGCACCGCGACGACCGGCACGGCAGCGCGCGGTACGAGGCGGACCTCTTCACGTCGAAGTAGGGCGTGGGCTGGTCGGCGCAGAGCAGGCAGGGCGCGCACTGCGTCCAGATGAGGTCGCTCCCGGTGTCCATGATGGCCGTGTAGTACATCGGCGGCGTGCCGATGGCCAGGTCCACCAGGTATTCACCGATGCTGGGTATCACGAGGACGCGCGCCGCCGTGATCGGGTCCAGCACGGGCGCCGACACGGCGGCAGACTGCAGCGCGGCCACGCGGACCTTGCTCCGGGCAATGGCGCGGTTGAGGAGCTGCAGCTTGGTGTAGGACGTGCCCACGTCGACGTGGGTCAGCTTGAGCTCGAATCCGACGTTGTCGTTGCAGTGAGCAACTTGCAACGAAAAGGTAGGCAGGAGTAAGATGAGCAGAAGCACAAGGCTTGCCATTTTGGAGCAGTAGCGAGTGCCACACTCTAACTAGTCGTCACCACTCGCGGAGGTGTGACTTGTGAGCAAGGAGTGTATGTATACTACATCTTGGTATAGTGTGAAGCATGGCATCAGAGATTACAGGGTTTTGCAGAGTGTGCTAAAAAAATCCTGCTCGATTAACTAAGCAGTGTACTGCAGGAAGATTGGAATTGGAATGTACAGGCAGATGTCTCGGATAAGCGTAATAAGGAAGTAAATATGGCTAGATGGGTTGATTGGCCATATGGACAATGGCGTAAACTACTCGAGCATAGAGGAGGCTATTGATGGATTTCAGTGTCAAGTGAATTTTGGACACGGAGCCAAGGTGGAAACTTGCGCAGATGCAGGGAGGACAGGGAGTTCATTCGAAATACGTTAATTTTGGTTTTCAGCTCCGGCGGATCAACGCAGGCTCGTCAAGTTTAGAGATCTGTGATTCGAGACACTCGATACCCTGTCAAATGGAGAGGGACACAAACTGTGGTCAGTGTATGCAGCATGCTGATAGCAGAAAGTGTTCTTGTTTGATCGAAGAAACTCAAGCTTATAGAGTTCATTGCCTGCCGTGTGGCTTTGGGTATGGTTCAGCTAGGATTAGTTTTTTAGCAAGGTTTAAAAATTAGCTGTGATTAACCTCGCTAGCAACATATTAGACTTTTTGATAAACTAGAGCTAAAAATTCACTGGCTTACCATTAGTCCTATGCATCAAGCATGCCCTGTTATTCTATTTTAATCGTAGGACCATTTTGTCTGCCCTGACCTTCATTTTACAAACTTCGCAGGGGAGAAACAAAACCGGCTTCAGTTTCAAGCCGCTTGATTCAAAAAAATAAAATAAATTACCGCTTGATCTGTAAACATATTTTTAGCATATCTATTTGTAATGTTTTTTCTGCTAATTCAGTACTGCAAATACATTCACTCATACAAACACACTCAACCCTATAAATCCATGTATGCAACCTATTTCTGTGAGCACACATTTAATTTGAAAGACCTAGTTAGTAGATCTCGAGTTAACGAATGATGAATCTGTCACTTATCACTAAAAGAATAGTATCATTAGAGCACCTGCGTAGTAAATAAAGGCAAGAATTTCAAGTCAGTTGGACATGTTACACTACAAACCCATCCAGCTGAGATACCCTCACTTCTTTCTTTTATTTGTAACTTAAAGTAGTTTGAATTATATCCTTTTTATTTAGTTTGGAGTTACCACTACTTAAACCATTAGCAGTTCGGGCCTTCCGAATATTTAGTTCAAGTGGTAGAGAAGATTTTGATACCTGTTTACAATATGCTTGTAATACTATAATAAATATATGCGCCCTTGGGATGTTATCTAGTTCAAGTGGTAGACAAGATTTTGACACCTGTTTCTAGCATACCATCTGTTCGCGTAGAACTAACATACCATTTGCTTATAATAATAGCCCATTGGTAGGACAACCACTTGAGTGATATGCAAGGCAAGTCTGCTTGCATATCAAGGTACCAAAGCATGCAGGTTTGAATGGATCCGAAGGGTAAGAACAAAGCTTACTCTCGTCGGGAGAAACATAATACTATATATTACTATATAATAAGCGACCATTTCGTTGACCTCAGTGCTAGTAGGATGGCTGTAACTTTGGCCGTGATGGAGACGTTGGCTCATCCTTCCGAGAAATAGGATACATTCGGTTGATAGAGAACTCTCAATGTGGTAGCTAGTGCTTAGCTTTGCTGTTATAGTTGGGTTCTTTATGCGAATCAGAACAAGTGTAAACGTAAAGCACACAATCTAAAATTACAAATGTACAAGAGAAAATTCTCACATTGTCATTCAAACTTATAAGTTATCATCTAAATTATAGGTTCCCTTCACGGCCATCAGCTCAGTATTTTTTTTTTGTGTTCCCTTCACTACCATTAGCGTTCATAGCAGCTACAACACTCTTAGATGGGATGGAAAAAGACAAGTTTACCCCTTAGGTGGTATTCGAATGACAGTCTAAAAATTATGGAATGTGTTTGTGCTAATATGGAGCCCACAAGCTAAGAAAACAACATAAGCATCCAAATTTCACCACTGCTCACTAACCAGTAGGCATGCAAGAACGCATCAACCCTCAAGCTCAGGTTCTCTTGCCCTCTTTGAGTCATGACCACCACGCATTCTTATTATTAGGTCCAATAGGTGACAAGTGAGGCAGCGCAGCGAAGTGTGGTCCTACTCTGTTACTGTAACATCTCAACCCGTTAAAAGCTTTTAGTAGTTGTGAAATTACAAATTATAGTCCATATATCACGTGGAGAGTTAGTGGTGGTAGGTTTAATATCACCCTAAAGTTTAGGAGGGTGAGAGTTAGCTTATATTCGTTGTCATTTCAAATGTAGCATCTCTTTGGGTTAACTCTTTTACATGAAGCGAGGACAAAAGTGTAAACGAGGTGCTACGCGCGTAGGCAAGTCCGTTGCACATGCAGAGTTGGGCCATACAAATGGTTTTTTTTTGATGCGGGGCATTACAGATGGTATCAAAATATTAACCCTTGCTACATATGCCTATAGAGAGTTTGTTACCACCGACTCATGAGGCACATGAGGAGTTGTTGGCGATGGGTTTATTACCACTTGGAACCATCTATTCCACATACAGAGCTAGGTCATATAAGTAGGGACAAAGGAAAACTAGTAAAACAATTAACAACGTGAGTCCCTTCTAGTGCCATTATGTTAACGCAACGGTAATAAATAGTCAAATAATGTAATGAAAAAGTAAACTATGGCTGTCCATCTAACGGTGATGGCAGTGAAGGGAACCTATAATTTTGGATGGCAATAAAGGAATAGTTATAAGTTTGATGAGTGGCAATGAGGAAATTCTCTCAAATAGTTTTATGTGGATATAGGGATGAAAACGGATCGGATTGGTACGGATAATGTCTTCTCCATACCCTAATCCATCTTTTTAGGTTGGATTCGGAGCGGAGCGGATATTATACGGATTTGGATGCAAATATGGATTATTCAGGATGTCGGAAATGGTACGGATTTGGACCGGTGACGAAGCGGAAGCGGACTTTTTAAGTCGGATAATTTGTCGTTACATGTTGTTTTTTTATCATGAGAGTCGCTCGATTTGTACTCAAAAAATTAATTCAATTCTCAGCTTGGATTTAAGAATATAAAACATGCATGTAAAAGAAATGAATATTCTGAATTCAGAAAAACTTTGACATTCACTCTTTATCATGTACTAGTCCAATAGTCCTCTTTGGTAGACGATAATTCCTCAATCTTCATCTCATCATCGCTAGACAATTGTTTCGCTTGTGAATTTTTGTAGATAGCAAATTTTCATGAGAGTATATATAATAATATAATAATGCTTGTGTTATGGGTTGGGTTCTCGCTGATTGGGCTCCTTAAAATATTCGGTTATCTAATTGTAAGCGTCGGATAACCCATGTTCAATTATCGGATAGTCCATATCCATCGGATTCCTTCAATCTTATATGCTACACTGCATCCGCATAAAATCGGATATGGATTATCCACATCCGCACGACTATTATAAACACTTCTCCATGTCCTTAAAATTCGGATTCGGAGCAGATCGGAGCGGAGGATTATCCATACCACCTTCACCCCTATGTGGATAAACAGGTAAATGGGCTAGTTTGATTAAAATGACTAAAATGCATAATCTTTTATTTATGTTTCAGAATGAGTTAGAGAAGTCAGTCAGCAATACTAATTGTGTGGCTATACCTACCCAGTATAAGAATCGAACTAACCGTTGAATAGCTAAGTCATGGTCCAAGTACATTTTTTCGGAGTCCTAGTCACTAGTCAAAGCATTATATCTGTGCCGGAATAATAGATGGAACTTCGAAACAAAGTCCTTGAGTAATGTCATTTCTCTTTCATATGTAAGCTTAAGCATTTTTTAAAACAAAATTGACAAGAGTCAACACGTTACGCTTTGACCATGAAACTACATAGAATGATCCAAGAGCCATCACTATCAGACCCAGGGTTTTTTCTGATGGCCAAAAACCGTCAGATGCTCTTGCAATATTGTTCCTGTGCATCAGATATTTTTTTAGATAATGGATAAACAATATCCGGCCTCTACATCCGAGGATGTACACAGCCAATTATTACAAAGTAATGGAGAGAAATAGAAGAGAAAGCCATAGTCTTATAGATCGTGCATCAGATATAGCTTGAGAATTGAGAAGTCAAAGTAAGTAATGCTTTTAACTTTATCAAATTGAGTAATACTTTCTGTGGCTATATCTATCTACATATACGGTGCAGGAACCGAACTGCTAGATGTCCAAGTTATGTGTTCCTGTGCATCAGATATAGCTTGAGATTTAAGAAGTCAAAGTAAGTAATGCTTTTAATTTTATCAAAGTGAGTAATACTTTCTGTGGCTATATCTATCTACATACGGGGTAGGAACCGAACTGCTAGATGTCCAAGTTATGTGGTTTCAAGTCACAGCTTTCATAGTCAAAGCAATGTGGAAATAATATTTGTACCTTTATTAGCGCCTGTCTCTTTCATTCAACTGGTCAGGAGGTCTTATTTTTTAAGAGATACAAGTGTTATAAATTTGTAGATAAATTTAGGGATCATAACTAATCAAATTAAATTGCTTATTTTCACTACTATGTATAAGGTTTGTAGAAGCGACTAGAGAATCTCTATAGAGGCAGAGGCGGTTACCCCTCTTCTGTCTCTATAAAGCAACGACTTGTAGAGGTGGTTTTATAATCATCCCTACAAATCAATTCATAAAGGCGTCTGAAAATAACGACCGTCTCGAAAAATAAAGTTTTACGAGCCAGCTTCTAAAAAAATTCACAAATCATAAATCAGCCAAAAAATATATAAAAAAAAAGACTGGGCCTTGGGTTTGAATTTGAGTTCCAGAGTTCGTGCTGGCCAAGACTTGGCGGTATGATGACATGGCTTGATAAAAGGGAGAAGCAACAAGTAGCTAGGGATCCCCAATTTGGTGGTACTCCATGGTAACTTTTCTTCGACTCTTTGGAGTACCAGCCTTGCTAAATGCATTGTTTGAAGTACGAGGAATTTGCTCTCCAATATTGAAACCAATGAAGAAGAAGGTTCATCAAGGTGGAGGATTACTTTAGATTAATTTAAATATTGGTGCAGATATTTAGATGATTTCTCAGATTATTTTTCATGATAGCATATAAGGTAATTTATTTGCAGATTAAGGGTTATTGTAGGTGTGTAATTTACATATCTCAACTTAGATGTTGGAGATGGTAGATTTTGAAGAAAACCAAGTACACCTCATCGGTGTTATTGTCGATAAAGACTAGTGTACCAAATTGATCGCCAATGCATCTTAAATCTTTAAGAATTTACGATTTATGTTTTTCCTAGCATGTCTCATGAAGATTAATATGAAGACTATATAAGAAGTCTTCATCAGTTACAAATGGTAAGGTTGGAATTTACTGAAGGGTTATCAAATTTGGCAACAAAGAAAAGAAGATAAAAAATAATTAGAGCGCCTAGCACAAATCACAGCACAAAGAGAATTCTAGCTCTAAACTAAAGAGAATTCTAGCTCAAAACTAACCAGACCTGCCGTTCATGTTATTAGATACTTTAAACATATTTCTTTTTCATTCCAGCTAATCTTCCGTTCAACAAAGAGAATTGAAAGTTTGAAACGCATGCATGAAACCCCAAGTACTAAAGAGACTATAACCAGTAAAAAACCAAACAAGTGTTCAAATACCAACCTCACTCTTATAACCTTTCAGTCCCACTATCATAGATGAAGTGGATTGATACTTCCAGTCGCCCTCCAATGACGATAAGCTATTACCCTCCAATAAGAACCATGCTCTGGGTTCTATACATCATATTGACGTCCATGTTATACATGACATGTGGCTGCATCTTTGAGGAGAGAATTGCTCTCATACACATCCGATCTACGTTGGAGAAAAGGTATACTGTTCCTGCTTCATGGAAACAAAGCGATAACTGCTGCTCATGGGAAAGAGTCCGATGCAACAACAGCACAAGAGTGTTAGATCTCAACTTCTCCAAAATCATGGTGAACTCAACCACCAAAGATGGATGTTGGAATCTGAACATGGAGATTTTTTCTCCATTTCATGAGCTCCAGCTGCTGGATTTGTCTTACAATCAAGCTTGTTTACAAGGTGTTGATGGTAACCTCCTCTTGTCCATGTAACTACCTTTTTCTTCCCTTCTAGTCATTTTACCAAATCAGCATATTTATAATTAATTTATGCTGAAATTCCTCAGGGCTTCAAGGGTTAACTAAGCTTCGTTATCTCAACCTCAGTTACAACAACTTGATGGGAAGTATTGATGTGTTCAGATATCTCGGCAAGTTGGTTTCTCTTGAAATCATAAATCTTGACAGAAATAACATGAGTGGTGCTCTTCAGGATACAGGTATAGCAGTAATAGGACTTCACTTTTCTGCTGTTTGTACTTATTTAACTATATGCATAAATGATGCTAGCTTTCAGAAACTTGAAGAACTTGAAAGAACTGCATTTAAGCTCCAATCAATTGAATGGAAGCATCCCAGGATCCTTATTTGAACTCCCACTACTTGAATACTTGGACATTTCAAGAAACCTCCTTCAAGGACACATACCTATAAGTTCAGCTTCGAAAATGGCTTCCTCACTTCAGACTCTCAAGTTATCAGATAATTATCTAAATGGGACGTTTGATTTCTTCTGGCTGAGAAGCTGCACTATGCTCAAAACCGTAAGCTTGAGCCGAAACCCCAATTTGGCTATTGATGTGAAGTTCCATGGACAAGTGCCTCTGTTTCAACTTAGAGCACTCATGTTATCTGGGTGTGACCTTGACAACAGCATCATTACAGGACCAAGTTTCCTTAACACACAGCATCATCTAGAAACTCTTGATTTGTCTAACAACAACTTGTCAGGAAGCATCCCCAATTGGATCTTTACAGATGAAGCAAAGTTAACTTATCTGAATATTGCAAGAAACTCACTCGTTGGATCATTGGGTTCAATGTGGCAGCATAAATCTGTACTCCGAGTGATCAATATATCTATGAACTGTTTCAGTGGACAGCTACCAGCCAATATCAGCTTCGTGTTTCCGAGTTTAGTTGTTTTAGATGCTTCTCATAACTTCATCAATGGAAGAATACCACCATCACTGTGTGACACCACAAGGATGGGAATTATAGACCTGTCGAGCAACAAACTTTCAGGAGAGGTGCCAAGTTGCTTGTTCACCAACTATCCTCCACAAATACTGAAACTGTCCAACAATAATCTTGGGGGCATGATATTTGGCGGGGCTAGCAATTTGTCTACTGTAAGGGCAGTGTACCTTGACAGCAATAATTTTGAAGGAACTCTCTCTAGCAATCTGTCGGGTAATCTAAATGTTATTGATCTGCATGATAACAAATTGTCAGGCCAACTCAATGCTTCATTTTGGCACCTTTCTTCATTGCAAGTTTTGAATGTTGGTAGCAACAGATTAACTGGTATAATTGACCCTGCTATTTGCAAATTAACTAATATGCAGCTTTTGGATATGTCAGACAACAACTTCTCTGGGTCTACACCAAACTGTATCGGCACATTACCACTTACTGTTCTGAACTTGTCTGGGAACTCGCTGTCAGGTCAGCCCAGCTATTTTCTCCATAGCTCCTATATTGCAGCCCTGGATCTTAGATATAATCAGTATGTGGGCGATCTTGACTGGGTACCGTCTCTTCAATGGATAAAGTTACTTTTATTAGGTGGAAATAGGTTTAAGGGGAGGATCTCTGCAGAGCTCTGTCATCTCCAACATTTGAATATAATTGACTTCTCACACAACAAACTGTTTGGTCCATTGCCACCATGTATTGGTGACGTTTCATTTGGACGCAGTCCATACGACATACAAGCTCTGTTCTCAATCGACGATTCAATAGTCAATGTGGACGAGTTCGCTAATATAGATGATCCATCATTTATGTTTACCAGCCAATATAGTATCCAAAGCTTCACATTCTCTACTAAAGGCAGTGTCCGTGTATACAGTTCAAGTTTTCTCGATCTGATGTTTGGCATTGACCTGTCTGCAAACAATCTATCAGGAGAGATTCCTATAGAGATAGGAAATTTGAATAACATCAAGTCCCTCAATTTGTCAAACAATTTTTTTACCGGACAAATTCCATCCACCTTTCCAAACATGAGCGCAATTGAAAGCCTGGACTTATCCCACAATGGTTTGAGTGGAGAAATACCATGGGAGTTAACACAGTTATGGTCACTGGAGGTATTCTCAGTGTCATACAACAACCTGTCAGGATGCATGCTATGGTCAGGTCAGTTTAGCACATTCAGCCCGGAGAGCTACATTGGCAACATCAACCTTCACAATTTATCCAAGGGGGGCATGTGCGTCTCCAATTCCAGCATGATAAAAGAGGAAGACGTGGGCGCATCATATCAGCAGGATCCGGTGCTTTACACGATGAGCGCAACATCATTTGTGTTGGCGTTCTTTGCCACTGTTTCAATATTGTTACCTGTAATTCTACAACAGTAATCTGTCCTCGGAAATTTCTAGTCATGTGCAGGAGAGGAACAGAGCCAATAAATATTTGATGTAATATCACCTCTTCAGGGATAGGAGTAGATATTTTCTAGACTCATCAGTCATCTCCTACAATGTACATCATGTGTAACCTCGGTATATTATGAATCCGAGGCCGCCGCAGTACGTGTGCCGTGCTTCCCCTTTTTCCTTTAACCTTTTCAGATCTGATTTATAGTCTTATTTATTCCATATTAATATAAAAAAGTCATTGTGTCATATTATCTGGTTTATAGTCTTATTTATTCCATATCAACGGGTTTTATGAACCCATGCCAAAATGCATTCAAAATTAACATATGTTGTATTCATGTTGGTTGCATCTTGTGTTTTTTTTGTTGCATAAAGTTTTTTTAAAATAAACTTAAACGTTGATTATAGAATGTTTTGCGCAATTTCTAGATTTTTATTGATATTTTGTTCCCTGTTTTCTAGAGCTAAATCTATTTTCTACAAGCTTCTAGATAAATTTTCATCATTTTTAGATATCTTTTTCCGTTTTCTCATGTCTTGATTCATCAAAATTTTGGATACTTAGATCTCTTTTTTGTGGTTTTAAAAATCCTTATTAAGTGTTTTCTAAAATTGTTAAATTTAAAAAGAAATAATAAAACTGTCCTGAAAATCAATTCTTACCCGACAACAGGGAAGTAACTTAAATGGTATTAAGAGCTGAGGCGGTCCAAATTTTCAGGGAAAAAATCTATACTGCAATGATATATTTTTTAGAATTAAATAGTACAGATTGAGATTGACGATGCTATTGATAGAAACTAGGAATCGTGCTATTGAGACTCTTGTAACCATTGCTGGCCTATGAGCCCTTTCACTGCATGGACCTTGGCTGAGGGAGGCAAAATTGATTGTTTTCTTAACTCGTCGATGAAAGCTTTCGCTGGCATGAACCTTGGCAACAGGCCCAGTATCTTCTTGACCGGGCTTTAACTAACAACAATGTTGACAACCTGCACGGACTTTGGCAACAGGCCCATTGTCTTTTTGACCATCGGCAGCTCAACTCTTGGCACAACTGATTCGGAAAGTCTAACCCGCGTCCTGTCGCGCCGAGCGAGTAGCGCGCGACCTGCGCCTGCCCGTGAGAGGCCTGGTGGCCTGCACATGTCCGTCAGCCCAGCCACATAGATAAAATATTAAAGCCCTTTGGGCCGACAGCTAACTTGTCATAATGTAATTCTGTTTCATAAAAAAAAAGAAAGAAAATCCATATGTACGTGCCTCTTCAGCTCTGAATGCTCTGAATGAAATTCAAAAAATACGACAAAACTAGACCCATGATGCAAATATTTTATAATATATTTATGTAATTCAGTTTAATGAGTTACACGTTTTTATTTTTTCAGTTACCCATTCAGTTTGATGAGTTTTGAGTTATATTTCTTCAGTTTTTGTGTTTCTATTCGTTTCATTTGTTTTTCTATCTTTCTTTTAGTTTCATTTTAATGATTCATTAAGTTTTATTTTCAGTTTTTCTTTTAGATTAATGAGTTTTTTTAAGTTTTTGTTTTCCTTTCGGGTTTTAAAGTGTTTCTTTTAGCTTCAGTTAAATGAATTTTGATTTTTTTCAGTCACTTGCGTTTGTATGTCTTTCTAAACCCTAAATATTAGTTGTTCTTCAATATTTTATGTTTCTAATTATTTTAGGGGGGTTTTATTATTTCTTTTGTTTTCCAGTAAATTAGTTTTTGTTTTTGTTTTCATTCAATTTTTTAAATCTTTTAGTTTCAGTTATTAGTTTTTTAATGTTTTTAGTTTTAGTTTTCAGTCATTTTTTATGTTTAAAGTATTTCTAAATCCTACGTATTAGTTATATAATAACTTACCCTCTAATTTAATACTTTAATACAATGCTTCTAATAATTTGTCCATAGGGTGCAACTTATCTCATTTTAGATCGTTAGTCATGTCTTTTTAATAAATGTCACACCATTTGTCAGGTAATCATGTTTCTCGGCTCATATATATATTGAGTTATGTAATAACTTGTCTCTCTAATTGGTAGTATATGCAATGTTTTTTCTAATAATTTGCGTCTCAGGTTTTAGTTTGTCTTTGTTTTGTGCCACTACCCTTATCTTTAAGGTATTTTCTAATAAATGCCCTTAATTGACAGCAAGTCATGTCTTCTAGTATTTTTAATGTGTTGTATAATAATTTGCCCTCCTAATTGACTGCTCATGCAATGTTTATTTTAATAACTTGTCACTACAAGTTACAACCTTGTAATGTTTTGGTAGTATCTTTATATAAATTCTACATAATAAATTTATTATATTTCCAAAAGTAACAATCAATGCATATATATCATGTCAATCAGTCGGGCTTATTAGCCATTCGAACAGTTTTCTCTCATAACAAATTAGCTGGCTTGTCTTATCAGCTGGTTTATAGGTCCAGCTGAAAAGTCGTTTAGTTTATTTTTAAAGTAGAAATTTTGGTATTACATGACAACAACTTATTTTATAAATCTTCTAGCATATTTTTACATAAATTGCTTCGGTGTAACAGCTTTAGTATATTGTTGGAGTAGCAACTTTAGTATTACACAATATATTATTGGAGTGGCAACTTTAGCATCACATGCTAGCAACTCCTATAAATCTCCTAGTACGTATTACATATATAAATTGCTACTAAAATAATTTTTTTTGAAAAATGTGCAAGTGAGATCTTGTTTTGTTCGTCTCATTACGTAGAATACAATGGTATACTAGATGAAATTTAAAATGGATGCAACATTCAAAATTTATAACAATCCAAAAAAAATTGTTTGCTTTTATTTTGCTTTGTGTCAGCCTAACGTCACATAGAAGGTGACATTTGCATGTTGCGCCTTCAGTTGCACTCTTTTGAACTAATTTTCCTAGAGACTTGGACACATGCTGGCCGGACATTGGTGGTTGGCTGCCTGGCAATGGATAGCTCGGCACGCCTAAAATAGAAACGGACGGGACGGGCAGGGGAGCGGAGCTGGTCGCGCGCGAGAGGGTGGGTCGCGCGTTCTCCGATAGAGCGACGGGTCGCGCATTATCTTCATCCCAACTGATTCTATCAGCATGCTAAATACAACAAACTAGATAAAATTTTGTTAGTTCCGTAGGCACAATCTGTGATTTTTGTTTCTGACAATAAAATGTCCATTAGATAAAATCACAAACCCATCAAAATCTGATATATGTTGACACAAAGACAACTTAACAAATTACAATTGTTTCTATTATCAGACAACGGCAAAAATTTGATATGGTATTATGTCACGACAAATAACAAATTAAAAATCACAAAAACAACAATTTACTTGTACTTATTATAGTACAAAAGTGTTGTCTGAAATCATCTTAAAATTCAAGCACCTGAAATATAGGAGAAGTGTTTAAAATACGGCTTTTACTAAAAATCCATGCTTAAATTATCTGACCTGCACTTTTAACTAAATCTAAATTCTAATACTAAGTAACAACAAATGGGATCTGAATTCAAATACTAAGCAACTGCGAATGGGATGGATGAGCACCTAACTGTGAAGAATAGTCAAACTAAGAAGAATAGATATCTCTATTTTTAACTATCTTTAGTTCTTTATTTAATTTAAGGTGGACCAGGCCAAAATGTTACTTACTCTATGCAAAAGGACAAGGAGGTTCCATGGATTTTTTTTAAATGAAAGGGGTTCCCTGGATTTAAACTCTCGTCAAATTAAAGGTCATATCCGCAGATGTGGAGATCCAGTAGAAAAGGCTATGGACTAACAGTTCTTCGACAATACATGCATTTGCAGTTGATGGATTCTTACCTTGTGATGCAGGATGGAGGAACTCGTCATAGTGTGAAAATTGTCTCCTTTCTAACCTGCATCATGGCGGCTGATAAACAGATAATAAATTCTGAGGCAACTGACTATCCAGAGAAGCAAGATGGAAACCGGAAAATTGGCTCCTTTTAAAGTGCGCCATGATAGCTCATACACGAGAAAAAAAAAATTGATAGCTCATACACGAGAAAAAAATTTCAGAGGCAATGGACTATCCAAAGAAGAAAGATAATGGTCCTGATGCAACCAGGATTGAACATACCTAGTACACATGCCTGTCTGAAACTAGATTTCAGGATGTGTATCTGATCAAATGTGATTTTAAGGCAAATTAGAAGATGGTGGACAGCAGGAAATAAGTGCCTTATCATCCTATTCTTGTGTTGCAACCTGTCTGATAAAAGAATTAGTGGCAGTAACAAAATAATGGTTGTGTACATTACTTATTCAGATATCAGAATAAAATTTCTTTTTTTTCTAGAAAAAACTTATCGGAACTTTTAATATGCATATCTCAAGTCGAAACCACTAACAGAACATATCCAGTCTTGTCAGAGAAAGACCATTTTCAGATATTTGCTATGTGCTGCTCTAGAGCTGAGTACAAGTGTACAACTTATAAGTTATAACCCTTCCAATAATACCATCATCTCACGAAATTTACACTGGCAAGTCGGCTAGTTTTGGATGACACTATATACAGATACAGATATCTGGTACCCCGTATTATCAAATTATTATTATTTGGCTGTTTTAGAACACGACGAAAGAATTGGCCATGTCATACTTCATCTTCTCCAAGTTGGGCGAGACGGCGAACTGGATCATCGGCGGCGGTCCGCAGGCAAGCGCCAGCGTGTCGTCGCCGCCTTCCGGAACGTGCTCCCGCAGGACGGCCTCCGTGACGAAGCCGACGCTGTACTTCCACCCCTCCTCCGGGCGCTTCACCTGGTCGACCACGTACCACACCTTGAGCCTGTCCGGGAACTCCGCCGCCCACCGGTCGAGCTCGTCGCGGAGGAGGATGTCGTCCTCGCTCCGGTTGGCGTACACGAGGTGCATCTCCGTCTGGTCCTCCGGCTGGTCGCGCAGCACCGCCTGGATGACCTGGTACATGGGCGTGATCCCGCTGCCGCCGCAGACCATGGCGAGGCGGCGCGCGTGGCGCTGCTTGCCGTTGATAACGAAGCTGCCGCGGCCCGCGTACTCGACGTGGCCGAGCGGGCCCTTGACGTCGACGTAGGAGCCGATGGGGAGCGAGTCCAGGTACTGCGTCATGAGCCCGCCGGCGGGGAACTTGGGGTGCTCGTTCTTGTAGTAGACCTTGACGAGGAGGTCGAAGTGGCCGATCTCGTCCACCATGCTCGTCGGCGTGTACGCCCGCATGCAGAGCTTGCCGTCGATGGTGGCGCAGACGAAGATGTGCTTGCCGATGGGGAGGCCGAGCACCTGGTCGGACGACGGCAGGGCGAAGCGGAAGAGGCGGACGTCGCGGGAGAGCTCCTTCTTGGCGACGAGGCGGCAGCTGATCTTCTCGCGCGGGTTGGAGAGCGCGACGGGCGCGGCGGCCCTGGCGGCCTCGCGGATGGGCGCGAGCGCGAGGTGGGACAGGGCGGCGGAGCCGCCGTGCACGGAGTTGTCGGAGCTGTAGCCGGTGCCCGTGGTGATGAGCTCGCCGATGCGGTAGGTGTCGAGGAGCGCCTTGGCCTTGTCGGAGTGGATGGCGTCGAACTCCTCGGTGCAGTCGGTGCCGGCGTTGATGAGGATGCTGTCGGCGCCGCCCGGGTGGTCTCTGAGGAAGCTGGTGCAGTCGTAGACGTGGCCGTGGACGACGATCCACGCCGACTCCTGCGCCGCGTGCTTGCGCACCTCCGACATGGTGAACTGCTTGCCGTCGGTGGTGTTCATGAAGGGCGTGGAGGTGCTGCGCTTCATCCCCGGCGCCGCCGCCTCCGCCGTCTCCAGGTGCTTCTGCCGCGCCATCCACCCGCCGTGCTGGTTGCCCGGCTGCGTCGGGTGCTCGAACACCAGCCCGATCTCGCCCCGGTGCGGACGGCACACGTTCACCTTCACCCTGAACCAGCAGTTGTTCATCATCCCCTGTCACACACAGATCGAGCACCATCATCAGATGAAGAATCCACCAAAAACAGAAACAGAAACAGAGTGTCATCAGAAATTGTTATGAAAGATGAAAGCTTTTAGCAGCAATATGTACTCACCATGAGGTTCCATATGAGCTTCTCGGGCTGGGTGTTGAGCGACTGGTCCCATGCGCGGACGGCGATCTCCTTGGCGCCGAGGAGGTCCAGGACCTCCAGCTCGACGGACCAGAAGCACCAGCACCAGTACTTGCCGTACTTGTTGGGCTTCTCCGGGTGGTCGAGCTCGCACACCAGCCATGTCTCGCCGCCGTCCAGCGTCACCTCCACCCGCGTCACCTTCTTGCCGCCGCCTACAAAACACCGATCGAGAAAAGTCAGCCGGCGGGCTTGGGCTCACCTACCTACCACCACTCTCCGTCGCTTTCACCATACGTCTGTCTCTTCTACTGTCGACAGCAAGTATACTAGTATACTCCTAGGTAAAAGTAAAACGGTAAAGGCAGCTCAAGTCCAGATAGGTAGACATGGCATCTTTATTTTAGCTGGGATTGGTCACTGAAATCGCGCCAATTTTCGACCACGAGCGAATGGACTTGTCTCTGTGTTCAGTGTTCACCAGCAGCCGGCACCAGGTGCAACCTACATGTCGGCACAGGTCCACAGCGAGCGCACCGGTAATACCGACAAAACAACACTAGTGACAGCTTATTCCTTTTCAACTAATCAACTTGGACAAGTAGTAATTCGGAGGCGACCCCTCTGACAATTGCAAAAGCAACATTTTTGGCGGTGTTCATCACTCGAGCAGCCTTTGGATGCAACGAAGTGCCACCTCCGGCTTCATGCATGAATGTATGCTTTCTGATGCAGAAAAGTGGATAGAACACATTCATGCATGGGACAGAGCAAAACTTTTTTTTTTTTTTTTTTTTTTTGAAACAAGGGGCATAGCAAAACTATCAACTTATTGCATGGTTTTCCCACAAGCTACTTCTTCTATAATCCATGGGACTGTACACAGCCATTGAATCTGTGCTGGGTCTGGGTGAACTAGTAGTATAATCGTGAAAGGGTCCCTAGCTAGTGCCGCCCCATGTCATGCCTCTAGACTTCCTCAACAGTCGAAAGTTCAGTGTTTTACCCAATTAAAAGTGCATTCGTTCCTTGATACGTCATTCATGCATGTATTATGCCTTTTAAGTTTTATATTGTCAACCTTCATGAAAGAATCAGTCTTTGTGGCCTGTGCGATACATATGGCATTGCTTGACATATTAATACAACTTTAAGATCTTTGTGGTGCTGCAATTGTTTGTCGATCATCGGATTTTCAAGGCGGTGAACTGCTTTATTGAGTTGCGGTCATGATTAAAGTGTTCGTAAAGCATGTTATAAAAGTTGCTTATTGTATTGAGTGGAAATTAAAAATTGTTCGGGAAAGGCCAAATTCAGGCATGTCTCTTCAGGACACCACTAGTCGTCATGTCCTTAGTCAGTTCTCCTTTTTTTTTTTTTACTGAATTGAGTATATGGCAATATGACAGGCTAGCTAGTTTAAGGTGCGTCGGTCTAACTTGATTATTGTATTTAGGTCAAACAGGGCTACGAGAGATAACAATAGATGAAAGATACTCCTATTTATTGGGCTGTGTGCATGGTGGCGGTACAAGCTTTCCAAGACCAGCAAGTAGTATCACGAATACAAGGTTCCAAAGTAAGTATATATCATCTAACCTCAATGTACTCAACACTCCTACTGGTCTTCTCACATACTCTCTGTTCCAAATTGACTGTCGCCGTTGGTTTTCGTGCTACAAGTTTGACTCGATTTATAGAAAATACGTGCAATATTTGTATCTCTAAATAATTTTTTAAAAAAAAACTAGATTCAAAGATCTTTCCAATGTTACTAAATATGATTCTAATTGATGATATTTAATATTTATAAAAATTGCCAGCAGTTGTTTCTCAGGAATCAAAGGCGACATACATTTTGAAATGGATGGAGTAAGGCTATAGGTCTTGTTTAGATCTATTAATTAGCTGATAATAGATAGTTATTATATAATTTAATCCAGCTAGTGAGATAGTTGTTATTTAGAGTTCTAACTAACAATTATCTAGTCCACTGTGGTCTATATATGTTTGGATTCAAAAGAAATAATTATTAGCATCAGACTGTTCGGATGGTCATATATAAGTCGACTGATTATATAAGCCGGCTGATTTGATGTAAGAAAAAAATATTGTTCAAACGGCTAATAAGAAAAGCGAACATGGCCAAGAGTCTAAATATGCTACTGAAATTTCTTAGGTGAAAGGACACCCAAATTAATGAAACTCCGAATGCAATAAGCCGTGTTACGGCGCCGCTATGAATTTGAAAAAGACGGCGCCTAGTTTCATATTCAATTTGTACCACCAGGCACCACCAAGTACTACTCAGTAGTACTATATTATGTCAAAAGTAGGAAAAGTCAGCCAAGGACTTACCGGAGTAGGCGTATCCTTTCATGGTGTAGCCGCGCTGTGTGGTAATGCCGTTGATGGGCAGGATCTCGTCGTGCCCCGGCGTCGTGATCACCGAGTTCACGTTCAGCTCGTTGATGATGTACTCCGGCTTGTACCACCACGCTGCAGGTACATCATTTACAATTAATTAATACACAGCAGCAAAATCTATCTATCTATCAGACATTGGATCTGTTACATACACCGAGAGAGATGCATGTGTTCTATCTAATTTGATTGGTGTAAATAATCATTGCTTAATTACCTTCTGCGTTTGCGAGCTCGGCGTCGACGTGCGACGGCAGGACGCGGTTGTCCTTGTAATGGTAGTAGTTGTCGGACTCGGCGGGGGTGACGATGATGCGCTTGAGCCACTTGACCATGCGGCCGCCGATGCAGCCGGGGATGATGACGCGCACGGGGAACCCGTGGTCCGGCAGCAGCGGCTCGCCGTTCTGCATGTAGGCGAGCATGATGTCCCTCGACGGATCCAGCGCCCACTCGCGCGTCACGCTGGTGCCGTACTTGGACCCGCCGCCGCCGCCGCCGCCGCCGCCGGGGAGGTCCTCGGCGCCCTCGAAGCAGACGTAGAGCGCGCCGCCGCCCTTCTGGGACATGATGCCGCACCGGCGCAGCACGTCGCGGAGCCGCGCGCCGCGCCACACGGAGGTGGCCACGCCGGCGGCGCCCCAGTTGAAGCCCACCGTCTGCCGCACCATGTTCTGCTCCTTGCGCCGGTTGCCCGCGCAGGCGAGCGTCACGGGGATCTCCACGGGCGGGAAGTCGTTGGCGAGCTCGTCCATGGTGATCCGCGCGGGACGCCGGACGAGCCCCGTCACCTCGACCGTCCACGTCGCCCAGTCGCCGCGCGGCACGGCGCCGTGGTTGCGCACGTAGTGCAGCGGCGCCGGGGTGAGGAAGCCGTGGTGCATCAGGCCAGCGGCGGCTCGCAGTTGAGCGGGTGCTTCCCCGTCAGCCGGACCAGGGACGGGATGCGCTCGATCCACGCGTCCGCCGTGCCTTCGTCGCGCGCGTCGTGCACCGCGGGCTCAACCTCCTGGTGGTGGTGCAGGTGCGAGGCGTACAGCTCGCGCCAGTCCTCGTCGTCGCTGTCCTCGTCGTCCGACGCGTCGTCGGCCGGCCTCCCGCGGTGGGGAGACGAGGGGAGGGAAGCCGCAGCCGCGCGCGCGCGGGCGAGTCGGCGCGCCGCGGGTACGCCTTGCCGCCGTTCGTGGCGGCGTGAACCGGCGCGGAGCCCGGCTCCAGACGGCTGAACTGCCGGGGCTCGACAGCGGCCATTTCTGGTGTTGCCTTGCCTGCGTTTTGGTTTCTGGCGATGAGCCAGGAGTAGATTTAGCTGGCCTGGAAGGCTGGAAGAGAGGCTAGATCGGTATTGTTTTGTCTGTGGAGGCCAGGACGACATGCTGAGTATATATATACACACGAACACACGGGCGGGCGCAGGTGCTCCAGCGTGACATGGCGCCTCAAAGTCAGTGTGCGCCACAAGTTTTTTTTCTACACCCAGCAGACCAGCACACTAACGCTTGCTACTTTGGGCTGCACTCCTCCACGCCACAAAAATAAATGTTGATTTTGTGTTTACAGTTTACTGACTGTCTTTGCAATACTATTGTAGATAAAATGAACTAAACAATTTAAAACTTTGGTAGGACTTATAAGCTGAAATGGCTATTTTTTTATGAGAGAAAAATAATATTCCAACGGTTAATAAACCGACCGATAAACTGAAGCAAACAGATAGATTGGCCGTTTCAGTTTATCGACCAGCTTATAAGTCCTGCCAAACATTCTAGCACAAAATTAACATAATCCATAATGAGTTAAATATATCTTCATATTATACTTATTGCTGTCATAGGTGTTTATATTTTTTTTTCCTTTATAAAGTTGTAGTTAAATCTAAAATAGTTTAATTTAGAATACCTCTATTTATTGTTTTATTTTTTGGATCCGAGGGGGCATCTAGGTTTCAACTCTTCGATTGCTATAACTCTTACCTTTCATGGACGTAAATGAGTTTTTGAAACGATATAATTAGTAGGTAAGTGTTTTTTTTCTATAGTATTGCGTCCATTGTTTGGAAGGTGTAAACAATGGGGGCAATATTAAAAATATGTTAATACCATTGGCTGTATTAATTGAAATTAAGATAATTAGCCATATTAAATTAGTTTCATTAGTTATAAAAATTTAAAATTTTCCTTTACATTTTCTTGATATATCGTTACAATGTTATAAAAAATAACATCATTAGTTATTATTTTTAAGTAATTTTGATGGTACATATAATTAATATTATAAATAATTATTATTTAGCCACAAGAATAAATTTTACATAGTTTCATCTAGTACTATTCTTTACAGTATGGACATATGGAATCAAATAAAGAAAATATATTCTGATACATCCATCTAGTATGCATGTTACAAATGACTAGTGTTACCGATATCTATATTACAAGTTTCAATGATACGAATTCATATAATTCTGATTTTCAAATGTCCATTTCCACCCCTTTATATCCCATTGTGTTCCCCTGATAAGTTCTACTCGCTCTTGGTCCACCTAACTGGCCTGACCTGAGTGTGACCATGTTTTAAACAGTGAGTCTAGAATAATCGTTTCTTATCACCATGAAACAGACATCACTACAAAAATGATTTTTTTTCTTGCTATTTTGAGGCCTAGTTCATATAATAAACTTTCTCTAGAATTGGTCTCAAATACTAAATTGTTCTTTGTTTTGGTAGTCACAATTTCAAGACATGGTTCTTTTTAAGCAAATTATCTAAGGAAATCTTTTCACTTTCATGAGTGGTTAAGACAACCATTGATGAAATTTTTTAGAAACAGACATCCATCCAGTATCCATGTTAGAAATGACTAGTGTTATGGATATCTATATTACAAGTTTTATTGGATACAAATTCTTATAATTTTGATTTTTAAACGTCCATTTCCAACCTTTTATATCCAACGTGTTCCCCTGACAAGTTCTATTTGCTCTCGGTCCACCTTATTGGCTTGATCTGAGCGTGACTATGTTATAGACAGTGAGTCTCGAATAACTGTCCCTTATCATCATGAAACAAACCAGTACAAAAATGATTTTTTTTCTTGCTATTTAAGGTCTAGTTCATATAGTAAACCTTCTCTAGAATGTTTTGCTGGTCTCAATTTCTAGACATTTTTCTCCTAAGGAATACAAATGTTTTAATAGTGCTAATTTCAAGACATGGTTCTTTTAAGCAAATTATCTAAGGAAATCTTTCCACTTTCATGAGTGGTTAAGACAATCATCAGTGAAATTTTTTAGAGATGGTCCACTTAATCCAATGATCCTCAAAAATTAGCAATTTCTAAGGACCATTATTACCTTAAGAAAATCACTCCTCCCTAGTATAGAAATGGTTTTCATCAATGCTAGTAAATTTACACTGGCTGTTTATAAAGAACAGACACCATGACAGTTATTTAAATGTATATCTACTGGCGGTTATTTAAGATTACCACTAGCAAAAATCATATATTGCACTACCAGTAGACTTAAAAAGAACCGCCAGGTGTAAATATATGATATGTACACACAAGGGTAAGATTTGAGCTCCAAAAATACCTAGTACACATATGGAGCCGATAAAAAAAAAGTGCATTTTTTAAGGCTGGTGCACCACTACAAATAAAAAAAATCAATTTTTTTCGAACTTTTCTAAAAATGATTTGAGATGGAGAAATGATCTAAAATGAAAATTGTAGTCTCAAAAAAAGATATGCAACTACCACCATTATATTAATTTTCATTTGAAATCATTTAGGTTCTAGAAATTATGTTTTTATTAATGGTTTTGAAATTCATGATTTTATATTTTCAAATGACCTTTGATAGCCTTAAAAATGACCTAAACTTGAGTTTTAGTACTCAAAGAGATCTTTCTATGAAAATCTGCAAATGTTAGAATAACGAATTTTGACTAGCCTTAAAAATTGTTTGTAGAATGGGAATGTATCTAGTGCAAACCAACTTTCTAAAAATCATTGGACAAACTATGGCTTAAAAAAAGTTTTTAAATTCACAAAAAAAAATCACACATGATATGATGAAGCGAAGACAAACGAACTCGAGTTTAGACAAGATACATGTGTGATTTTTTTGGTGAATTTAGATGATTTTTTGCCGTAGTTTGTATGGATTTTCATGGGAAGTTGAATTGCACTAGATACATTTCCTTGTATAATGGTGTGGAAAGATTGTAAAAGCTCGCCCTCGCTAGAGCAATCAGCAGTTGTAGTGCCTTCAAGTTGAGATTGTTTTGGAGCTACAAGTAACTGGCTGACACCACTGCGGGTGCCCTTATGGGTTCCTGGAAAACATGAAGCTGCATGTAGAGACGACGGGCTTGCAGATGAACCAATTAAACTCGGCTCTGGTTTGGATCAGATATCGACGACCTAGTGATGTAGCAACTGTTCTATCATCTTCTAGGATCGTGATGATCAGTTGCTTCCAATGTTATCTACACATAATCAAGCCTTCCCTGCATTCCTCTGTTCGCGCTTGGCTTCATTTTGTTAGTCTTTCCCTTGTACCAAATGTTATCTGCATGCTGCGTACGTACGCAAGCGTAGTATCCGGTAATAGATATGGCGGAGTATCCACACAGTCCACAGGCGAGATCTCTCCGGGCTCCGGCTATGCAAATCCATCATCCAAATATAGCGGCAGGACATATGCTGTAGCTAGGCCGGCCATGCACCGTACCGACACACTACTGGCTCGATCGAGCTCCAAATGATTCATCCATATCCGTCCTGACCACCGCCGACCGAGTGGCCGCGCACGTATGGAACACTGCAGCTAGCCCGGCGGTCGGCGCACGGCGGAAGGCGCCAAAGTCCCGGCAACGGAACCACGCGGAGAGAGACCACATCACCCACCGATGACGACCGTACCGATGATGGATCGATCGGCGTGGCAGCGTGGCGGCGTGGACGGCGGCGAATTCTTTAGCCCAGCGGACACGGGAATCCAATCTGAGGCCGCATGGTGCCTTGTGGCACTTGGCAGCTAGCCTTACGACGACTAAACCCCCGGCAACAGGTTTATATATGCGTTCCAGTACCCAGAGTGCACAGTGCCCGTGTGGGCTGGGCTACACAGTTGGGCAGTAGGGAACCATGGCTGCCGCCCTTGCCGGGGCCGGGGCTAGGCGTCAGGGGCCGCGCGCGCGAAGGGCTGGTCTCCGCGGTGCGAAGTGGCGCGTGGTGCGCACTTGGCACTTGCATGCGCAGCTGTCTCCGATCGAGCTCACTGGCCCTGCCTGGTCGCGTGCCAGTCGTCGGTGGGACTCCACATCCGCGGCTGCGGCACGCGCGGTCGGCGTCGCCTGCCGCGGCCCGCTCCGCTGCCTAACCATGTGCGCCCGCCCGCGCCGACCCGGTTGATGCCCTTGGCCTTGGCGCGCGCCTAAGGGCCGTGGTGCCAATCGTCCCAGGACATCGACGCGGCTACCGGGCTCCCGCGCGTGCTTGGCTCTGCATCGATCGATCGTGCTCGTGCAATGCCAGCGCCGCCGTGCGCCGGCATAAAACGAAAGCTGTGAGGACGGGGATGGATGACTTGTGACCGACCCAGCTGAGTTTTACCAGCAGGACCGCCGTACGTGCACGCGCGCGGCTGATCCGTGAAAGCGAGATCGTCGTCGCCACGCTACGCGAGGGGATATGAATTTCTCGTCCGTTGACTTGACCTCGGTGGACATGGAAAAGCACGGTACGTAGCATAGCTGATGCACCACGATGTCGAGTCGAGGGAGACCCAGACCCGGAGGCTCATTACGTCCCATCCGTCCCATAGAGTATGTCGTCCGGAAAGCGTGTTTGTGAGGGGGACACGGTTTTCCAACGACAAAGTCCATAGGACAGAGGGAGTACGGGCTTCTACACTAGGCCAACCCCAGCAGTTCCAAGTTCCAACGTCCAGTCCTCCACATCTGCGTTGAAATTTGAATGTCCAAATTGGCTAGTAGAACGGTCCTCCCTCCATATTCATATTAGTTGACGTTTTGGACAAGGACACGGTCTCCAAGATCTAACTTTATCCATCATTTTTTATTAAAATATATAAGAACAAATAAAAATAAAATTATTTTTATAAAAATAGGCTTCAAGGTGAATCTATACATATAAGTTCCATCTTTTCAAACTAAATATTTTAAAAGTTATTGCTAGTTTATATTCCCAATGTTTGACTCAAACCCTGTCCAAAACGTCAACTAATATGAGTATGGAGTAGTACGGTACTAACTAGTAACTGCACAGTTGCTTCCATTTACAATCAGCAGAAGCTTCTCTGGTCAAACTAAAAAGATCGATGCTTGTTCCGACGCGACGGACAGCAGAAGCTTCTCTGGTCAATTGCACGATGGGAGGCCGAGTCGAGGACCATGGGAATAATCTCTACTGGAACAGTGGAAGACAAGCTGAGGGAGGCACACTCCAAAAGCTCCAAAGCAAAGGTCACTTTTAATTTCCTGGTCCTGGGCAGGGCAGACTGATAGTAGTTTTCCCATCTACTAGATCACTAGATGTCATAAAAGTTCGTACACTTTTTTGACAAGTCACGATACAGTGCAAATAGACCCTCGTATACTTATCTACCTCCAAAAACTCAATCAATAGGTTACTATCATAGACGTCTTACCATCGACGGATCGTCTATCACATACCTTTGAGAAAAATAGTATTGTTAGACCTTAATAAGTCAAAGAAAATATGAGTACCTGCAGCAAATCAAGGACTTAAATACAACTGAATAAGTAACCTAATAAATATTTGATTTACGCTCAATTTGCTAAAGCATGTACTAAGTCTAATAAAATTAATGTACCGTGTATATATTTCGTACGTAAGTGGTGAACGTGAATTCTAAGGTGGATAAGTGCATGCCTCGTTTATAATGGGCATACTGAACACATTATAGGGCTTTTGATGATCATCTAAAGCTACTACCTTCATTTCAAATTATACGACGTTTGACTTCTTCAACCCTAAGTTTGACCACTCATCTTATTCAAAAAATTTGTGCAAAAATAGTCAAATTTAAGTCATTTGTGGAGAACTTTCATTGATAAAGCAAGTCACGACAAAAGAAATAATATTTTATAAAAAAATTGAATAAGACGAGTGGTCAAACTTGAGGTTGAAAAAGTAAGTTTTATAAATTGGGATGGAGGAAGTAAAGTTTAAGTGAATAATTAAAGTTCAGTTAGGCTAATGTAGTAATGTTTAGGTGGCCATAAATTTTAGTCCAATGCTGCTTGGATATATGGACTAAACATAAGTAGGCGTTTTTTGGACAAAAACTCATTTATAACTTGTATGTGGTCCATATTTATTCGCATCTGCCAACTAATAAACTAATTACTAGTTGGGTCGAAAACTAATAGTTATAGTTTGTATTTACTTCTTTTGTTCTATTAATTTTTAATATGTATCTAGACATTGTATATTTAAATATATATCAAAAGCATCTAAAACCCTAAACATCTTATAAATTGGAATGTATGATTTGTTCACTTGTTTGATACCTAGGACTAAAGTTTTAGTATCAAACCGACCCTTACATCGTCACTGGTAATTTTTCCTGACATGAAGAGCGTACTAGTTTTCAAATTTCCCTTTTAAATGTTAGCATCTGATAACATTATATTTAAAGATATACTTTAACAACTATTTTGTGTCTTTTTATACTATGTTGCCAATTAGTAGAAAACCATGTCTTTCAGAAGACATGGGAAATAGGAATATGTTAGTGTGCGCATCTTCTGTTTACCGCCGCAGAAGTCTGGTCGTTCTTCATCGCTGTCTAGTTTGGACTTTGGACTGTCCCATCTGCAAAACACACTGTGCGCTGCTAGTTTGAACTGACCCATATGCATATGCAATCCGACGACTTGATTTATGGATGGTCGAGAGGAAGGGAGGAAGAAGAACGAAAACCCGGAAAAAATGAATGCAGAGATTTGGATGGCATCATTATTGTTCACTTTGATGGGCTACTCAAGAAAGAAAGAAAACGGAGAACCTCTATTTTCAACAAATGACTCGTCATTGCTAGTTTGGCTTTTCCTCTTTTTTTGAGGAATAGTTTGGCTTTTCCTAATCAAGGAGGATATTCCACAGTTTACTTGCTTGCCAGATTAGTGGCTAATTTTAAAGTTTCTTGTTTTATTCTTAACCTGGTGTCTGAGGTCAAGCTTTCCTTTTGATTTTGTGTTTTCTTGTGGAGGTCGGTGTTAAATTCCTGCTCCTGCAAGGTGTCTTTTTGTGCGCTTGGCTTTGTCCAGGTGTGGAGTCGTGTGCCTTGTAGATGAATGATCTTTTCCTTTCCTCTGCTGTCCTTGTCGCCGTTATTTTTACTCCAAATATTTGTGACGGGCCTTCACGTTGCCGATTCTTCTCCCTGACAAAGCGAGCTTTGGTTTTCAAGTGCCTTCCCTGTCTTCTGTTAAGCATGTCTTTCGGAGAGAACTAGCTCTAGCTAAGCTAAGAGTTAAGTCAATTTTAGCTTACCAGTTAGATCAATAGCTAGAAGCCTTTGTGTAATCTTCTTAATTTTCTTTATTTCCTTCTTTGTCACATGAGGAGGCATTGTAAATTGTACTCGTGTTTTTTTAATAAATTTCAGTAGGGGGCGACCCCTCCTGTTCCATCAAAAAAAAAGTTTTGAATTCAAAATCTGCGCTTACCACATGATATTTTTCGGAAGACTACTCTAGTACTCTTCTACGCATGCGTGGACAAAAGTAAAGCTCTGTTTGGTTTGAGAAGCTATTTAGTAGTGCCACTATAGAGACTATTTAGTAGACGGTTAACCATATTTGGTTCAAGAGGCTACTAGGGGCTACTGACTATTAATATAGCTAAAGAGAGAGAGGCATGAGCTATAATTTTGATCATCTCAACTATAGTGACACTAGATAATTGATTAGAAAATGAAACGTGTTTGTCCCTCTTGAGATTTTTAGAATGTAGGAGTATCTTTTTTTTTATCTATTACGACGACATTTATTATGGAGGATTTAAAAGAGTCTCCAATAGTGAGATTATTGCATTTATATTCCATAATTTTTTGCTTCTAAGCTCCAAACAGTTGCAATTTGTGTTACATAATGGAAACATAAGAATGATTTTGTGATTTCAAAACATCATTTTTTTTGACACACACTCTAATGCTTCCTTCGTTCCTCCGTTCCAAATTATAAGTCATTCTATCTTTTTAGAGAGTTAAAGCATCTCAAGTTTGACCAAATTATAGAGATAATTATAAAGATTTGTATCATCAAATTTGTATGCTATGAAAGTATAATTAATAAAAAATCTAATGATACTAATTTAGTATCATGAATGTTAATATTTTATTATAAAAATTTGGTTAAACTTAAGATGCTTTGATTCTTGAAGAAAGATGAAATGATTTATAATTTGTGGGATTAATAAAAAATGTATTTGGAGACACTATGATAATATAAGAAAATATATAGTTTCAATCAGAGAATATTATGTACGGAGTATAAAACAACCCTAGTTCGATATATGTCTCCTTCAATCCATCTATCACATCAGGCATCAGCAGCAAATCCTTGAAGAGCGGGAATGGTTCCAACCACGTCGGCGTCGCCGGAAAGCCATCGTCCCTACCACCGCCGGTGTTTCTCTCCGCCATGCACCCAACTGAGATCAGGTTTCTGTCGCTGGCAATCATGCCGTGCTCTGAGCTCTACCGTACCCTCGCCTCGTCCGTATCCACCAACCACACAAGCGGGGGGGGGGCGCTCGCCCGAGTGTGTGACGCACGTTCCCCTGAGATTACCGGCCGCGCTGTCGCCGGTGCGCCTCCTCAGATGCGGGAAGGGCCGCGCGCGCGGTTGGTCTGACCGCCCATGCAAGCAGGGAGCAGCTAGCTAGCCTTGCTAGGACGACGCAGGCATGTGAGAGGAGAAGAGGCAGCATTGTTACGCCGTCGCATGATGGGAAGCTCAAGCCAGGAGGACACTACTTGCCTGCCTGTCGTCCATGCAGAGCTCCACGTCCCATTGGTCCATCTGTGAACGTAAACAGCCAGCTCGATACTGCTAAGCACCAAGAGGCAATGTTGTTGCAGGTTTGTTGGATTGGATCTCCTGCAGATCTCCCTTGTGGATAGATACAAGATTAATATTTCATTTCCAGCTGCCAGATAGTACTATATTAAACTGTATTCTTTAATAAAAAATTATAAAGGTGTTTGGGACTGCTTCATAAACTCCACCATAGAGCAGCTTCATAAATATACATAGAATTTGTGGAGCTCCCCTTTAGATGCTCTCACAACTCCATCTTTTTTGGAGCTGCGTACGTTGAGCTGAAAACGTTTGACTAAAAACATAGAGTAGAGCTAAAAAAATATAGAGCGGAGCAGTCCTAAACACACCCATATACTCCCTCTGTCCCAGAATTATAGTCATTTTAGATGTGCGTGCAACAAATTTGACTTGATTTATAGAAAATATGTGCAATGTTTATATCTCCAAATAAATTTGTTTCTCGAGAAGTGAAAGCGACAAGAATTCTGGGATGATCCTCCATCCTAAATTGTAAGTCATTACAAGAATCTTGGAGACTCAAAGTATTTAATATTTGACCAAAATTATAGAGAAAAGTACAAACATTTATGACATCAAATAAGTATATTATGAAAATATAATTAGTGAAGAATCTAATGATACTTATTTGATATCATAAATTTTATTATTTTGTTATATAAATTTGGTCAAACTTGAAATGCTTTAACTCTCTAAGATTTTTAGAATGGCTTACAAATTTAGGATGGAGGGAATAGTAGTTATTAGTTGAGAAAATTTGCACTGTTTCATTCAATTCTACTCAAACTCACTAGATAGTCAAACAGAGAACCTGTTATAAAAGAGCGCAATTCAGATTTAAACCAAGTAAATGTTTCTTTACTTTAACTAAGTTCATAGAAATAATATCAAGATTTATGGTTATATAAATGCCCATTTTGGTCTGAATACTGCAAGTTACAATGAACTTAATATTGTCTGAACATTGAAGACGGCATACTGTTTGCACTTCAAAGAGAAATTGCTTACTAATTTTCCATTGATGGAAAAAAGGCAAGAGAAAACCGAAAACGAGCAAAGAAAGGCAACAGATTGTTGATCTTGTTTGATGAGGACATCACTCCTTTGGATACAACCACTGATCCTTCTACTACTATACCGCAAGGGCCAATGACCCGAGCTCGAATGCGACAACTAAAATTACAGGTGAGTTCGTTCTTAAGCGATCCGTTTCATACTTTTGAGAATAGATTGCTACCTAATGATGTTATATTTCTTAGGAACAGTGGAGAGGGTCATGAGGAACTTGAAGGAAGGTGTGGAGGCGAGGAAGACCAGCTAGGACGTGCAACACAAGCCGGAGGTCCTGTCCAACACGATTTCGAGTCTACCTTGGCCTACAGGACCAGTCTGTCTTGAGACCAGCGCCACGGACACATCCGGACTCCGTTTTCGATGGTCCAGCCACGGTTGGAAAGATAATTTGATAAGAAAGCCAATGCAACTGGTCTCACGTCAAAATTCCTTCGGGATCAACGATCAATGGGAATTATCGAAATAAGTCAGCATCCAGAACCGTCGGTCTTTGCGTCACCTTTATTTGGTCCGTTGGGCCGTGTATCGTCTTGAGCCCATTAGGGGGTGCGGCCCAGGGTAGGCGACGACCCTAAGACCTTTATAATCATTAGTCGCCGCCGTCGTTAGGGTTTGGGTTTTGCTTAAGATTATTCTATCCATTGACAATCGCCGTTCGTCGGTTTGTGGAACCCCAACTTGAGAACTTAATCATTCATCTGCACTTTGTCCCAACTTTTCGATTTGCGTTCTTTTTCGAAGTTCTTGCTTGTGTTCTTCGTTTTGCAGGCACGGATTAGCCTTCTTAGTGAGGTCAACCGGTTGGTGACACGGTTGATAACCTGAGGAATCGTGGTGCTAAGGTTGCAGGGTTCGGGTCTTTTGATCTGAAGCCGGATCGGTGTGTCGCGTTCCACTCAAAACGAGAGCTATCCTGGACCTAACGGAAGATCGGGAATCACGTCCCCATCAAGTGGTATTCAGAGCTTAAGGTATACCGTCAGGTTCGAAGTTATCCCTTAGTTCGTGTTTTGTTTTCATCCCATAGTCCACGGCCATATTTGTTTCCTGTCCTACAACCTCTCCGCGCCATAGCCTTTGCATATTTCGGTTTTAGAGTTCGTAGTGTTGACTTTGTGTCCAGGTTGAGATCTTGTTGCTGGTTAGGTTGTGTTAGAGTTCATTGTGTGTGTTTATCTCAATCGTATCTACCATATCCACTGTCCCCAAACAACAAGTCGAAGCCACCACATTACTCGACTTGCCCCTGCTAGCCGCCTTGTGTGATATCTCGCCGCGCGCTAACCCTAGATAGGTTGCCAGCCGCTGTTATTTCGCCTGCATCGCAGCTCTCCTTACATCATCTGGTGAATACCTGTGATCGGTGTTGGAGTTTAGGGACGCTTTGCCCTAACTGCCGCCGCCGTGTTGTGCCTTGCAGCAAACATAACTTGAGGTACCTTCGGTAAAATAGGCATAACTTTTCGCTCGTTTATCAGAAAAATCTAAAAAAATTCAGCAGCTTCTTGACACCATTATGAGGGGACCCAAACTCGCCTACGGCCTGTTTGGTTTCATCAAAATTGCCAAAAAAATTCGAGAAAATAAAAAAAATTTGTCAAGGTTTCTGCACGCTTTTCAGAGAACGTGCTGAATTTCTGTAGACCACATTCCACCTCAGTTGGAGGTGCCAATTTTTGTGGTTACATCTTTTGTGATCCTTGTTCAGAGAAAAATATAAAAAAAATAGTGAAAAAATAAAAAAGTTTGATTTCTACTAGTGCCTTTTGCAAAAATCCAAGGAAAATTCAGAAAAAGGAAAAATCCGAGCTCTTGGCAAAGTGAGCGTGTGCTGTCTAGTGTCTTTAGCTAGTTGTTTCGTGTGCTCTTATCATCCATCATATTTATTTCTCCACCTTGTTCCTCACACAACTGGGACTTGCAGCACTTTAGACCAGCAACGAAAAAGAGTACTTAGTACTATAATTCAGTATTACTATCATTCTTATCGACTTTGTGTGCCACATATACATATTATTCTCCTTTTTGTGCCTTCCAAGCTTCACATATTCTTCAGATCAGTACAAAAAAGGACCCTTGCAATCACGGTGCCGCATCTCTACAGGTATCACAACCGTCCACCGAGTGTTACCATCCGCTGCTTGCATTTGTAAGAACGTCGGTAAGAACTTGGTAAGACGCCTAGTGAGGGTGTGATTCCACCAAGTAACCCATAAACAGTTGTTAGGGATTTTCTTTGACAACTAACCATGCTAGACAACGTTCTGTTTTGTCTAGTCGGGCTTGCAGGAATTTAAGGATATGATGCTTGCCAGATGGAAAAGCTAGTGAAGAAAGTTAAAGAACTCAACTATTACGTTGAGGGGTGTGGACAAGCGACCGTCCACACTATCAGGGAAGGTTCAAGAGCTCGAGAACAATGCCAACGACGATTTCGATTTCGGCCAAGTGCTTGAAGAAGATAAAGTCTACAACCCTGATGGTAGCCTTGATGAAAGGTCCACAAATGAGAATAAACTACGTCGACGGCTAGAATATAATGTAACAGGTATGGGGAGGAAATCGAGGGTGACGCAATGAAGGTAAAGATGATCCTTTTGCTGAGGTAAAATTTACCATACCTTCTTTTCATGGCAAATATGACGCTGAGGAATATCTTGATTGGGAGATGACAGAAGAACAAAAGTTTGAGTCCCATGGAGTGCCTGGTTGCTATAAGGTTAGACATGCCACTAGTGAATTTAAAGATTTTGCTATAATCTGGTGGCAAACTTTAGATCCAAAACCTTTATCATGGGACGGGTTAAAAACAGCAATGCGTGATAGATTTGTACCCCCTTCTTACAAACGTGATTTACGAAAAAAATTACAACGTTTAGAGCAGGGAGACATGTCTGTTCAAGAATATTTTGCTGAGCTTCAAAAGGGTATGTTGCGTTGTGGTATAGAGGAGGATTCTGAGGATAAAATTTGTCATTTTTATGGTGGTTTGAGATGTGAAATTTAGGATATCGTTGATTATAAAGATTTTAATACTACCAACCAGTTGTTCCAGCTTGCTATGCTTGCAGAGAAGGAATTGCAGGGACGACAACAGCTTCAGAAGGGTAGAAACTACAGCAGCCCCTTCACACCCAAGACGACAACGTTTTAGGCCCCCAAGTCCTCGGGAGCATCTCCATCAACTCCAAAGAACGGCGTGCAAAACAGCTCCATCGCGTCTACTCCTTCAAATTTGGTAAACCTCGTTTGCAGGAACCGCCGAAGAGTGCTTCTTCGATAGCTTCCACCAGACGCTCTTCATCTATTCAGTGCCATCGCTGCTATGGAATTGGTCATGTCGCTAGGGACTGCCCTAGCAAGCGGGCATATATTGCTACAGATGATGGAGGTTATGTGAGCACTTCTGATGTGGAGGATGAAATTGAAGAACAGCCCACCTCCGATGCAGAATTGTCTTTGAGCATTGACGATGCTGGTCACCAGCGCACAATCATTGTGCAACGGGTTCTTAGTACACAGTTGGAGAAGGCAGAATAGTTGCAGCGCCACAACTTGTTCTAGATTTTATTTGTCATCAAGGACCGACGTGCACGGGTCATCAATGATGGAGGGAGCTGCAACAATCTGGTGAGTTCTGATTTAGTTAAGAAGCTTGACTTGCCAACTCGTCCACATCGACATCCGTACCATATTCAGTGGCTAAACGACTCGAGGTAAGGCCAAGGTAATGTAAACAAAGACGCGCGTACACTTCTTCCTTGGTACATATTCTGATTTTGTAGATTGTGATGTGGTCCGTATGCAAGCTTGTTCTCTTTTATTGGGTAGGCCTTAGGAATTTGATAATGATGCGATCCACCATGGAAGAAGCAATAAATATACTTTTATGCATAAAGGCAAAAATATTACTTTGGTACCTATGACCCCTGCTCAAATTGTTCAAGCCGATAGAGAGCGAGTTTCTTTGAGAATGAAAATAAACAAACTTCTACACCGATAAGCGACAAGTAGCTAAATTGAAACATCTGTTATGCTTGCAAATAAATCTGATCTTGCTCAAATCGATGATATATGTTATGCTTTGGTATGCAAAGATGCTTTATTTTCAATTGATGATATGGCTAGCGCTTTGCCACCCTCCGTCACTAACCTTTTGCGGGGAGTATGAGGACATTTTTTTCTTGCTGAGGTACCTCCCGGACTTCCACCCATTCGAGGGATCGAGCACCGGATCGACTTAATTCCGGAGCGAACACGCCAAACCGAGCTGCCTATCGTGCCAATCTTGAGGAGACTAAGGAGATTCAGCGCCAAGTCTAAGATCTATTGGACCGCGGGTATGTACGTGAGAGCCTTAGTCCTTGTCTTGTTCGATCATTTTGGTTCCAAAAAAAAGATGGGAGTTGGCGCATGTGTGTAGATTGTCGGGCTATTAATAATATAACCATATGGTACCGTCATCCTATTCCGAGACTTGATGACCTGCTAGATGAGTTAAGGGGTTCTATGATTTTTTCTAAGGTAGACTTGAGAAGTGGGTACCACCAGATAAGAATGAAACTAGGTGATGAATAGAAAACTGCTTTTAAAACTAAGTTTGGCTTGTATGAGTGGTTAGTAATGCCTTTTGGGTTAACTAATGCACCTAGCACTTTCATGAGATTAATGAACGAGGTTTTACATCCTTTCATTGGCAAATTTGTTGTGGTATACTTCGATGATATCTTGATATACAGACAAGTCTTTACATGATCACCTTAATCATCTCCGCATCTTTGTTTTTTGATGTTTTTGCGGGCTGCGCGCTTATTTGGTAACCTTGAGAAGTGCACTTTTTGCACCGAACGAGTCTCGTTTCTTGGCTATGTTGTGACTTCGCAGGGAATTGAGGTAGATGAAGCCAAGGTGCAAGCAATACGGAGCTGGCCTACGCCCACAACTGTGACACAAGTGCGAAGTTTTCATAGACTTGCTGGATTTTACAGCCGCTTTGTTAGAGATTTCAGCACCATTGCAGCCCCACTAAATGAGTTGACGAAGAAGGGTGTTGCTTTCCACTGGGGAGAAGAACAAGAAGCGTCCTTTGCTCTTTTGAAAGACAAACTTACGAACGCGCCGCTGCTATAACTTCCTGATTTTGGTAAGACTTTTGAGCTTGAATGTGATGCCAGCGGAGTTGGCATTGTGTCTTTTCGATGCAAGAAGGTAAACCTGTTGCTTATTTTAGTGAAAAATTGAATGGGCATATACTTAATTATTCCACGTATGATAAAGAATTATATGCTCTTGTTCGATCATTAGGTACGTGGCAACATTATTTATGGCCTAAAGAGTTTGTTATTCACTCTGATCATGAATCACTAAAACATCTTAGAACCCAAAATAAATTGAATTGTTGACATGCTAAGTGGGCTGAATTTATAGAGTCTTTTCCTTATATTATCAAACACAAGAAAGGGAAGGATAATATTATTGCTGATGCTTTGTCTAGAAGATATGCTACGCTGTCCCAACTTGATTGTCGTATCTTTGGGCTTGAAACAATAAAAGAACAATATACTCGTGATGCTGAATATAAAGGTGTGATAGACCATTGTAAAGAGGGACATACATGGAACAAATACGTTCTAAAAGATGGATTTTTGTTTAGAGCTAACCGCCTATGCATTCCAGTTGGTTCCGTTCGTCTTTTGTTGTTGCAGGAAGCACATGGAGGCGATTGATGGGGCATTTTGGAGCTAAGAAAACCGAGGAGGTCTTTGTCTACACATTTTTTTGGCCACACATGAGGCGTGGCGTAGAGCGGTTCGTGGCTCGGTGCACTACATGTCAAAAAGCTAAGTCGCAGTTGAACCCACATGGTTTGTATATGCCTCTTCCTGTTCCTTCTATTCCTTGGGCTGATATATCTATGGATTTTGTTTTGGGATTGCCACGGACTAAGAGGGGGAGAGATAGTGTTTTTGTGGTGGTTGATCATTTTTCTAAGATGGCACATTTTATTCCTTGTCATAAAAGTAACGATGCTGTGCATATTGCTGATTTATTCTTTCAAGAAATCATTCGCTTGCATGGTATGCCTTCTACTATTGTTTCAGATCGTGATGCAAAATTTTTGGGTCACTTCTGGCGCACTTTGTGGAACAAATTGGGAACAAAGTTACTATTTTCCACCACTTGTCATCCCCAAACTGATGGTCAAACTGAGGTAGTGAATCGTACATTGTCCACCATGTTGAGAGCAATTTTGAAGCATAATCTAAAGATGTGGGAGGGGTGTTTGCCACATGTGGAGTTTGCATACAATCGAACTGAACACTCTACCACTAAGGTAAGTCCTTTTCAGGTAGTGTATGGATTTAACCCTCGTGCTCCCATTGATCTTTTGCCTTTACCTACCACTAAGAGAACACATAAGGATGCTAAAGCACGTGCTGAATTTATTTTTAAGTTGCATGAAACAACTAAGGCCAACATTGAAAAAATGAATAAAAAGTATAAAATTACGGGTAGTGAAGGTAGAAAAGAAGTTAAACTTGAACCGGGTGATTTAGTTTGGTTGCATTTGAGAAAATATAGATTTCTAGAGCTACGTAAGTCTAAATTAATGCCAAGAGCTGCTGGTCCTTACAAGATTATAAAGAAAATAAATGGCAATGCATATACGCTTGAGTTGCCACCCGAGTTCGAGGTTAGTCCTACATTTAACATTGCAGATTTGAAGCCATACTTGGGCGAAGAAGATGAGCTTGAGTCGAGGACGACTCCATTTCAAGAGGGGGAGGATGATGAGGACATCACTCCTTTGGATACAACCACTGATCCTTCTACTACTATACCGCAAGGGCCAATGACCCGAGCTCGAATGCGACAACTAAAATTACAGGTGAGTTCGTTCTTAAGTGATCCGTTTCATACTTTTGAGAATAGATTGCTACCTAATGATGTTATATTACTTAGGAATAGTGGAGAGGGTCATGAGAAACTTGAAGGAAGGTGTGGAGGTGAGGAAGACCAGCTAGGACGTGCAACACAAGCCGGAGGTCCTGTCCAACATGATTTCGAGTCTACCTCGGCCTCCAGGACCAGTCTGTCTTGAGACCAGCGCCACGGACACATCCGGACTCCGTTTTCGATGGTTCAGCCACGGTTTGAAAGATAATTTGATAAGGAAGCCAATGCAACTGGTCTCACATCAAAATTCCTTCGAGATCAACGGGAATTGTCAAAATAAGTCAGCGTCCAGAATCTATCTAGGTGCTGCGTCACCTTTATTTGGTCCATTGGGCCGTGTATCGTCTTGAGCCCATTAGGGGGGGCGCGTCCAGGGTAGGCGACGACCCTAAGACCTTTATAATCATTAGTCGCCGCCGTCGTTAGGGTTTAGGTTTTGCTTAAGATTATTCTGTCCATTGACAGTCGCCGTTCGTCGGTTTGTGGAACCCCAACTTGAGAACTTAATCATTCATCTGCAGTTTGTCCCAACTTTCTGAGCTGCGCTCTTTTGAGTTCTTGCTTGTGTTTTTCGTTTCGCAGGCACAGATTAGCCTTCTTGGCGAGGTCAACCGGTTGGTGACACGGTTGATAACCTGAGGAATCGTGGTGCTAAGGTTGTAGGGTTCGGGTCTTTTGATCTGAAGCCAGATCGGTGTGTCGCGTTCCACTCAAAACGAGAGCTATCCTGGGCCTAATGGAAGATCAGGAATCACGTCCCCATCAGAGATGATTTTGAAATTGTTCAAGCTGATGATTCCGTAAGTGTTGCTGTTGCAGAGCCTGCTTATTGGGAATATGATGGTGTTGAGTGTTTCTCTGGCAGAATATGGGGGGAAGGTCCTGTAAATGTCTTCAACAGGGATCAACAGCCAATCCAAGCAGTCGGCTCTTACAGTAATTTTTAATGGATAATCCAATCGATGGCAACAAAGGAAAGTTGGGGCGTGGTTTTATGTCGGCCGACAAGTTGGAAGAGATAGATGTTGGTGATGGCGCTAAGCCAAGGCCGATGTATATTAGTGCGGGTTTAGATTAAGAATATAGATTAAAGTTGATAAACCTTCTGAAAGAGTTTAAAGATTATTTTGCTTGGGATTATACAGAGATGCCCAGATTGGATCATTCTATTGTTGAGCATCGATTGCCCATTAAACCCGGATATCGCCCTTACAAACAACCTCCATGGAAAATTTATAAAGAGGAGGTACTGGCCGATGTGAAAAAAGAAATTGAAAGATTATTAGAAGCGAGTTTCATTCGGCCATGTAGGTATGCAGAGTGGATCTCAAGCATAGTTTCAGTATACAAGAAGAATGGAAAAATGAGGGTTTGTATAGATTTCAGAGATCTTAATAAGGCCACACCAATGGACGGATACCCGATGCCGGTTGATGATTTACTAGTAGATGCGGCAGCTGGTTATGAGGTCATCAGCTTTATGGATGGGAATGCTGGTTATAACCAAATTTTTATGGCAATAGAGGATATTTCAAAGACAGCTTTCAGATGCCCTGGTCATATTGGTTTGTTCGAGTGGATTGTTATGACATTTGGATTAAAAAATACCGGTGCAACTTATCAGAAAGTCATGAATTATATTTTTCATGAGTTGATCGGTAAGATTGTGGAAATCTATATTGATGACGTGGTGGTCAAGTCTAGAAATCATGAAGGGCATTTAGCCGATTTAAAAAAGGCTCTGGAGTGCACTAGAAAACATGGTTTGAAAATGAATCCAAACAAGTGTGCTTTCGGAGTCTCGGCCGGTGAGTTTTTAGGATTTTTGGTTCATAAAGGAGGAATTGATGTTGGGAAGAAGAGCATGGAAGCAATAGACAAAGTTGTCCCTCCAACCAATCTTACAGAGTTACAATCATTACTTGGCAAGATTAATTTTATAAGAAGGTTTATATCCAATTTGTCAGAAAGAATCTTGCCTTTTTCTCCACTATTAAAGCTCAAGAAGGATCAAGTATTTGTATGGGGTGACATACAACAGAAGGCTTTTGATGAAATCAAGGAGTACATGAAGGCGCCACCTGTGCTGGTACCTCCACAACTTGACAAGCCTTTTAAACTGTATGTGGCGGCCGATAGCCTAACAATAGGATCGGCCCTCATGCAAGAATTTGAAGGAAAAGAGAGAGTAATAGCTTATCTTAGCCGAAAACTGTTAGATCCAGAAACAAGGTATTCCGCTATAGAGAAACTTTGCTTATGTATTTATTATTCATGTACCAAATTTCGGCACTACTTGTTGATGCCGAATGCGTGGTGATTTCTGAATTTGATGTAATAAAACACATGTTATCAATGCCGATTTTGAATGGAAGAATCGGCAAATGGATTTTAGCTTTATCAGAATTTGATTTAAGGTATGAATCGGCAAAAGCGGTAAAAGGTCAAATTATTGCTGATTTTATTACCCAACATCGTGATCTTTCTGTTGAAATGATGAGCATCGCACCTTGGGCTTTATTCTTTGATGGCTCATCCTATAACAAAGGCAGTGGTGCTGGTATCTTTCTGATTTCTCCACGAGGGGTAACTTTTGAATACGCCATTCCCATTGAATCTTATGTTACTAACAATCAAGCGAGTATGAGGCATTGTTTAAAGGACTTCAACTTCTTATAGAGATAAAAGCTGTTGCAATCGACATTTTTGGGGATTCTGAGTTAGTGATTAACCAGCTGACCGGCCAATATGAATGCAAAAACGACATATTGAGGGAATATTATGAAGAATGCCGAAGGCTTTTGAAAAGTTTTTAGGTAGTAACCTTGCATCATATCCCTAGAGAACATAACGAAGAAGCAAATAAGCTGGCTCAAGCTGCTTCTGGATACCGTGAGAATCAAAAGGTCTTTGCTATAGATGAGAATGTTTTCGGTATTGATTAAGTGGTTGATGATTGGAGAAATGAAATTGCTGATTATCTAAGGAATCCATCACAGAAAGTTTCCCGAAAACTCAGGTACAAGGCCCTCAAATTTGTGCTTCTTGATAATCAATTGTACTACAAATCCATAGATGGAGTACTGCTTAAATGCTTGGATCAAGAGAAGGCCAAAAAGATGATGTATGAAGTACATGAAGGATTATGTGGTGCGCATCAGTCAGCTTACAGGATGAAGTGGATAATTAGAAGAACTGGTTATTTTTGGCCAACCATGCTAGAGGATTGCTTTGAATATTATAAGGGGTGCCAAGATTGTCAAAGATTCGGCAATATTCAAAAAGCTCCAGCATCTGCTATGAACCCAATAATCAAGCCTTGGCCATTCAGAGGATGGGGTATAGATTTAGTTGGTCAGATTCATCCTCCATCCAGCAAGGGACATAAATTTGTGCTTTTGGCCACAGATTATTTTACCAAGTGGGTTGAAGCTATTTGTTTGAAGAAGGTTACATCAGATAATATGATCAGTTTTGTAAAAGAGCATATAATTTACAGGTTTGGGATCCCTCAAACTATAACGACTGATCAAGGGACTCAGTTTACTTCCTCGAAATTTTATGATTTTGCTGAGGACATGGGGATCAAGTTGTATAATTCTTCTCCTTATTATGCACAAGCCAATGGCCAAGCAGAGGCATCAAACAAGATTATGATTAAGATCATCCAGAAAAAGATTGATGAGAAACCGAGAAAATGGCATTTGGTTCTTAATGAAGCTTTGTGGGCTTACAGAATGGCTTGTCATGGATCTACTCGACGTCCCCCTATGAGTTGGTTTACGGGCATCATGCTGTATTGCCATGGGAGTTGCAGTCAGGTTCAAGACAAGTTATATTGCAAAAGGATTTGGGAAAAGAAGATTATAAAAATCTGATGATGGATGAATTGGAAGATTTACATCAAATTCATCTCAAGGCGTTGGAAAACATTGAGAAAAACAAGATGCGCGTTGCCAAGTATTATAACAAAAAGGTTAGAGTAAAGCAATTCACAGAAGGGGACCTGGTTTGGAAAGCTTTATTGCCGATTGGAACGAAAGACAAAGCATTCGGCAAATGATCTCTAAATTGGGAGGGACCTTTTTGGATATTAAGATGTGTACCTGGCAATGCATATATCTTAAAAACTTTGCTAGGAGAAGAGTTTACCAAAGCCATTAATGAAAGATTTCTCAAGAAATATTATCCCAGCATCGAGGTTGGTTCATGAAAGAGAGTCAAAATCCAACATGAATAGCCGATGAAGGAGCATCGCCTTTAGCTAAAACACTCCATAGGATTGGAGAATAGCCAACATGGTATGTGTCGCCTTTAGAACAAAAAAAAATATATAATAGAATGGATTATAAAGAGAAGTGGCTTTAGCGTTTTAGTCCGGTAGGTTTATTGGGAGAAGAGAAAGCTGAAGTACATTGAATAAGGATATTGGGTGACGCGTGAACATCGGTTGTTTCTACAAGAGCCAAGATCTAATCGGCTAAGGTGACGTCATGCATTCGGAAAGCATTCTTTGAAGTTACCCTGTTCGGGAAAATTCTAAAAGAAATCGCTTGGCATTCAAAAGAGAAATCACAAACAAGCATGTATCAAAAGATAGATTATTAACATTCAATTCATCCTGGTACAAACTACTCCTCAAACAGCTTGTTGAGGACAGATTGGGCCTGGGTGGACTGGGCAAGAGCAGCAGCATGGTCCTCATATTGCTCCAGACGATCGTCGATGTTCTCAATCTCTTCTGGGGACTCGCCAAGGAAACCGACTGGCTGGACAGAGTAGTCTTCACCAGTCTAAGAAGACAGCATCGCCAATCCTAAGGAGACGCCAAGATGCACACCATGGATGGCAGCTTGGTCGATACGGCCGTCCGCATCATCAAGGCGCGCCTCGGCGGTGTCCCCTTGGGCGTTCACTTTGTCGGCGACCTTATTTGCTGCCGTCTTCAGACGGTCATTCTCCGCGGAAAGAGCTGAATAAAAGGAAAACAAGTCAAATAAATAGGGAAATCAAGAAGAGAATCTGAGCAGGTTTGTCAAACCAGTAATGGCATCGCAGAGTTGCTTCCGTTGATCCTCCTATTCGGCTTGTTCAATGCCGAGTTGCTTGGAAACTTCGCCCAGTTCCCTCCGAGCCTCGTCCCTCTCCTTGCGAAAGGCGAGTGCCTCCTCGTGGGTATACAGGGGATCATCCTCCTCTGACAGCACCGGACCCCAAGGATTTGGGTCGTATGAATCTTCAGACGTGGAAGAGCCGGAAGAACTGGAAGAGCTGGAGGAACCGGAGATGTGCACAGGTTGATCGGAGGTGCCTGGTTGAGTTACCGTCATTGGAGGAAGAAGGTGCATCTGACTGGTAATGGCCCTCACCCTAGTAGATAAAAGAAAATCAAGATTGGAAAAGATGAACAGGGAGTAAAACCACAAGGGGGCAAAAGATCGATCTTTACCCATGGCGTTGGCGGCGCGGTGCACGACTTCCTTCTGCTTCCTCTTCAACAGGGCGCTTGCCGCGGTCATCACCATTCGCCATTGATGCCCTAGAATGCTAGGTCTTCATCTGAACTGACTTGGGTAGAGAGACGAGGAAGCGGAAACGAAGTGCTTGATTAGAGATATCGGTGAAGGCTGGAAGATGGTTTTATTTATAGGCCGAATGAGAAATCGTGGCGTATATCTCGGAGTAGAAGTTGGGAATACCAAGCGACATAAGGAGGTTTTCCTCTTGGGCCGTCGCCGGACTGGGCCGGATTCGGCTAGATTAAAAGTTACTGCTTCGAAGGAGATTCGGTTATATTCTTAATCGGGAGGTTAATGACATTCGGCTATATTTTCAATTAAATATAAAGGTGAAAAATAAATTATAACAAAGTTTGGCCAGGAAAGCAGAAGAAATCTGATCATTCAAGGACACAATATGCCACACTTAGATATGTTACAAGCCAACATTCTGCATGTTCAGAAAGTGTTTGATTGCATCTATAGCTTCAGTCTTTGTTCGATTGATATTGCTCAGCAGCTTCTTGTCATCATCTTCAGAGCTATGAATATTGGTGAGCCTTGTTTTGAGCTGTTGGTCTTCTTTGATGGTAACTACTATCTCTGTCTTGGCTGCTTCTATAGATTTTGGCAGATCAGCAATTTTATCTTTATGAGACTAAATCTTAGTATTCAAGTCTGCCAATTGAGCTTCCAGCCTAGCCTTGTCATTCTCCATAGCTTCCAGTTCAGGTCCCAACGTTGCCAAAGAATTTTTAGCAGTTTGGATCTAGAAGTGCAACTCTTTGGCTCTTTGCTTTTTCACAGTCCTATTATTCAGCAAAGTAGTTCTGGAAGCTATATTCCTACTTGCTCTCCTAACCGCACCAAAAAAATCATCAAAATGAGCTGCAGATTCTAAGGTGGCTTTGAGAGTGGGTGGAATTTCTTGATCAATAAGCTCAACAAGATCCCTTATTTGATCTGCATCTTGGACCAGGGTGTTTATGTCTTTATTCAACAAGAGAACTATGTCCTTCAGCCGAGCTTGATTTTCTGCTGATAGTTTCTGCTATGAGGTGGCTTCTTCACCTTTCTCACTAATATATTCATCAACGGTGAAGGAATAACTAGCAGTCAGATTGATGTCATCCTAAAAGGGGGAGAATTGTTGGCACTGAATAAATTTACTAAGGAATGGATAAAGCAAGATATTACCTTTTGGATAGGACTTTCATCAGGTTGAGCTTTGTCCTGGCTTGGTTGGTTAGTGTCAGAGGAGTGCTCGAAAGTGGGAGATGTTTGCTCAAATACAGCCTTATCTTCAAAGTTTTGTTGCTGTTGGAGGGGGCTTGACTGAATGCCAAGAGATGATGAGCTTGAAGCATGATGAGGAGAGGATTCTTCTGCCATTTTGTCCAAAATCTGATATGTTTCTAAGAATGCAGAATGGTGAAATATGAGTGCTATGGGTAAATCTGGTAGAAGAAAAGAAATAATTAGTTGAAAATTGCTACCAATGTGATCAATAGCTTCATAAGTTTCTACACCTTCAGCAGAAGTCTAGGGAAGATTTTCCACAGTTATTGAAACATTAACCGGTCTTAAAGAATTGACCTGTGGCTACAATAGAAGAAATGAGTACAAAGAAAAGCCAAGATTGTTACCAAATGAGGATTAAAGAAACCTATACCTTAGGGGGCAATTTGGTTTTGTTGGACCTTGGCTTCCTAGCTACAATGATGTCCTTACTTGGTCCAGTAAGAGCCTTTCTTTTGTTTTCCCCTCTTGAAGGTGCTGTACCCCAAGCTGCAGGAATTTTCATGAAAGCTGCCGGTTTGGAGCATTATGTCCCAAAGCAGGGTTAGGCCCAGCATAGTAGTATTGAACCACTTTGGAAGGGAGAGTAGGCTCAATAAGAGTTATGGGTACAAAGAGATTACCTCGCTATCAGAAGCAAATTGGGGTTACAGGTCTTGGCATAAAGGATGTACTGGTGTACTGAAGATATGAACACACCACTCTTGCCACCAGGAGACGAACAGAGGATGAGTAGCTTCTATTAATCCAAATGGGGAAGGTTCATACATTGGCAAATCCCATCCAAGCTCAAAGACTTTTATGGCTTCTATGTCATCTTTTATTTCTTCCCTGGGCCTTATGATTTTGGAGAAAAATAATCTTGGAGGCAATTGGCCGCATCCTAATTGTCTGGCTGCCATGTTTGTATTATAAAATTCATAAGTGGGACGTAGTAACCTCCCATGATAGAATTCTACCGGCAAAGTGCAAGGCTTGATGAAGGAATTGAAGACCTCTGTAGATATTTTGTCTGAGCAACCTGATGAGGACATCACTCCTTTGGATACAACCACTGATCCTTCTACTACTATACCGCAAGGGCCAATGACCCGAGCTCGAATGCGACAACTAAAATTACAGGTGAGTTCGGTCTTAAGCGATCCGTTTCATACTTTTGAGAATAGATTGCTACCTAATGATGTTATATTGCTTAGGAACAGTGGAGAGGGTCATGAGGAACTTGAAGGAAGGTGTGGAGGCGAGGAAGACCAGCTAGGACGTGCAACACAAGCCGGAGGTCCTGACCAACACGATTTCGAGTCTACCTCGGCCTCCAGGACCAGTCAGTCTTGAGACCAGTGCCACGGACACATCCGGACTCCGTTTTCGATGGTTCAGCCACGGTTGGAAAGATAATTTGATAAGGAAGCCAATGCAACTGGTCTCACATCAAAATTCCTTCGGAGTCAACGGAAATTGTCAAAATAAGTCAGCGTCCAGAATCTGTCCAGATGCTGTGTCACCTTTATTTGGTCCGTTGGGCCGTGTATCGTCTTGAGCCCATTAGGGGGGGCGCGTCCAGGGTAGGCGACGACCCTAAGACCTTTATAATCATTAGTCGCCGCCATCGTTAGGGTTTGGGTTTTGCTTAAGAATAATCTGTCCATTGACAGTCGCCGTTCAACGGTTTGTGGAACCCCAACTTGAGAACTTAATCATTCATCTGCATTTTGTCCCAACTTTCTGAGCTGCGTTCTTTCGAGTTCTTGTTTATGTTCTTCGTTTCACAGGCACGGATTAGCCTTCTTGGCGAGGTCAACCGGTTGGTGACACGGTTGATAACCTGAGGAATCGTGGTGCTAAGGTTGCAGGGTTCGGGTCTTTTGATCTGAAGCCGGATCGATGTGTCGCGTTCCAATCAAAACGAGAGCTACCCAGGACCTAACGGAAGATCGGGAATCACGTCCCCATCAAGTGGTATCAGAGCTTAAGGTATACCGTCAGGTTCGAAGTTATCCCTTAGTTCGTGTTTTGTTTCATCCTATAGTCCACATCCATATTTGTTTCCTGTCCTGCAACCTTTCCGTGCCATAGCATTTGCATATTTCGGTTTCAGAGTTCGTAGTGTTGACTTTGTGTCCGGGTTGAGATCTTGTTGCTGGTTAGGTTGTGTTAGAGTTCATTGTGTGTGTTTATCTCAATTGTATCTACCCTATCCACTGTGCCCAAACAACAAGTCGAAGCCACCACATTACTCGACTTGCCCCCGCTAGCCGCCTTGTGTGATATCTCGCCGCGCGCTAACCCTAGATAGGTTGCAAGCCGCGACTATTTCGCCTGCATCGCAGCTCTCCTTACATCATCTGGCGAATACCTGTGATCGGTGTTGGAGTTTAGGGACGCTTTGCCCTAACTGCCGCCGACGTGTTGTGCCTTGCAACAAACATAACTTGAGGTACCTTCGGTAAAACAGGCATAACTTTTCGCTCGTTTATCAGAAAAATCTGAAAAAAATTCAGCAGCTTCTTGACACTATTCTGAGGGGACCCAAACTCGCCTACGGCCTGTTTGGTTTCGTTAAAATTGCCAAAAAAATTTGAGAAAATAAAGAAAAAAATTATCAAGATTTCTGCATGCTTTTCAGAGAACGTGCTGAATTTCTGTAGACCACATTCCACCTCAGTTGGAGGTGCCAATTTTTGTGGTTACATCTTTTGTGATCCTAGTTCAGAGAAAAATATAAAAAAAATAGTAAAAAAATAAAAAAGTTTGATTTCTACTAGTGTCTTTTGCAAAAATCCGAGGAAAATTCAGCAAAAGGAAAAATCCGAGCTCTCGGCAAAGTGAGCGTGTGCTGTCTGGTGTCTTTAGCTAGTTGTTTCGTGTGCTCTTATCATCCATCATATTTGTTTCTCCACCTTGTTCCTCACACAACTAAGACTTGCAGCACTTTAGACCAGCAAGGAGAAAGAGTACTTAGGACTATAATTCAGCATTACTATATGTTTTTGATTTGTGTGCCATATATACTTATTATTCTCCTTTTGTGCCTTCCAAGCTCCACATATTCTTCAAATCAGTACAGAAAAAGGACCCTTGCAATCGCGGTGCCGCATCTCCATAGGTATCACAACCGTCCACCGAGTGTTACCATCCGCTGCTTGCATTTGTAAGAACGTCGGTAAGAACTTGGTAAGACGCCTAGTGAGGGTGTGATTCCACCAAGTAACCCACAAACAGTTGTTAGGGATTTTCTTTAACAACTAACCATGCCAGACGACGTTCCTATTTTGTCTAGTCAGTTGCAGGAATTTAAGGATATGATGCTTCAGCAGATGGAAAAGCTAGTGAAGGAAGTTAAAGAACTCAACTATTCTGTTGAGTGTGTGGACAAGCGACTGTCCACACTATCAGAGAAGGTTCAAGAGCTCGAGAACAATACCAACGACGATTTCAATTTCGGCCAAGTGCTTGAAGAAGATAAAGTCTACAACCCTGATGGTAGCCTTGATGAAAGGTCCACAAATGAGAATAAACTGCGTCGATGGCTCGAATATAACAGAACAGGTATGGGAGGAGGAAATCGAGTGCGACGCAATGAAGGTAAAGATGATCCTTTTGCTAAGGTAAAATTTACCATACCTTCTTTCCATGGCAAATATGACGCTGAGGAATATCTTGATTGGGAGATGACAGTAGAACAAAAGTTTGAGTCCCATGGAGTGCCTGGTTGCTATAAGGTTAGACATGCCACTAGTGAATTTAAAGATTTTGCTATAATCTGGTGGCAAACTTTAGATCCAAAACCTTTATCATGGGACGGGTTAAAAACAGCAATGCGTGATAGATTTGTACCCCCTTCTTACAAACGTGATTTACGAAAAAAATTGCAATGTTTAGAGCAGTGAGACATGTCTGTTCAAGAATATTTTGCTGAGCTTCAAAAGGGTATGTTGCGTTGTGGTATAGAGGAGGATTCTGAGGATAAAATTTATCGTTTTTATGGTGGTTTGAGACGTGAAATTCAGGATATCGTTGACTATAAAGATTTTAATACTACCAACCAGTTGTTCCAGCTTGCTATGCTTGCAGAGAAGGAATTGCAGGGACGACAAAAGCTTCAGAAGGGTAGAAACTACAGCAGCCCCTTCACACCCAAGACGACAACGTTTGAGGCCCCCAAGTCCTCGGGACCATCTCCATCAACTCCAGCAGCGAGCGTGCGAACAGCTCCATCCGCGTCTACTCCTTTAGCCGCTGGTAAACCTCTCTTGCAGGAACCGCCCAAGAGTGCTTCTTCGATAGCTTCCACCGGATGCTCTTCGTCTATTCAGTGCCATCGCTGCCATGGAATTGGTCATGTCGCCAGGGACTGCCCTAGCAAGCGGGCATATATTGCTACAGATGATGGAGGTTATGTGAGCACTTTCGACGTGGAGGATGAAATTGAAGAACAGCCCACCTCCGATGCAGAATTGTCTTTGAGCATTGACGATCTTTGGTCACCAGCGACAATCATTGTGCAACGGGTTCTTAGTACGATTGGAGACGGCGAATAGTTGCAGCGCCACAACTTGTTCTAGATTTTATTCGTCATCAAGGACCGGCGTGCACGGGTCATCATTGATGGAGGGAGCTGCAACAACTGGGTGAGTTCTGATTTAGTTAAGAAGCTTGACTTGCCAACTCGTCCACATCGACATCCGTACCATATTCGGTGGCTAAACGACTCGAGGTAAGGCCAAGGTAATGTAAAAACAAAGACGCGTACACTTCTCCCTTGGTACATATTCTGATTTTGTAGATTGTGATGTGGTCCCTATGCAAGCTTGTTCACTTTTATTGGGTAGGCCTTGGGAATTTGATAATGATGCGATCCACCATGGAAGAAGCAATAAATATACTTTTATGCATAAAGGCAAAAATATTACTTTGGTACCCATGACCCCCGCTCAAATTGTTCAAGCCGATAGAGAGCGAGTTCTTCGAGAATGAAAATAAACAAACTTCTACACGATAAGCGCAAGTAGCTAAATTGAAACATCCTGTTATGCTTGCAAATAAATCTGATCTTGCTCAAATCGATGATATATGTTATGCTTTGGTATGCAAAGATGCTTTATTTTCAATTGATGATATGGCTAGCGCTTTGCCACCCTTTGTCACTAACCTTTTGCGGGAGTGCGAGGACATTTTTTCCTGCCGAGGTACCTCCCGGACTTCCACCCATTCGAGGGATCGAGCACCGGATCGACTTAATTCCCCGGAGCGAACCACGCCAAACCGAGCTGCCTATCGTGCCAATCCCGAGGAGACTAAGGAGATTCAGCGCCAAGTCCAAGATCTCTTGGACCGCTGGTATGTACGTGAGAGCCTTAGTCCTTGTCTTGTTCAGTCATTTTGGTTCCAAAAAAGATGGGAGTTGGCGCATGTGTGTAGATTGTCGGGCTATTAATAATATAACCATAAGGTACCGTCATCCTATTCCGAGACTTGATGACATGCTAGATGAGTTAAGTGGTTCTATGATTTTTTCTAAGGTAGACTTGAGAAGTGGGTACCACCGGATAAGAATGAAAACTGGGTGATGAATGGAAAACCGCTTTTAAAACTAAGTTCGGCTTGTATGAGTGGTTAGTAGTGCCTTTTGGGTTAACTAATGCACCTAGCACTTTCATGAGATTAATGAACGAGGTTTTACGTCCTTTCATTGGCAAATTTGTTGTGGTATACTTCGATGATATCTTGATATACAGACAAGTCTTTACATGATCACCTTAATCATCTCCGTGCTGTTTTTTGATGTTTTTGCGGGGTGCGGCGCTTATTTGGTAACCTCGAGAAGTGCACTTTTTGCACCGAACGAGTCTCGTTTCTTGGCTATGTTGTGACTTCGCAGGGAATTGAGGTAGATGAAGCCAAGGTGCAAGCGATAAGGAGCTGGCCTACGCCCACAACTGTGACACAAGTGCGAAGTTTTCATGGACTTGCTGGATTTTACCGCCGCTTTGTCAGAGATTTCAGCACCATTGCAGCCCCACTAAATGAGTTGACGAAGAAGGGTGTTGCTTTCCACTGGGGAGAAGAACAAGAAGCGTCCTTTGCTCTTTTGAAGGACAAACTTACAAACGCACCGCTGCTACAACTTCCTGATTTTGGTAAGACTTTTGAGCTTGAATGTGATGCCAGCGGAGTTGGCATTGGTGCTGTTCTGATGCAAGAAGGTAAACCTGTTGCTTATTTTAGTGAAAAATTGAATGGGCCTGTACTTAATTATTCCACGTATGACAAAGAATTATATGCTCTTGTTCGATCATTAGGCACGTGGCAACATTATTTATGGCCTAAAGAGTTTGTTATTCACTCTGATCATGAATCACTAAAACATCTTAGAACTCAAAATAAATTAAACTGTCGACATGCTAAGTGGGCTGAATTTATAGTCTTTTCCTTACATTATCAAACACAAGAAAGGGAAGGATAATATTATTGCTGATGCTTTGTCTAGAAGATATGCTATGCTGTCCTAACTTGATTGTCGTATCTTTGGGCTTGAAACAATAGAAGAACAATATGCTCATGATGCTAAATATAAAGATGTGATAGACCATTGTAAAGAGGGACATACATGGAACAAATACGTTCTGAAAGATGGGTTTCTGTTTAGAGCTAACCGCCTATGCATTCCAGTTGGTTCCGTTTGTCTTTTGTTGTTGCAGGAAGCACATGGAGGCGGATTGATGGGGCATTTTGGAGCTAAGAAAACTGAGGAGGTGCTGTCTACACGTTTCTTTGGGCCACACATGAGACGTGACGTAGAGCGGTTCGTGGCTCGGTGCACTACATGTCAAAAAGCTAAGTCGCGGTTGAACCCACATGGTTTGTATATGCCTCTTCCTGTTCCTTCTATTCCTTGGGCTGATATATCTGTGGATTTTATTTTGGGATTGCCACGGACTAAGAGGGGAAGAGATAGTGTTTTTGTGGTGGTTGATCATTTTTCTAAGATGGCACATTTTATTCCTTGTCATAAAAGCGACAATGCTGTACATATTGCTAATTTATTCTTTCAAGAAATCGTTCGCTTGCATGGTATGCCTTCTACTATCGTTTCAGATCGTGATGCAAAATTTTTGGGTCACTTCTGGCGCACTTTGTGGAACAAATTGGGGACAAAGTTACTATTTTCCACCACTTGTCATCCCCAAACTGATGGTTAAACTGAGGTAGTGAATCGTACATTGTCCACCATGTTGAGAGCAATTTTGAAGCATAATCTAAAGATGTGGGAGGAATGTTTGTCACATGTGGAGTTTACATACAATCGAGCTGAACACTCTACCACTAAGGTTAGTCCTACATTTAACATTGCAGATTTGAAGCCATACTTGGGCGAAGAAGATGAGCTTGAGTCGAGGGCGACTCCATTTCAAGAGGGGGAGGATGATGAGGACATCACTCCTTTGGATACAATCAACTGATCCTTCTACTACTATACCGCAAGGGCCAATGACCGGAGCTCGAATGCGACAACTAAAATTACAGGTGAGTTCGTTCTTAAGCGATCCGTTTCATACTTTTGAGAATAGATTGCTACCTAATGATGTTATATTGCTTAGGAACAGTGGAGAGGGTCATGAGGAACTTGAAGGAAGGTGTGGAGGCGAGGAAGACCAGCTAGGACGTGCAACACAAGCCGGAGGTCCTGACCAACACGATTTCGAGTCTACCTCGGCCTCCGGGACCGATGCGTCTTGAGACGGCGCCACGGACACATCCGGACTCCGTTTTCGATGGTTCAACCACGGTTGGAAAGATAATTTGATAAGGAAGCCAATGCAACTGGTCTCACGTCAAAATTCCTTCGGAGTCAACGGGAATTGTCGAAATAATTCAGCGTCCAGAATCTGTCCAGGTGCTGTGTCACCTTTATTTGGTCCGTTGGGCCGTGTATCGTCTTGAGCCCATTAGGGGGGGCGCGTCCAGGGTAGGCGACGACCCTAAGACCTTTATAATCATTAGTCGCCGCCATCGTTAGGGCTTAGGTTTTGCTTAAGAATAATCTGTCCATTGACAGTCGCCGTTCAACGGTTTGTGGAACCCCAACTTGAGAACTTAATCATTCATCTGCATTTTGTCCCAACTTTCTGAGCTGCGTTCTTTCGAAGTTCTTGCTTGTGTTCTTCGTTTCACAGGCACGGATTAGCCTTCTTGGCGAGGTCAACCGGTTGGTGACATGGTTGATAACCTGAGGAATCGTGGTGCTAAGGTTGCAGGGTTCGGGTCTTTTGATCTGAAGCCGGATCGGTGTGTCACGTTCTAATCAAAACGAGAGCTACCCAGGACCTAACGGAAGATCGGGAATCACGTCCCCATCACAACCAGACACATAACTAAACTTGCAAGGGAGAGTCGAGTCTTCATTTTCCCTGTAAGGAAGCCAAACCACGTTGTCAAACCCTTTGAAGAAAAGCTTGAAGAGGTGACCAATATCTGTGTCAATGACAATAGAAGATGTTGCTTCTCCATATGTCTGACAAGCTTTGGTTTTTGCTGTGCCATCTTCAGCATAGTTGACTGAGAAAAAGCCCAAGTCATGGAGATCTACAGAGACTATTTGGTGCATATATAATTGTAGCCACATCTGAACCAACCACCAAGGGCCGTTCACACAGTGTATTTCTCCTTGTTGGCGCATTTGAAAAGTAATATGATGCATCATGTGATAAACAGCCCCTAGAAGATACTTGCCCAATGGAATTAAAGCACCAAGAGATAAATCCTCAGCCATCACCATGTGATTCAAAGTTGGTTCATTGGATTTTCCACAAAAAATGAATCTACATAGCCACATGTTCAGAAAGGTCTTGTATTCTTTGTCAGACACGGCACCAGATGACATATAAGTCTGAATATATTTGGTCCATCTACCTCCTAACTTAACAGCTTTTTAGCTGCTATTTCTCTTATATTTAGAAGGATACACCAGTTCTGTCACATTCAAACAAGTCATCATGAATATATCAGCTAAAGTAATGGATATTGGACCATGGCCGAAAATGAAAGCATTAGCAGCATCAGACCAAAAGTGAGTAGCCGCTATCAGGAGAGGGTCATTCTTGGGTGTTTCTGACAGGGATAGCTCCAAGCAGTGGTGAATGTCCTGGGTTTCCCAGTTGCTGCTGTTTCCATCTAGCATCCTCCGATACCAGGTTCGCCATCCTGCAATTGGGGGAACGGCCAGGTTTTGAAAGTGTTTGGCCACTGATTCGGCGGAGTGACCCCAGACTTGAAAGGGACCCTCAGAGTTTCTTTCTCAATAAATTTGATCGGGTTAGGGTTTCCCATCGGTCCAAGAAAATAAGAATCTGGATTCACAGCACAAGGGATCAAAATTTCATCCTTGTATTCCTTCAAGAAAGATAAAAAGCAGGGAGAAGAAATGTGAGTCAAAAAACAGAGGTTCGATTTGGGAAATTGCCGAACGCATAAAGATAAATAAAAATTTCTTCTGGGATTCCGTCCTGAGTCGCCATTGGAGATTCGAGCTGGATCTGAGTTGTGCTGGAAGAGTTCAGATTTTTAAGCGGCTTCTGCGATATTGAACAATGTTGACCTAAACGAGAAAGAGAACTTGTGATCAATTTCGAAATAAAATCACTTTTATCCCGAAATTGAGGGGGCATGTGTTGACACTGAATTTTGGTAAGACTAAGAGAATGACAAGTGGGCCAATGCAAGGTGGACTCGTGAAGGGCGGTATTCACAAAGATTCGTAAACGTCCATGCGGTTCGACAATTTTTTTCGGCGATTCAAAGCAAATATTCATGCGATCGGCTATCTTGAGAAACGTTGGTTCCATTCGGGAAGCGAAAGGTGGCAAGTAAGAAGCCGATCAGAAGGAAAGAATTACGACAACAAGGGCGATAAGGACTCCGAGAAGGCTTGGAGCTAAAGTTATCATATTTTTTGGGGTTTTCTTTGGTACTTTGTGGCCGTAGTCTTTTAGAACTCGTATCCTGTCCAGGGTATAAATATAAACCTTCGACCATTGTAATATTGTTCACAATCAAATCAATACAATCGGCTCCGTGCCAGCTTCGAGTCCTTTGTCGTTTCGTCGAGTTCTTCGAGAGGAGCCATCGATCCGTCGACCTCCGTAAGTTCCGGTAACCTTGCTATCATGTCTAGTATCTTGCGGTAGATTTAGACTATGATGCAAGTAGTCTTGTTTGTCTCGACTGGATGGCCGTGTGGCAGGCATCTGCTTGACAATCAGGAAGTCTTTGCTTATGCTTTGTTTATCTCGACTGGATGGCCGTGCGGCAGGCGTTTGCTTGATAGCTTAGCGAAGCAAGATAGTTATCGGCTCTATTAGGTTTGGCAAGATCTAGTAGATTCATTAAGTTACCATGTGTTGCATGTTTTTAATATTTTTATATATTTGTAACACCCTTTTGCCCAATCTAGATTGATAAGGTTCAGCTCCTTACTTTTATAGATCTGTTTATTCTTTAATGTTTTTACTCTCATATTGTCATGATAAATAGATCATATGCTTACAACAACCGAACTAGATCAATCTAGGTTGTCACATGTTGTGGGTTCTTACATGTTGAGCGCAATTAAACCTTGACAGAGCTAGGTATCGTGCGGCAGATACAGGTTTTTGGGTTACTCTAGAACTAGTCATCTGGTGGGCTAGAGTTTAGTTTAATCTGATTGGTTTGTTCGTGCTTGCTTGTTTGTTCCTTCTTCATGGACCCCAATTCGGCTAATTTGCCGAATATGGTTACGCCTCAGTTTACGATCAGTTTTACTTGTTCAAACATGTCTTCTTATATATATTCGGCAATCAATGCTTTACATGTTTTTATCTTCATATTGGCCGAATATTCTATAAACATGTTGGTAGACAGCTTCTATAGCTGTATGTTGTTGTAAGTGGCTTCAGGGCCATATATACGGAACTGTCTGGTCTCATCCAGCATGTTCTAATTTTGTATTTAATAGTTTTATCCCTTGTCAGTTTCAGGTCGTGGCGGAAGGAGCTGATCCCCGAGAGGGTGACCCCGCTGAGAAGGGTGTTTACCGCCCTAGCGCGCCTGATCAAGGAGGGTCTGGACGCCTCGGCGGTGATCGCCGGCTTCCACAAGCGGGCGTCTTGCCGCTCATGCATCGGGCGGTACGCTGCAGACGACATGCGGCCCGGCAACCCCGGGAGGGGGGACCGGATGGCGGCCGAGGACCTAGGGTTCGCCAAGGTCCTTGACCGGACGAAAAGGCGCGGCATCGGTGGAGCATTGCGGTTGCTCAAAATCCCGATGCGGCCGGACAAGGACTACATCGGTCCGGTAAGACCCGTTCCTCCGCCTCCGTCGTGCGTTCCGTTCTTCTCCTTCTTCTTCCCCACGCTGATCCCGGTCGTCGCGCTTGCAGGGGCTCGCGGAGAGGCTAAGCCCGTCGAAGCCCCGATCGCCCGCGGAGAAGGGCGCCAATCGCGAGCGCGCGGGAGGTGGAGAAGCAGAAGAAGGAGAGCGCCCTTGGGCGCGCAACGCCCGCAAGCAGAAGGGAGAGGGAGGACTGTCTCTCGGCTGGGGCGGCGCCAGAGGGGGAGGGTCTCCCTCTAGTGGAGACGCCGTCGGACACCACCGAGCACCGCGACGGCGACGGCGATGGTGAGGAGGAGTGGGGACGAGGGACGAGCTGAGCCGCTACTGGGGTTGGATCCCCGGAGGTGGCGTCACGTGCCGGGCGGGCGGTAGTTCGTCGCCGGCGCCGCCGTCCCGGAAGGGCTGCCGGGAGAGGCTCGTCTCGGCGTTGCCGAACTTGGGGCCGCGCGATGCCTTGGCGGCCTGGGACGCCCCCCGGGAGGAGGAGGCGTGGCGTCACGGGGAAGGAGGTCGCCGAGCCTCCCCCCCATGAGGCTCGTCCCCCACAGCGGCCCGCATCGGCCGAAGCGGGTCGAAGGCCTGATAGGGACGCCCGGCAAGCGAGCGGCCGTCAGGGCACTCGACATTCCTGCCATCGGGCGGGTCCCGGTCTGGAGCTAGAATTAAAGTGCGCGGGTAAGTGGTGTTGACACCTTGTCGTTGGTCTTGACGTTCGCTCTTTTTTCCACCCGCTAACTTCTGTCTTGTCCCCATCCCGGCTTGAAGCGCACGGCCGCGTGGGCGCGGCCCCCCCTCGCCCGGAAACAGCCTAAAGCGGGGGGTCGGGAGCGCGATCTAGGTTCCGCCGGCCGAGGCGACGGCCGGGACCGAGGGAGAGGGAGAAGGTCGCCGAGGAGCCGCCGCCCACGGAGCGGTCCTCGGCAAGGAAGCAGAGGCGGCGCAGCGTCCGCCGGGAGACCGGGCGTGCCCGTGGTGCCCCCGGGTCGAGGGGCCGGCTCCGCCGAGCACCGCTGGACGGGCGGAGGCGCCCGGCGAGGGAGGAGGACGACGTGGTGATCCTGGCTATGTCGGCCCGGGCAGACTCCTCGGTGTCGGCCCGAGGTAGCGGTGGAGGAGCTGCGGTGGTTGCTACCGCCGACGCGGCTATGACCGAGGCGGAGCGCCCGGCCCTTCACCAAGCCGTGGCCACCGAGGCGCGGTGCCACCTCGGCGGAGGGAGGAGCCAAGGAGGCGCAGGTGACCGAGGCGCCCACCGTGGGTGCCACGGCCTCGGCTAGAGCGCCCGGTGAGCAGCCCCCGGGAGCCCACCTTGTCCCGGAGAGCCGGCCGCCAGGGGGCCCCGGAGAGGCGGGGCCTTTGCGCCCGCACGACGCCAAGGAGGGAGGATCTGGGTGAGCGTGGCGGACAAGGCCGACCGCTCTGAGAAGGCCGCCTGGACCATTGTGTCGGGGTTGTGCCGTGAGCTCCCCCTTGCTTCGGGTGAGTGAGCTTTCAGCCCTCTTTCCCTCCGGGAGCGTCTTCCCCGCCGATCGATCGGCCGGAGAGCGCGTGTTGCAGGATTTGGCGCAAACGCCGAGCGGGAAGTCGGAGGTTCTCCGCGGTCGGCCGGCCTTCACGACCAGTACCTTCAGCAGAAGGGCCTGGTTGCCCAACCGACGACGGCCGTGTCGAGAAGGACGCCGAGCTCGAGAAGCTCCGCCTTCTCGTCTCCCACCTGCAGCCAAGGCCGCGACGGGCTCGCGAGGACGCCACCCTTTGTTCGGGGACGTCGCGGCGGGCCACGCCAGAGCCTTGACTAGCTCCGGGACGGAGAAGGAGGCGATGGTCGCCGAGGGCCTCGCGCTCGGCGGACTCCATCAAGTCCCCGTCCGACAAGCCGGGAGGCCTCGGAGGCCGAGCACGCCGCCCCGGGCGAGGAGTACCCAAGTCGAAGGACGCAGCCTTGGGTGGGGGTCGGCGAGAACGAGACCCTACGCGGCCACCGCGAGGTAAGAGCCGTGGATCGGCCTTCGTGCTCGTGAAGTTACACCGCCCGAGAGCCTAACTCGGGTTCTTGCAGACCTGCAGGCAGTGGTGACAGAGCTGGAGGAGAGCCTCTCCGTGTCGCAAGCCGCCTATAACTCCGGGCGCAGGGCGAGCTTGAGACCCCGACGCGGGAGGCCACAACCGCTCAAGGCCGCGGTGGGAGGCCGAGGAAGCCGGGCGGCAACAACTTGGTGTCGTGGCCGGGCGACGGTGCCGCAGCGGGTGGAGGCGCTGGTGGGCCGGAGGCCCTCCGAGTTGGCGTGTCACACACGCCAAGGCCGACCATGTCCCACTATCGGCTCGACCTCCCTCGGATCGCCGAGGGGCTCGCCGAGGGCCGAAGAGGAGATGGGGCATGAGACCCGATGTGCTGGCCCAACTCGCCGAGGAGGCCGAGAAGAGCGGGGCTCCCGCCGCACGGGTGGCTACTTTTGCGCCCGCCGCCGTCTCCACTCCTCAGGAGGAGGAAGCTAGTGACGCCGAGGCTGCGGTCGCCGAGGTCGTGTCCGCTGAGGTCGCGGATGCTGGTGCCGGAGACGCCGAGGTCACGGATGCTGGTGCCGGAGACGCCGAGGTCACGGATGCTATGGCCCGAGGCCACGAGGCCGTGGATGTCGCCACCCAAGACGTTGGTGGCCCGAACGCCCCCCAGTAGACCCTGCAGGCTGGGCCCAAGTGCTCATGTAAATAAAAGTTTATGTTGATTTTATGTTTATGAAACACTTTGTGAATCGGCCCGTCGAGGCCTTGTGTTTTTTGTGCTGGCTCTTTCATTATCTCTTCGTTTTTCCCATCCGTTTGACTCGTTACTTAGTCATGCGAGGATACTTTGCAGCCGAGGGTCGCTCTTTACCCAGAGGTAAGGACTGCGTGAGTAGCTGTCACGGCCCCGTTACCTTATTGTATTGAGCGGCCTCCCCGCGGCACTTGGAGTCATCCCTTGGCTGAGGGCGCCGAGCGGAGGCGCCGTAGCGCTCGGGCATGGTTGGCCTCGCAGCTCGGCCATCTTCGGCCTTGGGACGAACTCGGTCGTGCCTTTTCCTAAGTACGCGGAACTTTCAGAAACGTAGAGTTTACGAAAAATAGCCGGGGAAAAGAAAAAAGTTTTTTGAGGGGTGCTTTCTGGGAGGGGACTCCCCCCTTTCTAGCCCCCGAGGGAGGCTTGGTTTTGGTAAGCCGAAACCGAGTCTCACTGAGTCCTATCGAGGACGAAATGCTGTGACTTGGGTGAGACTTAGCTTTATTTATCCAAAGGTACAAAGCGTATGTACAATGCTTGAAATTTCTAGGGGTAGAAGCGACGTAGCTGTTGGATGTTCCAAGCGTTGTTGAGGATCTCGCCAGCCTCGTTGGCGAGCTTATATGTGCCCGGCTTGAGGACTTCGGTGACGATGAAGGGCCCCTCCCGAGGCGGCGTGAGCTTGTGGCGTCCCTTTGTTGTCTTGGCGGAGACGGAGCACCCGATCACCTTCCCCGAGGTCTCGGTCCGAACCCGTTGGTCGTGGTAGCGTCGAAGGGACCTGGCCGGTATCTTGCCGAGTGCGGGGAGGGCAGCGCCCCCGGCTTCCTCAAGCATGTCCAGCGAGTCCTCCCGAGCCACTTGGTTGCGGGCCTCGTCGTAGGCTTTTAGCCTCGGGGATCCGAATTCTAAGTCGGTAGGCGTAATGGCTTCGGCGCCGTATACCGGGAAGAAGGGCGTGAAACCCGTGGCTCTGGCTGGTCGCCGCCCCGAGGCTCCAGAGGACCGAGGGAGTTCCTCGAGCCACCTTTTGCCAAACTTGTCGAGCTTGTTGAAGATCCGAGGCTTGAGCCCTTGCAAGTATCATCCCGTTGGCCCGCTCTACCTGCCCTTCGTGCGGGGTGCGCGATCGAGGACCAGACGATGCGTATCTGGTGCTTATCGCAGAAGTTTCGGAACTTCGCCCCCGTGAACTGGGTGCCGTGGTCGGTGATGATAGAGTTCGGGACTCCAAAGCGGTGGATGGTGTCCGTGAAGAAAAGCACCGCCTGCTCGGACCGAATGTTGGTGACGGGGCGCGCCTCGATCCATTTGGAGAATTTGTCGATGGCGACGAGCAGATGAGTGAAGCCCCCGGGCGCCTTCTTGAGGGGTCCTACTAGATCCAAGCCCCACACGGCGAAAGGCCACGTGATCGGGATGGTCTGGAGCGCCTGAGCCGACAGGTGTGTCTGACGAGCGTAATACTGACATCCTTCGCAGGCGCGTACTACCTTAGTGGCGTCAGCGACCGCGGTCGGCCAGTAGAACCCCTGTCGGAAAGCGCTGCCGACGAGGGAGCGGGGAGCGGCGTGGTGGCCGCAGACACCGGCGTGGATCTTGTGGGCTAGGGCGAGGCCCTCCTCGACCGCGATGCATCGCTGCAGGACCCCCGAGGGGCTTCGCTTGTAGAGCTCATCCCCGATGACGACGAAGGACTTCGCTCTTCTTGCGGTGCGCCTGGCTTGGTTGAAGTCCTCGGGGAGGACCCCTCGGATGATCCAGTCGAGGTATGGCTTTCTCCAGTCCGGCTTGGGGTCGGTCTCTGGATTCCCCCCGTCGATCTCCATGACCTCGGCATTTGATGCCAAGGATGCCCCGGAAGTCGAGGGGGCCTCGGATGTCGAGGGGGCCTTGGACGGGCCTCCAGCCCCCGGGCGGGGGGTCGGAACGATCCTCCGAGGCCTCCCCTTGCCCCCCGTCGTGATGAAGGAGCCGCGAGGTCTTTGGTGAAGACGTCAGGGGGAACCGGGGCTCTCCCAGCGGCGATCTTGGCAAGTTCGTCGGCGGCTTCGTTGTGCCTCCGGACAACGTGGTTGAGCTCGAGACCGTCGAACTTGTCCTCCAGGGCGCGCACCGCCTTGCAGTATGCATCCATCTTGAGGTCATGGCAGCTTGAGTCCTTCATGACTTGGTCGATGACGAGCTGCGAGTCCCCTCGGACGTCAAGGCGCTTGACGCCAAGTTCGACGGCGATCTTTAACCCGTTGAGCAGGCCTTCGTATTTCGCCATATTGTTCGATGTTGGGAAGTGAAGGCGGATCACGTACCGCATGTGCACCCCGAGGGGAGAGACGAAGAGGAGGCCGGCGCCGGCTCCGGTCTTCATCAGGGACCCGTCGAAGTACATCGTCCAGCATTCCGCCTGGAGCTGGAGCGGCGGTAGCTGGGTGTCAGCCCACTCCCGCGAGGAAGTCGGCCAAGACTTGAGATTTGATGGCCTTCCTCGGCGCGTAGGGAGAGAGTCTCTCCCATGAGCTCGACGGACCACTTGGCAACCCGCCCCCGAGACCTCCCGATTCTGGAGGATCTCTCCCAACGGAAGGAGGAGACCACCGTCACGAGGTGGACGCCGGCAGTGCCGGAGCTTGCGCCGAGTCGGGACCACCGCGTAGAGCAGCTTCTGGATCTGCGGGTAGCGGATCTTGGTCTTGGACAGCACTTCGCTGATGAAGTAGACTGGCCTTTGGACCGGCAGGGTGTGGCCCTCCTCCTGCCTCTCGACGACGATGGCCGCGGCCGACCACCGGGTGGTCGCGGCGACGCATAAGAGGAGGGGTTCACCTCGGTGGCGGGACGAGGATCGGGGCACTGGTGAGGGCAGCCTTGAGCTTGTCGAGGGCCTCCTGGGCCTCGGTGGTCCCGGAGAAGCGCTCGGCCTTTCTTAGGAGGCGATACAGGGGCAGGCCCTTCTCGCCGAGTCGTGAGATGAAGCGACCGAGGGCCGCCGCATGCCCCCATGACTCGCAGATGCCCTTCAGTCCTTGATCGCCCCATGCTCATCACCGCAGATCACCTTCTCCGGGTTGGGCTCGATGCCACTTTTGGAGAAGATGAACCCGAGGAGCATGCCTCGGGAACCCCGAAGACGCACTTCTCGGGGTTGAGCTTGACGCTTTTGGCCTTAAGACACTGGAAAGCGATCTTGAGGTCAGAGATGAGGTCGTCAGCCTTCTTAGTCTTGACCACGATGTCGTCGACGTAGGCCTCTACGGTTTCGCCGATGTGGTCGCCGAAAATGCCCAAAGATGCACCGTTGGTACGTGGCCCCTGCGTTCCTAAGCCCGAAGGGCATCGTCACGTAACAATACATGCCGAACGGGGTGATGAAGGACGTCGCGAGCTGGTCGGACTCCCTCATCTTTATTTGGTGGTAGCCGGAATAAGCATCAAGGAAGGATAAGAGCTCGCACCCCGAGGTGGAGTCGACTATCTGATCGATACGTGGTAAGGGAAAAGGGACTTTCGGACATGCTTTATTTAAGCTAGTATAGTCTACACACATCCTCCATTTCCCACTCTTCTTCCTAACCAAGCATGGGATTAGATAACCACTCGGGGTGGAACACCTCCTTGATGAATCCGCCGCCAAAAGCTTGTTCACCTCCTCGCCGATGGCCCTGCGCTTCTCCTCGTCGAATCGGCCCAGCCGGCCGCTTCACGGGTCCGACCCGGCCCGGACATCAAGGGAGTGCTCGGCGACATCCCTCGGAATGCCCGGCATGTCCGAGGAACTCCACGCAAAGATGTCGATGTTCGCGCGGAGAAAGTCGACGAGCACGGCTTCCTATTTAGGGTCGAGGGAGTCACAGATCTTCACCGTCTTGCCGGACGAGGTGGAGGGGTCGAGCGGGACCTCCCTTACCCCATCGGACGGCTCGAAGGTGCCGGCGTGGCGCTTGGAGTCGAGAGCCTCGGAGACGGCCATGGCCTCGGCATGCTCGATGGCCTCCACGTCGCAGTTGAACGCGTGTTCGTAGGAGGAGCCAACGGTGATGACGCCGTTGGGGCCTGGCATCTTGAGGAGGAGGTACGTATAGTTCGGTACCGCCATGAACTTCGCGTACGCGGGACATCCGAGTATGCCGTGGTAGGTCCCTCGGAAGTCAACCACGTCGAAGGTAATGACCTCCTTGCGGTAGTTTGACGGCGTCCCGAAGACGACGGGGAGGTCGATCTACCCGAGGGGCCAGGCTTGCTTGCCTGGCACAATGCCCCGAAAGGGAGAGTTGGAGGGTCGGAGGTGCGGGCGCTCTATCCCCAACAGGCTGAGGGTGTCGGAGTAGAGGATGTTGAGGGCGCTGCCGCCATCCATCAGCACCTTAGTGAGCCGAACGTTGCCGACGACGGGATCCACCACGAGTGGGTATCTCCCGGGGTTTGGTACGTAGAGCGGGTGGTCGTCGGGGCCATAGGTGATGGCCTCGGCTGACCACGGTAGGTACCGGCGGCGTGGCATGGGCGCACCGAGAATACCTCTCGGCGCCGCGCTTGATCCGTCGTGGTGAAAGGTTATTTGGGAGGCCCCCGATGATCATGAAGACATCGTGGATCTTCGGGGAACCCATCATCCTTGTCTTCTTCCTCCCTCTCCTTCTTCTTCTTGTCCTCGGGCGGGGCGGCTTTTGGTAGAATCGGCAGCCAAGTTACACTCCCCCATGGTGTGCTTGACGGGAACTTGTGGAAAGGGCAAGGCTTCTTGAGCATGTCGTCGAACGCCGCCCCGGGGGGGGCGGGGGTGCCTTGCGGTCGGCCGCGGCGACGAGATCATCCTCGGAGTCTTCCTCCTTTTTGCCTTGCTTCCCCCTCCGCTTGCCCCCTCTTGTTCTTCTTTTGGTTGCGGGTTCTTTGTTCCGCCGGCTTCTTCATTCTTCCGCTTGTCCTTGTCGTTGGCGCCGCGAAAGATGGATCCCCACTACCTCCCTCACCGGAGGCGAAATTTGTGGCCACCTCAAACAGCTCGTTGGCGGTGGAGGGCATCTTCCATCCCAATTCGTGGACCAGCTCCTTGCAAGTTGTCCCATCGAGGAATGCGCCGATGATGGCGGTGTCGGCCACGTTGGGCAGCTCGGTGCACTTCTTGGAGAAGCGGCGGATGAAGTCAAAAGCGACTTCGTCGGGCTTCCGGCGGCGGCTACGGAGATCCGGGGAGTTCCCAGGCGCACATATGTGCCCGGAAGAAGTCCCACGAAGACCTTGACTAGGTCGGTCCGGTCAAAGATCGTGCGGGCGGGGAAGGTGCTCGGCCAAGGCCGAGCGGCGTCACCGTGTGAAGGGAAGGTTGCGGATGATGAGCTGTTGTCGTCGTCCCCGCCCACCTGGCAAGGCGAGCGGCGGTGAATCGTTGAGCCAAACCACGGGGTTCGTCTCACCCCAGTATTTGGTGAGGTTGGCGGGCTGGTGGAACCGGAAGGGGAACCTTGGCCGCGGATCTCCCTTTGAAGGCACGGGGCCCTGTGGGGGTCCGCGTCGTCGCGGTCCTCTTGTCCATTGTCGCTCGCCACCTGCGCGGTCGGGGGCGGTCGCGTGTGTCCCGCGCTCTTGCCTCCCACGATGTTGCGCGCGTCACCGTCGTTGAGCTACGCGGTTGTCACAGATACGCTCCTGAGCGGCCTTCCCGGGAGGATCCTGGTGGACCCAGAGGCCTCCGCGCGCTCCTCCCGAGGGACGCCCGCGGGTTCCTGCGTCCTTGCGGGCGCGAAGGCGCGAGGACGAGCTCTCGGCCTGTTGGACTGCGGGCGGTCTCGATGAAGCCTCGTAGCTCGCCGCGATGCGGCCCTCCGGGGTGGAGGGCCCGGCTCGGCGTGAGGCTGCAGCCTCGCGACGCTTTGGCTCGCACGCTGGAAGACAGGAGGATGCTCGCCCCCTCGTCGTTCGATTTATCCTCTGCCGGACGTCGCGGGTCTTTGCCGTGCTGCGGCTCGGGTTGAGCGCCGCGCGGTGGCCTTGCTCGAGCGCGTCTATTCTCTGCCGTAGCTGAAGGCGGTCGTGGGTCAAGTTTAGCCCCGAGGTCGCGGATCTGCTCGACGGTGGGTCGACGTGGCTCCCGAGGCGTGGCTGCTGGATCCTCCGGCCTCGGGGTAGCCGCAGCGGTGGGTCTGCTCCCCCCGTGGTCGGGAGGCTCCCGGATCCACCGGGTCGCGATCGCCGGGGCGGGCCTAGCGGGCGTGCCTAGGGTTACGATCTCGATCCCCGTCGCCGCCTGCCGCGCCATCGGCGCCGAGATCACGAACCTCCACGTGGAAGCACTCGCCGCCGGGTCGCATATGTCGCCCGGAGAGTCGAGTCGGGTAACCAAGGCGGCGCAGCCCGGGACGAACCCCCGGGTTCCGTGGTCCTTGAGGTAGCGCCGGATCGGGTGGGTGTAGCGTGCCGGAGTAGCGCCGCTCCTCCCGCCTCGATCGTACTCCTCATAGGCATGGATGGATCCGTCGGGGATGTCTGCGTCGGGGTGCTCCGTGGAACGCCGCCGGACGGTGGGGACGCCTCCTCCAGGGCTCCCATGGCGGTGGAGACCAATGCTGTGTACGTGGCGGCGGCGTTGATCATGCCAAATGGGCGTGGTGGCGACGGCGGCTGGCGTCCCCCACGGCGGGTGTCGTCCAGCCACAGCGCCGCAAGATCTTCCTGTAGACCGCCCGGCGTCGGGGGTGCGTCCATCGAGCGCGGCGGGAGCGAGCGCCGTGGCGCCTCCTGCGCCGGGCCGGTGTTGAGTCCACCGGGGACTCGTCGGAAGGCCCCTGAACTCCGGCCGGGAGGAGTTCCATGTCGTACTGGACTCCAGTCGACACGAACTCAAGCTCACCGAACCGGATCAGGGTCCCCGGCTCCAGCGGCTAGAGTGGAGAGGAGTTGGGGCTGAGAAGTCACCCCGAAGCGTTGTCACGTCTGTTGGCCATCCGGAGGTTTGGCGGGAAGAGAGGCGAAACACGCACAGCTCCCCTACCTGGCGCGCCAACTGTCGGTGCTAGAACTGGCGGTCCTAACACCAACGAGTGAATTTATGGTGCGTGCTCCCACTTCCGGATGGTGTGCAAGATGAACACAAGGATTTATACTGGTTCAGGCCAGAGTAGGCCCTACGTCCAGTGTGGGATGGAGATCTTGTATTATCCTGCACCGAGGTGCTTATAGGTAGGGTGTACAAGCACTGAGAGAGGGACAAGGTCCCAAGTCTCGTGATGATTGAGGAGGGTGCCAATATCGGGCTCGTGTGTGTGAACCTATCATCTAAGGGTCCCTGCCTTCCCCTTTTATAGCCACAAGGGGAAGGCGGAACCTTACAGGAGGTGGTCATGCTCGTGGCTGGGCTGCGGGCTTCCGTCCTCCCCCATCCGAGGCTCCGGAGTGGGCAGACTGCCCTAGCTCGTGGCGAGGCAGTGCGGCGTCGCCTCCTTGTCACTATTGTCCAGAATGACGGATGTCCCTGTTGGAGTTGGTGGAGTGCGATGGGGGAGCCGAGCCCCCGTAGCTTTGACTCGCCCGGAGGCCGAGGCTCGGGGAGGCCTCGAGCTCGTCGCCGCCCGAGGAGTGGATGGAACGATCGCGGACGGTCGCCGTCCACAGCGGTCGCCCATCCCGTGCTCGGGTGGCTCACGGGGTGGACTGTTGGTTGCCCCAGGGTGGCGTCGGTCCACTCCCGCACGGGGGGGATGCGTCGGCTAGCGTGGGTTTTGGCGTGGTGGGCCGGCGTCACGGAGTTCGGCGACGGGACTGTCGAGGGGTTAGGCGGAGCAGTGCCTCACTATGGCGGGCGTGGCCTTCACCGTGGAGGTTTCGTAAGCATGATCATCGGCGTGGGCCGTGGCAGGGCGGTGCCCATCCTGTCGAGCAGGGGGGTGTGCTCCCCGACACGGGGCGTGGATAAGCGGTGGTGGTTGTGCGTCGTGTCGTTGGTACGGCTTTGACTCTGGCGGCGTGTCCCGCCGAGGCCTAGCCGCCCGGGGGCCTCGGGCGGGACGGAGAGTGGAGGCTCGTCCGAGGCCCTGGCTGGGGGGCTCGGGTGAGGCGGAGAATCGGCGCTTCGTCCGAGCCCTCGGTGGGGGTAGGCTCGGACGGGCCGTGGGCCGTGGCGCCGCTCCAAAGACCGTGGCTTAGATAGTGGAAATGGGAGGCCCGCTGGTCCGAAGTTTGCATTTGTCGGGCTTTCCTTAAAGGGCCCTTATTTTGGTCCCCGACACATCTCTTCTTGTCATCCTTCTTCTTGAAGTAATCTCTTCTCTTCCTAACACCATAGCCTTTCTTCTTCACGAACTTGCCAAATTTCTTCACGAAGAGAGCCATTTGTTCATCTTCATTTGAACTTGTGTTTGCTTCATCATCATTTGATTCTTGCTTCTTCTTGTCTTTTGATGAAGTAGCCTTGAATGCAACCACTTCCTTGTCTTTCTTCTTCTCTTTGTCTTTCTTCTCATTCTTGGAACCCCCATTCTTTTCTATACGGTAGGTGTCATATGTGATTACTCACCTAGTACTTGGTTTGGGGTTTACTTGTTAAGCCCATCTCTCACCATCATTGTAACCAAGAATTTAAAACTTTTGGGCAAGCTTCTCAAGAATTTGTGAATGAAGTCCTTGTCTTCTACCTTCTCACCCAAGTTCTTCAAATCATTGACAATCACTTGCAATCGGTGGAACATCTCGGCAATGCTCTCATCATCCTCCATCTTGAATGAAGCAAACTTGTCCTTGAGGATGTATGCCTTGGCACTCTTGACGGCTTGAGTGCCCTCATATATGTTTCTTTCAATCTTGTCCAAACATCATGTGCTCTCTCAAGATCCTTGATATGCTCAAATACCTTAGAATTAAGAGACTCATATAAAGTGTTGATTGCAATGTCGTTGAATTGGAGCTTTTCTTCTTCTCTTGCGGTGGGATCATCGGGGTCGATCACCGCAAAGTCTTTGTCCACTACCTCCTAAACCTTTCGGTTGAGTGATTTCAAGTGTGCACATATTTTTCACTTCCAATGATCATATCCGGTTCCATAAAAGTATGATGGCTTCCCCACATGGTTGATATGATTGACTTGAACCATTCTCACACCGTAGGTTGTTAAGCCTCAATCAACGGTGACCTCGGCTCTGATACCACTTCAAAGGTCCAATTGGCTAGAGGGAGGTGAATAGCCTAATTAAAATTTCTACAAATACACTAGATGAACCGGTTAGAAATAAAAATGACATTCAAGCGAATTTTACGCTAACCTACTAAAGAGGGGGTTTGCAAGCCTCCTAACCAATCAACTAGCAACCTAATATACTAGAGCACACTAAGAATAGTGTCCTTAGCAATCAAATTACTCGACACACCCTAGTATACTACTTGCACAAAGTAAAGAGGGGATCAAGCTATGCAAACCGAGCCTTGTGGCTGTAGCCAATCACCGTCTTGAATCAATCAATAGAAATCCGGTTGATGATCCAATCAACTCAATAGAGAACAAGTGATATCGATGGATCAACCTCAAGATGATCAAGACAATGATTTATCCCTAAGATTCACGTGCTTGCCAACACGCTAGTCCTCGTTGTGGCTAATCGGTATCACACACCGAGCCTCTCAAAGGCGCCACAAAAACCTACCAAGGCTAGGAGTTGAATGACACGCGCATTCCACTAGAGTACCTTTTGCAATCTCCACGGAGAAAGGCCAAGAACCCCTTACAATCCACCGAGGTGATGCCAAGAACAATCAATGGCTTGCTCACACCTCTTCTCCACTGCTCCAACCGTCTAGGTGGTGGCAATACCACCAAGAGAATAAGCAATCTTGCAGCGAGAACGATCAGTAGTGCCACTAGATGTAAGAACTCACAAGCAATACACTAGAATCTCTCCTAATCTCTCTTTGGATGCAAGCAATCAAGCAAGATGAGAGGGAGGAGGTTGGCTCAGCTCTAGGGTGCTTAAGAATGATCAAAATGTGCAAGAGAGAGTCCCTAAGCCGGCCAACATGCTTATATACCCACCAATCAAACAAGTGAACCGTTAAGTTTTAGGTGGGGCTGACTCAGGACCATTGGACGCTCAGATGCCTAGCATCGGATGCGTTCGACGCCTGTCCCCAAGCTACAGATCGTCGCCATGTGTCCTCGTTTGAAATTGGCCGTTACCCGCGCACTGAAGGACTCGTCGGACGCTCAGAGTACTGGCACCGTTTGTGTCCGATGCCCTGAGCCGCGCATACAACTAACCCGCATCAGATGAAAAATATCGGACGCTCGGGGAGCCACCTGACGCAACACAGAGAGGTACCAAACCTCGCACCCACGCATCGAACGCATTCGATGGTGTGGCATCGGACGCCCCAGCGTCAGATGAGCTTTCCACGCGCGTTCTGACAGCCGAAATGCTTTGGACCGGACGCGCAGAAGAAATAGCGTCGGACACACAGATGCAAGTACTGTGCAACGCCAACTTTCCCAAGAGCATTAGACGCGTCCGACGCCCCTGGGTCCAGCGTCCGATGCTACGAAAATGACTGCTTTCCGAAAACCGCCGAATCCCGTCTCGCAAGCTCGGCGGGAGGGGTTTTCACCCAAACCCCATCTGCCCTTGCTCTCATGTGCCAACACCAAAGTATCTCACCACTTGTGCACGTGTGTTAGCATTTTCCAAATGAATTTTGCAAGAGTTAAGTTAGCACACTAGGTTCTAATGCACATGCAAAGTGATAGCTCACCTAGTGGCACTTAGATAACCGATATTGTGTGACATCACCCCTCTTAATAGTACGGTTAGCTATCCTAAATGTGCTCACACCCTCTATGGTGTCTTGAACACCGAAAGCAAATGGCCCTATTAGTTATACCTTTGCCTTGAGTCCATTTGCCTCCATTTCATCTCCTCTTTCTCACTTGGAGCACTTGTGGTCATCACCATCCATCAACTTGCTCCATCTTGAGTGGACCATCTATGTTAAAGCTACACACATGCTTAACCAAATAGATTAGTTCAAGGTTTTATCAATTAGCCAAAACCAAACTAGGGCTTTCAGACATATATCCAATATGATTGTGTCCTTTACCATTTCTCCTTTGCTTGATGTTTTCTCACTTGTACATTCGTAATTCATTCTTCAACCTTGATCAAGACTAGTCCACTATCAAACTCTTCTTGTTTATGTAAAGCTAGCCATTATAGAGACTAATCCAAAGTCATCAACTCATGTCTCATTTCCCATTTTTTAAATATACTTGCTTTCACATGATGCTATGATATCTCATACCATAGAAGCCATCTCATCAATTCTATCTGGATTGTTGTATTTTGCTTGAACTAGATTGTTTCCATAACCTTCCAACACAACAATACTCAATTTAGCCTTCATCTCAACATAATATGGAACACCATCAAATTTGCCTTCTTGTTGAACCACTGATACACTTGTCATTTCACAATCCTCAAATGTATGCAACAAACCTATTTTTCTGTTCAAACCCACTAAAGGGCTAGATGCACTTATAGAGTCGCGTCGAAGTCGGGCCGAAGCCAGATCTGAACCTGGACGGCAAAGCTGGTCGGCGCGGACTTGAGGACCGCGTCGAGGTCGAGCCGCAGCCTGATCTGAACCTGGACAGTGATGCTGGTCGGCGCGGACTAGAGGACCGCGTTGAGGTCGAGCCGTAGCCAGATCTGAATCTGGGCGGAGAAGCGGATCTGCACGGGTCTGAGCCCTGCGCCGATGCTGGTGGACGAAGGTGAAGCCATCATCGTTGGATCGTCCCTGGGTCGATTCTAACCGGTCGAGTACTTCAACCAGACTTCTTCCGGCCCGATTGATAGATCGGATCAGGTCAGAATTATCAGTCTGCCTCCTTGGGTGGCGGTGCGGCGGTCGAGCTGTCGCCCCTGCCGTCCTCGAGATTGATCCCAAAGTCTAGCAAGCCGACGGTGCGGCTTGAGATGCCGATGTTGAGGTTGATCGTGCTCCCTCCACGGCTCTGGCGGTGGCTCCAGTGCTGGTGGTCTAGGTGAAGGAGCTGACGGTGAAGGTCAAACCCATCTCGAACTCCATGGAAGCGGCGAAGGATACCATCTTGCTTGTCTCGAGATCTACACGCGCACCCCCTACCTAGCGCGCCATTGTCGATGAAATATTAGCGGCAGTCTACCACAGGTATACCGACGATAGTGATTTATCGGTGGAGGCACGCTTAGACTACGAACAAGACATAACCGAAAGAACAGCACACACTGTTTACCCAGGTTCGGGCCGCTAGGTGCGTAATACCCTATGTCCTGCTCTTCTGTTATTGATATGAGATGCGTTTGAGAGGGTCCCTACCCGGCTTATATAGTCCGGGGGGCAAGGTTATAGATCCTAAGATCCCGATATGGTCGGTTACAAATAGATCGTATCTATCTAGGATACAATTAGTTTCCTAACTGACTAGTTGTCTTGCATGACAAGCAACTCTTGTTTGTCCACCTGGGAGTCCGACCTAGCTTAGAGAGGCCGATCAATCTTGGTCTTATGGGCTGGGCTGCCCCGTCCGAGCAGGCCCAAGGCCAGCCGTGAGGGTATAGGGGTTTATACCCCCATAGATACAATTGCGATCACCAAAATAGATATAGGGTTTGCACTGACAGAATTCATGAGTTTTGGTGTTTCACTGTTTCTGTAGGTGTAAACTGGAAAAGGCGCAATTCCAGGAGTTTATCGGAATATAGAACAGAAAATCGAGCGCCACAACAACGCAGGAAGGTTTCAGAAGAGACCAGAAGATACCACGCTGAAGCAGAGGGCCAGAGGCCACCAGGCCAGACCAACCGGTCTGGCCCTAGATCGGCCAGTCTGGGCCTTGGCCCATTCGGGGCCCGCTTCGCCCAGGTTGCTCCACCGCCTTAGGATTTTAATCTCAGCCGTCCACCAAAGTCGGTTTGATCTGTTGGCTCAGGATCATCGCCCAGGGCTATAAAAGAAGGGCAGGACCACTTGGGTGAGAGGCACATTCATTCATTCTCATTCGAAGTCCGATCATCAGCCAGAAACTCTAATCAGAGCTCCTTAGCTAAGGCCTAGATAGCTAGTTAGAACTAGAGGGACGTAAGCGAAGGCTTAGATTCCGGAGCCATCAAGAACTTGGATTTGGTATAGTTCTTACCTCCTTTCACCTTTGTTCTCTTTCATTGTATAGATTATATGATTGCTATAATTGAATTGATGAATACTTATATACTTATATTCATAGTTATTATGTTCTTTGTCTATTGTGGTTATATGCTTAGTATAGCTAGACTGATATTATACTTATTCATAGGTTCGTATAGCGTTCATCTAATTGATCGTTGGGTGAGTGATCAACATTGTGTAAGCGTGGTGCTTATACGTTGTTTACCTGCGAATGCACCCTATAGGCCGGGTTTGGTAGATCGCGGGTGTGACAATTCTGTTGAGTCCTATGTAGTCCAACCTCTGTTTATAGGCACAGTAGGACTTGTATACGAAGGAAGGGCATGCTATGTTCTAAAACTTCCCTAGTATGTCCACTATGAGTAGATATAATGCTGACCTTAGCGATGACTACTAGGTGTAATTGCACTAACCATATTATGCATTGATATGTAGCTAGGAATAACTTAGGAATATCTCTTGATGTTCTGCTAGTAACCTTAATGATATAGCTAGGAGTCTCTATCTGTTTACGCTGATGATTTATACTTATCTTTATCATTTATCTTGTGACTTACCCCTGCATTGAGTAGCGAGGACATGGTTATGCCCATCTATTACATTCTAGGTTATCCAGCTACTCTACACGTATACCCTATAGACCTTCCTATGGGAAAATATAAATGACAACCTATTAATACTCTGGGTAAAATGCTACAATGGTATTTGATCTGTGCGCTTGCGGATACTATTTCTATATTCTAAATGGTGGCATGATTTAATACCACACTCCTGATGTCATAGCTGAGGATGACAACTTGGCACTTTAATGGCGATGCTATGATATGCTCACCTACATTTCTGGCACCATTGCTAGGGAGTAGATTTTATATCTATTTTCGTAGTGACATTATGGAGTGTCAACAAGCATTTTTGGCGTCGTTACTGGGGAAGGCAAATGGCGAGTGTAAGAAGAAATAGCGACAGACCTAACAAGCTAATGAGATAGAGGAAACCATAGACCCCTACTCAATGCAGGATTACCCTTGTGCTTTCTATCTTTGTGAAATCTTATGCAGGGTAATGAATGAGTGATTTTGATCTGCTAGATAATTACGTTCAAAATCCAGAGAAACTCTTTCGAAGAGAGAAATTTCAGCAAGTGAGGGACATCTTTAAATCTCCATCAAAGACACCCACTGCTGAGGTCCGTTCTTTGGAGGAGCAAGCTCCTATAAGTGAAGAAGAAGAGCAACAAGAAGGCAACTTAGCACTAGCTTTCGAGGAAATGGCTGATAAGTCACTGCGTGAGTTCTCCGCTCCAACCACCAACATACGCACTGGACCTAACGTCGAAGTTGGGGAGAATAGATTTGAGCTCAAGCCAGCCCTTATCACCATGGTGCAGGCCAACCTATTTTGTGGAAAAGCACACGAAGATGCAAGTGCTCGTCTCCAATACTTTCTGGAGATTTGCAGCACTTTCAAGATGAAGGATGTACCAAGAGACGCCATCCTGCTGTGTCCGTTCTTGTTCTCACTGTTGGGAAAGGCAAAGCAATGGTTCTACGCCAAAAAAGATAATCATACAACTTGGGACAAGTTCTCTACAACTTTTGTGTCAAGATTCTTTCCTGTGGGTAAGACAAGTGCCCTGAGGGGGAAAATCTCAAGTTTCCAGCAACAACATGATGAATCAGTCCCAAAGGCATCGGAAAGCTTTTAAGACTACATATCAGAATGTCCTCATCATGGGATGGAGAATTGGCTCCTCATGCAGATTTTCTATCACGGGCTCACCAATAGCAACCGTAACAACATTGATGCTGCTGCCGGAGGTGCATTTATGTCATTGACCATACCACAAGCTACTGCTCTTATGGAGAAGATGGCTTCCAATTAAGATTGGAGTGAAGAGCGCCAACCAACCTGCAAGAAGAGTGGAGGAATGCACCAGCTCAAGGAGGTAGACATGTTGTCTGCCAAGATAGATTTGCTCATAAAGAAGCTAGAAGACAAGGCCAGCCTGAAACAAGATGTCATGCGCATCAATGATTCATGCATGACTTGTGAAATATGTGGCAATATAGGACATTCAGGCAACAACTGCCCTGAGACCCATGAGGATGTGAACTTCATCAACAACAACAATAATTATCATCCTCAAAATCAAGGATGGAATCAGCAAAGGCCCAACTACCAAGGTAATTTTCAAGGTAACTTTCAAGGCACTAATTTCAATAGCTATGACCAATTGCCTTTAAGAGAAGTGATCTCCAACCAAAATAAAATTATAGAGACTTTATCTAGGAAGGTAGCATCTAATGATAAAATGCTAGAAAACATAAACACTAAAATGGATAGCTTTACCTCTACTGTTAAGAACCATCTTAGCTTCAATAAAATGATAGAACAACAATTAGTTCAGCTGGTGGCCGTTGTTCCACCAACCAATGAAGGTAAGATTCCAGGGCAACCGCTAGAGCCCAAAACCACGAATCTTGTTGATGTACATGCAGGTTACTATATTGAAGCATCATCAGGAGGATAGAAGGATGAGTCCATGCCACTCAAGAGAGAAGATCCACGGAGACCTGTGATCCCCATCTCTATTGGGCAACATGACTTCCCTCAATATCATGCCGAAGGTAATCCTTGACCATGTCTTTCCATAGGCATCTTTGTTGTACACGAATATGTGCTTGCAGCTTGCAGACCAGACGGTTAAGCACCCTAAAGGAATCTTAGACGATGTGTGTATACGAATCGGGAGATCATATGTCCCTGTAGACTTTGTAGTCCTAGATACTTGCAGAGATCTCAAGAGTCCAATCATTCATGGCCGACCATTCCTGAGTACTGCAAAGCCTATCATCTACACGGGCAGTGCTAAAATTTGTTTCACCATCAAGGGCAATAAAGAGAAGTTCAGTTTCAAGAACAAGACCCTTGAAGCTCCTGTAGATCTAAGAGGAGATTACTTCCCAGTCAAGGCAACAATCGAAGAAGCCAAGAAGAAGAATTCAAATGGAAAGAGAAAGAGCAAGAACAGGAGGCCAGGAAGAAAGCAAGTCCAAGTAGTCAAGGCTGTTGAGTATGAGCATGACCACCTCTTAGCTTCACCATTCCTAATCAAAAGGGAGAATCCAGGCATGGCGACCATTGATTGCACTATTGGACATTGCTCCTTCTATAACGCTTTTAGCGACACCGGATCAGCTTATATGGTTCATTATTCCTTCCTACAGTTTTGACGGTTCAATGGGCTGGCAGCGACCGCTGATCGAGCTATCGGTGATAAGGTTGGCGGCACTGTGGCGAGAGAGACGGAGCGCCAAGCGGCAGCTTCTTGAGCAGCCGAGTGTGAGCAACAGCAACGACAGGCTCGGCGGACTATAGCAGGACATGCAGGAACGCGGTGGCGCCGGGGTAAGAGCCGAGAGGAGGCTCTCGGCGCCTGTCCAAGAAATGGGCTGCCATAAGGGTTACAGCGCCGGCCGTTGCTACAACATGGAGCAGGAGACTGCCATACTTGCCTGGAGCACTACCGCCTCGCGCTGTGCCTCCTCCTGCTCGCCCTGGACCCGCGCCTTGATCGCACGCAGCTTCTCCTTGGCGCAGGCCACCCTCGGCGTGGACAGTAGCCAACCTCTGCTCCTGCTCCAGCAGGCAGCAGCCGCTGGATCTCCTGCCGTTCTTCCTCCAAATGGTCCGGCTCTGCTTCGTTGGTGTTCTTCTTCCTCACTCGGCACGCTCTCGGAAGGCCTCTAGGCCCGAGGAATATAATTCTTGCCCCTCACTCGCTAAGGGCTTGTTTGGCTGGACCTAAATACACTCTAATCCATATGATTTGTAGGGGATTGAAGTGTATTTTAGTTCAAAATACACCTCAATCCCCTCTAAATCATATGGATTAAAGTGTATTTAAATGCAGCCAAACAATAGTTGTACTTCAAATTAGGGGGAAATTAGTGAACAAGGTGGAATTGACGAGGGCGCTGCTGGTTTCCTCATGCTGTGTAGCTGTGCTTGCCGTCAAAGAATGGCGTGTGGCCGTGAGCAGTCAGATAGAAGCGCAACCCTGCCAACCAGAGATGGGAAGGAGAACAGCATGGGGGCATGGGCTGTTTGTAATGGTGTGGTTTGCTCATTCTGTCTAGCCATGACAACTCGAGGGCGTGGCGGTATACAACGGCCAGCATGCTGATTAGAAATACACTATTACCCATTGCAAATAAAGACCGATTCTCTGTTTTGACATAACCTTAGGATTACAGTAGATCATGAACGGCGGAACAAAACAGCGGCGGTTTTTGATTCAACCGCGGCCTCCAGAAGCCCCAGATGCCAGGCGCACGGTGCAGGGCATACACTTAGGGCCGCCGACAAAGCAGAACCATTCAAGACCCCCACCAAAATGTAATAATTTAACATGCTTCTCCAGCGTCCAGACATACGCTGCTAGCTACACATCTTCAACACAAAGCGAAGTTGCTGTGAAGGTATATAAGCGTGTCAGTGAACAGCAGAAAGAATGTTGGAAGAGGGGAGAGGACGATCCCTGATTTGTCATATACGAAATTGCTTACGTACCCTTTTTAGACTTTCTGCACTTTAGTAAACTCCTTCGGCTTACCACCTTTTACACAATCCACTTCCTGCAATGAAGTACGAGACCAAAATTCATATGCTCATGGTAACAAATTTTGAAAACAGACAATTAAGTACAGTGGATCATGTATTAGGCACTACTCCACACCTAACTATTACTAGGCACTAATCCAAGCTGACTAGTTCCCAACACATTTTAAGATGCTGATAATGAACCAGGAAATAAGAAATACTTCTGTAATATTGCTCATGAGGTTACGACCTCAGGTGATGGTTAAGAACAATTACATTATCAGATTCTGCAGGTGGAAGAAAAGCTCACATGAAACATGAGCTTAATTGTTGTGTTGAAACGAACAAATTTAGGTAAACAAATAGGTAGATACCATGAAGTGAAAAGGGCAACTGATTTAGTGAGCCCATCAGTCATCACCATTCTCCAGGTGAAAGCTTAATCCCAATACTTATGGCATATGAAATTGTAGGCTAATTGCCATGTTTTGCTACAGTACCATGTGATGTAGACATAGCACATGCACAGACAACAAATGGAATCTATTTCTCTACATCTTAGCAAAGTCATAACATTAATATAGAGTGAAATGCGCTGGGGGTCCTTAAACTTTTCTCCACTTCTCACCTAGGTCTAGATACTTTTTTTTGGCTCATCTGGGTCCATGAACTTTTTCCCGCTTCTCTAGGCACATAGCACATGCACAGACAACAAATGGAATCTATTTCTCTACATCTTAGCAAAGTCATAACATTAATATAGAGTGAAATGCACCGTAGGTCCTTAAACTTTTCTCCACTTCTCACCTAGGTCCAGGTACTTTTTTTTTCGCTCATCTGGGTCCATGAATTTTTTCCCACTTCTCACCTAGAGAAGCGGGAAAAAGTTCATGGACCCAGATGAGCCAAAAAAAAAGTATCTAGACCTAGGTGAGAAGCAGAGAAAAGTTTAAGGACCCCCAGCGCATTTCACTCTTAATATAAGAGCAACTCTAACAGTTCCCCATCCCAGGTTGCCATCCTCATTTTTTTGGCAAAAACAAAAAAAAACTTCTCCAACAGTTCCCATTCCCAGGTTGCCATTTATCCCAAGTTGGCAAAAAGAGCCTCCGCGTGCGCATATATGCGCGCTCGACTCCGCGTGCATCCGTCCGTATCAGAAGAGGTGGAAGGGCATAAACAAAATTTTGTTTCAGTTTCTCAGGGTTCCTGATGTAAGTTTTCAAGAGGTGGAAGGACATAAACATAATTTTATTTCTCTCTCAAGGTTCCTGATGTAAATTAGATCTAGGTTTGGCAAGTGAATTATGCCAAACTATTGGATATGAGCTCTTTTTTTTCTTGGCATATCTTTTTAGGAGTTGGCAAAACACAAGATTTGCCAAGAAAAATATAGGAAATTGTTGGAGATACTCTAACCAAGCTAGATGCTGATGTTATTTTAAATCAATGAAACGGGGAAAACCACACATTAAATTGACGTCATACCAGCTTAACAGCAAAACTCATGTCATGTGGTAAATTTTTTTCTCAAAAACACAGGAGCTGTGTTTTCTATGTATTAAGAAGAAAAGGGAAGAGAGCCCTCACAAACACACACCAATCCAAAAAAACAGATTTGAGATGCATGCTACATGTGTTGAATCTCAAGGATTCTGCCATTTTTCTAAAAGCTGTAACAATATAAAAACAATGTTATATCGATGTTGTAACATCATTCCATTAGATGATCCTACAATTAGTACATATCATCCACAAGTCAAAATACAAAACATGTAAGGCTCTAAAATATCCTATTCTTCAAAATAGATTGTTCTGCTTTGAATTTCCAAGCAATAAAGTGCCACAGAGAGATGAAACAATGTAAGTATTATGATAATGATGTCATGTAATGATGCAAATACAATATACAAAAGCTAGCCAATTCGAATGTATCAGGATTCCAGATTAAAATATGGTACTAAACCAGCAAAAGTAATTCTATGAGATTGTGACATAAACTAACTACCACTTATGAGCTGTTTGGTGCGGAGCAAATCTATAAGTTGTGTACATTACCAGTGGGATATAAGTTTGAACTAATTTCATTTACGTTTCCCTTACTGTGGAACAAACCAAACAGTGTCTTAGTGCTGTCATTCTATCATTCACCCATTGAATCACCACTATGAGAACTCTTGGATAAATCAAGGGAACACTATGTACTGTAAAAATCTTGGTTGACTAGGTAAAGAGCTATCAGTACTTCCAAATCCAAATATACATCAGTAGTGAACTGAGATGTAAATGATAGCACCAAAAGAATGTACAGAATAGAAGTGGGTGAAGCACAAAGTTCAATATAAATGTTAAATACAGTCATGCTAAATCCCAGTTTATAACTGCTTCAATCACTGATATAGACTCAGCTAACAGAAGAACAGCCAGTTAAATTAAGTGAATTCACTCGCACACAGTTCAAGTTTGCAAATTCATCTCAACTTAGTACTCGAAGGAAAATGCCTACTGAAAATTGCACCACATGTTTATTCCAGTTTATATCTTTCTGCACCACAATATTTTCTACAGAACACATCAATTGTAGCACATGTTTATTCCAATTTGAGAGTATTCCGCACCAAATTCCTTCATTGAAAATTTGAAGCTTTGGCCAGCGTTTAGTAGAAGATATGCTCAAAGGGTATTAAAAACTATAATACTAACACTAGTGCCATGATACTTACAAGAACCAAACAGCATATGTCAAAGAAAACTTTTTTCTACCCACTCTATTGATGATTGGAATTATTAAGAGTTTATCGTGTAATGCACTTCTGTGTGTCGAGACAAAAATCCAGACAATATGACAGTCCTAGTGCATATTTGTAGCCCAATGTAATGCACTTCTGTGTGTCGAGACAAAAATCCAGACAATATGACAGTCCTAGTGCATATTTGTAGCCCAACACAATGTCCCATCATTCTTGCAGTTGCTAAAATAAGGGTGATAAGCATCTATTCTTGCCTTCTGTTTTAGGGCCATCTTTGGTTCGGCCTTTACAGAGATTGCAAGATGAGGGATTAACTTAAGCTTTGCTGAACAGGCGGCACCACCACCACCACCACCACTACCATCTACACAACCTTTGCATATATTCCCCAATACAAAAGCCTTTCTGGGACCAGGCAACACCTAACACACTTAGCATCTATCACACACCGAGAAGACACTTATCACAATTACCAAAATGTAGAGCTCACGAGGTCATCTAATAGAATGGCCATAACACCCCGCATCTTACCAACCGACATCCACCGCCGCGCAAACATCAAATGCTGCATCCACCTCCAGGCATCGTCGCAAAACAGTATCTCATCACAGATACAGATCCAGATCAGAGTACCGAAGGCGGAGACGAAACGACACAGATCGAACGCGATTCCCCGTAATTAGACGGTCATTCAGCAAAGTTGAAGAGGAGCGAAGTCGAATAGCACTCACCTTGCCGGTGGCCTCGTAGTAGTCGTTGAGCGCCCACTGGTACTTGGACTGATCCAACCCGAACCAGTTAGCCACGTACTCGTCGAGGCTCGCGTGCGCTGCAACGAGAATAGAGGGAGAATACAGCATGAGAACCCCCAAATCTCTGGACAAAAATCCACCAAGATCACGAAATACGGTTCGCTCACCTTCCTGGACGCGCGCAACGGCGTCCCAGAAGAAGCCGAACGCCGATCCGTCGTGCTTGCCCCCCGCGGACGCTTTCTCGTACTGCGGCGGAGGCACCTGCACCGGTGGTGGCGCGACCTTCACGGGGGCCGGCGGCGGGGGCGGGGTGAACACCACAGCAGGCGCCGCAACCGGGCTCTCAAGGTTCCGCGGCGAGGGAGAAGGGAAGGGAGACGAGGCTGCCCTCTGCGGGGTTGGTGTGGATAAATCCGAGCGCGGGGACTCGGGCGGCGGCGTGCGCGAGGCGCCCCGCGGCGTGCTAGCAGGAGACGGCGGCGTGATGAAGACGGTGAGGTTTCCAGCCCGCCCGATCATGGGCGGCGGCGGCGGCGACGGCGAAGACGAGGACCCCATCGCCTCAGCTTGGGCGGAGATAGGACTGAGGCCGGCGGAGCGGAGCTTCGGGAGCGCGGCGTCAGTTGCCTAGGGAGGAGAGCGAGAAGGGTAGGGGGCGCTCGTGGGAAAAGCCCCAGACGCCATTGCAGACAAGGCAGTGGAGCTTTTGTTTGCTTCCTAAATTTCTACCTTTTTAATTTTTTTCCTCAATTAATTAAATAACACAACTTTTGGCATTCGCCCCGGATGGTGCATGCACCGCGAGTTCCAAGGCCTCGTTGCGGCCCCTTTGGTTGGTCCCGGTGTCAGTGAACCGTAGCTCGTGGACCCAGCGTGAGTCTCCAGAGAATGATGGCACGCACCCAACGCTCGTATTCTCTCCACTTTCCCTTTTTTTCTCAAAAATAACGTGCCTTTTTCGCGTTGGCTCCGCGCGCACAAGCACCACGTCTAGGCAACGTCGGATTACGGGAGCGTCAGGTGGGGACCACGCGACAGAGACTCCTTGTCGCGGGCTCGCATGTGCTCTCGGTAAATTTGTCACTTTGTCAACCTTTTTGGCAACCTCGCCTTATCAAACTCTATTGCTACGGTAATTTTGGGTAGGTAACCAATATAATATATTAAAAAAAAGTCTACATCACCCCCTTAACTATAAATGTCAATAATTTAAGATTGATTTGAGTGTCGACGATTTAAGGTCGGCTAGAGTGTCGACGTTTTGAGGTCGGCAGTCTACCGAGAGATATGCCTAAGGTAGTAAATTAATCGGCGGAGGTACGCTAGACAATGAAATAGATCTGACGCAAGACAATCACAAGGATTTATTCAGGTTCCGGCCACTTGAAGAGTGTAATATCGTACATCCTGTGTCTATGTGGTTTGTATTGATGAGTATTTCGTAACAGGATTGCCTTCTAGACGATTTCTACCTCTCTTTATATACTTTGGAGGAGTAAGGTTACATGTAAAGTATCCGAGTTGGTACTAATCTAGATTACATCATCTATAAGAACTCATGGGCCGAACCACTAGATGATGCAACCCATATATCATCCTAAGGATACCCGGGGTTATACCCCCACAGCTAGTCCTCAAGTGTCTTGTATTTCTTGAGCAACGTTGTCTTAAATCAACCGAGCAGTCTATTCCTAAAGTCGAGTAGTTGAAGCAGTCTCGCGACCAGTTCCACTAGTCGGCGAGGAGGTCCAAGCGTACTGGTCGGCGATGAAGTCGAGTGAACTGGTTGGCAACAAAGTTCAAGGATTGCCAAAGGGATGTAAGGGGCTCAAAATTAAATTTAAAATTTCTTCACATCGGATGAAGTGTAGCCACTTAGACTCTATTTGCGGGGAGGATAAATCAAGAAAAAGCACTACATTCACCGCCAGGTGAAGTGCAGTAACTTAGTTCCCGGGCCTGAAAGTAGGTGACTCAGTCACATGGTGCCAGGTCCAGAAGAATAAAAACTTCAAATTCTAAACTACTCCCTAGCTTCGCTGCAGGACGAGCAAACAACTCAAAAGTGAATCAGTTCCCAGCTCTATTGTGGGGCTAGTAAACATATCAGAAGTGAACCAGTCCTCAGCTTAACTATCATATACATATTAAGGCCCCCGACGCGTTGTCAGGATCAGCACCCTGAACCGAACAGCATGGAGTAACCTGACAGCACATCAGTATAGTGTTGGTATTTCTAACGTCATTACTAATTAACGAGATTAGAAACACATAGTACTGAATTAACTTGTCATTAGCAACTAACCATTTATCTCTCACTAACGTCCCTAAGCATTGAACTAGATTGTCATCCCTAATTATATTAGCTAGGAATAAAGTATTAAATGAATCTATTATTTCGTGTGACTAGGCAGAAATAAATATAAGAATATAAACTAAAGAAACATTTCTGCAAGCGGACAGATAATTATACCATTGTAGCATTTACCTAGAGTATTATTAGGTTGTCGATTTATATTTATACCACTGGGAAGGTCTTAGTAGGACTTATATCTATAACTTACACTATTGATGTGAAAGGTAAACCATAACTAGAATTCTACTCATAACAGGCATAAGTTACATGATAAAAGATATATATAATAAATAATGATCAGTCATCATAAATAGATAAACATCAGAGTTCTTCTAGTCATAGTAATAGCTAGCCAATGGATAAACTCAGGAATAAATACTAAGTTAATTTAATAACTACATCAATGAATAACTCTAACTGGTGCAATTACATCTAGCAATCATTGTTAAGTTAATCCTACATCATGATCACATGTAAAGGGTATCATCTAGGAAGGATTTGAAACAAAGTCATCATCCAACTTCGCGACCGTGCCTGCTGTCCTACATACGAGGGGTAGACTATAGAGGAATCAACGTAGCTGTCACCTACGCGAACTACCACATGACCCGGCACATCAGGGTGCACTCGCAGACAAACAAGATATCTAGACACCATATCTACATATTGTTCATCATTTACCCATTGTATATTTGGATAAACGCTATACGAGCAATTACATGAATTCGATAAGATCAAACTAACTATGCTAGACATATAATCAAAGTAGACAATGACTATTGCAATCAAGAATATATAAGAGATTAGGAACAATGTTGCCTGAATCATAATATTGAACATAATAAGAGCAAAATACTAGAATTATACCGAACTCCGTACTCCAGACAGACGCTAGAGGCTCCAGATCCCGCTGAAGAACTAGAACTCCTCTACTTCTAATCTAACTAGGCTAAAGCTATGAACTGGAGAGGCTCTGATGAACTAGAGAAGGCTTTTGATGGTTTGATCTCTAAATGACTTGATGTCTCCAGGGAGGGGGGTCTGCCCCTTTATCTATAGCCCGGTGGGATGAACGTGCGCCGTAGGATCAAACCGACTTAACCATGGGCTGAGATGACTCCTCATAGGCGGTTGAAGAAGACTCCAGAAGGCAGGGCAGAACCCTAATTGGGGGACGCCGCCCGGTGCAGCCATGGGGCTGGCCGACCCCACATGTGGGCCCCTCGGGGTCCACTTCGTTCTAGTGCCTTCTAGATGCTTCCTGAGCCCGATGATGATGTTTGCCTTCACGGTTAAGTTTCATGATAATTATGCACTCTAATCCCTCTTTTATGCTTTTCTAAAATAATCCCTAAAAAATACAGAATATGCAAAACTCATGGAAATTGTCAGTTAAAACCCTAGACTAGTGTGTATTCATGTATCCTTTTGTGTCTAAAGTTCTAATAAAAGTTGACGTTATCCATCGTCAACAACTCCCCCAAGCTTATCTTTTGCCAGTCCCTTGGCAAATAAACTAATCCTAATTACTAATATATGCTTTCATTCCTCAAAGGTACATATGCTTTCAAACAGAGATTCTCCTCCGGATTAGACATTAACTGCTCTAACCTTCAAACTTACCCAATCTACCTTTAACCATGGGGCTTTACAGCTTATGCATGAGTCTTAAGTAATCGAAAGATAGAACAATCAAGTCAAGCACCATGTCTCAAATTCTTCACAGTACCAATATTTTGGAGTTTTGTAAGTTTTTTAAATAAAACTTAGAGCTTAATTGTTTGACACCCTCAAGTCTCTTATTATATGTGGTATTTATAGATCTTACTAAGGCATTAATGATGTCATGCCTTCCTACAACTAAGGATCATAGTGGAGCTTATAGGAGTGGCAATAACAAGGATGAGCATACTTGCAATTCATATATTATAAAGCCAAACAATGGATCCACAGAGAGTCAAGGCATACAATCAAATCAAGATATGCATGTATACGGAATATAGTGGATAGGTGTATATAAGGTATTTAGTGGCTAATTCTAATTCTACTTTTGCTCCTTGAGGATAAATCTCTCTTTTGAACTTAGAACTTTTCGTGGGAAAATATGAGCTATCTTTATTCGTTTTCTTTTCTCTCTTTTTTTCTCTCTTTTTTTCTCTTTTTTTTCTTTCGGGGAGGCAGGCATCTAAGTACCCATTATTTTAATTGCTAGGACACTTGTCCATCTTTTACTCCCTTTTCTCTTTTTTTCAATACTTTTGTATAGCCACATGTATCCTTTGAATATATAAATAATTGAAGAGATAATGATAAGAACTTAAAGCAATTAAATAGGGGCTATCCTATAGGGTATATTTTTAGATATTTTACTCCCAGTGTAGGAGAAAAAATATTTTTAAGGTAGGTCTAGATGAACGTGAAAAATGACTGCGTTTACATCCCAAAATAGGAGTAATGCATATGTGGATGGAGTGTGTAAGTGATCTTGATTTTAAAAGCATGACAAGGCTCTCATAAGGTATACAACAAAGGTTGACTAAACTCAATGCAAAGCAAACAGCATGAATGCGCAAAAGTTTTTCTAACTCTAAATGTAATATATATAGTTGTGGTAGGAATTCAAACTTTGTCATAAAAGAGCTCATCATGTAAAATTTTGGGTTTTCAAAATAAATCTCCAGAACTTAATAATACTAGGAATAAGATAAATAGCAGCTCAACCTCATGAATCATATCAATCAATCACCTAGACTTAGCTTAAACATATGCCTCCACAAGTTTCAGGCTCAGAGTAAATTCTTAAATTAAAACAGCAATATCCAAAACTCGGAAGAATTTAAGGTTGACAACTAGGCACTTAAAAGGAATGATAACAGAGCAACTATTCATCATCTTCAAGATAAAATTTTAAAGTTCATCAGTTTTTTTAATTAACTCTAGTCTAGACTGATTTTAAACACACTCTAATAGATTAAATGTTTATTTGGCTTTAATTTATTATACATATATTTTTTAACTATTGAACTCACAAAAAGACTCTACAAGCGTGGACCTTTATGTGCCCACATATTTTTGGTATTTATTTTTTTAGATTTTATATTTTGTGATGCTCTAAAATAAATTTAGATTCTATTTATTTTTATTTTGATGCCATCACAGTAAATATTTCTACGGGGTTATCATAAGTCTACTTGCATGAGATTTAAATATTTATGATGCAATAATAAAAGCTATAAATATTTTTATCTTTCTTTTCAATATCTTGATTAAAGCAAAGTAAAGATTTTTATTTTATTTTTAGTATGTAGAAGGATATATATATATATATGCTTAATTTATATATTTTATTTTTAGACCACCACGGTGAGTACTTCTATAGGTTTTATACCGAAGGCTTTCACATGTGGCTTCAAGCTTTTAAGATGCATGAATACTTAATGCATGCCTATTCACTCTTGTTATGTTCTATGCAAAGCTAATATAGAAGAGTAAACCTACTTAATAGAAAATAAATCATGCAATGCAGAAAAGTAAAAATGGATAACTACCGATGTTACCTCACGGCGAAGGTTCGATGTTTTGAGTCTTTCGAACTGGACTCCTCCTTACAGTGATTCATTAATCAAGTACTTCGGTTTGCTCTTGAGGTGATGCCTCTACTAGTGGCTCCCAATAGTGGTGCCACCTTCTTTCTTTCTTTTGTAGGCGTCTCGAAGCCAATCTTATGTGTATCATTATTACTAATTGAGAACTTTCACTTATAGAATTTGGGGATTGTGTCTCCATACTTTGATTGAAGTGTGTTATGCCCATAATGATAAGGTAGAGATCAATTGCATGGGCTCTGCTAGTGGAAAAACACCAACAAAACTAGAAATTTATTCATCCTCTAACCTTGGACATAATAAGATTGATATTATTCATATTGTTCATTCCTAACATGGGTGAGAATACAGAATTATAAATATGGCATTTAATCTTTGAGATAAAGAGTGAAGTTTCTTAACCATTGGAAAGACTAATAGACGAAGTATTTCTGGCTTACTTGGTTAAGACTGAGATTAAAAGAATAGCGCTATGAACAAACTTAGAGAATAAATTATATTGAGTTTAATCAGGTTAAGTAATTTAAGTTGTAACTCTAACATGAATGTATTTTTCATTTATTGCATACCAAGATCAAGAGGAAATTAATGACCACTTACCTTAAGATGTTACCTCCATTATTAGAGCATGACGAAGGGTAAATGGATTTTAATCGTTTTTTCCTTTCTTGTATCTTGAGTTGTTCATTAGCATCTTGTCTTGTATGTTGTACTCCTTTCTCACTCTTCAGACCTCCTACTTCTCTCATTATTTCTTCTTTGCAAGGGGTTAGTAGACAACACATACCCGAAGGAATATACTATTTATTAAAGTACGGATAGTGTTTGCCAAAGAGTTAAAGATTAATCTGTAGCTCATGTTTTCAATGATTCACCACTATTTCAAAATTTTTTCATCAAGGTGAAAGCGAGGATATTATTTTGAAGCATACTCTTAACCTTGATTTGATTCTATGAATAGTCTCCTAATATGGTTTAAACATTTTTTATGTAGGAGGGGTTAGTCTATATGTACAACCAAATTTTTAGATAAGTATGCTTGATTTTATAATATTTAAGTAATATTCTAAAGCATACTTATAATAGAACAAGAAAGTTTGCAAGACTAAAGGTATTTATTCAAATAGAACCAAGAATATGTATGGTGAACCACAGGAGCATTTTATTTTATATATATATAGCAAGTTATGTTTGAGCATGGCATAGGGTAGAAATGACTAAGACAAATTAGCAACATGGTATAAGATGTTAATTATAGTTAAATGTTGCATGAGGCTTGGACAAAATATACCTTATGTCTTCATCCTTCTAAGTAAGTGGTGATGAACTTACTTAGAAGAGGCGGGTTATCTGGTTTATCTGTTGGTGAGAGCTTATGGTCTTACTGAGTAAGGCCTTCCTTTTATCTTCTTCATCTTTTCACCATTCAATGAAACTATGGAAGCTTACATGCTCTTCACTCATCAACCTTTTTCTGATTTCTTTGATTAATTGTGGTTGATGAGCTGGGGTCCATTGGAGATGTAATAATGTTCACTTCAAAACTTCTTCTCCAATAGATTAAGGTTGTTCTTTCAAGCTAAACTTCTTAGTTATCATCTGCCTTGATTCATCCCTGGTGTGAACTTATCTCTTGGCTTCTCCAGATTTAATTTAAAATTTTCCTGTAGGGGTTAGTCCGACATCCACTACAACATACTATCGACTCAAAAATCAACCTAGACACCACGTCTAATTTGATTTAGGAAGGTATTTTAATCTGAGCTCAGTTTAAAGGCCTTTTAAGAGTAAAACCACTACTACTAAACTAGCACCATGCTTTATTTTAGAGATTTATGAAAGTACTTCAAAGCCTAAACATATATCCTAGCAAATAAAGGTAGCATGAAAATATAGTAGAGATTTATTTAGATAGAGATAAAAGAGCATGATCATGGTGAGTTTTTTATAATGCACGTGAGATGAATATATGAAATGGAACAAGTTATGGCTGAGAAAATTTAAACTAAATAGTGTGAATATATGGATTAAAGTAAATATGCAGTAGAATGCAAAAGATTGAAGTCCATGAGCAAGACTTTCTCACCTTTATTTGATCATACTTACCATGACTCACATGCTAGAATTTGTGAGTGATGCAACATATTTGTTCCCGTCACTTGAGATATGAATTAAAGTCCTGTGACGTCGACCTCTTTCTCCAACATCGGATTTGTTATGTTTCTTCTTATTTTATGGGGGCATGCCGGAAGGTCGTAAACCAGTCGTTCATTACCCTGTATAAGATATTAAAGTAGACAAACAAGGGTAATCCTGCTTGAGCAGGGGTTAATGGTTATCTCAATCACATCAATGAGTATAAGTCTATCAATGTTCCTTAATTGTCTAGCTACCTTTCCCGTAACGGCGTCAAAAATATTTGTTGGTATTTCTAACGTCATTACTAATTAACATGATTAGAAACACATGGTACTGAATTAACTTATCATTAGCAAGTAACCACTTATCTCTCACTAATATCCCTAAGCATTGAACCAGGTTGTCATCCTTAATTATATTAGCTAAGAATAAAGTATTAAATGAATCTATTATTTCATGTGACTAGGCATAAATAAATATAAGAATATGAACTAAAGAAATATTTCTGCAAGCGGACAGATAATTAAACCATTATAGCATTTTACCTAGAGTATTACCAGGTTGTCGATTTATATTTATACCACTGGAAAGGTCTTAGTAGGACTTATATCTACAACTTACACTATTGATGTGAAAGGTAAACCATAACTAGAATTCTACTCATAACAGGGATAAGTCACATGATAAAAATATATATATATATATATATGATAAATAATGATCAGTCATCATAAATAGATAAATATCGAGTTCTTCTAGTCATATTAATAGATAGCCAATGGATAAACTCAGAAATAAATACTAAGGTAATTCAATAACTATATCAATGAATAACTCTAATTGGTGCAATTACATCTAGCAATCATTGTTAAGTTAATCCTATATCATGATCACATGTAAAGAGCATCATCTAGAAAGAATGTGAAACAGAGTCATTATCCAACTTTATGACCGTGCCTGCTGTCCTACATACGAGGGGTGGACTACAGAGGAATCAACGTAGCTATCACCTACGCGAACTACTACACGACCCGGCACATCAGGGTGCACTCGCAGACAAACAAGATATCTAGACACCATGTTTATATATTATTTATCATTTACCCATTGTACATTTGGATAAACGCTTTACGAGCAATTACATAAATTCAATAAGATCAAACTAACTATGCTAGACATATAATCAAGGTAGACAATGACTATTGCAATTAAGAATATATAAGAGATTAAGAACAATGTTGCATGAATCATAATATTGAATACAATAAAAGCAAAGTACTAGAACTATACTGAACTCCGCACTCCAGACAGGCGCAAGGGGCTTTAAATCCCGCTGAAGAACTAGAACTCCTCTACTTCTAATCTAACTAGGCTAAAGCTATGAACTAGAAAGGCTCTGATGAACTAGAAAAGGCTCTTGATGGCTTGATCTCCAAATGACTGGATGCCTCCAGGGAGGGGGTCTACCCTTTATTTATAGCCCGGTGGGATGAACGTGCGCCACAGGATCAAACTGACTTAACCATGGGCCGAGATGACTCCTCATAGGCGGTGGAAGAAGACTCCAGAAGGCAGGGCAAAACCCTAATTGGGGCGCACCACCCGGCGCAGCCATGGGGCCAGCCGGCCCCACATGTGGGCCCCTCGGGGTCCACTTCATTCTGGTGTCTTCTAGATGCTTCCTGAGCCAGATGACGATGTTTGCCTTCACAGTTAAGTTTCATGATAATTATGCACTCTAATCCCTCTTTTATGCTTTTCTGAATTAATCCCTGAAAAATACAGAATATGCAAAACTCGTGAAAATTATCAGTTAAAACCCTAGACTAGTGTGTATTCGTGTATCCTTTTATATCTAAAGTTCTAATAAAGGTTGACGTTATCCGTCGTCAACATATAGCTAATGACTTGCACCAAGTATCCGAATGACGATGAGTCCCTAGCTTAGCTAGCGATATTCTCATAAATAATCTGAACACCGAGGAGTCTCCAGCTCAGCTGGCTAGCCCGAGCATAGCTGACGATGAAGCGATTGGTCTAACTAGCCGACGAACACCAAGCAGTCCAACCAACTGGTCGGTGAGTCCCAGCATAGCTGACGATGAAGCAATTGGATGGGCTGGTCGGCCTGCGTCGAGCAGTCTAACCAACTGGTCAGAAGTGAAGTCTGTCTGATCAGCGGTGAGTCCGTCTCCCAAGTGGTGCGGCCACTCGGACCATGATCCTTCTGTCCTTCGATCCAGTCCCCGAGCGTAAAGTGAGCTCATTGACCGAACCTTGGCCCTGAAAAACAAATCTGAAGAACGGTAGTATAATGTACAAATAAACTTTGGATAAAAGATCAACACCGATGAAATAATTTAGACAACTTAGCTGTGAACACTTAGTGTTCTTTTGTTGTAGTGAAGTGTTTATACTCAGTACAAACTAGCGCGAGCAGTTAGTTCATCTTAGAGTCTCACCAGCCCTAGTTCGACCAACACTCCGGAGTGTGAGGCGTGGAGCCTATGCACGCGTAAGGGCGTCGGCCTCGTTAGGGAGCTACTGCCGACCACCCGAGACGCAGAGAGCGGATCTCATGCAAGTCGGTGATAGTGTCGGCTCTGAAAAACTCTAGTAGGAGAAAGAACTGGTCGGCTGATTGATATAAAATATATGTATATTTAAGATTGTATATATGGAGAAAAAAGGTCGTTTGGAGATAATATCCTGAGATATGTGAATATTAGAAAATAAATGCATCTTTGAAATCGTATCTACGGAGAAGAACTCTGATTGAAGATAATATCTGGAGCCATAAGTATTAAAGAATATTTATAAAATATTAAAACTTGACTTAGCTTGAATGACGATTGGATGGAGTAGTTGGCGGTTAGAGTTCGGCCATCTATAGAGCTTAGAGGTTGCCGTGGGACGTTGCCGAGTTGATGATGCACAATGATGACGTGTCGATGGCTCTAAATCGGCGACGAGGTGTAGCATGGAGGGCCGTGATAGATGAATTGTCACTCGTAGCTTGAAGCCGCATCGCTAGATAGTCGTAGCTGACCACGTTGATGAAGAAATCTGCTCAGGCCAGCAAAGCCACCCACGCGGCACCGACACGCCATGCGCCCTTGTTCTTGGAGAGATGAAGTAGATCCAAACCGCCACCTCGACTCCAGTGCCGAAAACCGCCACCACAACTTGTGCCAGGACATCATGAAGGGTTGCCCTTCAACGCGCAGGTTGTTGAAGGACATCGTCTTGATCAGCCAAGTTGTCTCGAGGATGTTGATGAAGAGAATTCCATCTGATTCGTCTAGAGTCACATGCACACCCCCTACTTGGCGGCCACTGTCGATGATTTAAGGTCGGCAGTCTACGAGGGGTATGCCCAAGATAATAGAATAATCGGTGGAGGTGTGCTAGACGACGAAACAGATGTGACACAAGACAACCATAAGGATTTATCCAGGTTTCGGCTGCTTGAAGAGCATAATACCGTACGTCCTGCGTCTATGTGGTTTGTATTGATGATTATTTCGTATCAGGATTACTTTTTAGGCGACCCCTACCTCTCCTTATATACTTTGAAGGGGTAGGGTTACATGTAAAGTATCCAAGTTGGTACTAATCTGGATGACATTATCTATAAAAACTCATGGGCCAAGCCACCTGATGATGCGGCCCAAGTATCATCCTGAGGATACCCAGGGGTTATACCCCCACAGTGAGAGGTAGAGTACTTAACTCGTTCAACTATAAGACTGGTTTTTTATCCTTTAAATTTTTTAAACCAGTCAAATTACTCCCTGAAGCGATTTTAAATGGTGGGTTTGCTACATTAATGTGGTTTTGTCTTTTTTTATTTATTTTGGCTCAATCTTTAAAAATCATAATAACCCACAAAAAAATCATAAAATAGAAAATCTAATTTTTTACTCCAAATGAGTAGATCTACATAGTGAACATATAATATGGTATATTTAAACAGAAAATTTTTGTTGTAATTTTAGATCTATGTTTTTCTATAATTAATTAGAATAATTTATAGTTGTACTTTATATGGTCGAATTGTGAAGAAATTTTTATGGTGGGCTTATTATTATATGCTTAAATTGTAATAAAAAATCATACTCATTAGATCGTGTAGAACTTAGTTATTGATTTATTTAGGTTTATACTTACATTTATACTAACTAAATATAAATAAATATATAGCTAAGTTATACATGATTTAATGAGTATGAAAATTTTACTACAGATCAAGCATACAATAATTAGTCATTTTTTAGATGGATTGCTACAATTGTGGTGAACTTGGCTATTTTGCTCATCAATGTCTAAAGCCCAAGAAAGACAAGTTCAAGAACAAGTTCAAGGGCAAGAAAGATGATTCAAGTGATGATGATGAGAAGAAGAAAGACAAGCCATACAAGAAGAAAGATGGCAAGAAGAACAAGTTCTTCAAAAAAAAGGGTGGTAAGGCTTATATGGTGGGTGATTGGCTCACCGACATTGAATCGCCAAGTGGTGAATCATTCGATGATAGTGATGATAAGAAAGAGAAGGTGACCGCTCTTGTTATTGGGACTTTACTACCTCCACCACCTTCATCGCCATCATCCTCTACACACCTATGCCTTATGGCTAAAGGTGACCGGAAGGTATAAAACTCCAACGATGATAGTGATAATGAGTGTGGTAGTGATAGTGATAATGAATTTTATTGACACCATATTTTGGTGAACTGTGGACCACGTTGTCAGAGCGCGACAGAGCAGACCAGATGGATCGGCTAATGAAGAGATGACGTCAGCAAAGCATGAGGCGTGTCCAAGGCCGATCAATGGAAGAAAGAAAGACATGTCGGACTCTATCAAGAAAGGAAAGGATTGAAGTCCAAATTACCTTTATTTTTGTATTCGTATTCTCTTAGGACTCATGTTAGAGTTTCGGGCTATATATATCAAAGACCCGACCATTGTAAAGACATCCAATCAATCATGGCCTTCGACCTTCCCTTAGGAGTAGGGGTAGAGTAGATCTCGGCAAGACCTTCGATGAATCGAGCTGCATTGATTGAGTCTGACCTTCGGTTTGCTTGTATGTATTGCCACGGTTCATATCTCATCTATATGGCTGCATCGTTTGACCTTGTATAGGCTTGATTTGAGCTAGTTATTGGTTTATATCTCGTTTGTATGGCTACATCTAACGACCCCACTACAAACTAGGTATAAGCTAGTTATCAGCTCTATTAGATTGGTGATCTAGTAGATTCATTAAGTTACCGATATTGCTTGTTTTAAATTTGATTTACTTTTTGCAACAATATCATTACCCAATCAAGATTGATAGATTAGCTTGCGCTTAAACTCTATCAAAGATCCTTTGTTCCGGTGTGTATTTATGCTCACGCTTATTCTTACCGGAGTAGTCGATCAGGCTCGTATCGACTAATCTGTCGATCTTGGTTGTCATGTGTTGTGGGTTCGAGGCTTATCTAGACGTGAGTGGACTCAAGGGTCAGTTTTAGAGCCGCACTATTAGACCAGCTCTATCTTTGATTTGAGGGGCCACTCATGTTTGGAGATGCTTGCTTAATAAGAGTAGATCTAGGTTATCTCGGAGCCGCCGCCCGTTAGACCAGCTTCGTTGTAATTTAGGCATGCTTGTAGTTATGTTTGAGGTTGATTTAGAGCCGCTGGCCGGTAGATCAGCTCTGCTTTGACTTGGAGGATAGCTACGGTTAAGACAAGTAGTCCGTTCCTACTTCATGGACCCTGTATTAGCTAAACAGCCGATCCAGTTATGCTTTCATGAGTAGTGCTTGCGTGTAGATCTATTTGAAAGTGTCGTTTGTTAGATCCGCTGAAGCCCGCCGACCGATAGACCAGGTGGATGTAGGTTTAGCAGGCTTCATGAAAGTAGTTTATCAGGACCACTGGCCGGTAGACCAGTCTTGGTGAGTTATTGTTTATTTGGCGATCAAACCAGATTTGTACGTATGAACTACCCTATTGCTTGGACCCTGTATCGGCTAAATAGTCGATCCAGTTATGTTTTTAATGACGATGCATGCACATTTATTGTCTTAAATGCAGTTAGGCTTGACAGATACGCTGGCGTAATCTGATCTGTTTGCTACTATAGGCTGCATGGAAACACCCACAATAGTAAACAGGTTGTTTTATCAGATTAATCATTATTATCGGCTGTATGAAAACACCCCACTATTAATGGTTAATTTTATCTGGCATGTTTATTAAATTAGCCGTATTTGAGCTGACATATGTTGCATAATTCGTATCTTTTATCAATTGATGAGATCGGCTAAAATAAGTTGCTTTAATCGCTGTTGATATTTCTTAGCGAAGCAGCCAAATCCGCAAGCGCACGAAAAGTACCGTTGTAGCACTTCACCCGGTGGTATTCAGGGTATCGTATTTCCACGAGGAACGGAAGTGTAAATGGTCTCTTAAGCTAGTTGCCCCAAGAAAACAAGAAGAAGGGTAGCTCGGGTAGTGAGGTTTTCTAAGGATAGAGGTCCTAAGATACGGTAGCCTTGATCACTATAGACTTACTTCGGGCACTGGATAACACTTGGTCTCCCAAGTGTTGCCGGCCTACAGCTCTACGCCGATCCCGGATGTGGGGGAGTGCAAGGGACGAGCAGGGCTGTCACCACCTGCCGCCTACCCCTCAACCGTGGGGACCGAGGCAAACGAAGGTAGCCTCTAGCCTAGACACCACGTCTACACTAGCAACTACTACTCTAGCGTTCGCGAAGGGTTATCTGTCTTTATCAGGGCCCTCTACTAGAGTATTCATCACAAGGACGAACGACGAACCCGCAAGTAAATAGTAAGCAAAGATAACTTTCTTAAAAACTCAATACCATAGATAAACACGAACCTTATACTCCAAGTAGTAGTCGGTCCGTAGAGGTACAAGTGTGGAAGCTCCGGCAACTCCGGCACTCCTCCCGCTAAGTGTACAAGGGGCACCGAGTACACCCGTGGAGATAGCCGACAACTCTGGCACTCCTCCAACTCTTCCCTCTCTCACTCCCTATTCTAGTTCTAACTAAGAGATAGACAAGGTGGCCTTGCTCTTCTTCTTCTCTTCTTGTGTGTGTCATTGAGAGGGAGTAGGGGCCTTCTTATATAGCACCTTGGAGGTCGGTTTGGAGGCGTATTGATCACAATAACCATCATGAACCGCCTCTGGGTGTCATCAATGTACCGCCAGAGAAAGGTCGGTCAGAGAGGCGGTTAGGGGGGTGCGGCCGCACCCTGGTGCGGGCGCACCAGGGGAGGCGCAGCTGGCCACCGCCTTTCTCTGGTGGGTTCCTGGTTGGGCCTGGATGTCTGCCACGTGTGGTGTTTGGCCCAATTCTGTAGATGGAGGAGGTTCTCTTGTATCTGCCTTTGTCCTTGGGCCGGTTTCTGGGTTTTCTGATATGCTTTTGGCCCATCTTGTTCTCTTTTCATGTTTGTCCTGCAAAACAAGTACACCCATCAAAACTATGGAATTTGTTAGTGTAGACCCTATATTCTAGTTATGATGTTGTTTCATCTCTCTTTTGTGTGTATGTTGACGGTTTATGATGTGAGTTAAGAGCCATCAACAAACTCCCCACACTTAGTCCTTTACTCGTCCTCGAGTGAAGCTTGAGACTAAGGTAGCTAGGTTCTCCTTGTAGTTGATAGCTAAACAGTTTTATTTCAAGATTCCATCTGAGTCCATAAAATTCAAAGTCCATCACAATTTCTCCTAGATAACTTGAATAGTAATAATGACTTACTTCCCTTACTCTTCTTCTGCTTAAGGACTTGGGTTTTTGTATGTTTTTGAAAAGGTGATAAATCTTTGCCTTTTTTCTATGATATCCTTGGTTTCATGGGAGATTTTTTCCTCTTTTGTTATTCTGCTAACTTCTAGACTTTATGAGGGAAAGTACCATACCTTTAGATCGGGAGGTATTTTAGGAAGCTTTTATTTGTATTCCTCCTGTACATGCTCTTTCCCTCTTTTGCTGCTTTGAGAAATGTGGGCTATCTCTCTGGCGGGTGCTTTTGCACCTATTTTTTCGCTCAGTCGGGTGTCTTTGCACCCCTTGTTTTACTCTCATTTTTTTTGGCACATACCTTTTTGGTATGGCATCTTTTCTGGCTCATGCTTCTTTGGCATGGCATCTTTTCTTTGTTATAGCCCACATTCTCTTTTGGCATCTGAGTTTTATGAGTCATGCAACAGGAGTGTACTGCCCCAGTCACCTGTCATTCAGATTGGACACTCAACAATGATGGAGCAGCAGATGCTCACACACCAGACAGTGATGCCTGAGCAACAGACTAGCCCACTGCAGAGTGGCCCATTAGATTTTGAATTTCAAACTAGTCACATTGAGCCCAGCCCACCAAGCAGTGCAGCCCAAGCGAAACGAAGAGAACGCAGAAATACAGTCATGGCGCTTCCTGCCATCTCTAGCAACTCCATCACCCCTCTCTCCGAGAACTTAGTCAGGCGCAGCCTCAGGGTGAACCGTGCTACTGATGGCTTCCACCATGTCAGACTGGAGAAGAACCCATGCAAGAAAAGAAAGACATGCGCTGTAGTTCTCATTGATGCAGATACTGAAAAAGCTGGTCCCATCCCGATTCAGATCCTCCAAGGATGGGGCATAGATTGTGGGGTACCTCCTGCGGAGCTATCCGATGACGCGCTCATGCAAGCACCCAATGAAGATCCTGTCATCCATGAAGATACGGCCCAGTGAAGACTGTTTAGAGTCCAGGAAGACTGCCAAGCGCCTGACGCAGATCCCGGCCTGTTACTCCTATTATTAGTTCAGCTTTTGTTATCAGTTGATCGTGTCTTATGTCCTTGTTCAGACCTTTATCAGTTGTCAGTCTTTTGTCATATGTCGCTACTCAAGCTGTTGCTTTTATTTCATCGTGAACGTTAAATCTATTGCCTTAGGGCTTTTATATACTCCCAGTTCCCTTCGTTATTCGGTGTCTATCATGTATCCCTCTGTGCTGGCCATCATCATAGCTGCATTTCCTGCCTGCCTGCTTATGCTAGCCATAACAGGTCGCTCTCCCTCCCACCATTGTTTCCCCAATGAGTAGTCGCAGCTGGAACATTCTTTGCTGGAACATTCGTGGCATTAATGCTACTAAGAAATGGGATGCTGTGAGAGATAAAATTGAGGAAAGCGCATGCTCAATCATTTGTATCCAGGAAACAAAAAAAGAAAGCATAGACACTGGTTTCATCAGGAAATTCACGCCTCATCGCTTTGACAGATACGACTACATACCCTCTGTGGGTGCTTCAGGCGGTATCCTGATCATCTGGAGCAGTTCAGTTTTCTCTGGCACAGTCCTGGATAAGAGAAGTTTTGGCATCACTGTCAGTTTCAGCTCAGCTCACGATGGTCAAAATTGGAAGCTCACTACAGTGTATGGGCCTTGTGATGGCCCTGGTCGATCAGATTTTATCACCTGGTTCCGTGATCATAACATCTAGTACATAGAAAACTGGTTGTTTCTTGGAGATTTCAACCTTTACAGATCCCTCACTAATCGTAATAAGCCAGGTGGCAATCTCGCGGACACCATGACTTTCAACGATGCTATTGGTCACCTGGGGTTGATAGAGTTGCCATTAAAAGGTCGATCCTACACCTGGTCAAACATGCAGTCTGAGCCCCTCCTAGAACAACTTGACTGGTTTTTTACATCCACCAATTGGACCCTTGACTTCCCGAATACAGAAGTGTTACCCCTAGCCAAGGTCACCTCTGACCACGTGCCCTGCAAGGTGGCAATCAGCACTAAAATCCCAAAGACACAGCTCTTCCGTTTTGAAAACTTTTGGGCAGAACAGGAGAACTTCATAGATACTGTAATGGACTGCTGGAATAGCTCCCCGAATTTGATTGATAGTGCCAAGAATGTTTCAGCTAAGCTCAAAGCCCTGAGAGCCAGACTAAAGGTGTGGAGTAATAATTTATCAAATCTAAAGCTCCTAATTAGTAATTGCAACAAAGTCATCTGTTTCCTCGATGCTTTGGATGACCGAGAGGCCTCTTCTTCCCCGAGCTCAACCTAAGATACTCAGTTAAAAAGCAATTGCAGATTTGGCTCCGCTACAAGAATCTTTATTGGAAGAAGCGGTACACGGTTAACCGAATCAAATTTGGAGATGAATGTACGAAATTATTTCATGGTATGGTGACGGTTACATATAGAAAGAATACCATTGCGCAGATTATGAATGACCAGGGTAGCTGGCTTCAAGACCATGAAAGCAAAGCAGGTCTTCTATGGAACTCCTTCAAGAGCCGAATGGGTACCTCAGTCTCCCCCACCATGCTCTACAATCTGGACAACCCGATAACTCAATGTGATGATCTTGACATCTTTGGTGACCCCGTTCCTTGAAGAGGAAATTGATATGGTAATTAAGAAAATGCCCTCGGATAAAGCTCCGGTCCGGATGGGTTTAATGGGCTCTTTCCCGAAAAGATCTTTGGCCTTTCATCAAAGGGGATTTCTATTCACCGTGCTCGGACTTCTACTCAGGTCAAGTCAATCTGGAATCAATAAACACGTCCTTCATCACGTTGGTGCCAAAGAAAGCCAGCCCGAAAAACAATCAATGATTACCGCCCCATCTCCCTTTCGAACATCGGCTTCAAAATTATAACCAAGTTGCTAGGCGACCATTGCAAATGTTCATACTAAAGATGGTGCATCGTAATCAATACGGATTCATCAGGACTCGCACGATCCAAGATTGCCTAGCGTGGAGTTATGAGTACATTCACCAATGCCATGCCTCAAAAAGACAGATCGTGATTCTAAAATTGGACTTTGAGAAAGCGTTCGATATGGTTGAGCACTCAAAGCAATTGTCCAAGTTATGGTCGCTATGGGTTTTCCCAACAGATGGCTTCAATGGATTCAGGCAATCCTCCTCCTCTGCCTCCTCAGGCGGTGTTACTAAATGGGGTTCCGTGCAAATTCTTCAAATGTAAGCGAGGTGTCCGCCAAGGTGATCCGCTCTCACCCCTTCTATTTGTGTTAGCGGGCGAAGCTCGCTGCAGATCTTGGTCAATCGGGCTGCAGCCATGAACTTGCTTAGGCTCCCCATTCCTCCCAACGGATGAATTCCCAATAATACAAGATGCGCCGACGCGACACCACGTTGCTACCGCAAGCGGATGCACCTCACCGCTGTTCCTCAAGTCCCCTATTTGCATAGCTTTGCTAAATCCACGGGGCTCAAGGTCAACTACAATAAATCCCAAATGTACCCCATCAATGTATCCAATGACAGAATGATACATCTTGCAAGTACCTTCGGCTGTGATATAGGTTCAATGCCATTCACTTACCTCGAGCTACCAATGGGTACAACTAAGCCTCTCATTGAAGATTATGCGCCAATGATGGACAGAATAGAAAGAAGATTAACTTCTTGCTCCATTTGGCTTTCCCACTCCGGTCGTTTGTAGATGGTAAACTCTGCTCTCACCCCAATCACAACATATGCCATGTGCACCTTGAAATTGCCAAAGGGTGTCATTGAAAACATTGACAGAGCACGGAAGCAAGGCGGTGTCTCCGGAGAGGTAATGATCCCGATAAAAAAAGGAGGGAACCTAGTTGCTTGGGAAACAAGTGATGAAGCCTAAAGAGAAAGGAGGACTTGGGGTGATTAATCTCGGACTATAGAACGACGCCCTCCCCGCCGAAGCAGCTTGATCAAATTTTATAACGTAGATGCCATTCCGTGGATAGAGATAACTTGGAGCAAACACTATGATGGCAAAATCCCTCATGCATCTAAGGAAGTAGGCTCCTTTTGGTGGAAGGACTTACTTCGCCTCATACCCTGCTTTCAAAGTTGGTTAGCAAGTGCCAAATTGGAGATGGCTCCTCGGTATCCTCCTCGAACGATCTTTGGATAGATTCAGTTCTTGCTCGCAATTTCCAAGGCTTGCCTCCTTTGCAACTAATCGACTCGGTTCGGTCTTTGCCGGAGGTCATGCAAGCCGAGAACCTTGAAGATCTTTTCTTCCTCCTTGAAGAGCACTCCAGAATTTGAAGAATCACATTTGCAGTTGATCCAATATGATGACACGCCGATGGACAAATGGCTCCCTGCCCGGGGTCCTCGGTATACCTCGAGGCACTTCTACAAGTATGTCTTCAAAGTGCGGTGGAGACACATCCTATATATTGAGCAATGTGGAAAACCAAATGCACTCCACGTATCAAGTTCTTTGTGTGGCTCATTCTGGTTGATCGGCTAAACACTAAGTCAATGCTCAGGAGAAGAAATCTTAGCATCTAGGACCCGTCGGTGGTATGCGTAATGTGCACTGAAGGGGTTGAGGAAACCACTGATCACCTCTTTTTCAACTGTCAATTTGCTCAGGAATGTTGGCAAACAATCCAGTTTACTTGGGATAACTCCCTACCCATCTCGGATAGATTATCGCAAGGCAACCGGACGCATAATCGCCATTCTTCCCTGAAGCGGCCATGATCGCGGCATGGGAGTTATGGAAGGTGCGAAATGACAAAATTTTTTCAGAGAAGACAGACCAACTCGGGACATATGGCTATCCAATTTCAAGAATCAATGTAGACTCCAGTCGTATCGTTTTAGGGAGGACCTTAAGTCAAGTTTTTGTGTTTGGTTAGATGCTTTTAGCTAATTTGGTTGTAAGTATATACTCTTCTGTATTTTCTTTATTTAATACAAAATCCATACTGTGGGGAACTCCCCCCACAGTCGTTTGCCGTCAAAACGGAAAGTGGACTACAGAGGATTCAACGAAGCTATAAAGTTACCTTCGCGAGCTACCACTATCCGGCTAATTAGGGGACATCCACAAGTAAACCTAGCCTAGGCACCACGCCTACACTACGAAATACTACTTCAACCAAGTAATGACCAAGATCAAAGCACTCAATATGAGATGTGAACTTAAGAACAAATAAGAACAACTGCTTACTTGAATCGGGATGATGAATACAAAAGTACCTCAGAACGCAGCTCCGGGCGAGGGAGCTGAATCCAAAAGAATACAGCCACGAAGAAGCACCGACAGACCGGAACTCCTCCAGAATCTCTACTCCTCTACTCAATCTCTCTAATCTCTAAACAAGACTAGATCTAGATGAACTAGTCCCTCCTAATTGCTACAACTAGATGAACCAGAACTAGATGAACTAGAACTAGATCAACTAGAGGGACCCTAACCCTAATTATGTAGAGAATATGAAGCACCGGGGTGTAGAATGCCTTCAGAGAGGGGGTCTGCCCCTTTATTTATAGCCCGGTGGGATGAACGTGCGCCGTTGGATCAAACCGACTTGGGCAACGGTGGAGATGCAAACCCTAAGGCAGTAGGAGGAAGCTTCCAGAAGAGGAGCGCCGTCAGTTGACCTAGGGCGCCGCTTGGCCCCAGGGTGGTGCCGGCCGGCCCCACCTGATCCCCTCTGTGGGCCCGCTTGCCGGGTGTCTTCTAGACCCTTCCTGATCCTTTTGGCGATATTTTCCGTCACGGTTAAGTTTTGTGATAATTATGCAATGTAATCCCTCTTTTAAGCTTTTCTGGAAAGGTCCCTAGAAAATATAGAATATGCAAAACTCATGGAAATTATCAGTTAAAACCCTAGACTAATGTGTATTCATATGCCTTTTCATGTCAAAAGTTCTAATAAAAATTGATGTTATCCACCGTCAACAACTCCCCCAAGGTTACCTTTTGCCAGTCCCTTAGCAAATAACCTAAGCCTAATTATTAAAATATTTGGATCAGGAGTTGCTTTAATACTTTTATTTCTTTTAAGCACACTCGCTTTTAAACATAAATTTTCCTCCAGTTTAGATAAAACTGTTCTAACTTTCAAACTTACCTATTTTACCTTTAACTATAGAGCTTTACCGCTTTTGCATAAGTCTTGAACAATCGAAAGATAGAGCAATCAAGTCAAGCACTATGTCTCAAATTCTTCACAGTACCAATATTCCGGAGTTTTGTAAGTTTTGAAATAAAACTCAGAGCATAATTGTATGACACACTCAAGCCTCTTATTATATATGGTATTTATAGATCTCACTGAGGCATTAATGATGTTATGCCTTTCTACAACTAAGAATTTATAGTGGAGCTTATAGGAGTGGCAATAACAAGGATGAACATACTTGCAATTCATATATTATAAAGTCAAACAATGGATCCACAGAGAATCGAGACATACAATCAAATCAAGATGTGCATGTGTATGGAATATGGTGGATATGTGTATATATGGTATTTAGTGGCTAATCCTAATTCTACTTTTGCTCTTTGAAAATAACTCCCTCCTTAGAACTTTTCGCGGGAAAACATGGGCTATCTTTATTCTCTCTTTCTTTCTCTTTTTTTTAATTAATCTGGAAGGCGGGCATCTATATACCCATTGTTTTAATTGTTGGGACACTTGTCCATCTTTTACTCCATTTTTCTTCTTTTTTTTCAATACTTTTGCATAGCCACATGCATCCTTTGAATATAAATAATTAGAGAGATAATGATAAGAGAGCAATTAAATGGGGGCTGTCCTATAGGGTACATTTTGAGTGTTTACTCCTAGTGTAGGAGAAAAATATTTTTAAGGTCTAGATGAAAGTGGAAATGACTGCGTTTACATCCCAGAGTAGGAGTAATGCATATGTGGATGGAGTGCGTAAGTGATCTTGATTTTAAAAGCATGACAAGGCTCTCATAAGGTATACAACAAAGATTGACTGAACTCAATGTAAAGCAAGCAGCATGAATGCGCAAATATTTTCCTAACGCTAAATGTATTATATGGCTTTGGTAGGAATTCAAACTTTATCATACAAAAGCTCATCATGTAAGATTTTAGGTTTTCAAAATAAATCTTTAGAACTTAGTAATGCTAGGAATAAGATAAATAACAGCTTAGACCTTTATATATCATATCAATCAATTACCTAGACTTAGCTCAAGCATATGCCTCCACAAATTTCAGGTTCAGAGTAAATTCTTATATCAAAGTAGTTATGTCTAAAACTCAGGAGAATTCATAGTTGAAAATTAGGCACTTGAAAGAAATTACTGTAGAGCAACTATTCATCATTTCTAAGACAAAATTTTAATATTCTCTAGTTTTTATTTAACTCTTACTAATTAGACACACTCTATGATCACACCTTAATATATAGATAAGTATTTTGTTTTTTATTTTAATTTATTATTCATCTTTTTATTTCTATTGGACTTACAAGACTCTAAAGACATGTACCTTCATGTGCCCATATATTTTTGGTATTTTATGCCTATATAAAATAGACTCGATAATCGCCTAGGTATAGTTACCTGATAACTAGGGGATGCTCCTCCCCAAAGCTAGATGTTTGCAATACTTGGTGTTGATGATCTTTAGAGTGAGCTAACCAGCAGCGCTTCTGGTAGGTGCCACTAATAGACTCTCTCCTTGTCATAATGTTGTTCCTGCATAATTACACTCCAAAAAGAAAACCAAAACTCGAGGCTCGAATTTAATAAGAGGTTAGATCAGCCAATAAGTAATTGATTATTCTTATGAGTTGATTTCAAATTGACAAGTTCTAGCAAGATTCTCTTTTTAGGATTTTCTAGTTTAATTATGTAGAAATTAAATATGTGTGTATTATATAGTTGTATTTTTATGCCATCACAGAGAATATTTATTCTTATGGGATTTAGGATTTTTATAATGCAAGAAATTAAATACAGGAGCTATTATTATTTTTTTATACCACTACAGTAAATATTTCTACAGGGTTACCACAAGTTTATTCACGTGGGACTTTTAATATTTTATGATGCAGTAAATGAAGAAGTAAATATTATTATTTATTTATTTGATATTATTATTATTATTATTTAATATGCATAAAGATGGATATGCTATGAAAAATTATTAATGTAGATAGGAATACAAATTAACTAGATAACTACCATATTACCTTATGGCAAGGGTACGGAATTTTAAGTTTACCGACAGAACCTCTTCTTCCACTCTTGTGCATCTCTCCATCTTAGAGATGGAGGTCTTGATGGTTGCATATCTCTAGTGATGATGATGTCATTTTTGTTCTTTGGTTTAGCCAGCAGGTTGAAATGGAGCTTTAATAGTAGCTAGCAGCATCTTGCTCAGTGTGTATGTTCACAGAACTTTCACTTGTAGAATTAATAAACTTTGCTCGATGTGTTGTCCTGTTTGCAAAACCAAGGCAGAGATCAAGTGCATGGGCTCTGGCTGTGAAAAACACCCAACAGAACCAAATTTATCCCTTTATTTATTTTTTTTCTCTATCCTTAGACACTTTGAACAAGATAAAGTTGGTGTTATATGATTTGTTTATTTATGACATGAGTGGTAAGATCAAAAGATTAAGCATTGAATGTTGCATTTAAGTTCACAGGGCAGAAAAGAATGAAATTGTTTAACCAATAGAAGGATTATCTATCTTTATATAAATTTTCAAATAAGTATAACTATCATCTTCCCAAGATCGAATATAATGTTTTAGCTTGCTTGGTTAAGACTGAGATTTAAGAGAACGGTGCCACAAACAATTTTAAAGAACAAAGCATGTTGAGTTAATTAGGTTAATCAATTTTAGTTGTAACTCTAACATGTTTGTGTCTGCATTTATGTGCACACCAAGATCAAGAGAAGAGCAGTGACCACTTACCTTAGAATATTACCTTCATTATTAGAGCGTGACGGCACTAAGTTATGAAGGGTAAATGACTGGTGGTACTTTCTCTTGCATCTTGAGTTGTTCATGGATATCTTGTCTCCTCTGTTGCACTCATTCTTTTGCCATCTTTTGCTTCTTTGATCTTTTGACTCTTTTCACTCCAGTCATTATTATACCTGCAACAGATTAGTGGACAATACATACCCGAAGGAGTATACAAATTTTAAACATAGACTGCTTGTCCCGTATTTTATTTTATTCTGTCTATGCTAATGAAAAGATAGTATTGATATTATTTTAGCATAGATCATGTTTTATACAGACATGGCTTGATGCAAAGTAACTTGCAGTAGAAGATAAAGTGAATGAATCATTAATTCATAGTTCTATCATTTATGATGAATGAGCTATGTCTTTTTTTCAAGCACGTGCCCTGTCTCATCTTTAATTCGAATTTATCTCATGACTTACCCAAATTAATTTTAAAAGTTTCTTGCAGGGGTTAGTCAATAAAATATCCAATGTCTACACAAGCTAATTTCAGATCAATAGCCAAACCAAACTCCGTGTCTAATTTGACTAAGGTAGACTATTTAACCTAAGCACCACGCTTAATTTAAAAAGCCTATAAAAGTGCCCAACTGTAGTACTTTTAAACCAAAACATACTAGCATAGACAAAAGTAACATGAAAGCATTATAGAGATTTATTCAAAAAGAGATAAAAGAGCATGATTAACAAATTGAATAAAGGTAGAGACAACCATATAGCAACATAGGATTTTCTAAATAAAGCCATTCCCCCGAGCTAGAATTTTGCAAAACAAAATTAAGTTTGGATGGATTAATTTGCATTATGATAGGTTGGTCATACCTGGCGCTGCCATTAGTTATTTTCTTATTTCAAACCTGAAATAGTTAGTGACAAAAATACCAAAGAAATATTTTGATAATTATATTTCTATGCTAAAGGTGCAAGCTCAATTCATTTTTTAAGAGTGGTTACTTTGGGACACAAAGTTGTTCTTAGGAAACCTTCTAATTATCTAATTGATGAAGGGGCTTCCTTTAGAACATTAGCCTTTATGCACCTATATCAAGATTACAACGAGATCTACAATATTTATGATAAACATATGCATCTACAACCACCCTTTTAATGATTTTATGAACAAGTAGAATGAGGGGGTTGAACATCTCGTGTAGGGTAATGTTATAGAGACTAATTGATCCAGAAGATTTCTCATATGAGCATGGATTTGATAAAGTGTTAATGAGATGATTCCCATGCTCATCGATGTGATCTCCCTTTTTAAACTCCAAGGGTGTCTCTTCATGGTTGTCTTTAGGCAACAAGTTTGCCTCTATTATTTCATGCCTATGACATTTATTGGATGTTTTATTTTTTAGGATTTCCCATGAATTGATATCCCTAAGGTTGGTCTCTAAAGCTTTCTCTAAACTTGGGTGAGTTCTGTTTATTAAAGAAATTGATTTAAGCTCACCATTTGAATTTAAACCAAGTTTAGATGCTAGTGCTAAAGCTTCGTCCTCTTTCATCCATTTTTTTACAATAGCATATGTATTTCTAGTATGTTCTATGCATTCCTGCCATTGTCATTGCTCTTCTTGGGCATTTCTATGACTTTTATTCTTGAGATGTCTTGATAGATTTCTAGGGTCATTATAAAGTTTAGTAGAAAGAGCATAAAAAGATTCATTGGGGTCAAGGATGGGTTCAGAGACATTTATTGTGGGCATAGAAGGGGAGAAGATAAAATTTACTCCTAAGTGGCTTGGCTCTCCTTCTATGACATCACTCGACATGCCATCCTTGAACTCTTCCTAGTGCCTTTTATGAGGGAAAGGAAGTTGACGACACTTTTTCTAAGATGCTCTTCTGAGAAGATCTGATGTGTATTGATTTACGAGCATCTTAGCTAACTGGAAGTCTAAATCATCAAAGTGGAATTTCAAAGGTTTAGGATTGATAGCTAAATCTTAGGAATGGGATAATTGTGTTTTAGCTACCAAGACTTCCGTTTCTAGTTCGGGTGATAAGTTCTCTTCCTCGGGGAGCTCAGAATAGGCTTGAACAACCTTTTCTAGCATAGGCCTTGCTTCAGTTATATGTAAGTAAAGAAAAGCTCCTCCAAAGGCTAAATCAAGGGATTCCTTAGATTTCTTGGTAAGACCCAAATAAAAATGTTGAATAAGCATAGGGTCTGAAAAACCAAGGTCAGGGCCAAATGTAACAAGTTCATTAAAACGCTCCCATGATTTGCTAAGAGATTCTTGTTCTAGTTGCCTAAAAGTTAGAACCTCTTTTCAAAGGTTAACTACTCTATGGATGGGAAAGAAATATAAACAAAATTCAGAGTATAATGTTTTCCAATCACCTTGCATACTCCCTACGGCTCGATTATACCAACGTTTGGCTCTTCCAGTCAAGAAAAACAGAAAAAGCTTCCATCTAATTGTCTTATCGGACATGCCAGCAATGTGCAAGCATGCACAGGTCTGCTCGAATTCTCGTAAGTGTGAGTATGGATTTTCGTTACCTTCTCCCGAGAAGAGTTTATCCCGAATCATATTAATTAAATATGGACGCAGCTCATAGCCTGGTGTTATGATAGGTTCTATAGATTTTGGTGGCCTAAAGCTTTTGCGCATCCCATCAAAGACAGATAGGAATGGAATTTAAAAACATCCATAAGGATGAACACAAAAATAATGAAGAGAATGGGATAAAATAGGAAAAGATAAAAGTATAATACAAGATTAAGCTAAACTAAGTCAAAATCAGCAAACCGTTCCCAAGAATCGCGCCAAAAATGCTTGTTGGTATAAATTAACCGCACTCCATTAAATAAGATTTAAGTAGGATTATCCGCAAGCGCACAGATATCATACCAGTGTCACATTTTACCCGGAGGTTTTAAATATCGTATCCACAGGGAACAGTTGTGATGATGACAAAGTATATAGACTTAACCCTACAATTAGGCTAGATAATATCAAGAAAGAGGAAATAGCTATTGAACTCTAGTTCTGACAACCGGTAAGTTTTGTATAATACCGTTCTAACTGGGTAAGTAACCCGAATAGGAGAAGAAACAGAGTAATCTCCTACCAAGCACCTATAAGACTATCAGTCCTATCAACAGGAAGTGGACTACAAAGGATTCAACGAAGCTATAAAGTCACCTTCGCGAGCTACCACTATCCGGCTAATCAGGGGATATCCACAAGTAAACCTAGCCTAGGCACCACGTCTACACTACGAAATACTACTTCAACCAAGTAATGACCAAGATCAAAGCACTTAATATGAGATGTGAACTTAAGAACAAATAAGAACAACTGCTTACTTGAATCGGGATGATGAATACAAAAGTATCTCAGAACGCAGCTTCGGGCGAGGGAGCTGAATCCAGAAGAATACAGCCATGAAGAAGCACCGACAGGCCGGAACTTCTCCACAATCTCTACTCCTCTACTCAATCTCTCTAATCTCTAAACAAGACTAGATCTAGATGAACTAGTCCCTCCTAATTGCTATAACTAGATGAACTAGAGCTAGATCAACTAGAGGGACCCTAACCCTAATTATGTAGAGAATATGAAGCACCGGGGTGTAGAATGCCTTCAGGGATGGGGTCTGCCCCTTTATTTATAGCCCGGTGGGATGAACGTGCGCCGTTGGATCAAACCGACTTGGGCAACGGTGGAGATGTAAATTCTAAGGCAGTAGGAGGAAGCTTCCAGAAGAGGAGCGCCGTCAGTTGACCTAGGGCGCCGCCTAGCCCCAGGGTGGGGCCGGCCGGCCCCACCTGATCCCCTCTGTGGGCCCGCTGCTTCGGGTGCTTCTAGACCTTTCCTGATCCTTTTGGCGATATTTTCCGTCGCGGTTAAGTTTTGTGATAATTATGCAATGTAATCCCTCTTTTAAGCTTTTCTAGAAAAGTCCCTGGAAAATATAGAATATGCAAAACTCATGGAAATTATCAATTAAAACCCTAGATTAATGTGTATTCATGTGCCTTTTCATGTCTAAAGTTCTAATAAAAATTGATGTCATCCACCGTCAACACCAGGCTCAGGGGATCAAGGACTCCGGCTCCCATACGCTCTCTGAGAGCCTGCTCGTGTGCTCCCCTTTGACGCAGGAAGACCTCCTCGATACTTTTTTGCATCAACAAATTTGAAGCACCTTCATATGATGAACTTGTCACCTTGCTTAATCATTACTCTAAAATCATTAGAAAGACAAGAGTAAAATGACAACCTAAAATTTGAAGGAGTCTCTTCATGCTAAGTGTGACATAGCTGAGAAAACTAGTAATGAGCTTAGAGAAGAAAACAAGATTGTGACATCCTCTCTCAAGGAACTCAAACAATCCCTAAAAGAGCTTAGAGCAAAATATGATAAACTTGAGGAGATACATAATGAGCTCAACATTAGATACAACTTACTTAAGAAAGAGTACACAACTCTCAAAGTTAACTATGATAATCTTATGCTTTCATATGATCTTTTATCCAATAAGACACATGAGGCTACTAATAATATTGTTAAGATTGATATAGCTACATCATGTGATGATTTGATTGTTGAGAGCACTGAGCAAGGTTCTAGTGGCAAAGGCAAGCAAGTTGTTGTGGTCGTATGTCAAGATCAAGAGTGAGAATGCAAAGCTAAAGCAAGATCTTGGGAAGCTTTTATCCACCAACACCACTGTCATTGAGTCTCAAGAGTGCAACAATGAGATTGATCAAGAGATTGAGACACTCAAAGAAGAGATCAAGAGGCTCTAGTTTGAAAAAATTTACTCATTTGGAGCTACAAAAGTTGATCATGATGTTGAGAAGCTAAAAGAGGAAAATAAGCAACTCAAGTTAGAGAAGGATCACTTGAAAGTTAGATTGCAAAAGTTCTCTCGAGGTAACTATCTTCAAAGTGAGCTACTCATGAACACCGTTATGAAGACAGATAGAAGTGGTATTGGTTTCTTGGTACAACAAGAGAAGAAAGTAAAAGCTCAACAACATCACAATCAAAAGCCCAAGCCAAAGAAATGCTTTGAGTGTGGACAAGAAGGTCACTTTGCTCATGAGTGTGAAACTCCACCACCACAACCCTTGCCCAAGCATGCTAGACCCTTTGCCTTCAATGCTCACTACATTCTTAGAAAGAAAGAAAGTGGAAAAGTTTAAGTCATATTCTTAGGTCCACCCAACAAGAATAGGCCTAACTAAATTTAGATTGCTAAGTCACTAATTGAGAAAGTCAAGGGCCCCTCTCAAGTTTGGATCCTTAAAGAATAAGCTTGATCTCTTATATGTGTAGGTGAACTACAAGACCAGTAGAAGTCATTAGGTTATTGATTGTGGTTGCACACAATATATGACCAGTGATCCTCGTATGTTCACCTCACTAGATGAAGGAGTTGACAATAAAAAAAGATTACATTTGGTGATAACTCAAAGGGCAAAGTTCAAGGATTGGGAAAGATTGCTATTTCAAATGATCATTCAATATCAAATGTGCTTTTTATTGCATCATTGAGTTTCAACTTGCTATCCATTGGTCAATTGTGTGATCTTAGCTTTCAATGCTTATTCACCGAGAAGGAAGTGGTTGTGTCAAAGAAAGATGATCAACAAGTCATATTTAAAGGCTTTAGATACAACAATCTTTATCTAGTGGATTTTTCCTCTGAAGATGTAAACTTGAAGACTTGCTTATTCACAAATACATCACTTGGTTGGTTATGGCATAGGAGGCTTGCTCATGTTGGAATGAACACTCTCAAGAAGCTATTAAAGAAAGATATGGTTAGAGGTTTGAAGGATGTTCTATTTAAGAAGGACAAGCTTTATAGTGCATGTCAAGTCAGCAAACAAGTTGCCAACACTCATCCATCCAAAGCATACATGTCAACATCCAAAGTGCTGGAGCTACTTCACATGGATTTATTTGGACCTACAACCTATAAAAGCTTGGAAGGAAGCTATATTGCCTTGTGATAGTTGATGACTATTCTAGATACATATGGGTATTCTTTCTTCATGACAAAACTGAAGCTACTCCATCATTTAAAAAGTTTGCAAAGAGTGCACAAAATGAGTTTGAGACAAAGATCAATAAGATAAGAAGTGACAATGGAAAAGAATTTGACAACACAAAGATTAAGGATTATTGTGATGAAGTTGAGATCAAGCATGAAGTTTCTTTAACTTACACTCCGCAACAAAATGGTATAGTAGAGAGGAAAGAACGGACACTAATCACCCTTACAAAAACAATGATTGATTAGTACAACACTCTAGAGAGGTTTTGGGCCAAAGCTATCAACACCGCATGCTATGCGGCCAACCGATTGTTTTCTCACCGGTGGTTCAACAAGGCTCTGTATGAGTTGCTCAATAGGAAGAAGCTAGATATCTCTTTCTTTCGAGTGTGTTTGGTTACAAATGCTACATCTACAAGAAGTGGCAACACCTAGGGAAGTTCTAAAGATATTGTGATATTGGCTTTCTTGTTGGTTACTCATCGAAGTTCAAAGCATATCGAGTATTCAACCATGCCACCGGTTTGGTAGAAAAAACATATGATGTGAAATTCGATGAATCTAACTGTTTCCAAAGAGCATATAAGAATCTTGAGGATGTAGGTGATGAACCATTGAGGGAGGCTATGAAGAATATTCTGGTTGAAGATATCAAGCCAAAGGAAGATGAAGATGAAATGCAGGTGATAGATCAACTCTCTTTATCCAATGTGCCACAAGATGATGATAAAGATGGAAGAAATCTAAGTGAGGACATTCCTATCTCCCATGAACAAAGAGTGGCACAAGCTCAAGATGTTGATGCTCCACAGCCTCCTCCCCAAGTCGTTGATAGAAGGACAACTCCACTACTCTAAGCATATCCACAAAATCTCATCATTAGAAGTCCACAAGGGGTGTAATGACTCGCTCTCAAAAGTATGCTTCATTTATTGAACATCACTCTTTTGTCTCTTGCATTGAGCCTACTAGCATAGATGAATCTCTTTAAGATCCAGATTAGGTGAATAACATGTACGAAGAGTTGAATAACTTCACCCACAACCAAGTTTGGATACTTGAAGAGCGTCAAAAGGTGCAAGAGTCATTGGAAATAAGTGGGTATTCCACAACAAGCAAGATGATCAAGGCATAATCATGAGGAACAAGGCAATACTAGTTACAAAAGGGTTCTCTCAAGTTGAAGGCTTAGGTTTTGGAGAGAGCTTTGCACCAGTTGTAAGACTTGAAGCCATTTGTATCCTCCTTGCATATGCATCTAATCACAATATTAAACTCTTTCAAATGAATGTGAAAAGTGCAACTTTAAATGGCTTCATAAATAAACTAGTTTATGTTGATCAACCTCCCTAAGTTTGAAGACACTAGATATCCTAATCATATTTATAGGTTGTCGAAGGCATTATATGTGCTAAAGCAAGCCCCAAGAGATTGGATGAGTGCCTTCGGGACTTCCTCATTGAGAAGAGCTTCAAAATTGGGATGGTGGACACCACACTATTCACCAAGAAGTCTAATGGAGATATTTTCATTTGTCAAGTCTATGTTGATGATATCATATTTGGCTCAATAAATAAAGACTATTACAAAGAGTTTGGTGATTTGATGTCAAAGGAATTCGAGATGTCTATGATTAGGGAGCTTACATTCTTTCTTCGCTTTCTCAAAAGGTTTAATATGATGAATGTAAGCCATCAAGACTCCAATGCCATCCAATGGACATCTCGACCTAGATGACGGGAGGTAAACTGGTTGACCAAACTCTCTACCATTCTATGATTGATAGTTTGTTATATTTGACCGTATCTAGGCCCGATATCATGTTTAGTGTGTGTATGTGTGCTAGATTCCATGCTAATCCTAAGGAGGCTCACCTAGTTGCCGTGAAAAGAATCCTTAGGTATCTCAAGCACACACCAAGTAGTGGCCTTTGGTATCCCAAAGGAGGTAGTTTTAATCTTGTTGACTATTTCGATTTAGATTATGCCGATTGCAAAATTAATAGGAAAAGCACATCCGGAGGGTGCCATTTGCTTGGTAGATCACTAGTGTCTTGGTCCTCAAAGAAGCAAAATAGTGTGGCATTGTCAACCGTCGAGCGGAGTACATAGCCACGGGAGCTTGTTGTGCATAAATCCTTTATATTATGCAAACCCTAGACTATGGTGTTGTTCTAGAAAAGGTACCTTTGTTGTGTGATAATAAGATTGTCGTAAAACTTGCTAACAACCCAGTTCAACACTCTCGCACCAAGCATATCAATATCCATCATCACTTCCTTAGAGATTATGTTGCAAAAGGAGATATATCTTTAGAGGGAGTAAGGACAGAAGATCGATTGGTGGATATCTTCACAAAACATTTAGATGAAGCATAGTTTTATAAGTTGAGGAATGAGCTAAATGTTCTTGATCTAAGTAGCTTTACTAAAAGATGAGCTTGTGTTGTCGGTTGTATTGTATTTGTAATATAAACATGTTTAAATTATGTATTCCATGTAGAGCTTGGCTAACTTGGTTAAGATAACCGCCCCAAAGCATGTGAAAAAGCTCAACCAAGGATCAAACTTGACAAGCGACTAGATTCAAATTCAAGTATTGCATTGCATATGCATGTGTGTTGCTTTTGTCATTTCTTTTCGGTTAAGTTTGAGCATCCGTTGTGTTCGTCCACTGATAGGGAGAGCATTTGACGCTTCTATTGGTTATATACCCGATTTGGTGGCCATACGATGTCTCCTCGTTCGTTCTTATTGCCTATTTTTTGCCAAAATTGCATATAGCCTAAGGCAAAATATTTTTAAATTGAGGGTTTGAGTGAGCCATCTCACACCAATCCCAACTTGGTGTTTATTTGGATCTTACATAGTTGAGACTTGGTTGGGAGTAGTTGCGTTGAAGCTTCATTACAAACACAGGGCTATTTGCAGCATCGGACATGGCCTTATGGCATCTGACGTGTTCGACACATGCATAGTGAAGGGCTGCTGGAGAAGGGGCATCGGACGATCAACAGTAACTAGCCCACATCCGGCGTTTTCTCGTCTGAGCATCTGATGCGCGGTTGAAAATCAACCCAAGCTGGCTGTGACTCATCTGACACAGGAGAACGTCCGTTGCACACCCATCGGACGCGTCCAACGCCTACAAGCAGGATTTCAATCCTCTCTGCATAGCGTCCGACGTTTCCTAGAGCATCCGATGCGGGTCAACTGTGCGTCCGATGACTGGACTACAGTGATGAATAGTTTCTATTTCTTTATTTGACTGGTGGGGCCACCTATTCCTTCTTTCTTTCAATCACTGTGCCCTCGTCCTATTCATCTTTCTTGCCGCGCCCAAGCCAAACCGCTGACGCCGTTCATCCCGCTAAAACCCTAACCACTGCTCGCGCTCGCCCTCGTGCCTTCCCTCCGTGCGCGCCGCCGCCGTCTCCGTGCCTCCGCGTCCCCCGTGCCCCCGCCTTGACCACGCCGTCACCACCGCACGCCGCACGTGTGCCCCGCTCGCCTTCGCCACACCGCCATGTGTCATCAACATATCCAGCGCCGCCATGAGCCTCTCCACCTCTCTGGTTGTCTGCATCTCTGGCAACCTTCTCCCTTGGCTGGCTGCTTCTTCTTCTTCCTTGGTGAGTGTTGGCGGTAATTACTGACATACTTTATCTGCCAACTATTATCCAAAAAGGGAAAAATATAATAGATATATTCACATATACCTTTACTATTGACCTATTTCCACTTGTATTGGAGAATTATTGATTTACAGGAAACATACAAGAAATGGAGGAAAAGGTCACGAGAATGCGCCTTCCGGCAAGGCGTATTTCAACAAAATAAACAAAGCCCATATCAAAAAGACACAACTGGGCCAACAAACCTATGGAAGAGAAGCCCAGGAATAACAGAGAGGCCATGGACCAAAGCTGGGCCCAAGGGGAGCCACTCCTGGTGCAGGCGCACCAGGGTGCGGCCGCACCCCCAGGAAGCCCGGCCTGGCCCATCTTTCTCTGGCGGTTCACTTGGTCGGTTGCAAAGGCGGTGCAGCAAGGCATTTACTCCCTCGGCCTCCAAACCGACCTACACCTAGTATAAAGCAAGGGGTGGAGCTCCTCATTTGACACATAACACACTACACCTCTCACTTGTACTCTGAAGTGTACCTCTCCACTTTTCTCTTTATCCTTAATAGTAGTAGAGGAGCAAGGCTCAAGTTGTAAGAGGAGGAGACATCTCGGCTACTTTTGGTATGAATACTATTCTTTCCATTATGCTCTTCTTCTCTTTTTATCAATATAGCAATGTTCTAGAATTTGAGTATAGTTCTTACACTATGATCTTATTGTGTAGACTAGGTAGTGGTTTGTATGATAGGATCATAGAACATAGAACTTCTAGTTCATATGCCTTGTTCATGATATGCTTGCTAGTTTATAGTGTTCATATTATGTTCTTAGCATATGGAGCTTTGTTCTTAACCGTTTATACACTTAGATGATTAAGAATAGAGTTGTGGGAGGGATGGTGGTTCATCGCACAACATCCAAGTTCTTTACTTGTTCATCCATAGGGTAAGAGACCCGGGGGGCTTGGGTAGTTATTTTATATGCAAGCATGGTGCTCGGGTATAGGGTAGCCGGTGATTGCACTTCATAGTCCACGGATGAGGGGGTAGGCGGCAGGTGGTTGTTGGTATATTTAACGCACACAGAATAATCAAAGAGATAAATCCGCAAGCTCTGGGATACCGCTGTAGCTTTCACCTAAGAGTATTCCAAGGTATCGAATTTCCACGAGGAACGTGAAGTGATCTAGTAACGAATCAAGAACGTCCAAGGATAGATAAGATAAATGTTTTTGGTGGGTAGATAGGGGCTATCTAGATAACTAAGAATCAGATTTACAATACTTGTCTACTTTGGAGCAACAGTACCTTTCCAACTCTCGAATAAGACTGGGAAGAAGGTAGTTGGGGAAGGCTGCCAAAAGCTCTATAAAATACCAACTCTGATGTGATGGAATACGAGGGCCAACAAAGCTGTCACCTCTGAAGGCTACCACAACTAACCGTAAGAATTGGGCGTAAACTCAGGTAAACTCTAGCCTAGACACCACGTCTACGCTAACGATTACTACTCTAGCTATGCGCAATAACTAGAGCACTCAATACAAGCTAAGATCCCAAAAACAAAGTAAAGTAAGAACAAAACTTAATCAAATAGAAGACTTAGAGTTACCAACTGAAGAACTTGAAGACGAACTGTCTCCGTAAAGGTACAAAGTTGAGGAAGATCCGACAAGCCGGCTCCTCTTCTACTTCTTCCTCTCCTCTCTCCCTATTTTCTAATTATAAGAGCTCTAATTGAGCTAGGGCTTCTAGCTCTCCAAATGAATTGATAGAATGAATTAGGGTTTCCCTGGGGGTCTGGCCCTATATTTATAGTCCGGTGGGATGCACGATGGCCGTTTGATCAAACTGACTTAAGGTACGGTGGATATTGACCCTCAAAGGCGGTGGAGGAAGCTTCTAGAAGGGCGTAGGGTTCCGTTTTAGGGGGACGCCGCCCGGTATTTTTCTTGGGGCCGGCCGGCACCACTTCTTCGCCGCTTGCGCTCCGCTTCGTTCTAGTGTTTTCTAGATCCTTCCTGAGTCCAATATGCGGGGTTTCGTTGGCGTCAAGTTTCGTTACTCCGTTTGATAGTTAGACCCTTTTCCGTGGTTTTCTGGAACAATCCCTGGAAAATAATAATTCACTAAAACTTGTGGAATTTATTAGATAAAACCCTAGACTTCTCTATTTGCAAGTGTATTGACCATTTCTCATGTTGATTGCACTATTAAATATTGACGCTATCCACCGTCAACAAGCTCCCCCAAGCTTACCCTTTGCTAGTCCCTTAGCAAAGCCTAACTAATAAACTTGGATCAGGAGTTGCTACAATGCTTTCACACCTCAAAAGTACACATGGCTTCAAACAAAAATTCTCCTCCGGATTAGACAAAACTGCTCTAACTTTCAAACTTACCCATTTTATGTTTAACTATGGAGCTTTTCAACTTTCACATGGGTCTTGAGTAATTGAAAGATAGAACAATCAAGTCAAGCACTATGTCTCAAATTCTTCACTCAACCAATATTCTAGAGTTTTTGTAAGTTTTCAAAATAAAACTCAGAGCTTAATTGTATGACACCCTCAAGTCTCTTATATATGTGGTATTTATGGATCTCACTGAGGCATTAATGATGTCATGCCTTCCTACAGCTAAGGATTATAGTGGAGCTCATAGGAGTGGTATTAAAATAAGGGTAAACATACTTGCAATGCATATATTGTAAAGTCAAACAATGGATCCAAAGAGAGTCAAGTCATACAATCAAACCAAGATATGCATGTGTGTGAAATATGGTGGATAGGTGAATATATGATGGCTAATCCTAATTCTACTTTTGCTCTTTTAAAAATAAATTTCTCTCTCTTGAACTTAGAACTTTCGCAGGAAAACATGGGCTATCTTTATTCTTTTTTTCTTTTTTTCTTTCTTTTTTTAAGGAGGCGAGTATCTAAGTACCCATTGTTTTAATTGCTTGGACACTTGTCCATTTTTAACTCTCTCTTCTTTTTCCAATACTTTTTTTTTTCATAGCCACATGCATCATTTAGATACAAAATAATTGGAGAGATAACAATAAAAACTTAGAGCATTAAACAAGGGATTGTCCTATGGGGTATATTTTTGGTTATTTTCTCCCAGTGTAGGAGAAAAATATTTTTAAGGTGGATCTAGATGAAAGTGGAATAATGATTGCACTTACTCCCAGAGTAGGAGTAATGCCTATATCGGTGGAGTGTGTAAGTGATCTTGATTTTAAAAGCATGACAAGACTCTCATAAGGTATACAACAAAGGTTGACTAAACTCAATGCAATGGAAGCAGCATGAGTAAAGGTTTTCCTAATCTAAATGTATATCATATATGGCTTTGGTAGGAATTCAAACTTTGTCATACAAGAGATCATCATGTAAGGTTTTTAAATTTTTAAAAGATAAATCTCCAGAACTTAGTATCGCTAGGAATAAGATAAATAGTAGCTTAGACTTTCTCATATCATATCCCTCAATCACCTAGACTTAGCTTAAGCATATACCTCCACAAGTTTCAGGTTCAGAGTAAATTCTTATATCAATGTAGTCATATCCAAAACTCAGAAGAATTTAAGGTTGAAAACTAGGCACTTAAAAGAAATTACGATAGAGCAACTATTCATCATCTCCAAGACAAAATTTTATTGTTCTTCAGTTGACTCTTAAACTAGACAGAATTATAAACACATTTATGATCACACCTTAATAAATAGCTAGAGTATCTTTATTTGGTTTTAATTGTTATTCATCTTTTTATTTCTTTTAGACTAATGGACTCATAAAAGACTCTATAGACGTGGACCTTCATGTGTCCACATGTTTTTGGTATTTTATGACTATAAAATAGACTCGATAATCGCATAGGTATACTTACCTGATAACTAGGGGATGCCCTCCCCCAAGTTAGATGTTTGCTTAGTCTTTATTTATTCTTCTCAAACTTTTAAATCCTGCACAACTCAAATAGACACAAAATTCATGGAACAAATTAAGTGTTAGGCGTATAAGTTTCAGTTGTCCAGAGTCTTGGTGATTGAATCCTTTTTTAGATAGGATCATTAAATTGCAGAAATTCAATCATGTCTATCTCTTCTAAATTTTTAGTTTCAAGGAATATTTTCAATCGTTGGCCATTTACCTTGAAGATGTTACCCGAGTCGTCTTGAATTGTAATGACACCATGTGATGAGGTTTCAACAACCTTGAATGGTCCTTCCTATTTGCTTCGAAGTTTTCCATGGCCAAAGAGCTTTACTCTTGAATTAAATAGCAGGACTTTATCTTTAGGCTTAAACTCCTTGTGCTTGATTCTCTTATCATGCCATCTTTTTGTTCTTTCTTTATAAATCTTGGAGTTGTGATAAGCCTTCTCTCTCCATTCTTTAAGCTCAGATATTTATATTTGATGATTCTTGCCAGCTAGATGAATATCCATGTTCCATTTCTTGATTGCCCAGTGAGCTTTGAATTCTAATTTAACAGGCAAGTGACATGTTTTACCATATACCAGCTGATAAGGTGTCATACCTATGGGTGTCTTGTATGCAGTTCGGTAGGCCCATAGTGCATTAGAAAGTTTGTATTTCCACTTCTTGCCCATTTTGTCCATGGTCTTATGTAGAATATTCTTGATTTGCTTATTTGATGTTTCAGCTTAACCGCTTGTATGGGGATGATATGGAATTGCGACATTGTGTTTGACTCCATTTTTTGCTAAGAACTGTCAGAATCTTTTATCAATGAAATGTGGTCCTCCATCACTTATGACCAGTCTAGGCATTCCAAAATGTGGAAATATTACTTCGTTGAATATCTTCTTAGAGTGCTTAGAGTCAGCAGCTCGACATGGTAATGCTTCTACCCATTTAGACACGTAGTCAACTGCCACCAAGATATATTCTGTATCTCCTGACTTTGGAAGTGTGTCGATGATATCTGGTCGGCAGCCTACCAAGGGGGGTACCCGAGGTAGTAGATGAGATCGAGGGTGGTGAGGTGCGCGAGATCAAGATCAAGAAAGTAACACGAGACACGGGTTTTAGATAGGCTCAGGCTGTCAGGATGACGTAAAACCCTAGTCCTGTGTTCTGGTGGTTGATTATGGTGAGAGGCAATCTGCTTTGAGGGGGTCCCTGTCCGCCTTATATAGCCGGGGGGCAGGGTTACAGGATCAATCAGATCCGATCTTCCCGATCGGCGTATCAATCAGTCGACCGGGAGATCTAGCTCTATAAGGTAACTAATCCTTCTATCAATCCGAGCGGATCAATCTTGTCTTCCGACCCGTGTGCCGCATTCCATGGGGCTGCATGCGTCGCTCGGTGTCATCTTCAGGAACCGGGCCTTGCCTGGCCGCTCGGCCCAAGCCCATCATCTGAGGATACCCGGGGGGCGATCCCCATAGCTAGTCCCCGAGCAGCTCGCGTGTCTCGACCCAAGTTCAGGGACCTCCCAGCGTCTCCTCCGGAGCTAGCATCTTGTCAGACCGGCATCCCAGGCGAAGTCTGCGTCGGCTGGTGAGTCCGAGAGGTCGGAGCAGTCGGCGTCGTCGTGGCCGAGCGGTATGTGCGCTCAGACCCTCCGTTACCGGAGAGGGGCAAGCCCTCGCCTGGAGCATACCATGGTCGCTGCTGCGGGGAGGAGCGCGTATAGGCCCACTTTGTCAGGGAGACGCGAGGTGCTCAAGAGAAAAAAGAAAAAATCCCGGGCCCGGGTGACGTGTACCACGTCAAGTCACCGAAGGTGACGTGTACCAAGTAGTCCCCGAGACTGGCGGTAGGTGAAGTATAAACCTGGTGCCAGGATCAAACTTGTCAGAAATACGCGATTAACCCTGCTTTGTTCATCACAGTCCCCGAGGCTGTGATTTAGACTTCTGATTTCATTTTATTTATCCAAAGTCGATTGGAGGGACTTCGCCTGGCGGTCCACCCGGCCTGCGTCCAGCTCCCCATGCTCCACGGGCCGGCCCGCTGGGCCTGGCTGACTCAACACACTCCGGGAACAAGCGCGTACGACCCAGGATCGGCGGAAGGATCCGGAGCGACGCGGCGCGATTTCCCATGGAGGGGAGGTGAAGCGGCGCGGCGCGGCACCCAATGGAACTGCCATGAGTGACGGCTATTTAAGGGGCTTGCCTTGTCACTGTCTTTACTTTCATCTTCACCCACACGCCACACCGGAACCGCCGCCTACTCACTCTTTGCTACTGTGCGCCCTCCGCCCTATCGCACCACAGCGGCAACACCACCGGAACCCTAGATCCAGCGATGGCCGGCGGCAGGGGGTAGAAACGCGGCCAGGGTAGCGCGGGTGGCGCGTCGGCGATCCGGGGCGCGACGGCCCGCCACAGATCGACTTGGAGTGGTGCTGTCAACCTGCACCGAGGCGGTCCTCAAGGAGCTAGTCCGCGACGGAGTTCTTCCCTGGCGGCGATGGCGGCGGGCGGCCGGGCGGCCTGAGTTCTTTCCTTACCCCCGCTAATGGCAATGAGCTTGTGGTGTTTGCGGACTACTTCCACTGGGGATTCAGATTGCCGGCGCACCCTTTTCTCCGCAAGCTTCTCGGGTACTACCGAATCCGCCTCATTCATCTTCATCCCAATTCCATTCTTCATCTCTCCATTTTCATCCACCTCTGCGAGGCCTTTCTTGGAATTCTTCCTCACTTCAATCTCTTCCACCATCTTTTCTGTTTAAGAGCTTTTACTGGGTCCGGCTCGCCCAAGGTAGTGGGGGGCCTTTATCTTTGCCTCCGCGATGGCATGAGGAACCAGTATCTCGGGCTGCCGCTTAACACCTCGATGAAGGGGTGGAACTCACAGTGGTTCATCACCAGCAACCCCGAGCCATAGATCTTGAACGAAGTCAACGAGTGGTGGTGCGCCAATAGCAACTGGACCGAGCGCCCTACCTCCGCGGAGATGGGCTAGGTGGAAGAACTGCTCGGGATCATCCGCACTATGAATCTGACGGGGGTGGCCGTGGTGATCAATTTCATCTTGCGGCGCGTCTAGCCGTGCAAGGAGCGAGTGCACCCGGCGTACGAGTACTCCGGCGATGATGATGTGACTCGGGAAGTGCCGGAACGGCTGACGAAGGAGGCCGTGTTCCAGCGGTTAAGCGCGTTCTTCATCGGTGGCACCCAGCTGAGAAGCTCTGGGATGCAACAGCCATACAGTCTGGGAAATCCACGCCCCGCGATAAGTTTTGGCGTGGTAACGTTGCTGTGTTTATGTTTCTCTATTGGCTGACGCCATAAGCGTGGTGTGCAGGACCGGGCAACCTTCGTGTCAGACGTGCCCGACGGCTCGTGGCCGACTGGTGTGGACCCGCGGCGCACGACGGAGGAGATCCTGCGGTCCACGGCTGAGATCCTCCGCGAAAAGGGGTCTGGCCCCGTCGGGGGGAAACTCGCAGTCCCCAAGCGTCAGGCTAAGGGGTCGGCGGGCAAGGGCGGCGCGGCGAAGGAGCTGCCACCCAAGAAGCAGAAGAAGGCATCGACTCCCCCTTCTTCGTCTGTTCGGATAGACGAGGGAGGAAGCCGGAAGAAACGGACCGTCGTCCTATCTGATGACGAAGACGATGAGGAGGACACGGAGACGCTGGACCAGCGTGTGCGGCGTCAGGCCGCGTCTAAGGGGGGAGAATCGGGCGGTCGACCGACACCGGTTCTTGAGCGGATGCCGACTGCCAGCCCTGCCCCTGAGGTGCCCGAGCGCCCTTTGGGGGCTTCGGCCGAGCAGCCGGGACAGGGGAGCTCCGGGTGGCCACGGCGGTTTCATGTTCGGCATCGTCAATCTGACCTGTCAGTAAATAGATGCTCATCTCGTATCTTTTGTGTTCCTGGTGATGTCCAGGTCTGACTCGGAGTTAACATGCAGCGAGGCCTCGGTGGAGGACCCTGGCCATGGTGGTGACGATGACGCCGGTCGCCCCGAGGCTAGCCCTCTCCGGACCGGCGACTCAGGGCTTGCCACCGAGAGATCAGCCCGAGTGGAAGGGACTGTAGTCCCCAGTCCTGCTCGGGAGGCGAGGCCCGAGACCCCCACTCGTGGGCACTCGGCTGAAGGTGATGCCAGGCAAGCGTCCTTGCTACCGAGCCCACAACCTATCGCGGGCGGTCGGGCTGAGGCGGACGCCGAGGTGGAGCCGGAGGAGGTTGTGCGGGAGCCCCCACGAGAAAGGGATGAGCCGGCACGACTCTGCCTTACCTTCTACATCGACCCTCACGGCAACCGGGTGGAGGTGGTGGACGACGAGGTCGTCGTCGGGGAGTATCAAAGCCTGACGGCGGACTTGGAAGCTACGCAGCGTCATGCTTTGGTGAGTTAACTGTGACACCGATTCATTTAGTTGAGTAGCTCAACTTTCATTTTGTCTGCAGGAGTTAGCACTGGCCGCCGAGACGCGTGCGCGACTGCTGGACCAGTCAGCCGTAGCTTATGAAAAGCTGAAGGCTGAGAACGAGCAGCTTCGCCGCGAGAACAAACGCCTGGAGGATTCCGTCGGCCTGCTCGATCATAACCTGAAGGCCGTTCGTGAGGACGACGACCGGTTGCGGCGGCGAGCCGAGGAGCTCGAGCGTGAGAACGCTCGGCTGGTGGAAGCGGCCATGGCGAGCGCGACGCGTGCGACGCAGGCTCAAGCGCTAGAGGTGCGCGTTACTGGTGCATTACCGTCCATGCTCCGTTCGCATCATCTCGGAGTTTCTAGTTTAACGCCTAGTCGGCTTGCAGCCCTGGAGGGTGACCTGCGGCGATCACAGGCACTGGTCAACGAGCTGACTCGTGAGGCGGAGATGGCCAACCAGGCAGCGCAAGCTGCCCGGTCGGAGTTGCAGCGTAAGTGCTTCCGCTTGGTTATGCTTGTTTGATTGGCGGTTCTTGCTCGAGCCTGACTCGTATTATTTTGCAGTCGTTCGAGAGAATGCGGCGGCTGCCCAGACGGATCTGAAGGGGCGTCTTGCCGCCGCGGAGGAACGGACGGAGGACGCCATCACCCTCGTGACTCCGCTACTTAACCTCATCGACCCGGAAGGGGGGCGTACGACCGAGATGTGCTTGGGGAATGCTATCCTTCGGCGTCCCGATTCCTGGTGCGGTGCCAGACCGTGCTGGAGCAGCTGCATGTCTATGTTCATGGAGCGGCATGCGCTGCGGCCGGGCACGCGCTGGCTCTGGTCCGGTCGCACTATCCGCGAGTGGAGCTCGCTCGGGTTGAGATGGGTTTCGCTCGGAGGACGACGAAGGAGGAAATGGAGAAGCTAAGCGACGAAGCCTCTGACTCAGCGATCAAGGTAGTTGATGACCTGGACCTGTTCGGCGATGCTAAACCAACTGCGCCCTGAAAGGGTTTTGAGATTAACTTTTGTATGATGTCTCGCGCCGGTGGACGCTTGTTTATGACGCTGCGGTCATGTTTTTGTGTATGTGTTGTTTGCCGTAATGCCCTGCAGTGTTCGACTTTGTCGTCTTACTAGACTAGCCCAAGCTACTAGCGTCTTATAGTGCTAGGGAGGTGCTCCCTGTTGTGCACGTAAAGGCCACTAGGGTCACCGGGGCACCGCTGCCGACCGCACCGTAACGCAGAGCGCTGGGCTGCTTGCATGTGTGGGTTTGGGCCGGAGACAGGGTTGCTCTAGTCGGCTCGAGTTAAAGTGCTTACTGGTGGTCTTATTGGTGTTAGGTGCGTAAATAGCACGATAGGTTATGACATGAATGCACAGAGAAAGAGAAAAGAAAACTTGTTATATATATGTATTTGATTACACAAGGATAGAATACATATCTTTATTTCATGCTCTCCTAGGCGTAAAAACGTATCAGGTGCTCCATGTGCCAGGAGTTTGGGATGTCCCTACTGTCTGACTCCACCAGCCTGTAGGATCCCGACCAGGTTACTTCTTTGACAATGAAGGGTCCGTCCCAAGGAGAAGACAACTTGTGCATCCCGGCGGAGCTCTGGCGTCGAAGCAGGACGAGGTCGCCGACCGCGAAGGAGCGCTCACGGACGTTGCGGTCATAGTAGCGGCGGACGCCTTCCAGGTACTTGGCCAATCGGATGCACGCGGCCAGGCGTTCTTCCTCCGCGCGGTCGACATCGTCTGCTCGTGCTTGGTCGGAGATTTCCTCGGAGTAGTTCTCGACCCTTGGTGAACAGAAAGCGACATCCTCTGGCAGGACGGCCTCTGACCCGTACACCATGTAATCGGGGGAGACTCCCATACTTTGGCTTGTTTACGTGCGTAGTCCCCAGACTGCTGGTGGGAGTTCCTTGAGCCATCTGCCCGGGTACTTGTCGTCCTTCTGATACAGGCGTTTTTTAAGGGCATCAAGGACCATGCCGTTGGCGCGTTCGGCCTGGCCGTTGGCCCGCGGGTGTGCGATGGAGACATATTTAACCAGTATGGAGCGCTCTTCGCAGAACTCCCAGAACTCGTTGCCGGTGAAGTTTGATCCCAAATCAGTGATAATACTGTTCGGAATACCGAAGCGATGGACGATTTCCTCGAAGAATTCTATGGCATTCTTGCTTGTGGAGCTGACGAGTGGCTTGTATTCTATCCACTTGGAAAATTTGTCGATGGCGACTAAAACATACCAGAAGTTGCCTGGTGCGGCTCTGAAGGGGCCGATCTGATCCAGTCCCCAGGCTGCGAAAGGCCACGCGGAAGGGATCGTTATCAGGGCGTGGGGCGGTAGGTGGGGTTGTTTGGAGAAGAACTGGCAGCCCTCGCAATGTCGCACTAGATGCTCTGCGTTCGCGACTGCGGTTGGCCAGTAAAAACCCGCTCGGAATGCTCTGCCGACCAGATTCCTGGAGGCGCAATGGCTCCCGCATATGCCAGCATGTATCTCCCTCAATATCTTGACGCCTTCGTGCTGGAGCACGCATTTCTGCAGGACATTGGCGTTGGTGTTTTTGCGCATCAGGACGCCCTCCACCAGGACGTAGTGCTTGCTCCGTCGTATGAGGCGCTCTGTTTCCACCCTATCTGTCGGTACCTCGGCCTTGGTGAGGTATCGGACGAAGGCCGAGCGCCAATCTTCCTTGTTGGTGGCGGTGACAGTCGCGACCAGTGTCCGTGATGCTGCATGGTTGCCGCATGTGCCAGAATGGATTTTGCCTAGTAAAGCGACGCCGTCCGCCGGTGTAATGCACTTCTGGAGTATTTTGGCCTTGGCGTTTTTGCGCCTAAACTGGCCGTTGACTAAGATGTAGTTGTGACTTCGACGAACGAGGCTCTTGGCTTCATTCTTATCGTCTGGGACCGTCTTGTTGGTGAGGTACTGGATGAAAGGGAACCTCCAGTCTGATGGAGGGGCCTTAGGTTGGTCGTTCGACTTATCGATCGCAACACCGTTGATCACAGTTTGGTGGTCGAGCTCCGGAATGTTGTCTGGACCTGAAGACTGGTCGACCCATTGGCTAACCAGAGCCACCAGATGGGAAGTATCGGGATTAGGCGGTGGCTGTGCGTCAGGATTCGGCGAAGGTAACAGATCAAGAAACTGCTGTCTTTTGTCCGGCTTTTCCTCGTGAATGGATGGCGTGATTAGGTCATGAACGAAGACTCCATGAGGGTCTTCGATTCGGGACGACCCTAATTTGGACAATTCGTCAGCTGCTTGGTTCTCCGCCCGGGGCACGTGGATGAACTCAAGGCCATAGAAGTTGTCTTCAAGTTTATGGATCACGGCCACATAGGCATTCATCTTTTCATTGGTGCAGTCCCAATCTTTGTTGACCTGATTAATGACCAGGGCTGAATCGCCATAGACGAGAAGCTGCTTGACGCCAAGCTCAACAGCAATGCGGAGTCCATGCAATGCGGCCTCATATTCGGCGGCGTTTTTGGAAGCCTTGAAGTGGATACGCAGAACATATCGCAGCTGGCCCCCGGAAGGTGCTATGAAGAAGACTCCGGCTCCTGCGCCACCTATATTTAATGAGCCATCAAAATACATCTTCCATTGTTCTTCAACCGTATCAGATACGGGTAACGTTATATCCGTCCATTCGACCAAAAAGTCAGCCAGGGCCTGAGATTTTATAGTGGTGCGGCTGCGGAATCCGAGCTGAAAAGGGCTGAGCTCGATCGCCCACTTGACAATTCTATCGGTGGCATCCTTGTTGCGCAATATGTCCCCGAGCGCGTACTCGGTAACCACAGTGATGCGGTACTGCTGGAAGTAATGCGAGACCTTCCTTTTAGTGACCAGAATCGCATAAAGGAGCTTTTAGACATGCGGATATCGCTGCTTCGTCTCGTTGAGTACCTCACTGATGTAGTATATTGGTCGCTGGACGGGATGAACGAACTTGGGTTCGCCGCGCTCGACCACCAGGACGGTGCTGATCACTCTGTCGGTGGCGGCAATGTAGAGCAGCAGGTGCTCATCTCCTGTGGGTGCCGTGAGGACGGGTGGTGAATATAAGTAGCTCTTGAGCTCGTTGAAGGCGGAATCAGCTTCTTCGGACCATACGAACTTCTCCTTTGCTCTGAGCAAACAAAAGAAGGGGAGACCCTTGTCATCGAGTCGGGATATGTACCTGCTAAGGGCGGCCATGCATCCCGTTAGCTTTTGGATGTCTTTGACGCACTTGGGAGGCTTCATATCTAGCACGACTTTGACTTTCTCAGGGTTAGGTCGTATGCCGTCTTGGCTAACCACGCTACCGAGAAGTACGCCAGAGGGAACGCCGAATACGCACTTATTCGGGTTGAGCTTCCATTGAAACACATTTAGGGCCTTGAAGGTCCTATCAAGGTCATCGATCTGGGTCGAGGCCTCTTTCGTTTTTACCACTACATCGTCGACGTATGCTTCGCATAGTCCATCACGGATCTTTGCTTCGAGGCACTGTTGTATGGCGTGCTGGTATGTCGCACCAGTGTTTTTTAAGCCGAACGACATGGTCGTGTAACAGTACGCACCGAAGGGAGTTATGAACGACGTCTTTTCCTGATCATCTAAGGCGAGGGCAATCTGGTGATAGCCCGAGTAGCAATCTAAGAAAGAAAGCAATTGGCAACCCACGGTGGAGTCGACCACCTCATCGATGCGAGGGAGCAGAAAGGGGTCTTTTCGGCAGTGTTTGTTGAGATCGATGTAATCAACGCACATCCTCCATTCATTATTCTTTTTGCGTACAAGGACTAGATTTGCTAACCAATCCAGATGGTACACTTCTCTAATGAAGCCGGCATCTAAGAGCTGGGTTATCTCTGCCCTAATTGCCTCCTTCCTGTCCCGAGCGAATCGTCGTAGCTTCTGTTTGACTGGTTTAGCTGTCTCAGAGACATTAAGGAAGTGCTCGATCCGTTCCCTGGGACACCGAGCATGTCAGCAGGTTTCCATGCAAAAACGCTTATGTTTTCCTGCAGGAAACGGACGAGCGCGTCTTCCTATTTGGGGTCAAGGTTGCCCCCGATCATCGCCGTCTTGGTGGGATCTCCAGGGACTAGGTTGACCTTCTTGTTTGCCTTGGTAATTTCTTCAAGGCGCTGGTGTTGCTTGACTGGAGGCTCGAGCTCTGCTGGCTTAGAAGTCCTAAGCTGGAAGGTAGCTTCCTCCATGCGTGCTTTAACTTCCTCGGCCTCGGCGGCGGCGAACGCACTTGTCTCGCATGCGTGAGCCATGAGGACGTTACCGTGGAGGGACAGAATACCCTGCGCGGTTGGCAACTTGAGGACAAGATAGCCATAGTGCAGTACAACCATGAACTTGGTGAGGGCAGGTCTGCCGAGTATTGCGTGGTAAATGCCGTTGAAGTCGGCCATGATGAAGTTGACGTAGTCGACACGGAAGTGCTGCGGTGAATGCCCCAGAACGGTGAATCGCAGGGTTCGAGCTGATCCTCTGACAAACCAAGCTCCAGGAAAGCATGGTGGAAAAGAATATTCAGAGCGCTGCCGCCGTCTATCAGCACTTTCTCAAAGCGGACGCTGCCGATTACTGGGTCAAGGACCAAAGAAAAGCGACCTACGTCAGGTAGTTTGGCCCACATATCGGATCGACTGAAGGATATGGGCTGCTCTGACCAGGCTGGAGCTCGGACGTCGGCCACGAGCGTATCGGCCTCCGAGAGTGCGACGATGCGTCTCTTGAGGAGCTTCTTCTCCCGCGCATTTTCCATGGCGCCCTTGCCTCCAAAGATCATGGCAGTCACATGTTTCTCTAGGTCCTTATAGGCATGATGCGGGTTCTTGCCGTCGTCCTCGTCGTCGTCGGACTTGGTGCGCGTATTGGGCTTCTTGGGGTAGCCCTTCTTGTTGGTATGCTGCCGCTTGCGGGCGAAGATGCTGGTGAAGCCGTGACATTCGCCGAAGGTGTGCCCCTTGTTAGGATGACGGGGGCAGTCACCGTTGAGGATCTTGTCATACTCGCCATAGTCGCCATCGACCTCGCGCTTCTGGCCCTTGTCAATGTTGTTGACAAAGTTGCGTTGGCGGTTGCCACGGTTGTGGCGATCCCCGTTGCCGTCATCCCGCCGCCTGTACGGTTGGTCGTCGTCGCGACGATCGGCATTCCGATTGTCACTGCGTTCGTTACCTCGGTCATCGCGGCGATTGCTGCCGCGGTCTTCTTGTCTGGGGTTGCGACGATCGGGGCGAGGTCCCCGTTGGTCGTCATAGTCTGGGCCTCTATCGTCGTCGTCACGAGGCCGAATGCGCTTGTATATGTCGTGGGTGCCATCATCGTATTGGACGAGGGCTTCGTCGACGCACGCCCATTCTTGGGCAATGTTGAACATTTCCTCCATTGTTGCTGGCTGCTTACGCAGGAGTTCTTTGCGGAGGTCGGCGTTGCGCGGCTGTCGGAGCCCGGCGATGAAGATCCCGATGGCTTCTAGAATGCTGAGGTCCTTGACAATGATCCAGACTTCAGAGAAACGGTGGATATAATGCCGTAAGGACTCATGGGGTGAATCCTGGATTAGGGTAAGCTCGTACTTGGTGCCGGGCTGCTCGCAGGTTGGCCTGTAGTTGTCTACGAACATCTCCCGTAGCTGCGGCCAGCTATGGATAGAACCGTCCCTTTGGCGCATCAACCACCGGTTAGCGGATTCCCCGAGCACCACCGGAAGGTAGTTTGCCATGACATGCTCGCCACCCCCGGCTGCCCGGACAGTCGTCTCATAGATGACCATCCACTGTTCGGGGTCAGCTTTGCCGTCGTAGTGCCTCAAGTCTCCAATCTTGAAGCTTCTCGGCCAATTTACTTGGCATAGCCTCTCAGAGAAGCATTTGGGACCTGGAGCCCCATGCCGAGCTCGATATCGGTTGTCGATGATGTTGCGGAGGTCGAGCTAGTTGACCTCCTGGGGTACGCGTGGTGGTTGCCTGTTGCCACCATCTCTTTAGCGGTTACCGCGCTCCTGACGTTGAGCGGGCTGAGCTTCACGCTGACTTTGCCGATCCCGGTCGTTGGCGTCGCCACCTTCCGCCCGGTCCCCGCGGCCGCGGTGCGTGCTGCGAGAGCGGCGGCTCTGAGACGGACCGGCCGACATTTCGCGCATGAAGTTGACTTGAGCTTCCGCAGCCTTGAGATGGTCAAGGACGGCCTGGATTTCTGGTGTAGCCTGCATGTCACGAAGTCGCTGGACTGCGACGGCGATATTGGCGCTAGGCATCTTGTGGACTTGTCGATCACCGACCAGATCGAATTTGTCTGCCAAATTGCGGGGCTGCATCCTCCCTCTCTGTCGGTTGGCCCTTGGGGCGGGCGGCGGTTCCTGGTCGGCGTCGGCATCAGCCGCAGCCGCGTCTGCGTTGGCTCCCGCTCCGGCAGGCTGGGGAGGTACCTGGACCTGTGGTTGGGCCAAACGGCGTCGAGCTCGGTCTTCATTACGAGCGATCCTTTGCTGCCTTTCCTCAACCGATTCGACAACGGGCTCTCTCTCGTTGACGCTGACGTTGAAAACAGCCCTTCCGAACCCAGGAGGGAACTGTGGGAAGTCGGTTTTGTCAAACAGTTCGGCCACTCATTGGGGGAATTGGTCATCGTCCGCTACGGAGGTGGAGCTTGTGGAAGCAGAGCTTGCGGTGATGGTTGCCCCATCGAGCCCAGAGATGGAACTCGAGCCACCTTCTCCTTCATCGATTGATCGAGAACCAGTAGAAGCTTCCCCACTATGGACGCAGTGGACGATGTGCCCAGTCGTTCCGTCGAGATGGAACTCGACAAGCTGAGTTGTGGGCGACCGCCGGTGTTGGCTCTGGAAAAGCCTCTCCACCTGTTGCTGGTACGCCCTAGAGGTGTTAGGCATCTTGAAGGGGAACGGGTTTTGACCCGATGCAACCTGGTCGTCACCCCTCAAGCTTGTCCGACCAGTTCCAGGGCGAGGTCGAGGACGATTCTGACAGTTCGGTGGTCGGGCCCCCGTCAGACCTGAATCTTAATGGCTAGCGGGGAACCCGGGGGCCGTGCTGAGGTTGAGTCGCTGCTAGAGCTGGGTCTAGGCGACGACGTCGATCAACGCGGGCCTGTGCGCCATGCCGAGGTCGAGCCACGATCGGATCTGAATCCGAGCGGTGAGTTTGTCCGACGCGGGCCTGTACGCCGCGCCGTAGTCGAGCCGTGACCAATTGGAATCTGGGCGTCGAAGCTGGTTGGCGTGAACCTGAGGGTTGCGCCTTGTTGTGGCTAGACCAGAGCCTGGGTGACGAAACGGATTGGTGCGGACTTGCGGACCGCGTCTTGCTGAGGTCAGACCAGAATCTGGTTGGCGTTGAGTGCCGGCGCGGGCCTGAGCCCGGCGCCGACGTGGTTGGACGAGAGTGAAGCCATCATCATTGAATCGGCTCTAGGCCGACTCCAACTGCTCGGCCATCTCCTCGAGGCCCCTTCCGAGCCGGTCGATGGATTCGAGCAGATCGGAGTTGTAGCGATCGGAGTTGTCGATCGGAGTTGTAGCGATCGGAGTTGTCGATCGGAGTTGTAGCGAGGGAGCGGTGGTCGGGTCGCCGGTCGTGGTGCCCTCAAGATTGATCCTGAGGGGCGAGGTGGCTGCGGAGCTTGAGGTACTGGCGCCGGATCTGCCGGTGTTCCTCCCACGCCTCCCGTTGCGGAGACAGTCCAAGTGAAAGAGCCGACGGTGAAAGTCGACCCAGCTTCGATCTCCATGGTTGTAGCGAAGGACACCATCTTGCTTGCTACTAAGTCTACACGTGCACCCCCTACCTGGCGCACCACTATCGACGAAATATCGGCGGCAGTCTACCACGGGTATACCGACGGTAGTGATTTGTGGTGGAGGCACGCTATTAGACTACAAGCGAGATGGAACAGAAAGAACAGTACACACGGTTTACCTAGGTTCGGGCCGCCTGATGCGTAATACCCTACGTCCTGCTCTTCTATTATTGATGAAAAGGGTTGAGAGCGATGGATTGATTGATGTTTTGGAGGGGGGTCCCTGCCTGCCTTATATAGTCTGGGGGGCAGGGTTACAGATCCTGAAATCCCGAGGTGGTCAGTTACAAACAAACCATATCTAGGTAGAATACATTTAGTTTCCTAACCGACTAGCTGCCTTGCATGACAAGTAACTTCTTACTTGTCCGCCTGGGACTCCAACCAGGCCAAAGAGGCCGATCGGTCTTGGTCCTGTGGGCTGGGCCGCCCTGTCTGTCGAGGCCAAAGGCCAGCTGTGAGGGTATAGGGGTCTAAACCCCCACAGGTGTGTTGCATTGTGTGTGTCGTGTGAAAGATTGATCGGTTGCCCCCGAGGGTTTTTAGCACGATGACTGTCCCTCCCTTTTATAGTCCGAAAGGAGGGGGTCGGATACAAGCGACTGACCTCTATTCTCTAAGAAGAAGAGAGAGATGGTAAATATGTAAGAGGAAAAGAAAAAAGAAAAAGGTGGGGTTGTTTGTCTCCGTCGCTAGGGCGTGTCGTCCTCCCCGTTCATGAACTAACGGAGCGTGCGCGGCGCTGTGCTTGTTGTATGGTAGGTAAGGTGTCCCATGCATGTGCAGTGGTCAGTAGGTTGCTGCAGTTGACTGTTGATATCTGTTAACGCCCACTGAATGATCCGCAAGTGCACGGATACCATTGTAGCTTTATCCCAGAAGTATTCGAGGTTTCGTTCCACTAAGAAACGTGTGAGATCAACTACGATCTAACTTAACTAGGAGTAACAATAAGGTGAAGGTAGAGACTAGATTAAGATAGAACTAAGGTAGAACTAGGGCGACAATTAATGTGGTTGAGAGCAGCAATCAAGGTTGATGATAATAGGAGAGTAGAGAGGATAACTATGGTTCTCTTCTTCTAACTTGGGCAAGCCTATATCTTCTATTGCTAACTGGGGACATTACATAACGAGAGACACCGATATAGGATGTTAATCTCCTTAGCAACCGTGTCCTACTTCGCCTATAGACGGGAGGTGGATAACAGGGCTGTCAGTCCTGACCACCACTGGAATATAGGGTGCATCCATGATTATCCTAAGCCTAAGCACCATGCTTACACCTACGATAATACTCTAATCCCTCTAGAACAGGAATAAAGCACTCAAAGAGAGTCGTGATCCAGATAAATAATAAAGGCATAGAACTTACTCGCATCAGAAGTTGATCACCAGAGACATCTCAGGAGAAAGCTCAAGTAGAGCTTGATCCCGCCAAGGTACAAGCCATAGAGAGGGCACCGACAGGCCGGCACCTCCTCCTAACTCTTCCCTCACTCTCCATCTCACTATTATCTAGAAGACTAGATCCTAGAGAGAACTAATCTTCTCTTGATGGCTGGCCCCCGAGAGGTTATCCATTCAAGGGACACCTCTCAATTAGGGTTTGAGAGAATAGCAAATGAATGAGTGATGCCCTGGGGGGTCCTGCCCTCCTTTTATAGCCCGGTGGGATGAACGTGAGCCCTTGGATCAAACCGACTGTGGCGGACGGCTGAGATTGAAACCCTAAGGCGGTGGAGCACGTGGGCTGAAGCTGGGCCCATTTGGAGGCTGGGCCAGACCGGCCGATCTGGGGTGGGACCTGTCGGTCCCACTCCAGACCCGTTTGCGGTCCGCTTCGTCGTGGTGTCTTCTTGCATCTCCTGGAGTCCTCTAGTGCAGCCCCCGCTGTGGAATTGATATATTTTCATCCGGAACTCCAAAAAAGGCAAATGATATGTCTGTTTCGATCGTCTCGATGAGCTCTTCACAATGGTGCATTCCAATTCATCATTTGAGGTGCTTGTAATTTGTTATATTGATCCTTTTTTATAGCTTTTCTGATATGTACCTATAGAAACAATGATTCACCAAAACTCATGGAATTCTGTCAGTGTAAACCCTAAGTCTATGTTGGTGATCACAAATGTGCTTCTTTCGAGAGTTAGTTGACGGGTAAATTTGGTCATTAATAGCCGTCAACAACACCCCCACACTTAACCTTTGCTAGTCCCTTAGCAAAGCTAAGCTCAGAGAAGCTATCAAAAGATTGTATATGTTTAAGCATTGTAGCTATCTCGGTGTAAGTCCTTAGAAGTATACCTGCATTTAGACAAAAAATTTTTCTCGAAGCTTAAGCAATAACTAAGCTGACTTTCAAACTTACTCATGTTACCTTTGACTATGGGGCTTATCAGCTCTTACTTGGGTCTTGAGCAATTGAAAGACAGAAAGATCAAGCCAAGCACTATGTCTCAAGTTCTTTGTTCAACTATCATATGGAGTTTTTAAAAGTTTTCAAATAAAACTCAGAGTTTCCATGTATGACACTCTTAAATATCTCAGTTTATGTGGTATTTGTGGATTCTCACCAAGGCAGTAATGATGTTATGCCTTTCTTTTCATGCTATAACTAAAGCTTATGTGGAGCTCATAAGTGAGGAGAAAACTTAAAAGAGCAAACTTGTAATGCATATGTTGTCAAGTCAAATAATGGATCCACGGAGAAACAAGTCATACAATTGAATCAAGATGTGCAAGTGTATGGATATGGTGGATATGTGGTGGAACCCAATTACTATGCTCCTTGAAGACATATCTCTCTTTTGGAATTTGAAACTTGGCCAGAGAGTATGAGTTATCTTTTTCTTCTTTTTTTCATCAGGGAGGCAGGCATCTAAGTACCCATTGCTCTTGGACACTTGTCCATTTTTTCCTTCCTTAGTTTATCTTTTTTTATGATAACTTTTGCATAGCTCATAACACTCCTTTTGGCATAAAATATTTTTGAGAGATAGCAATCAAGAACTTGAAGCATTTATTGGGTGGCTATCTAATGGAAATGTTTTTTGGTGTTCTCTCCCAGTGTAGGAGCAAAACATTTTTGGATGGGTATAGATAGAATGGCATGTTGTTGCGCCTACTCCAGTGTAGAGTAGTGCATATGTGTGGGTGGAGTGTAAGTGGGATCTTGATTCAAGAGCATGAGAAATCTCTCACCACAAAGGTTGACTCCAGTGTAGAGTAGTGCATATGTGCAAGTTTATCTAGCCTATCTCATCATGTTTGGCTCTGGTGGGAATGTAAGCTTTGTCATACAGGAACTCATCATGTAAGGTTTTGCATTTTTTAAAAGATAAATCTCCAGAACTTAGTGTTACTCAGAACAAGATAGATAGCAGCTCAGACTTTCTCAATCAGATCAATCAAGTACCTAAACTTAGTTCAAGCATATGCAACCCACAAGTTTTAGGCTCAGAGCAAATCTTCATGTCAAAACAGTTAAAGCTCAAACTCAGGAAAATTTATGTCTAAAAACTAGACACTTTAAAGGTGTTATAACAGAGCAGCTTTTCATCATTTTCGTCTTTAAGGATCATCTCTATGGCTTGCCTATTTATTGACTCCATCTAAACAAACATTTTTATTTGTTTTTTTCATTTTTAAGACTCATACTATATAAGACTCTAAAAAGCATGGACCTTCATGTGTCCACATATTTTTGGTATTTCTAAGTTTTTATGACTGACTCGATAATCGCATAGGTACACTTACCTGGGTACCTAGGGGATGCCTTCCCCCAAGCTGGTTGTTATCATGGTTGAGAATTGAAGCTGAGCAATCCTCGCGGTGGAGCTCATGCTTACAAGAGCAAGTGTAGCCGGGAATCTCGATCTCATCCAACAAGAAGTTGCTTCCTCCACACAGTGATTAGCTGTGTGTTGGGAAGGTGTACTTCGAGTGATGTCGATGAAGATTCCTAGGCGGACTAGCTCTTAGAGTCATCCTGCAGCAAACATCTCACAAAACACCAAAACTTATGAAATAGATTAGGGTAAGCAATTAGTGGTTAGCCGTTTCACGGACTGGTTGTTGTGAGAGGTTTTCAAAGGTTGTTACAGTGTATACAGTGCAGCAAGATGCTCAATAATTATTTTTGAACTTTTTTATTTTTATTATGCAAGAAAGAAAACATGTATGCATGATTATTTTTGTTATTTTTATGCCACCATGGTGAAGACTCCTATGAGGTTTTACACACCATAGAACTATTCACATGGGCTTCAAGTTTTATAATGCATGAATTATCTAACAAGATGAATGCGTATTTATTTTTAGTATTTTTTTAATGCAATGCTAATGCGGAAAAGTAAATATGCTAAAGAGAAAATAATTCATACAATGCAAGAAAGTAAATATGGATAACTACCGATGTTACCTTACGGCAACGGTTCGGATTTTAAAGTCTTCCGGACAAGACTTTTCCCTTCTTGTTGATTCCTCCAGTGTTGACACAATTGGAGTTTCTTTGGTTGCGTGCACGGGAGTGCTTCTTTTCTAAGCTAGCTCTTTCGGTGAAGACAGATTTCTATGATGATGCCCTTTATGATGTATCACCTTCTTCTACCAAATCCGTCTTGGTTTTGAGTTTTGATTTTTGTTTCGACAGGTCGAGGACCTCCTCTTTTACAAAGTAGGGAATTGACTCCCCCACACTTCGCTTAAAGTGTGTCCTGCTTATGAAGACAAGGTAGAGATCAAGTGCATGGGCTCTACTGGTGGGAAAACACTAGCAGAACCAAAACTTCTATTCCACATCTCTTGTCCTTAGTCACGTTGAACAACATGGAGTTGATGTTATGTGTTTTGTTCAACATTATCATGAGAGATAGGATCAGAAGGTTGAACAAAGGATGTAACATTTAAGTTCATTAGGCTAGAAGAGTTGAAGTGCTTAACCCAAGAAAGGATTGTCTATCTGTACATGATGTGTCAATTTGTATATGATCATGACTACCATCTTTCAAGCATAAGGTGTGCAACTTTTTAGCTCATTTGGTTAAGGCTATGGATCAAGATAGTGATGCTATAAACAACTTTTAAGAACTAGACATGTTGAGTTAATCAGGATTGATCATGGATAATTATTACTCAAAACATGTTAAGTTCTTTATTCATGTTCATACCAAAACCAAAGAGAAGCATTTTAAATAGTGACCATTTACCTTTGGATGTTACCTTCATCATTGGAGCACGATGACACCATGTATGAAGAGTAGATGACTCTTGATGGTCCTTTTGTTTTGCTCGATACTTTCCTTGTTTGGTCAATCTCACATCTCGGTTCATAGTTCCTCTTGTTCCTAGATGGTGCTCTTTTTATCGTGTCATCTTTTTGCTCTTTGCCATTTTGAATTTTTATGCCTGCACAGGATTAGTGGACAACACATACCTGAAGGAATATACCGATTTAAACGGGGATTGTTATCTCTAATTTATGTGCATTAGCTCTATGCTATTAGAACTCATGTTTTATGCAACCATGGTTCAAGGCAAAGGTAACTTGCAGTTGAAGACAAAGTGAATGATCTTTGATACTTACAGTCCTTCCATCAATGATGAATGAGCTGTGTCTTCAGTGTGCAAAGTTACTGGAGTTTGTCATGTACCTTGCTTTATCTCTGATTTGAATTCATCTCTTGACTTACCCAGATTGGATTTTAGAAGTTTTCTGCAGGGGTTAGTCCAACAAGTACCCAATGTCTACACAGGCAATATTTTAGTTTAATAACCAAACTAGACTCCATGTCTAATTTAATTAAGGTAGGCTATTTAACCTAAGCACCACGCTTAATTTAAATGCCTATGGAAGTATGCGCAGCACTTCCAAACTAAAACTTACTAGAGTAAATAAGGGTAATATGCAAGCATTATAGAGACTTATTCAAGTAGGGATGAAAGAGCATGATTGTTATATGGCAAGTTGAGTATGGCTTAAAGGTAAAGACAACCAAGAATAGCAACATGGCATAAGATTTTTCAAAGAAGCATGTCCCCCACACTTGAGTTCTTACAAAACAAGATCAAGTTTGGATGAATGTGATCTAATGTTGCATGATAATTGGTTGGACATACCTTGCACCATCATCCTTCATTCTTCTTGCTTCAAACCTGGAAAGGTTAGTGGCAAGAATACCCGAAGAAATATTTTCATAATTATATCTCTATACTTAATTCATAAGGGCAGTTCAGCAAAAGGTGAATGTTCATCTTGTCTATCGAAAGCGCTAGTTCTTGGTCAAAAGCTCATTTTTAGAAAACCTCAGAATCGCACTTCAAGATGGTGAAGTGGTTTCCCCTCCAACACCAATCCTTATCTACCTACCTCAAGATCTACACATCGAGACTTGCAATGTTTATGATAAATATATGCATCTACAACCTCCCTTTTGAAGTTTTTATGGACAGAATGCATGAGGGGGTTGAAGATCTCGAGTGTGGTCATGGTAGAGAGACCAACAGATTCAGGAGATGTGTCATATGAGCATGGTTTTGATGAAGTCTTTTTATAGTAGCTTCTATGCTCATTGATGTCATCTCTCTTACCAATCTCCAAGGGTGATTCTACATGAATGTATATAGGCAAAAATATTGTCTTCTTTATTTTGTCACACCCCAAAATTTTTAATTTTGGGTTGTGCTTAGAAAACACTAAACAACATAAGTGTATTTAATATTTGGATAAAATTTCCAAGTTTAGTTTAACTTCGACGCAAATTTAGTTTTCAGAAAATTTTAAATTTTTCTAAATTACTTTGATGGTCGTTTGAATGATGTCATTTGCTTGTTGCTTGCCTCTGTCTATGAGTGAGTAAAATTTTCAAAGCACGTTTACTAAGTAGTTTATCTTTCTTTAGCATGCCTTTATCATTTTTCTATGATCAAATTTCTTATCGCCCATCTTATAATTCTTTTATTAGAGCTTCCCAAAATCTTTTCCTTGTACTCCAAATCATTCCGTCCTAAGAACTTTCTAGCTTTCTCTAGAATTCCTTCCTGCTCTTATGTGAGCATATCCTAATTTTTAGATGCTCCTAAATATCTTCTCATAAGCTCCAAATACTTCATTTGGGTTTGTCATGTCCCCAACTATATATCTCAGAGAATTTTTCTAGAATTTTTGGAGACATTGGAATATTTTTCACGGCTTCATAGTAATTCTAGACTTTTCTAGAATTATTTTTAATATATGAAGTCCTAACCCAAATCCATTTCAGCCTAAATACATTTGCTCATTCACCAATTGATCAAGGTCTGTACGATTTTCCCTATCTAATCCTTGTCCAATTTGTTTTTTTTTTTTTTTCTTCTCTTGGGCCAATGTCCTGGACGACCAACGTCTTTGACGTGATGTCAATCCATGAAGCCAATAACCAGGCCAAAAGTCTAACCACTGCTGTAGAATTCATCTCCATTGCTTTCACGGGTCTAGGCCAAAGTCCAATCCACAAGCAGTTCTGCAACCAACACCCAATCAGCGCTGTACTGCTCGCCGGCCCCAAGGTTAGCTCTGTCTTGATTATTTATTATCTCCAGCAGGACGGCAAGGGAACTTAACCCGCAATCAACCTCGATCTACATGCCATCAATCCATCATCACGTTGCCATATCTGTCAAAAATCTATCCCAGCTGCTGCTCTCTGCGTTGTTTTTCTGGTAGAAAAACGCATCTTCCTGTTCCCTGCACATAAGCGTGCTGCTCTAAGCCCTAACTGATCGACAAGTGCTGACGCCGCGCGCCAAAATCTCTCTGCCGCCGGACTACCCTGGCGTTGCTGCGCCTTGCCGAGATCAGCGAAGGACCACGACCGCTTGTAGTTCACGTGTGGTGAACTACCATGCCCTCACAAAGACCAGCCGATCATCGCTGGATGCACGCCGCCCGCCGCTACGTTCTTCATTACTGGCCTCCGCATGATCTCGCCGGAAATTTGCCAAGCTGCTGGGAGCCGCTCTGATATTGCTCCTTGCCATCGCCTCCTTGACACTGGACCTCGTCGTCATCATCACCCATGGAGTCCGGCCCTGGCCGTCGAAGCTGTGGGTCGTTTCATCTACGTGGCTACATCTGATCAGGACTTCTGGCCGCCCAGTCAATCTCTACCAACAATCTCGAATCCGAACGTGCCCAAGAACATCCATCTGTTGCCGAGAAGCACGCAGAGGCAGGCGGCTCAGCCAGATGCAAATTGCTCCTATGATATTTTAGCAGCAGTCCCAGGCCGAGACGTTCAGTAGAGGTACAAGACGAGGTAATTATGAAATTGCCATTGGTTCCTAATATGTCCACCGTTTATTTGTTCTAGCTTTGATTGGATCCGTCCTTGCTACCTTAGTTTTGTATTATCGTGGTCTACACAGTAGTGCTAATATTTTCCATGCCACATTAGTTTATATAGTTAAATATTAACTTTGAATTAAATATGCATGGAGCTCGCTTATCTAATTTAAAAATAATGTAGGCTTATCACATCGGCCCTTTGTAATTAAGCCTGCACCTAGCTAATTAGCAACTTGAATATGTATGTTTTAATTATAAATTTGTTTAGCTCAAACATGCATCACATATAAACCGAAATAGATGTTCTCATGTGCTCTTTTACCTTTACAAATTTAAAGTTTATCTTGCTTAATTAAATTTATAGTTTAACTCACTTAATTTATATGGTAATATTTATAAGTAATATCTAACTGGGTTAACTTGAATTCTGAAATAAAATATGGTTTCTTAGAGCTGAATTAATATCTTTTACGTTATATTATTTATTAAAAATAAATACACCCCGTAGTCCTTTGTTTGCTTGATAATGTAAATCGCAATAGTCGCTTCCTTGTCAACGCTAGCACTGTTTGTGCTGTACCTTATGCTCTTGCGACTATAGCATCTAGTTCGCTTTTAGTGTGGTCTGTCTCATATGGTGCACTGTTCTTAGTTGCTTCTGTTGTTGTTTGTATGTTTGTCTATGCGTGGTGATTGCTTCGAGTAGAACGAGGACCATTCGTGAACGTTGAATATCAAAAGATGATGACCACCAGCGAAGTATGAGAAAGTTATGCAAGTGTATAAGGCAAGTATAGCTTGGGACCTCCTTGATTACCTATTCACAATATCCACCATATTTCATATGCATGTGTCTTTGATTTCCTATTAAAGATGATTTAGAGTTGATTATCTTACATCTTGATGACCATGGGATATTTGCATATGGGTAGTACTTGCTAGTGCTGGATATAAGTAACCATGATCTTGTAACCTGAATAATAGAATATGCAACAACATTAAAAGATGATCTTATTACTGTTTATAGAGATCTGGAGCTTGCTATTTTGTTACTCTAGTTTCTCTCCGTAAGGACTTATCTGTATGTGATCACCGGGAGTTAGAGTACAGCTGTGAGGGCTATATGGCTCTGGCTTTAGCTCAGTATGAGGACCTTTTCTAGCTTGTTAGCGGTTACCTTAATTGGCGTAAGAATGGCTTTACGAGCTGAGTATAGTGCGGCTTCTGTCCACATGTGTGTAGACTGCGGGTCATTGCGCCATCTGAAAGGAGGGCTCTATATTCCCTTGTCGAGTGAGTTTAATGGCCCTAACTTATTAGACGAACCTTTGAAAGGCTTCATAGTGAACCCTGCCGGCCTTCCTTGGTAGTGGGCTAAGAGGTTGGCCGCCTCGGGCGAAAGAGTAAATCACGACTCACAGTGAAAGTGTACACCTCTGCGCAGAGTTTAATAAACTGGTATACTAGCCGTGCCCACGGACACGGGTGGCCTTGGGGATTCTTACGGAATAGTTGATCACTGATGTATGATATTTAATTATGTTGTTTAATCGTGTTGTTATGTATTATTCTTTATTCTTGTTCACTTGATCATATGGTTATGGGAAATGCTACTACCTTGTTGCTATTAATGTCATAAATATTAATCATTTAAAAGCTAAATATAGTAAACCAGTGTCAGCCATTTGAGCCTCATGAACCCCATGTTATATTTGCTGAGTACGACATGTACTTACGCGCTTGCCTTTACTTTTCAATACTTTGAAAAATCCCGGATGGGTACCAGATGGTGGAGCTAGTCTGTTTTGTGAGTGCTAGGCGTATATACCTCCAGTCAACCGTCCCTGTGAAGAATGGAGTCCGAACAGAAGATTAGCTACCGTTCCGTGATATTCTGATGTAAGTGTTAAATATAAGTAAGTTTCTGCTATATAACACTGTTTTTGATACTCTCTACTTCTGTTTCTATATGTGTGGACTTCCTGGGCACACATATGGCATATCTAGTTTTGTTTATTAAAACTGGGTGTTACAGAATGGTATCAGAGCAGTGTTGAGTATAGGACGTATGCCTAGTTAGCATCGGTCGTTCTCTAAATATTATTTTGCTATAAAACTATTATTTTGTTACCTCCTTGGTACATTGGTTTGATTATTTCTCTTCCTTGTCATATTGTCTCCCCTGCTTGGTAGCTTCCTTTGAGCTATTTTCACTTTTATATTATTTTGTTTCTTTTGATTTACTAAGTTTTTTTGTTTTATTTTATTCAAATTATCAATGGCTTTTCATCATCTATAAACCACTCATTAGGGTGTCCGCCATTAATGCAGAAGCCCGTGTAGTGTCACTGTTGTGTTGTGTGCTTGTCTTGCTTGGTGTGTTGCTTGTGTGTCATCCCCATCTATGTGTTCCAAAGATGGTCCTCGAGATGAAGTTTTGAAGATTAGCAAGCCCTTCATTAAGTGGGGTAGCATCTGCTACTGTAAGCCCTAAGTATCTCAACCGATAAGGCACGAAAAACTGAAGATTAAACCTTATCTTTCTTGTCATCTTTTGGCTATCCAAGATCCATGTCTTATATCGCATCAATATAAATCAAGGAAGCATGAAGACTTAAAGATTATTCTTATCTATCTCCTTAGTTTCTCTAAATCATGTTTTTACCTTATCCTATTTTTCTTAAAGTAGTCTGCCTTCCTCAGGGTATACCTCTGCTTTTGGATGCTCAAAAATATCAAGGAAAATTTCTGGACAACACTATACTTCAACATCTTTCTCTGACTGCAAGAACCGCCCTTATAGCTATAATGGTTTGGGAGTTATGAAAATCACAAGACAACGCGTCTGTGCTGTCAGCAACCTGGAACAGATTCAGTTGTGCACTGTTTTTGACTCCCTTAACTGCAGAATCTGGAAAAGTTCTCTATAAGGAAGTTGTAGAGGATTTCATAAGCTTTCCAGCAGTATAAACTAAGATTTCATTGGATTAGCATAATGGGAGTTATGTCTGTTTTACTGCACAGCTGTTCTTCTACTCGCAAAGAATTGCAGGCTACTTGTTCCTACTTATGCACATGAGTTTCACTTTTATATTGGAAGGTCATTATGATGGTTAACTTACCTAGGCAAAGGTGCAAGTTACTTTGGTGTCCCTTAGTTGATATTTTTTTAAAGGGGTAGCCAAATTAAGAAAGTTGCAGGATGAAGCTTTCATTTGTTGTAGTGTTTCACTTGGAAGCATGAGCTATCTCCATGGCGGTGAAGTCACTATCAAGCGCAGGTACCTTGTCTTGGATTGGTATCTTGTTGGTTCATCTATGTGGAGCTCATCTATTCATCAAGATTGATCCTGAATTTAAGATATCATCAGTTGGGAGTGTAATCTTGGGCATACTTAGGACCAGTTGATATTGATGATATAGGAAGGAGATATTGGAAATCTACAGTTAGTTCTCTGAGGCTCAGGAAACTTCAATGTTATACCCTGCATGGCAAATAAGTTTTGATTGAAGGAAGTTCTCTTCTAGGTTATCTGATATCTCTCATGGTGGAATTATGGAGAACTCAAAAAAAAATAAGTGTTGAGTTGGAACCCAACAAAGAATGTGAGACTCAGAGTTTCATGAGAATAATAAGCCACCATTCGAGGTTTTGGAGAAGCATTATAATCTTAGACATAAAAGTGACATCTACAAGGACTACAAGGCCCTAAATGACATCTTCACAAAGTTGGATTTGAGCTTGTGGCATCCTCATTGGATAAGTGTTGATCAGGGATATATGTGTGAAGACTTGAAGATTAGCTTTAGCTATCTCCCTAGTCTCTGAATCTCGGGACGAGATTCCTGTTAAATGGGGTAGATTTGTCACACCCCAAAATTTTTAATTTTGGGTTGTGCTTAGAAAACACTAAACAACATAAGTGTATTTAATATTTGGATAAAATTTCTCAAGTTTAGTTTAACTCGACCTTAAATTTAGTTTTCAGAAAATTTTAAATTTTTCTAAATTACTTTGATGGTCGTTTGAATGATGTCGTTTTGCTTGTTGCTTGCCTCTGTCTATGAGTGAGTAAAATTTTCAAAGCACGTTTACTAAGTAGTTTATCTTTCTTTAGCATGCCTTTATCATTTTTCTATGATCAAATTTCTTATCGCCCATCTTATAATTCTTTTATTAGAGCTTCCCAAAATCTTTTCCTTGTACTCCAAATCATTCCGTCCTGAGAACTTTCTAGCTTTCTCTAGAATTCCTTCCTGCTCTTATGTGAGCATATCCTAATTTTTAGATGCTCCTAAATATCTTCTCATAAGCTCCAAATACTTCATTTGGGTTTGTCATGTCCCCAACTATATATCTCAGAGAATTTTTCTAGAATTTTTGGAGACATTGGAATATTTTTCACGGCTTCATAGTAATTCTAGACTTTTCTAGAATTATTTTTAATATATGAAGTCCTAACCCAAATCCATTTCAGCCTAAATACATTTGCTCATTCACCAATTGATCAAGGTCTGTACGATTTTTCCTATCTAATCCTTGTTCAATTTGTTTTTTTTCTTTTTCTTCTCTTGGGCCAATGTCCTGGACGACCAACGTCTTCGACGTGATGTCAATCCATGAAGCCAATAACCAGGCCAAAAGTCTAACCACTGCTGTAGAATTCATCTCCATTGCTTTCACGGGTCTAGGCCAAAGTCCAATCCACAAGCAGTTCGCAACCAACACCCAATCAGCGCTGTCATTGCTCGCCCGGCCCCAAGGTTAGCTCTGTCTTGATTATTTATTATCTCCAGCAGGGACGGCAAGGGAACTTAACCCGCAATCAACCTCGATCTACATGCCATCAATCCATCATCATGTTGCCATATCTGTCAAAAATCTATCCCAGCTGCTGCTTTGCTCTGCGTTGTTTTTTTCGGTAGAAAAACGCATCTTCTGTTCCCTGCACATAAGCGTGCTGCTCTAAGCCCTAAGCGATCGACAAGTGCCGACGCCTTGGCGCCAAAATCTCTCGCCGCCCGGACTACCCCGGCATTGCTGCGCCTTGCCGAGATCAGCGAAGGACCACGACCGCTTGTAGTTCACGTGTGGTGAACTACCATGCCCTCACAAAGACCAGCCGATCATCGCTGGATGCACGCCCCGCCCTGCCGCTACGTTCTTCATTCTTGGCCTCCGCATGATCTCGCGGAAATTTGCCAAGCTCTTTGCTGGGAGCCGCTCGATATTGCTCCTTGCCATCGCCTCCTTGACACTTTGGACCTCGTCGTCATCATCACCCATGGAGTCCGGCCCCGGCCGCCGGCTAATGGGTCGTTTCATCTACGTGGCTACATCGATCGGGACTTCTGGCCGCCCAGTCAATCTCTACCAACAATCTCGAATCCGAACGTGCCCAAGAACATCCATCTTGCCGAGAAGCACGCAGAGGCAGGCGGCTCAGCCAGATGCAAATTGCTCCTATGATATTTTAGCAGCAGTCCCAGGCCGAAGCCCTTCGTCGGTCGACCATGACCATTCACGTTCAATAGAGGTACAAGACGTTCAGTAGAGGTACAAGACGAGGTAATTATGAAATTGCCATTGGTTCCTAATATGTCCACCGTTTATTTGTTCTAGCTTTGATTGGATCCGTCCTTGCTACCTTAGTTTTGTATTATCGTGGTCTACACAGTAGTGCTAATATTTTCCATGCCACATTAGTTTATATAGTTAAATATTAACTTTGAATTAAATATGCATGGAGCTCGCTTATCTAATTTAAAAATAATGTAGGCTTATCACATCGGCCCTTTGTAATTAAGCCTGCACCTAGCTAATTAGCAACTTGAATATGTTATATGTTTTAATTATAAATTTGTTTAGCTCAAACGAGCATCACATATAAACCAAAATAGATGTTCTCATGTGCTCTTTTACCTTTACAAATTTAAAGTTTATCTTGCTTAATTAAATTTATAGTTTAACTCACTTAATTTATATGGTAATATTTATAAGTAATATCTAACTAGGTTAACTTGAATTCTGAAATAAAATATGGTTTCTTAGAGCTGAATTAATATCTTTTACAGTATATTATTTATTAAAAATAAATACACCCCGTAGTACTTTGTTTGCTTGATAATGTAAATCGCAATAGTCGCTTCCTTGTCAACACTAGCCTTTGTTTGTGCTGTACCTTATGCTCTTGCGACTATAGCATCTAGTTCGCTTTTAGTGTGGTCTGTCTCATATGGTGCAATTGTTCTTAGTTGCTTCGTTGTTGTTTGTATGTTTGTCTATGCGTGGTGATTGCTTCGAGTAGAACGAGGACCATTCGTGAACATTGAAGATCAAAAGATGATGACCACCAAATAAGTATGAGAAAGTTATGCAAGTGTATAAGGCAAGTATAGCTTGGGACCTCTTTGATTACCTATTCACAATATCCATCATATTTCATATGCATGTGTCTTTGATTTCCTATTAAGGATGATTTAGAGTTGATTATCTTACATCTTGATGACCATGGGATATTTGCATATGGGTAGTACTTGCTAGTGCTGGATATAAGTAACCATGATCTTGTAACCAGAATAATAGAATATGTAACAACATTAAAAGATGATCTTATTACTGTTTATAGAGATCTGGAGCTTGCTATTTTGTTGCTCTAGTTTCTCTCCGTAAGAACTTATCTGTATGTGATCACCGGGAGTTCTGATGCAATTTGTGAGGGCTATATGGCTCTGGCTTTAGCTCAGTATGAGGACCTTTTCTAGCTTGTTAGCGGTTACCTTAATTGGCGTAAGAATGGCTTTACGAGCTGAGTACAGTGCGGCTTCTGTCCACATGTGTGTAGACTGCGGGTCATTGCGCCATCTGGAAGGAGGGCTCTATATTCCCTTGTCGAGTGAATCTAATGGCCCTAACTTATTAGACGAACCTTTGAAAGGCTTCATAGTGAACCCTGCCGGCCTTCCTTGGTAGTGGGCTAAGAGGTTGGCCGCCTCGGGCCAAAGGGTAAATCACAACTCACAGTGAAAGTGTACATCTCTGCGCAGAGTTTAATAAACTGGTATACTAGCCGTGCCCACGGACACGGGCGGCCTTGGGGATTCTTACGGAATAGCTGATCACTGATGTATGATGTTTAATTATGTTGTTTAATCGTGTTGTTATGTATTATTCTTTATTCTTGTTCACTTGATCATATGGTTATGGGAAATGCTACTACCTTGTTGCTATTAGTGTCATAAATATTAATCATTTAAAAGCTAAATGCAGTAAACCAGTGTCAGCCATTTGAGCCTCATGAACCCCATGTTATATTTGCTGAGTACGACATGTACTTACGCGCTTGCCTTTACTTTTCAATACTTTAGAAAATCCCGGATGGGTACCAGATGGTGGAGCTAGTCTGTTTTGTGAGTGCTAGGCGTATGTACCCCCAGTCAACCGTCCCTGTGAAGAATGGAGTCCGAACAGAAGATTAGCTACCGTTCCATGATACTCTGTTGTAAGTGTTAAATATAAGTAAGTTTCTACTTTATAACACTGTTTTTGATACTCTCTACTTCTCTTTCTGTATGTGTGGACTTCCTAGGCACACATATGGCATATCTAGTTTTGTTTATTAAAACTGGGTGTTACATATTTCATGCCTATAACTTTCACCAATCATATTATTGTCTAAGATCTCCTTAGGATTGGTGACTCTCAAGTTGGTCTCATCAAAGGCCTCCTCTAAACTTAGATGAGTTGTAAGTTTATCATTTAGATATAGGTCTAGGGTGGATTCAATTAAGGCTTCTTTATGGTCCATCCATTCTACACATTGCAGCCATTGTTGCAGCACTTCTTGGTCACCCTTGAGTCTCTTATGATTTCTATGCTCTAAGTGTCTTAGTGGATCTCTAAGGTCATCATGAGACTCAGGAGAACAAGTGTCAAGGGATTCTTTGGGGTCAAGGATGGGTTTAAGGATGGGTTCAAATAAGATATCTAATGTAGGCATAGAGGGAGAGCAGATAGGATTGGAATCAATTTGACTTCGCTCTCTTTATTTGGTATCATTAGACATGCCATCCTTGAATTCTTCCCAAAGAAGATGCATTCTAAGAGATTCCTTCTTGAGGGGATTTGAGTTATATTCACTCGAAGGTCTCTTATAGGAGTGGAAGTTTAGGTTTTTCCCGATATCAGCATCAAAAGGATTATCCTCCAAAGGTTGAATTTTTTCTTCCCTTGGTGAATTTTGGGGTCTGGATGGTTCGGGACTAATAGCTAAATTATGGGATTGGAATAAGTGTGATTTAGCTATCGAAACTTCCTCTTGTCTTAGAAACAATTCCTTCTCTTTCTCGGGACGCTCATAATGAATGCTAGGGCAGGGAGTCCTTCCACAAAGTTTATCAAGCAAAGACCTTGCTTCACTAGTAGTCACATGAAGAAAAGATCCTCTAGAATCTAAATCAAGGAACTGCTTAGAACCTTACTAAGGCCTAAGTAAAAGTGTTGAAATAACACTGAGTCTAGAATAGAAAGGTCTGTGCCTATAGTAAGGAGATCATTAATGCGATCTCATGATGTTTCTAGAGATTCCTCCTCTAGCTGTTTAAAGCTTAGAACCTCTTCCCGAAGATCAATCACCTTAGAGATGGCAAAGAATTTGGTTTGAAATTCAGAACATAGCAATTCCCAATCTCCTTGCATACTTCCTACGGTTTTGTTGTACCAATGTTTAGCTTTCTCCGTTAAAGAGAATGGAAAAAGTTTCCATTGTAGAGTCTTATCAGACATATCAGCAATGCGAAAGCATGCACATCTTAGTAAAAACTCCCGTAGGTGTGAGTATAGGTTTTCATCGCCTTCTCCCGAGAAGGATTGTTTTTGGAGAAAGTCTATCCAACACGGGCGCAGCTCATAACCAGATGCTAAGATAGGCTCTGAAGATTCTAGTGGCCTAAAGCTTGTGCTCGTGAGTTTAGCATATTGATTGATAGAAGTGTGACTCATGCTAAACCAAAAGTCAAAAAGAAAAGAATGAAAGAAAGAATGAAGAAAGAAAGAAGAAAGGGGTAAAGGATAAAAGAAAAAGAAGGATAAAAAGGAAAAGAAAAAGTTAAGCTAGGTTCGTAGTAAACTCAGCAAACCGTCTCCCCAGCAACGGTGCCAAAAAGCTTGTTGATATCTGTTAACGCCCACTGAAATGATCCACAAGCGCACGGATACCGTTGTAGCTTTATCCCAGAAGTATTCCAGGTTTCGTTCCACTGAGAAACGTGTGAGATCAACTACGATCTAACTTAACTAGGAGTAACAATAAGGTGAAGGTAGAGACTAGATTAAGATAGAACTAAGGTAGAACTAGGACGACAATTAATGAACTAGGACGACAATTAATGTGGTTGAGAGTAGCAATCAAGGTTGATGATAATAGGAGAGTAGAGAGGATAACTATGGTTCTCTTCTTCTAACTTGGGCAAGCCTACATCTTCTATTGCTAACTGGGGACATTACATAAGGAGAGACACCGACATAGGATGTTAATCTCCTTAGCAACCGCGTCCTACTTGGCCTATAGACGGGAGGTGGATAACAGGGCTGTCACTCCTGACCACCACCGGAATATAGGGTGCGTCCACGATTATCCTAAGCCTAAGCACCATGCTTACACCTACGATAATACTCTAATCCCTCTAGAACAAGAATAAAGCACTCAAAGAGAGTCATGATCCAGATAAATAATAAAGACATAGAACTTACTCATATCAGAAATTAATCACCAGAGACATCTCAGGAGCAAGCTCAAGTAGAGCTTGATCCCGCCAAGGTACAAGCCATAGAGAGGGCACCGACAGGCCGGCACCTCCTCCTAACTCTTCCCTCACTCTCCATCTCACTATTATCTAGAAGACTAGATCCTAGAGAGAACTAATCTTCTCTTGATGGCTGGCCCCCGAGAGGTTATCCATTCAAGGGATGTGGCAGAACCTTCTAAATTATATGGCTCACAAGCACCTGTCATTGCCCCAAAGGCCTCCGACGGCTATGCTTGCGTACCACATAACCTACAACGTTCCGTCGGGTGAAGCCCCGATGAAACCACAACAAACCAAGATCGCATTCTCGCAGATACATTGCAGTATTACAACAGTTTTATACAAAAATACAACAGAGTAGCGGAAGACTTACATAACCATAATTTACATCATTAGTTTCTCAAACTTATACAAACCAGTGCTTAAGTTAATACAAACCAGTGGAGTATCATTAAGTAACATATTACAAACCAAACAACAAAAGTGCCTTGCCCAGCGGCCAAACAAACTACTCCTCATCGGAAACTTCAACAACCGTCATGCAGCAAGGGCCATAGCACACTTGCTCATGCGGTTCACCTGCAACAGGGGTAGAACAAACCCTGAGTACAAAAGTACTCCGCAAGACTTAACCGACCAAAAGTGGGGTGAAGACTCAGGAATGCTAGCTGATGGGTATCAAGGTAAAGTCTATCAGGAACAAGGACTCTTTGCGTAAAAGCCTTAGTTGAACTTTTTAATCATCATTAATTATCATTCCTACCTTCTAGATGAGCCTAGTCTAAATCAAACACTTCTCAAACATTTAACCACTTATAAACCATCATTCCATGCCACTGCTATTATTACTACGATGAAGGGGCGAGGATCAAGCTTCCTTTATTGCGAAGCAACGACGATTCGAACCGCTTTTATACCCAGCTGGGGATTCCTAACCACACCACATATGCGGGACTCTAACCCCCATATATCAACCCAACACTCGGAGTCTCTATGTCCAGACTGGGTCCGCGTCACCCGAGAGCATAGTACACCACCGCCCTACGCCGTCCGTGACGGTTAACCCGCAGGGTGGGTACACACTACTCCCGCCATCTCTCCACTCCCAGTACGCGGTTGTCCGTTCTCGGCATAGATCGGCCCAGCGGAGCTTACTTCAAGAGCATGTGATCAGTATTAACAAATTGATCCAAGGGCCAACAACGGACGGTCCTTAATCGACTCCAGCGGAACAAGCACGACTGGGCGTCCCAATCGGCTTCCACCACAAACAAAGCCGTGTCCCGCCGGTCTCAATTTCATTCCTCTTTTCCATACTCATTAGAGACATGGTCCTCGGAGCCGTACTCACCAGAGCCATGCTCATTAGAGTCATCAATTGTTCTCATCATTGAAAACATTTACTTTGAAAACCTATCTTAAAATAAGCAGGGCTAAGCATCGCTAAGCATTTGTAAATAAACAGGTATCAAGGATAATATATCAACATCAAGGAAGGTAAATGCATCAATATAGGATATCACTCAACTCCTATTCACCTAATGCATCATTTCATAAGCATAGAAGTTATTAAAGCTTTATAAACGCAAGGAAGGGTTTAAATGCACCGGGGCTTGCCGGGTTGACAAAGAACTCGGGCCCCGACGAAGAACCAACAGGGTCGGAGCTCACTCCCTTCGAACAACTCGGCCAAAGAACGGCGGGGGTCGGATCAACAAAGAACTTCTTCGGACCCCTCAACTACACGGAGATAACATATGATCATGATGTGCAGTTAAAGTAACATGATAATGCGACGGAGATGCATGGAGCTACTAAAACGATACTAAACAACGCCACTTCTCAAGTGGTGGTAACAGGGTCTTAACAAAGATCTGCATCAAGCCACCCCGATGGATCTGCTATCGGAAAAGTGGCGAAGATCTGCATACCACCCCTCGAACTAATGACGACGGAGTTCTCTAGTAAGATCTGCATGCCATCACTGCAAGGGTGATGGTCTTGCCGATGAGAGCTACCATAGCTCTTCCGACAAGCCGCAACGACGTCGAATACGCTAAGCGCCAAGCAGGTTCAGTCCGAGGGTCATTAGGGTTAATGACCAAGGGTCATCACTCAATCCCAAAGTCACACATCTCTAAAGTGAGCAACACCACTAAATACTTTATTAACCATTTTTACAGTTATTAAACAAGTTTAATTAATAAAGACTTATTTAAAGAATTTAATTAAGTCTTTATTAATTAAGTTAGAAATTAAACCTTAATGAAACTTTATCCAAATGAGCTACAAATTTTAAGGTAAGTAGGTTTTACCTAATTAAGCTTAACCCTAATTTTTCATGATTTTTGGAAACACACAGAAAACTACAAAAATCATGAAAGATTAAGATTAGCAATTAAAGTTGTATTTTTGGTTTTCAGAAACTATACTAAACACATGCACTCAATATTTTTATTAAATAGAGCATATTATTGTGAGCATAGAGCAATTTTTGGTTTATTTTTATCAGCCCTCAATAATTACTTACAAAAATGTGAAATCAGCCTTTCGAGAAAATAAAAAGAAAAAAGGAAAACCCTTTTCTCCTTAAGTGCACAATGCGGCCCAGATTGGCCTTTCGGCCCACCCGCCCACTCCGGGCCGACGGCGGCGGCGGAGAAAAACGACGGCGATGGCCCGTCGGTCGGCGAGCCGGCCGGCGGCAGCGACCACACCAACGAACTCCCCACTTCACTACGGACCTAACGAGGTATTACTCGACCCTAGGCATGCACCGAGGCGCGGGCGGGCGGCTATGGCGGACGGCGGCGCACGGCAGCGGCGATGCCGGCTCGTCGGAGTTCCTCCGGGCGAAACCGAAGCGCACCTACGCTCAACGACTTGACGCGGACACGACGCGTGGCACGAACGCGACTCGGGCCGAGCACTATATGCACCTGACCGCGAGCACGACGGCGGCGGTACGGCGGAGCTTGACGGCGCGTGGCCGTTCCGACTAAATGGCGGCGAAGGACGCGACTACGACTCCCCTACAAGCACCAGGAGCTCACCGAGACTTCAAAACAGGCTTGCGGTGGGCTTGGTGGTGGTCGGAGGTGCTGGTTTGCGGTGACAGTGGCTACGGCGGAGTGAACACGGCGGCGCTGGCGATGTTCCGGCGAGCTGGGTGGCAGCCTGTGGAAAACAATAGGCCGACGGTGACCAGTGAGTCAAGATGAAGCGGGTGATGGTGTTGGTTGAGCTGGAGACGCTCGGACGAGCGCTGGCCAAGGCGAAGAGGCTCACGGCGGCGGCGGAAGGAGAGAGGAAGGAGACGGCGGCGCGGCGGAGGCGCCGGGTCGCCCTCGCAGACCATGGCTAGCGGCTCGAAGCGATGCGCAAGGAGGTGGTGGAGCAAAGTGTGCAAGCTATTGGAGGCGGAGGTGGAGCGTGAAGCGCGAATTGCTCGGTGGAATGGCGGCGGTCGATGGCGAGCAGGAAGAAAAGAAGGCGGCGGCGCGACGAGCTCCGGCTCTTATAGGCGATGGCATTTGCTCCTAGAGCGACAAAGATGGCGGCGCACTTGACACGTCAAGCGGGGAGGTGGCACGGGCGAGCCTTCGCGATGGCAGAGGGCGGCGGCCGCCGGCGAAGCCGCCCGCTTGCTCTTTGCATTGTAGCTCCCCCCTTCTCCTTTTTAAACTAATTTGCAAAATTTTAAAATTACTTTTGAAATTTGAATAGAACATGAAAATCTTCCAAAATAGAAGTTGCACAACTTTTCTTGTTCTACAAATTTTATTAAAGAAGTTTCCTCTGAAAATGAATAAATTTTGAATTGCATTGACATTTTGAAAAGGGAACAAAAACCCTTCAAACTAATTTTTGAAATTACTTCAAATTTTGAATGGAACCTTGAAAAACTTTGAATACCAAAGTTGTTCCTCTCCTCAAGATCTACAACTTTGCTTTTTGGACCAACCCCAAATTTTGAATATTTTTGAAACTACACAAAAAGGGGTAGAAAAGGGCTTTGAAATTAGGGTTTGGATTTGAATTGCTAATTCAAACTTTGTATAACTATTTAGGGCTGAGCTTGTGAGGTTAAGACCCAACCAAAGGCACACATTACAAGTATGAAACTTATACTTTCAAATGGTGCCCTTGTTTGGCAAAATTTACTTGAAAAGTTAATTATAGTTAGCTCCTCAAGATTGAAAATGATATTCTTAATCCACACTTAACCACTAGGGTTATGTGAAGGACAAAGACTCCAAATTCAATCTTGATTCTTGATTCACCTCCAAAGATTAGTAAAACAAGATTAGCCTTTTGAGGTTATAGTTAGCCAAACACTTGATCACACCAAGATTAGTTTTACTTGGAAATTTTTATACCCTAATTTAGCATCTAGGTTTAGAAAGAATAATTGACATCACATGCTTAGCTATACCCAAACAAGCCTAGGAAGATAAACTTATTAAGTTATTGCATGTCATAATTCACTACTCATGAGATGCATTGCAGTGCATATGATGTCATGACAGGTTTTAGTTGTAGTAACACCAGGGGTGTTACAAGGGACACCTCTTAATTAGGGTTTGAGAGAATAACAAATGAATGAGTGATGCCTTGGGGGGTCCTGCTCTCCTTTTATAGCCCGGTGGGATGAACGTGAGCCCTTGGATCAAACCGACTTTGGCGGACGGCTGAGATTGAAACCCTAAGGCGGTGGAGCAGGTGGGCCAAAGCTGGGCCCATTTAAAGGCTAGGCCAGACCGGCCGGTCTGGGGTGGGACCGGCCGGTCCCACTCCGGGCCCGTTTGCGGTCCGCTTCGTCGTAGTGGCTTCTTGCGTCTCCTGGAGTCCTCTAGTGTAGCTCCCGCTGTGGAATTGATATTTTTTTATCCAGAACTCCGAAAAAGGCAAATGATATGTCTGTTTCGATCGTCTCGACGAGCTCTTCGCAATGGTGGATTTCAATTCATCATTTGAGGTGCTTATAATTTATCATATTGATCCTTTTTGATAGCTTTTCCGATATGTACCTGTAGAAACAAGGATTCACCAAAACTCGTGGAATTCTGTCAGTGTAAACCCTAAGTCTATATTGGTGATCACAAATGTGCTTCTTTCGAGAGTTAGTTGATGGGTAAATTTGGTCATTAATAGCCGTCAACATTGACTCAGACACGTCCCATATCAGATTAGCCGCAATAGTCTTGAACTGTATCCGTACGGGTGCGCACGATCGCCCATGCGTGTGGCCACTATTATGATGTTCCAATAGAGATTTAGCAACTGACCATGCAGCTAGGACAACTTGGTAGTCTAGATTCGCCCTGGTCAACGTGTGATCGCGCGCACAGCTGTGGCCATAGTGTATGCCTCGTCCTCGCCTGCTCACCTCATGACCTGTCCCGCGTCGTACGGGACAGGGCAACCGACGTGGAGAAGGGAAGCGACAGTCCCTATGCAAGGGTCGTGTGGGGCGACTGGGTCGGAGCCCTTTGTTGGTCCCACATGTCAGGAGGTGGGTCGGACGAGTCGCTTGATTCTAGGGTCAGAGTGGTGGGCCTCACGGGGTCGTAGTATTTTGTCATGGTGTGCGCATGTCTCGTCCTTTTAGAAGGTCCATTTGGTTAGTGATGACAAGATATTTAGTCTCTTCATTTGACGATTTAGGTGAAGGATTTTCACACTGTCTTTTGCCTCTGGCAAACGTGTTAGAATCAACCTATTTATGGATGTAGAAGTTGTAGATAGATCACATCTCCTTCTCTCAATTCTTAAGAACACATAATAACACATGAGAGATAAGTATATGAGGAAGGCCATCTCTTCATTTTTCATCATAGATATACATATAGTCCCTTTATATAGACGTAGCATTTGAAGAGATATATGGTAGCCTCCAAGACATATAATGAGCCTACCAATCCTCTAATTGAGAAATTTGTAATGATTTCTCGTGCTAAATTCGTTACTATAAAAGTACTCAAAGTAAATTTGAAAACATAAATCTTAGATTAGTAGTTAAAGATATAAATGTTTGATTTAAAATAAATCTAATAAAACATTTAATAAAGATGGAGGGAGCAGTAAGAACCATGCAATGTGGCCTGTAACAGATCCTAATACCAAACTTGCATTTATAAAAAATATCATAACAATAACTCCAAGAGTTCCAAAACCTACTCCTAATTTTTTTTTGCAAGATTGAAAGAAAAAACTGTCTTTCGGCACTCGGAAGAATCGATGCTCTAACCAAGACACGTTTCTCTCCGTGTCCATTTTCAAATACGCGATAGATCGCAAAGGCCCTAAACGCAGGAAACCAGTGATTAGTGCAAGTGTGCATCACCATCTTCTCAGATAAACAGAGAGAACGCTCCCCAAGTCCCAGCTGAACACTCACGCTCGCCCGGATCAGGAAAACGGAGACCAGAAGTCCCAATCCATCATTCGATCGCCCCCGACCTCCCAGTCCCACTCCGAATTCGACTCGTGCATGGTCATCAGTCATCACAGCCATCGGCAGCAACGGGCCGCGACCGAGAGCGAGAGGAACTCGGCCACACGGCAAGGGACGAAGCCTGAGCCTCGAAGCCCCAACGCCGAGATCCCACGCCCACAGGCCATCCGGGCCAGAGACAGGAGCTAGGACAAGTAAAGAACACCAACGCCAAGCCACGCCACCACCGAGCCGAGGCAGGGACTGAGTGAGAGCAATCACCCTCTGGCCTCACACCACACACGCCAGCAGCAGCAGCAGCAGCAGCAGCAAACGAGTCCGCCGCCGAAGCAACCAAAGCAGAACGAAGACCCAAATAACATCGCGTAGCTACGAGCTACGAGTATTAGCTACCAGCGAGACGCTCGGCCACGAGCAACAGCTCCTCCGTTAGCAGCCGGGAGCACAGCCCAGCAGCGCTTTGCCACTTCCATCGATCGTTCCTCCGTCCTCCTCCTGTCGCGCGAGCACCAGCAAGGTGAGCTGAGCTTCCTCCAGTCCACACACCCCACTTGTCTCGCACCGCGATTGCCCGGTCCCCATGCGCGCGCGCGTTGCGGGGCGGCATTGGGGCCAGGGGGCAGGCTCCGCCCAATGGTGCTCGTCTCGCGCTGCTCCTCCGGGCGGTCCGCTGCACACGTTGCCGCCGTCCGCCTCTCCGGGGAGTTTGGAATTTGGCGCGAAACCCTAGCCCCCTGCCGGAATTCGGGGTGGCGCGGGTCGGATCAGGGGTGCCCGGGTGCTCCCGGAGAAGGGGAATCAGTTTTGAATTGCGCACTGTTTCCGTGCCCAAGTTTGCTACGCGTTTGGGAATTTGGGTGCTCTATTTTTGTTTTTTTCGCTCCCGCATCCAACTGAATTTCGTGTTGGGAAATGGAGCGAGCTCGTTCTGTTGATCGGGGCGAAACCCCAGCTTGGCTCGTCGTGCTTTCATCGGAGTTTATAATCAGGGGAGCTGTGTGCTTGGGACGCGTTGCCTTTCTCTGTTGGTGATTTTTGTTTCGAATCCTGCTGCTGTGGCTTAATCAGGGGAGTTTAGAATCAGTTTTGATCTTGCCTCTGACTGTGCGGTCCCACGACTGTGGGATCTCTGCACACGTTTGCTTCGTAGGTTCTCATTAGATTCTCGATTTTGTCACTGGCTGTTCGGTTTTGCTTAAAAAGGTGGTTAGGATTGCAGAACTGGATTGAAGAAAGCTTCCTCTTTATTGCACTAGTACCTTCCAGCTTACTGTTTCTTCAACTAACAACTGATCCAATTTTGGTGACATGAGTTTGTCTCCTAGGTCTGCTACTCTGCACGGTCTGCACCTTAAGATGTTGCATCAGCTTGTAGCATCAGGCCGCGTGCAGATATTTTAGAATGTGGAATGAAGCTCCAGCATCTGCACACATTAGCTCAAGGCCAGCCTCTGCACACATTAGCTCAAGGTTGTGATGAAAGCAAATACTATAGAATTTCATCCAGCATTAGCCTATTGCTAAACCTCCAACATTACTAGTGCGCAACTCCATAATGACAACATCCAACTCATGAATTTGCTTATCTTCATGTGTACCTTCATTTGCTCTCTGTAGATTTAATGTTGGTATTTCTTAGGCTTTTGTTTTGCTTGAAAGTGAGGTCCTAAAGTTTCATTTTCCCGTGAAACCTAATCTTTCAATTGGTTAGCAAGGTTATGGGACTTAATCTGGTTTTAGTACTGTTCCATTGGTTCTTAGTTAATCAAACTTGGACCAAGCAGCATATTTTTGCTCTTGTTTTTTTTTTATTTGTCTTACACAGTTCTAACATATTTTCGTTATCAATTGCAGTTAGATCTCCTGTTGGTTGATTTGTGTACTGGGGCATATTGGATTGGAGGAGCCAGAAAACTTGAAAACCCAGAACTGAAATTACTTTGAACTTATATTTATGTCCTGATTGTATAGAATCCCATTTCTAAGAGATGCCATCATCGACACCACCACCGCCACAAAATTTCCTCGCACTGCCATCACCAGTGGTTGGGCAGAGCACTCGTATTAACCTTGGGGAAATCAAACTAAAACTAGTTAAGAGGATTGGTCCTGAGCGAGCAAAGAAGTACTTTGAGAACCTGCAGAGATTTTTGTCTTTGAAGCTGAGCAAGACTCTTTTTGACAAGCTCTGCCTCCCAATACTTGGTCATGATAACATTCAGCTTCATAATCACCTCATTTGCTCTATTGTCCACAATGCCTGCCAAGCAAGTGTGCCACCAACAGTCAGTACACCTAGATCAATTGGAGTTGCCAAGAATTCAAATGATGTCTTAAGCCCTACAGTCCCTGTCTCTGGCATTGGTGATCTTCTGCATCATCATGTCAATGACTATCCACGAAGCAGAAATGCACATGTTGTCCAAGAGAATGGTGCTGTCCATTTGACCAAACTAAATAGATTTCCGCAGCCTCAACAAAGTGATCTTGTGGAACCACTGTCCAAACGATCACGTGTGGAGAATGCATATTCAAATTTATCTGAGTCCACAAATAGCAACTGTCCTGGTGTCTCTGGTAGAGAATATGTGGAAGTGGGTGCACAGCATGCTCGAGGTCCAATAACTGCCCCACTAGGGGTTGCCTTCTGTTCTGGTCATTTTGGTGGGAATTTGAAAACTTTGATAATTCCCTCTAGTGCTAGGAGTGATGACTCTTGTTGTTATGACCTTGGTCAGCTGTGTGATACTTCATCACTGAGACAGCGTATGGGGAGAATAGCAGAAACAGAAGGGTTGGATGGTGTGTCATTAGAATGTGCTAATTCATTGAATAATGGAGTTGATTTTTTCTTGAAACAGCTTATTGGATCTTGTATCGAGCTTGTAAGAGCAAGATCTAATCATATGGCACTAAAGCAACAGTTAAGTCAAAAGCTAATAAATGGTGTGCAGCTGCAAAATCAGGTGCACGGTCGAAGTGCCACTACATGTCCGCGAATAAGCTCAGTTTCATTGCAAGACTTCAAGGCTCTATCAGAGACAAATCCTCAGCTGCTTGGAGTCAATGCATCACTGGTACTTGAAAAAATAAATTCATGACTAATCAATTAGGATGCAAATGGATTAATCTTTCTACAGAGTTTAATCTTTGCCTATCAGGCAAGAGGATTGAAAGCTCACAATCCTATCTTTGTCGCATGCACCATCAGCTGATGGTATGTGGATATTTGCACGTCTCAGAAAATGCATCAAGCTGAGGTTGTAGTTCCAAATGCGACAATGATGAAGTGTGAGCTTTGCCACAAATTTTATGTTCAGATCCAAGTCCTGACTTGCTTCTGCGCATATATGCAGCTGAGGTGCTTCTTCCTATTCCATCTCTGTTGCCTTGCCAAGTCCAAGCCTGCCTCCATACACATACTGCTACTGAGGTGTTGCTTCCTGTTTCATCTCTGCTACTCAAAGGATGTTTTGACATTCGTAGTCTCATAAGTAGCAGGCACCAAATCTTCTCAGCTTGGTGTGTCAGTCTCCTATGGTGCATGGTGTATATTTTCATAATTTATTGATAGGCAATGGAAGATGCTAATGAGCGTTGTACAGTATCCTGTTCTGGTGAACTCCATGGCTCACTATTAAGACTGCTCCATCAAAATAAGTGAGATATCATAACTTCTAGAGAATGTTGATTATACGAAGACATCAATTTGTGCTTCTGTGCACCAGTGAGGAGTCTAGACTGTACACAGAACCATGGTGATGCAAGGTGCAAAACAGATTTAGAACATGGCTTTCCAATACAAAAAGAAGTTGAATTGTAAGTCTACTGTACTAGTGTGGTATAAATTGTTACACTGTACTTTTTGACTTTTGAGCATGTAGATATTATGAAAATTTTGATTTAGAATTAGCTTGTTATGTTTCGCCTGTCAACCTCAGTGCATTCTCCCTTTCTTTCACAACTGGTATAAGTTACAAAATATAGTTTGACAAGCCATACTCTGTGAATTTTGTTCTAACTGTTTGGTTGTATTTAGCCAATAAACTGTTTAAATATCTATTTCCCAGTCTCCTTTTTTTTAGGTTATGCAAGTACAAAACATTTGATCCATATCTTGACTGTTTATATTCATCTACAATGGGTTCTATTTTCAGTTTTTCTACCTGTTTTTGTGCTGATGCCTGTAATGTTTTTTCTCTTGAACTATTTAGGAGAGCTGCGCGTCATTTCATTAATGTAGATAAAAAAAATAGATGAGTCAGGCAAGAACCTTCCCGAGTGTAGAGAATTAGGAAAACACCTCACACCCCAATTAGGGGGGTGACTTATATATATATAGTCAAGTACAACTTGGAGTACAAGTAACATGTGTTAGACTATACATATCTCTAATACCCGCCTGCAGTGACAGCGGGAAGGAACTGGACGCAGAGACTGGACCTAAAGTCAGTGAACAACTGGACAGGCAGTCCCTTAGTCATAATGTCCACGAACTGATGAGCTGAGGGGACATGGAGTACTCTGAACTGACCCAAAGCCACCTTCTCACGAACAAAATGGATGTCAATCTCAATGTGCTTCGTACGACGATGATGAACCGGATTGGCGGTCATATATACCACACTCACATTGTCGCAATAGACAATGGTCGCTGAAGGGATCGAGATATGAAGCTCTAGGAGTAACTGGCGCAACCAGCAACACTCAGCAACAGCATGTGCAACAGCTTGGTATTCTGCCTCTGCACTAGACCGAGACACCATGGCCTGCCGTTTTGAAGACCAGGAAACCAGATTGTCTCCGAGGAAGACACAGTAGCCTGATGTAGAGTGTCGAGAGTCTGGACAGCCAGCCCAGTCGGTGTCGGAGTATGCTGTGATAGTTGACACACTGCCAATGCCAATGTGCCGACTAGCATCGAGGGTACCCTTCACATGTCGTGCATGAAGAGGCAGACTTGCTGAACGGCATGTGCAATGTCCGGCCGAGTCAGTGTAAGATACTGCAAGGCATCAGCAAGACTGCGGTATTATGAAGGGCTAGCAACTAGAACTCCATCAGTGCCAGACAGCTTGGACTTGGAGTCAACTGGTGTTGCTGTTGGATGACACTCAGCCATGCCGGCCCGCTGAAGTAGATAGCAACAGCACGGAGGGAGGGAGGGAGGGAGGGAGGGACGACATTCAGTTCAACAGCCCAATGACCTCCTGAACATTTGGCTGTTATGTGTTTCAGCAGAATTTAGAAATCAGTTTCATTTTGCTCTGCATGAGAAGGGAAATCAAATTCATGCATGCCTAAAACTATATTGGAGACGATGGCCTTGTCCTGTAGTTTGTGTTCAAGCTCCATATTTCTTCCCTTAGATATCCATGTTGCATCTTTTTTAACTTCAAATTAATCAGTAATGTGGAAGTAGAATAATTTTAATATCATGGCTTTCACTTGCTAAACTTAGGCCATATTGGGGATGTAACGAATGGAAATTAATAGGTGATCATGCAAACTTATAAGTGGCCAATTGGATCGCATTTAGATGGATTTGATTTAACTGTAGTGGGGAACCACATTGATCAGTGTTATGATCAAGTTAGGACTGTTCTTTAAATTAACATATACTCATTTTTCTATGACTGTTAATTAAAGGATATTTTCATGACAAGGATATTCAGAGAGTATAGAAAAGAGAGTATAAAAACAAATTAAACATATGAATTGAAGTCAAGATCATATTAATCAATAGTGAAGCAGGTTGAAATGGATCAAGCATACCAAAAGCTTTTGCATGACCAATGGATTTCGCTGGATAGTATGTTGAACTCTGAACCAGTATAGGCACACTGAAGTCCATATTTTGGGGAAAATGAAATTTGAAACTTTTGGAATTGAGAGATGCAAAGTATTTGGGTTGGGCAGTAGGGGTTCTTAAGGGTACAGTGTCTAGAGATAAAAATGTGCTAGTAGTGGGGTGCCTTCGATTATAGAATTTGAGTTTCATCTCATGTGAGACCCTCCCAAAACAGTCATTTTATTTTTCATCTCATAAGCAAATGTACACTAGAGCATGTTAAGTTACAGGTCCTAACATGCAGAAGCGTTATGTTTTTCCTTTTGGTTCTTGAACATGCAGGAGAGCTGTGTATCACTTCATTAAAAAGAGAAACAGGAGTGTTAGGAGAAGTGTCATCAATATTCATCAGCAATTTTCACTCACTTCCAGAACAATAACAGTCACATTAATTAATGAAATGAAACATATGAACTACCCACCTACACGGTTGAGTACATATTTTCATGAACCAGAGCAGTCTTTTTCATTGCAATATGAAAAGAAGGTTTGTTACTATGGCTCCGTCAGTAGCGCCTCAGATCTGTTCTCATTCTCAGCCAGACATGGCAGTCTCAAATCTCCCCACCAAGGCCATTACCTTGTTCTTCCTCTCCTGGATAGGCTTGCTCCTGCCCTCCTCTGTAGCTTCATTGCTCCTCCCTTCGTCCTTCCTCCACTTCTGTGCCAATTCCATGGTCTTAGTTGGCTGCATTATCTTCTCCTTAGTTTTGGCCTTTTCTTCTGCTATCAGCTCATGTTCACTAACAGCATCCCTTAACTCAGTTCCACTAGCAGCTTCTTTTAATGCAGTTTCACAATCAACTTGTTTTAGCTTGGCTTCATTGTTAGCTTCCTTTGATTCAGTTTCACTAACAGCTTCATTTAGATTGGTCTGATCAACAGTTTCATTTAGCTCAGTTGCACAGACATCTTTCTTCAACCCAGTTTCATCAACAGCTTCCTCCAATTCAGATTCATCAACTGCTTCTTTCAGGATGTTTATATCACTGCTTCCAACATAAGCCCTGTCACCTGTGCTCAGGTCTTCATTGTCCTTTTCATCATGTTTCTCCTCCAAAATGTCCCCTGTGTTCTCTTGATTCTTGTATTCCACAGTTTTCAGATCAACAGGGTCAGGGAGCCGTTCATGCAAGTGCTCCTCTATGGAAGAGGTGCTTATGCTCTCTGTCTCATCAAATTCCATCAACAGGTCAACATCTTGTTCCTCCTCCATTTTTGGTGTCTCTTTTTGTCTCGCTGGCACACTACTTGTCCTCTGGATAGAGACATAGTTCTCAGCTCCCATTCTTTTCTTTGTTATAGTACCAAGAGCACGAGTGGAAGATGCAGCTTGAGTTTTTCTAGCTCCAAGAGGTCCTGCCACTGTTTTCTGAGATTTCTGAGATTTCAGCTTTACAGAAGATGCTGCTGCCTTCTCAATACCAGGCCTTGTAGAGACATTATTACTCTTCTGCATGGTGGATGGTGATTTTGCTGCTCTGGTCATATCCTTAGACGAGGTGTTTGGAACTGCAAGTGCTGGAGGCCACGCAGATGTGGCACCAGGCTTTTCTGCTTTTCTTCTCATTGTGTTTGGTTGCCTTGCACCAGCCATGGACGAAGCAGAGTGCAATGTCTTTCCGTGACTTGAAGAGGCGGTGCTAGATGTGGACCGGGATGAGGTTGTGCGAGCATTGAATGATGATGCGGGTCGACAGCTGTTGGATGAGATTGAGGCAGGGGATGGGGATAATCTGCGATCAGGAGAGGTTGGGACAGACCTTGCACGACGTAGCCCTTGGTCAGACTCACTGGGTTTGAGCCCTGGGGACATATTCTGAATGCCCCGGTTGACTCTAGCATTCTGCTGAGGGTCCCTCCTTGATGTTGCCATTGCCTATGAACTCTTCTGCCAACAAAAAAAAAAAAAAAATACAGAACCATTTTAACGCCATCATCTGAAATAAAAATACTAGCTTGGCATTGTATATAGTACAATAATTGGGCTTGACTAGCAAAGTAGCAATTCAACACGTTATGAATGCGTATGCCTTTTCATGTGCAGTTTCATCTAAGAGAGAAGGCAAATAATTGTGGAATATTGACCACAAAGCGCAAGCTGAGGATGGATAGGAAGGAAATGGCATGGTTCAAGGTAAAATTATGCTGATAATTTGAAACAACATAATACTTTTTAGAAGAGGCACTCATAAACTAACTGCTTATTTTATTTGTTTTCCATGCAGCACACCATGCATGCCTATTCACACCTACAAACTGTACTTTTCAGATGAGACAGCCAAGAGAACATTACAATCACACGGATCCAAACTATGCTGCCATTCTGCCAAGAAAGAGGCATACCTCGGCTGACCTCCAAGCTGTTCACACGGACTCCAAAAGCCGATCAATCTCTGCAATCCATGGTCACCAATGGAATAGAGAAGGAAGGAGAATGCTTGCATTGATATGCCCCACTTTTTATGGTCTGCCTCCTTCACCTGGAGAATCTAGGCGGTTGCTGTGTTGAAATAGTCCGAGGAAGGGCACCGGCTGAAAAGACTTTGTGAATGTTTGGCCCTTGTGCTTCCGTTTGTTGTATTCGGTGGGCGGTCCATAAATAGTGAGCAGAGACGTCCCCACATTGATGATTCATGGTGTGTGGAGGCCATTCCGCTATTCTAGACGGCTGGGCAACGGATCCGCCTTGCTGGCACGCGTGTACCCTGCTGCACATGTTCAATGTTGGACAAAGGGTCTCTAGCTGAGTTTGCTTGATGACTTTGAATATCACTCCTCAAATCTTGAGTTTGACTGCTCGTTTGAGCGAATGTTTAAGCTGGGTTTCAAAAATAATCTCCTCGTACATTCTTATACGGGCTACGGAAACGGTGCGTGTGCGGTGGGGGGTCATTGATATGCGTGTGAAGATTTAATGCAATGTATAAAAGCTGTCTTGGAATTTCTTAATCTGCGCGAAAAGATCTTCATGCAATGACTAGGGACTGTATTAACCTCTACAAGCCGAGTTTTTTTTTTCTTTTGGTATACCGTGACTGCATATACATGGGTTTAGCAAGGCAATGTATACTTGTTATTCTAATAATCCTATGGCGAGACGTTCCTAGAACATATGTGGTATCAAATATATAAAAAGTTGATAAAATCTCTAAGAGTAACTCTAATAGAACCTCTACTTGAGCCCCAAAAGCTAAAGTCTAGTAGGGTTATAGCCTTGCAGGATCAAGATGGTAGATTAGTGAGGATGAAGTCTTTCTAAAACTAATTGCACAGGCTAACAGAAACAATGAGGAAATAAAACTATTTGGTATAGCCAAGGCGAATAGAAGGTGGCAATAAGATGGCAGCGCATGCGATGTGGTTGTGCTCGATTAAGAAGAAATGTGCAGAGGACGACACGACTAACATAAAGGAAGCAAGCTGACTGGTCGCGGATGCTCAAAAGTGAGCACTGTGGACACGAGCCGCCACTATTTCCAGAACCTCAAATAAAGGAATATTGTATGGGTTCAAAACCCTTTTTTCCTTCTAAATATATTGGTGTACAGCTCTCTTGTGTAACTGAGAAAAAAATGCCAACTCCAGCCCTCTTGTACGGAACCCCAACGCCTAGTGTCAGCGCGCCTTCTCAGCCACAGCCACTCGCTCCACCTGCCTCCTCCCCGGCCATTCGCCTCTGCACGCCAACCACGGCCAGCAGCCATGGGCGTGAGCTCGGGTGGCACCTTTCCCTCCACTGCCGGTGCGACATCCCTACTGTCGGTGTTTCGTGAAAGCACCAACTAGTAAATTTATAATGCGCGTTTATGCCCGGATGGTTCGTTAAGAGGACACGGGGAAGTATATTGGTTCGGACGAGAGGCCCTACGTCCAGTTCGAAGGGATCGTGTTACTTAGCGGCAGTTCGTAGTAGGGGTTACAACCGGTTCGAGAGAGGAAGGGCTCCCAAGTCTCTGAGTGAGCGTGGTGCCAATACCATGGCGTGTGTGTCGTGTGTGCGATGGATTCCGGTGATCTTGTGATCTCTTAGGGCCTCAGAGCTTTTTTTGATGTCCCTCGTAGGATGGCTTGCCCTCCCTTTTATAGACGAAGGGAGAGGCGGCCATACATGTCTAGCAGAGAAACTGTGGGCGCGCCGTTTAGAAAAAGAAAGAAAAAGGACTATGGTGAAGTGACTCATCTGCCTCCCTGGGGTCAGGGCGTCCTTCTTCCTTGCCCGCACGTGTTGATCAGGGGCGGTCGCCGGTGTGGTCGCGTCGCCGGAGTGCTTGCCCATGCCTTCACAGTGGGCGGAGAGGCTGAACAGTTGGTTAGAGTGCTTATTATACTGCCCGGGAGTTAATGACGTTGTACGGCACGGGAGTGGGTCGTGACGGGTGAGTCGTCCGGACCGTCAACCGGCAGGGCGATTAGACGCCGAGCCACGCCCTGCTCTTGGCTAATAGTGCGGTCAAGGGCCGGACCACGCCCTGCTCTGGCTAACAGTGCCTCTGGCACCCTTGCCCACGCCCTGCGCCAGCGCACAGCATGGTCAAGATGCTCCCTGCCCATGCCCTTCACGGGACGCAGACGGGGAGGATACGGTTTGACCTGGTCGTGCAGGCCGCGGGTTCGTGGCTCACGCGTGGGGCGCAAGGCTCGGTTGCTTCTTCGCGAAGGCGCCCGTGGAGGGTCGTGCGAGTCGCGGCCTCCCGGGTTACAGCCCTGGGAGTCCTCCCGTCCCGCAGGGGTCGCGTGAGCCACGCGCCCTGGGGGTCGTGCCCTCGTTCCAGGGGCCACACGACGCGTTTTTCCTGCGGGGCTCTTGTCACGATCCTGTTGGTCCTCCTGCGGCCCGCTGGGACGCCAGCCCACGAGGCTCAGCCTTCGTTGGGCCGGATGCGAGCTCTCGGTGACAGTTTACTTAATTTCGTTTAGCCGGAGGCCCAACAGGCCGGTTGTTTGGCCCCCGACAGTAGCCCCCGAGTCCTTGTAGGTGTGGGTCCACGCCTGCAGGGACTTGTCGTTGAGGGTCGTTTTGAGTTCTCCGGTGGGTGCACGCGAGCGCACCCGCCAGGTGTAGCCCCCGAGTCTCTGGGGACGTGGGCCACGTCCGCAGAGACTGAAGCGTTTGCTTCGGGGAAGTTGGGCGCGTCGGTTTCGGACGCGTTGCTGGACGGTCCGCCCCCCAGCAATAATGCGCCTCTGAACCGTGCATCGGTCCGCCGGGCTTCGAAGCCCGCGCCGAGACTTATCCGGGGGAGGCGCGTTCACAGCGTTGCTGCCTCGAGTCTGACGTGTGAGTTAATGCAGTAGATGGCAAGAAGGCGGGGCGTCGGGCGGGAAGATGAGGGGTCTTCCCGCCGCTCGGTCGCGGCGGCCCTTGGGGTCTCTACGGCCCCTATAAAAGGGGTCGCAGTGCACGACCTCTCCTCACCCCTGCCTTTGTTATCTCGCCCACTCCTCTTCTCCTCTGTTCTTTCTTTGCTTTGCTGCTGATATGGAGAGGCGTGTGCCGGCGAGGAGGGTTCGTTCGGAGGAGTCGGTAGCGTCGCCCGGCCCGCAATGTGCGCGCCGGGGGAACGGGCGGAGGCCGGGCTGCCCGCACTTGCCGGCTCACGTCGGTGGGCCGTCCATGCCTCCTTCCGAGGCGGTGGCGGGGCCGTCCTTCCCTCTTCCGGCGGCGGCCGGGGCCGTTTGCTCCTCCGGGCGCGGTCGAGCCATCCGCCCCTCCGCTCCCGCTCGGGGACACCCTCGAGCGCATTGCCGCCCTCGAGGCGGTGGTGGAGGCACTCGAGGAGGAGAACCGCACCGTCCGCCGCCAGCGGGAGGAGGCGAACCGCTACTGTGCCGGTGAGGGTTTTTCCGCTTGTCTTGTCTTATGCTCCCTTGGTGTTTCTCTGACCCGATGTCCTTTCTCCGTGTTCCTGCAGAGGCTTTGGTGGAGATGGAGGCCATGGCGGTCGCCGGGACTGAGCTCGCCGACCTCGTCCATGCCCCCGCCGGCAACGTCCACGAGCGCCTCGAGATGGCGCAAGTCTGCATCAATGCCTCGATGGTGCGCGCGGTCCGCCGGGGCGCCGTAGTCGGGCTCGCGATGGCGGAGGAGCACATTGGCGTCGACCTGACCAACGTCATCGGCTTCCCCGTCGGCGAGTCCTTAGAGGACTACGCCGCCATGCTACCGGCGTACGAGCAAGCAGCGGGAGTCGCGGTGGAGCTCTCCCCGGTGGACCAGATCCTGGCCGGGGAGCTGTAGGCTTAGGATGGCGGCCTCGCCCTCCCCCCTCCCTCCTTTGTTCTGAAAAACTCATGTAATGCAAGGGAAAAGGGGAAGAATAAACAAAATCTTTCGTTAGTTCGTAAGTTTTTATGCACTTGTCTGTGTTTTTGTTTGCGTATTTAAAGTATTCGAGAGAGAAGTCGTAAAAACCGATCGCAAAAGAATGAACAAGCGTAAAACGATACGTTCGGGGAATCGACCCCCCACGAGCTGAGGGGTCGAACTAGTTCGTTTGTTTTGGGGTCGTGATCGCGCGCACGTTTCCCGGGGGCGCAGAGGGTCGTGCGCGTTCGCCCCCAGGGTTTCTTTTAGTTTCAGCGTTTTGGACATTTCTGCCCTCGAGCCCCCGGTGCCCTTGCAAACACATGGGGCCGGTCTGGGGGTCGAGTCTTCTCCCCACACGACCCTTTCGTGGGGTCGAAGGAGGTGGGCAACGCTGCGCCATCCCATCGATTGGGTCGAGGCGCAGTGCCCGGTGATTTGCTAACGGGTAATTCAAGTGAGGCCCAGGTTCCCGGCCTTTGCGGCGCGCGGCGTGACCAGCCTCATAAATCCAGGTAGCTGATTCGTACTTTTTCTAAGCCGTCCGCGGGCTCGTGGGCTCGATGCCTTTTCCGCAAAAATTTCTGAATCAGAGATCGACCTTGGACTCGAACACGGCCCGAGAAATCCCTAATCACTTCACGTGCTCGGAAAATTAGGCCGCTAGTGGGCTTCTTTCTCGGGTCGCCCCTCACTCTATCGGCCCGGGGCGGCCGTGATCCCTTCGCGGGCAGGCCTGCGAACCCCGATCCTTTTTTCAGACCTTGTTACATATGATTTAGATTTTGTGTAATTAAGTACAAACCTGTAGTACAAAATTTGTGGAGTAATAGTAACGTGCGCGAGAATTTAGCCAAAGGGCGAGTTTGTCGGTCTACCGATCGTGGCCGAGATTATGGCCAGGTGAGCTCGTAGCCGTCATCGTCGTCGTCGCTGCCATGGTCGCTGAGGAGGTAGTCGCAGATGCCGAGGAAGTGGAGAAGCGCTTCCGGATCCTGGAACTCGTCGCCGTCGGCCGGGATGTCACGGGGTTCCATCGGGTTGATCGTCGTTCCTCAGCCTGGGGCCGGTGGCGGCCGTCACGGTGCTGGTAGTGGACATGTTGGGGGAGCGCCGGGGCTCCTTGGGCCGCGGCTGTTGATGATGAGCGTCCTGGTTCCTGCGGCGGTGTTTCCTCTTGTATCGCGCGCTGGAGCGAGCTAACCTGGCGTGGTTGGTGTTGTTGTGCCGGGCCGGATTGTTGTCGTAGAGGCACAGGTCGGCGAACGACGTGGAGACGGCATCGACATTGGTGTTGGGGGGAGAAGCACCATGTCGTAGTCCACCCCGATACTGATGAAGTCGAGGTTCCCGAACCAGACATGGGTGCCTAGAGGGAACTGAATGTTGTCGGATCTGCCATCCGGACCTTTTGGGTTTGGAGATGAAACGCGCAAGGCCCCTACCTGGTGCGCTAACTGTCGGTGTTTTGTGAAAGCACCAACTAGTAAATTTATAGATGCGCGTTTATGCTCGGATGGTTCACTAAGAGGAGACGGGGAAGTATACTGGTTCGGGCGAGAGGCCATACGTCCAGTTCGAAGGGATCGTGTTACTTAGCGGCGGTTCGTAGTAGGGGTTACAACCGGTTCAAGAGAGGGAAGGGCTCCCAAGTCTCTGAGTGAGCGTGGTGCCAATACCGTGGCATGTGTGTGGTGTGTGCGATGGATTCCAGTGATCTTGTGATCTCTTAGGGCCTCAGAGCTTTTTTTTCGATGTCCCTCGTAGGATGGCTTGCCCTCCCTTTTATAGATGAAGGGAGGGGCGACCATACATGTCTCGCAGAGAAAGTGTGGGCGTGCCGTGTAGAAAAAGAAAGAAAAAGGACTATGGTGGAGTGGCTCGTCTGCCTCCCTGGGGTCGGGGCGTCCATCTTCCTTGCGCCACACGTGTTGATCAGGGGCGGTCGCCGATGTGGTCGCGTCGCCGGAGTACTTGCCCATGCCTTCACAGTGGGTGGAGAGGCTGAACAGTTGGTTAGAGTGCTTATTATATAGCTCAGGAGTTAATAACGTTGTACGGCACGGGAGTGGGTCGTGACGAGTGAGTCGTCCGGACCGTCAACCGGCAGGGCGATTAGACACCGAGCCACGCCCTGCTCTTGGCTAACAGTGCGGTCAAGGGCCGGACCACGCCCTGCTCTGGCTAACAGTGCCTCTGGCACCCTTGCCCACGCCCTGCACCTGTGCGGTCAAGATGCTCCCTGCCCATGCCCTGCACAGGACGCACACGGGGAGGATGTGGTTTGATCGGTCGTGCAGGCCACGGGGTCGTGGCTCACGCGTGGGGCGCAAGGCTCGGTTACTTCTTTCGCAAAGGCGCCCGTGGAGGGTCGTGCGATCCGCGGCCTCCCAGGTTACGACCCCGGGAGTCCTCCCGTCCCGCAGGGGTCGCGCGAGCCGCGTGCCCTGGGGGTCATGCCCTCGTTCCAGGGGCCACACGGCGCGTTTTGCCTGCGGGGCTCTTGTCACGATCCTGTTGGTTCTCCCGCGGCCCGCTGGGACGCCAGCCCACGAGGCTTAGCCTTCATTGGACCGGATGCGAGCTCTCGGTGACAGTTTACTTAATTTCGTTTAGCCGAGGGCCCAACAGGACAGTTGTTTGGCCCCCGACACCTACAGAGAGCCAGACAGGCCACCGCTGGAAGCAGGTCCCAGCCGTCCGCTGCTTGCTCGCGCGGTTCATGGTCACCCAAAGGCATGGATCTAGCAGCGCAGTCCTGGTGTGGTCCCTCCGGCGATTCCCCGAGGTGCAGTGCGGGCTCTCTAGCATGGCCCTCCCCACTCCCCTGACGAGCGCCCTCCGCCGCGAGCCGCAATCGATTCCCCATGGAGTGGCGCGGGCTTCCCAATGCGGCCCTCCCCGCTTCCCTGACGAGCGCCCTTTGCTTCGTCCTATCTTTGTTGTGCGTTCCAATCCGGAGACTCCCAGCCTCCCAGGGATAGCTCAGTTCATAAAGCGTGAGGATGGCGAGTGGGTCTAGGAATTTGGGGTATTTGGGTGCTGCTGTTGGAGTCTAAGCAAAAATTTAGGCCAACAAAATTATAGGTAGGCACCCAAATAAAAATTGAGGAGCCTTGATTTGGGGTCTACTTCTACTGGAGTTGCTCTAAGTATGATATTTTCTTTGACCCTCGCAAACTTCCACAATCTTCATCATGCTATTATGGAGTCAACCCATATCATGGAAAAGTTTGTTTGCCACCTCTTTCAATTTTAGGCCCTATTCGCTTGTCTTATCAGTTGGGTTTATCAGCCATTCGAACAATATTTTTCTCTCACAGCAAATCAGCGGACTTGTCTTATCAGCAGACTTATATGACTAGCCGAACAGCCCGGTTTCCAATGGAAGCTTAGAGATAACAAATTGCACTAAAACGTCTGTTCAGCATCCAGCTTCCCAGGTGTTGCATTCCCTGCCATCTTTCTCCATGCAAACTCACCAATTTTCTGACCAACAAGTCGTAGTGAATCTTGGTCGGATGACTCATGCTAGCATGATATCTATGGAGTGGTCGGATGACTCATGCTAGCATGATATCTATGGAGACCATACCCTTGGCAGGTCCATACTGTGCTCCCATTCTTCCTTCATAGGACTAATCTGAAAGTTATGACACCAAAAGGTAACTGCTTGGTAACTACTGTAGATGAACTTATAAATCCTGTGACCGGAGATTTGGATGATGATTTGCTCAAGTCAATTTTTTGGCCGGTTGATGTCCACCGAATCCAACAAATACCTCTCACTCAAGGCAGAGAGGATCTAGTGGCCTGGCATTATAATAGCAATGGCTTCTTTTGGGTAAGATCAGCATATCATCAGTAGTAGACGTACAAGTTTGGTGCAAATATAGTAGGCGAACAAGCAGGTGTAGGAGATGAAGAACTATGGTCACGTCTATGGCAGTTGGCAATTCCTAGTAAAATAAAAATCTTTGGCTAGAGGGTGCTGCATGGTCTCTTACCATGTCGGGGAATCCTAGCAAATCGTCATATAGAGAATTCTAGTAGCTGCCCGGCATGCCATGGGGATGTGAGGATATTAAACATCTCCTGTTGTAACAGAGCAAAGGATATTTGGGTGAAGCATCGAATATGGCAGTGGATAGAAAGGATCCTAGAAGTAGATAGATCGGGGTCAGTCCTGGTGACAGAGCTAATCAACACATCTAAACCCTTAGTGAACCTAAACCAAGTTGGACTAGCCGAACTCATATTGACAGGAGGATGGTTCATTTGGTGGAGCGGAGGAAATTGGTTCATGGTGAAGCTATCTAAAATCCAACATGTTTGGTCTAATCTATTGCCACCCTGACAACAAATTACAAGAGAGCTATGAAAAAGTCGCTGTCTCAGAGAGTTGTATGGAAGAAACCTCCAGAAGGCAAGTTGCTGATCAACGTTGATGCGGGCTTCAGGCCAGAGAGGGATAGTGGAAGTACTGGTGCCATAATCCGAGATTCTAGTGGCTCGTTTATAGCTGCTTCACACTCTAAACTTGAACACATGTTTGATGCTCCATCGGTTAAGGTAATGGCAGTAAGAGATGGCTTGCTGCTAGCACAACATATTGGTTGTACTGGAATTATCATTCATTCAGATTGTTGTACTAGAATTATCATTCATTCAGATTGCTTTGGAAGTTGTTGAAGCAATGCAACAAGGGGGTTTTTCTGCGGCAGTTGGGGCGCCAATTTACGATGAATGTACATTTGTGGCAGGACTTCCAATCTATTTTGAGCACTGTGATCAGGAATCAAACCCACTGGACTGGAGGATGAAAATTTTCACACAAAAATTTGACACATGTAGGAATGCATCACAAATGAGCTTGTTCAGGATTAGTAGAGCTATAAACACCACTGCCGATGCGCATGCCTGGCAGTCTTTTTTTGTTCAAGCAGACTCTAATCAGCCTCTATAGGCCTCCTACACCTATGGTGCTCATGGCCTAGTGCCAATTGTTTTAGGCATTGAACTCGGTTACCCTACCGCCTATAAGGGTGCTCATAGCCTGGTGCTGTTAATGGAATTTATGTTCATTGTCAAAAAAAACTAGGTGGTGCATGTTTTAGCTAGGGAGGCTATGTCATCGAAAATTTCTTGTATTTGGGTTAATGAACCCCCTAGCTTTATTCTAGAGAGGTTGATAAATGATGTAACTATGTTTACAAATCAATAAAGTGCGCCACATGGCATTCCCTCAAAAAAATTCCAATACTTCAGCTTCGCTATTATATCTATATCTATAGTCATGGATGAGCTAATGAGCTATGCCATCGGCTAGTCCACTTTGGAGAGGGGCATAGTGTATATCTAACACCCCTGGAGTTACTGTAACTAAAACCTGCAATGTCATCAAATGCATTGCAATGCATTCATCTTTAGAGAACCATGACATGTGATAACTAAAATAAGTTTACAATTTTAGGTTGTTTGAGTTCTAGTTGAGCTTGTCTAAGTGTTTGTTATCACCTTCTTTTAAAACCTAGAGGTTAAATAGGGTCATAAAATTTCCAAATAAAACTAACCTTGGTGTGATCAAGTGTTTAGTTAACAGGCTCTCTAAAAGGCTAACCATGTTTTCCAATCCCTTAATGATGAATAAAGAATCAAAGTCTAAATTTTGAGTCCTTATCCTTCACTAAACCCTAGTGGTTAAGTGTGGGGTGTGGATTATCACCTTCAACTTTAAGGAGCTAACCATAATTAATTTTATAAGTAAAATTTGCCAAACTTTGGTACTATTTGAAAGTATGAGTTTCATACATACAAAGTGTACTATTGGTTGGATCCCAAACTCACATTTTCAACCCTAAATAGTTGCACAAAGTTTGAATCAACAATTCATTTCTAAAACCCTAATTTCAAAGTCCTTTTCTACCCCTTTTTGTGTAGTTCAAAATTTTGTTCAAAATTTGGGGTTGGTCCAAAAAGCAAAGTTGTAGATCTTGATGAGAGTTACAACTTTGGTATTCAAAGTTTTTCAAGCTTCCATTCAAAATTTGGAGTAATTTTGAAAATCATATCTTAGGGTTTTGTCCCCTATTCAAAATTCTCAATCCAATTTGAAATCTATTCATTTTTAGGAAAAACTTCTTAAATGAAAGTTGTAGAGCTTAAAAAGTTGAATAACTTTTATTTTTGGAGATTTTCAAGTTCTATTCAAAATTTGAAAGTAATTTAAAAAGTTTGAAAGGCTATTTAAAACCAAAAAATAGAAAGGGGGAATAGTGGAAGCAGGACGTGTCATCGCCACCGCGCTCCGCTGCCCATGCACGCCTCGACGCTTTGCCATCTCCACGTCGCGCTCGACGTGTGAGTCCGCTGCATCGTGTTGTCGCCGTGTCAAGCGTCATCGTCGTCTATAAGTAGCCGTGGTCGCCACCATCGTTATCCCTTTCGCGCTGCTCGCCATCAACCGCCGCTCCATCCCCACCCAAATTCCCGTGCCACCATCCATTGCTGTTGGTATCTGTTAATGCCTACTGAATAATCCGCAAGCACATGGATACAATGTAGCACTTCACCAGATGAATAGACCCAGTTTTAATATCAAACCTAAGGAAAGAAGTGTGAGGGTAATCTAAACTACAACTTAACCACCTAAGTAGCAAACAAGGACGTAGAAGATAAGGATATAGAGAAGACAACTAAGGCTTCTAATTCAGACTTAAGTAAGATATGTCTAGGATGTTTCACTGGGGAATTGAATAGAAGAGTACAGGCAAAACTGTAACTCTACTACCAATTATTCTTCTGCTCGGCCTACCGACGGGATAGTAAATTATATAAGATTCAACGGAGCTATAAAGTCACCTCCGCAATGCTACCACCAAATCTGGAAGATAGGGTATATCTACGAGGTATAGAACTAGCTTCTAGAGGTATAGAACTAGATCTCTCTTGCAATGCTAACTCTAGAGAGGTATGTCCATTCGAGGGACTCCTCCCAGGATCCTAACTAGGGTTTCTCGATAAAGCTGTTCTTCTTTAGAATGGATCCTCCTTCCTGAGAGGGTTGCCTTTCCTTTTATAGCCTTGGCGAATGAACGTGAGCCCTTGGATCAAACCGATTTCGACGGACAGTGGAGATCAATCCTCAAAGGCGGTGGAGCGACCTGGATGAAGCGGGCCACCAGTGGGCCCCACATGGGACCGGTCGGTCCCCCCTGGCTGGGCTTGGTCTAGCTTCGGCAGGTTGTCTTCTCGTTCCTTCTAGAATTCTCCTGTACTACCGTGGCGTCCAATCTTGCATCCTATGTTGCATTATAGCTCAAAAGTGTGTCATTTCTAGTGTATGCCTGCAAAATCACCGATTCACCAAAACTCATGGAATTCATTAGTCAAAGCCCTACTTCTAGGTAGCTGGATTGATTTTAAGTAACTTTGGAAGGTTAGTTGACTGTTGAATTTGAACATTAAGGACCGTCAACAACACCCCCACACTTAGGCTTTTACTCATCCTCGAGAAAAGGTTGGATAACTTCAGACATAATTCCAGACAAAGACATCAACATAAGCTCATCCCTGATCATACCTACATGTAGGATTCAAAGTGTCTACCATGCAACTTTGAGGAGTTGAAAGTAGAACAGCTGAACAGATTACCGTTATCTCAATCCCAAGTCAGTTGGAGGTTTTTGCAAGATTTTTAAAATAAAACATAGCTTACCTGTTCCTCAATGTGGTGCTCTCAATTCACTCATTATGTGTGGTATTTGTGGATTCTCACCTTAGGCATGAATAAGTGAATGCCTTTCCTTGCAACCTACCTCTAATAGGCTTACGTGGAGTTTGAAGGTTTGACAAGTAGTATACATACCTTACACGTTACTGAGCCAGCGTAAAAGTCCCAAAGAGAGAGATGTTATGCTCTTAGATCAAGATGTGTATGTGTGTGGAATATATGGTTGCTATCCTGATTCTACTGTGCTCATACCTTGGAGGATATATGTCTCTTGCATAAACTAGAGTGCTTGGGGACCATGGGCTATCATTAATTTTTCTTTCTTTCCTTTTTTAAGAGAGCTGGGCATCTAAGTGCCACTATTCTTTTTAGCATTTGGACCCTTGTCCATTTTTTTGAACTCTCTTTTATTTTTCTTTTTGCATAGCCCATGTCTTCCTGCATAAAAACTTTTTGCAAGATAGAGATGTCTGAGAATGTTAGAGCATAAGTGAATGAGATCCTACCAAAAGTCTTTTTGGGGTGCGTACTCTCAGTGTAAGAGCAGCATTTTTTCTATGTGGATGGAAAAGGTTGCGCCTACCCCTAGTGTTCCTGTGAGTTGTCTCCCCCACACTTGTTTCCTATTTCCTTTTATGCACAACAAAGTGGAGACAAAAACAGACATATATCTAGAGAAGAGATGACTCTAAAGACTTGACTTCTTTATTATCATAAGGTACATTTATTACACAAGCTAATTATGAATGAATCAAATTCTAGCTAAACGAACTAATCTGAATTGACTAAGCTGACTAAGAAACTAATGACTATTACACATGTGCCTGTCCCATCTCTATCTCTAGTCCTTCTTCTCTAGCTCCCTGACCCTAATCTTGAGCACTTTGTGCTTGACACGCTTGCTCATGCTTACCCTCTAGGTTGACTACATGCTGGCTAAAGTTCTCTAGGACCTTTAGCGTGTCCTTAAGGGCTTGGGCCTCGAGATCTATCCTAGTCTCTAAAGTGGCCATGGTTAGACGAGGCTGTCGTGGTGCAAGTGTAGTCTTTGCCTTCTTCTTCAGGGGCTCCAGATTATTCCTCAGCAGTGGAGTGAACTTCACATTGCTCGGGTCCACTCACACGCCATCCAAGTTCACACGGGGCTTGGCATTAGTATACTTCATGCCAGTCACCACCCTGAATTTGGTGGTGACACCCAGTAGCCTCTCCCCCTCTCTAGGAGGTAGTAACTTCGTGCCTTGGGGAAAGCAATACGGGGTTGACCTGGCTATCATGGCTTGTCACCCTGGAGCGGTCGATGAGCTGGTGGAGTGATAGTAGGCCTGTTGATGGCCTGGGCATAGAAGGCTTCCTCCATTGGTGCCCCCTTGAGGTTGAGCTTGGACGACCTCCTTCGATGGGACTGGGACGACCTCCTTCGGTGGCACGACTGCCAGCTGCTTTAGCGGGATGACCGCCAGTGGAAGGATGTCCTCTAGCTCCTCGACTGTGTATGGGTGGTTTGGGCTAGCCATTTGGCAAAAGGTGGAAAGGTGGAGAGCTTCCTGGTATGGGTTGAAAGAGGAGAGCTCTTGGGATGAGAGGAGAATGACCCCAGGGGGTGTTTATATAGTCTTAATTGCTTGAGGGAAAGGTCATTCTATCCCAAGGATCTATCGCGAACAGGCGGCGGCAGATGCGCATCGCGACAGAATATCTGAAACTCTAACAGATCAAGCTACGCACTAGGAGGCGTCGGACCATGAGGCGGCACCTAGGGGATCGGCCGGTCTAGGGTGGGACCAGCCGGTCCCACCCTGGCACGCCTCCCGATGCCCTTTAGCAAGGTGCTTTCTTGGCCCGTTATCTCTAGCAGTTTTAATAAATTAGAGAAAAACTAGAAAATGTATTTCATATAATTCCTCATGGTCTAGAAGGTTCTAGAAAAATCTTAAGGCATTGGCCATTTACCTTGAATAATGTACCTTCATTGTTTTGAAGTGTTACCGCTCCATGTGATGATGCATTTACCACCGTGAATGGTCCTTCCCACTTGCTTCGGAGTTTTCCATGCCCGAATAGCTTTATCCTAGAATTGAATAATAATACCTTGTCTCCAGGGCTAAAGCTCTTCTTCTTAATTCTCTTATCATGCCACATTTTAGTCCTCTCTTTATAGATCTTGGCGTTATAATATGCTCTTTCTCGCCATTCATCAAGCTCTGAAAGTTGCATCCTTCTTCTTGTCCCTACGACTTTTAAATCTATATTCCATCTCTTGATTGCCCAGTGAGCCTTGAACTCCAGCTCTACTGGCAAGTGATAGGTCTTCCCGTAGATAAGTTGATAAGGTGACATGCCAAGAGGTGTCTTATATGCTGTTCAGTATTCCCATAATGCCTCAGGTAGCCATTCCTTCCAAGCAGTCCCCATCTCATTGACTATCTTTTATAGAATGTTCTTGATTTGCTTATTAGAGGTCTCTGCGTGGCCACTTGTTTGAGGGTGGTATGGAGTAGCGACATGATGTTGGATTCCTTGTTTCATCAAGTACTTACGAAAGTTCTTGTCAATGAAGTGAGTTCCTCCATCACTAATCACCATCCTCGGGACACCAATCTTGGAAATATTGTCTCATGAAACATCTTCTTGGAGTTCTTTGAATTTGTAGCTTTGCATGGCATGGCTTCTACCCATTTAGAAACATAATCTACTGCCACTAGAATGTACTTATAGTTGCCCGACTGTTGGTATTTTCTAACGCGATGCGAAAGAATCCACAAGCGCACGGAATTACCGTCGTAGCACTTCACCCAAAAGTATTCAGGGTATCATATTTCCATAGGGAACAGAGGTACTTCTTCTAACTAGCTCGTCCAAGGACAACACAAGGGTAGACTTGGAAAGGGGTAGTGAGGTTCTTCTATGATTTAGGGTCTCTATACGGAGGTAACCTTGCTTACTACACTCTTGCTTCGGGCACCGGATCGCACCTAGTAGGTGATGCCCGCCTATAACTCTATGTCACACCCGAACATGGGGGAATACAAGGGATGCTAGGGCTGTCACCACCTAACACCTACCCCTCACCCGTGGAGTGTGAGGCAAACGAGGGTAGCCTCTAGCCTAGACACCACATCTATGCTATTGACTACTAGTCTAGCGTCGATCAGGTCTATCCGTCTTTATCAGGGACCCTCTACTAGAGCATCCGCTACTAAGTCAAGTAACAGACAATGAACCCGCAAGAATGTAATGCACAAGATAACATGAATAGAGACTCACCATCGTAGTCGAACACGGACCTTATACTCCAAGTAGTACGTGGCCGTAGAGGTACACGTTGAGAGGGAGCCGACACGCCCAGCACTCCGTCTCCTCAACCTGGAGACATCGAATCCAAGATGAGAGATGGCAGACATGCCCGAACCTCCTCTCTACTTTCTCTCACTCACTCCCTATACTACAACTAACTTAGCTAGCTAGGGCCTAGGCCCCTATGAAGGAGAGCTCTTATGTACTCTTGCCCCTTGGTGGTTGCTTGATTGGTTGATGGAATAAGGAGAGGGAGAGGCCTTCTTTTATAGTTGAGGTGGAGGGGGCTCCTTGTAAAATAGCATTTTAATGCTCCAAACTGACCTCCAGATACAATTCACCTGGACGCCCTATGCAACCGCCTTTGGAACGTCGGTGGGAGACAATCGACCAAAGCCTCGGCTGTTTGGGCTTGCTAGTGGTGCACCCGCACCAGGGTGCGGCCATACCCTAGTGGGCTCCAATCAGGCCCATCTTTGGTGAGCGCATCGGCCTCATCGTTAGCTTTTTGAAATGGGCTAGATCACTGAAAATGAAGTTCGTATGCATCCTGGGCGTCTAATTTACCGAGGACTGCTCTTGCAGCCTGGACTGGATTCGAGATTTGTTCGGGCTTTCACTTCTTGGGCTCATGTTTGGTGTTTGTATCTATGTTTGGGACCCAGACATTGTGGTGATCGGGCCACTTATTCTTTGAGCCTTTTCATGTATATTTTGTAGCCTTTTATGTGTATATTTTCATAGATTTCAGGCATGTGCTCCTGCAAGTGGTAGATCACTAAAACTTGTGGAATTGATTAGTTATAAGCCCTAACTCTAAGTTTAATGATCATGTATGTTTATTTTATGCGAGTGTTGGCAGTTAATGTTTATGAGTTAAGGATCGCCAACAAACTCCCCCACACTTGCCTCCTGCTCGTCCTCGAGCAAGGCTTAAAGGCAGAAGTAATCATGAGCATAAAATTCTAAGATATACAACTTACATGAAAATTATTCCATCACATTTCTTACACAGGTGGGATATGCGGCATTAGCTAACATGTTTTCTTGGGTTGTTGAAGAGTGGAATGGTTCTTGAAACAAAGTCATCTTTCCAAATTCACATCTTAGCAACTTGAAGTTTTGAAAGTTTTAACAATAAAGTATAGATCACTTTATACTCCTCAAAAGGCACTCTCAAATCACTCAAATGTGTATGATTCCTCACCAAGGCATAGCAAAGTCTTTGCCTTCTTTTTGTTCCTCCTACCTCTAAAAGGTTTATGTGGAGCTTTGGGTAGGAATTAACAAGATGGCATACTTGCAATGCATATATTGCAAAGTCAAAACAAGGATCCACGGAGAGAAGTGTCATATTCTTAGATCAAGATATGCATGTGTGTGGAAGATGCTATGCTAAACACTATACTCCTTTTGTAGGTATGATCTCTCTCTGCTATTTACTATTTTTGAGACATGGCTATCTTCTCTTCTCTTTTTTGTTGAATACACGAGCCTTCATGTGCTCATCATTTTTTCATACTTTGGACCTTCATGTTCCATATATATATATATAGATGGTATATTGGGAGCCCACGGGCTTCCAATAACTTCTGAGGAAGCCCTAGCCACCCTGGTCGGGTCCAGGCGGGCGGCGCACGGCCCACCCCTGCCACCCTAGGTCAGCCGGGACCCGGCTGCCCACCCGCTTTGCCCCGCCCCCGCAGCGCGAGCCCCTGCCGGTCCCAGCGCCTGCCCGCCGACGGCCTTTGTATCTGGCCGACACCCGCCGCGCCGTGCTGACCCCGCCCGCCCGCTGCCCCGCGCCCACGTGCGCACGAACGCGGCGACGGTACGTGGACGCCCCACGATACCAAACACGCATAAATGCCATAACAAAGACGCATACAACGTCGGGGTGTGTACAAACGTACATATATCCCGCATACAAATCTGATTCCATGCACCGTCCCCGAATAAATCCACCCCAGTAGGAAGGCTCAGGATGGGTTGTATGCACTCTACCCTAGTTATATAAACATCCTCCCCTAGAGGGATGGTGTGGGTTGGTGGGCCACACAACGTCCCCGAATAAATCCCCCCCAGTGGGAAGGCTCAGGTAGGGCTGTATGCACTCTGCCCTAGTTATATAAACATCCCCCATATAGGGATGGTGTGGGTTGGTGGGCCACGCACCGTCCCCGAATAAATCCTCCCTAGTGGGAAGGCTCAGGTAGGGTTGTATGCACTCTGCCCTAGTTATATAAACATCCCCCCTATAGGGATGGTGTGGGTTGGTGGGCCACGCACCGTCCCCGAATAAATCCCCCTAGTGGGAAGGCTCAGGTACGGTTGTATGCACTCTGCCCTAGTTATATAAACATCCTCCCCTAGAGGGATGGTGTGGGTTGGTGGGCCACGCACCGTCCCCGAATAAATCCCCCAGTAGTGGGAAGGCTCAGGTATGGTTGTATGCACTCTGCCCTAGTTATATAAACATCCTCCCCTATAGGGATGGTGTGGGTTGGTGGGCCACGCACCGTCCCCGAATAAATCCCTCCAGTAGGGAAGGCTCAGGTAGGGTTGTATGCACTCGGCCCTAGTTATATAAACATCCCCCCTATAGGGATGGTGTGGGTTGGTGGGCCACGCACCGTCCCCGAATAAATCCACCCCAGTAGGAAGGCTCAGGATGGGTCGTATGCACTCTGCCCTAGTTATATAAACATCCTCCCCTAGAGGGATGGTGTGGGTTGGTGGGCCACGCAACGTCCCCGAATAAATCACCCCCAGTGGGAAGGCTCAGGTAGGGCTATATGCACTCTGCCCTAGTTATATAAACATCCCCCTATAGGGATGGTGAGGGTTGGTGGGCCACGCACCGTCCCCAAATAAATCCCCCTAGTGGGAAGCTCAGGTAGGGTTGTATGCACCCGCCCTAGTTATATAAACATCCCCCCTATAGGGATGGTGTGGGTTGGTGGGCCACGCACCGTCCCCAAATAAATCCCCCCTAGTGGGAAGGCTCAGGTAGGGTTGTATGCACTCTGCCCTAGTTATATAAACATCCCCCTATAGGGATGGTGTGGGTTGGTGGGCCACGCACCATCCCCAAATAAATCCCTCCAGTAGGGAAGGCTCAAGTAGGGTTGTATGCACTCGGCCCTAGTTATATAAACATCCCCCCTATAGGGATGGTGTGGGTTGGTGGGCCACGCACCGTCCCCGAATAAATCCCCCCAGTAGGAAGGCTCAGGATGGGTCGTATGCACTCTGCCCTAGTTATATAAACATCCCCCTATAGGGATGGTGTGGGTTGGTGGGCCACGCACCGTCCCCGAATAAATCCCCCCAGTAGGGAAGGCTCAGGTAGGGTTGTATGCACTCTGCCCTAGTTATATAAACATCCCCGCCTATAGGGATGGTGTGGGTTTATGAGCCACGCACCGTCCCCAAATAAATCCTCCCTAGTGGGAAGGCTCAGGTACGGTTGTATGCACTCTGCCCTAGTTATCTAAACATCCTCCCCTAGAGGGATGGTGTGGGTTGGTGGGCCACGCACCGTCCCCGAATAAATCCCCCCAGTAGGGAAGGCTCAGGTATGGTTGTATGCACTCTGCCCTAGATATATAAACATCCTCCCTAGAGGGATGGTGTGGGTTGGTGGGCCACGCACCGTCCCCGAATAAATCCCCCCAGTGGGAAGGCTCAGGTAGGGTTGTACGCACTCTGCCCTAGTTATATAAACGTCCCCCTATAGGGATGGTGTGGGTTGGTGGGCCGCGTCCCCGGATAAATCCCCCCTAGTAGGAAGGCTTAGGTACGGTTGTATGCACTCTGCCCTAGTTATATAAACATCCCCCTATAGGGATGGTGTGGGTTGGTGGGCCACGCACCGTCCCCAAATAAATCCCCCCTAGTGGGAAGCTCAGGTAGGGTTGTATGCTCCCTGCCCTAGTTATATAAACATCCCCCCTATAGGGATGGTGTGGGTTGGTGGGCCACGCACCGTCTCCGAATAAATCCCCCCAGTAGGGAAGGCTCAGGTAGGGTTGTATGCACTCTGCCCAAGTTATATAAACATCCCCCTATAGGGATTGTGTGGGTTGGAGGGCCATGCACCATCATCGAATAAATCCCCTATAGGGAAGGCTCAGGTAGGGTTGTATGCACTCTGCCCAAGTTATATAAACATCCCCCCTATAGGGATGGTGTGGGTTGGTGGGCCACGCACCGTCCCCAAATAAATCCCCCTAGTGGGAAGGCTCAGGTTGGGTTGTATGCACCCTGCCCTAGTTATATAAACATCCCCCCCGTATAGGGATGGTGTGGGTTGGTGGGCCACGCACCGTCCCCGAACAAATCCCCCTAGTGGGAAGGCTCAGGTACGGTTGTATGCACTCTGCCCTAGTTATATAAACATCCTCCCCTAGAGGGATGGTGTGGGTTGGTGGGCCACGCACCGTCCCCGAATAAATCCCCCTACTAGGGAAGGCTCAGGTACGGTTGTATGCACTCTGCCCTAGTTATATAAACATCCTCCCCTAGAGGGATGGTGTGGGTGGTGGGCCACGCACCATCCCGAATAAATCCCCCCCAGTGGGAAGGCTCAGGTAGGGTTGTATGCACTCTGCCCTAGTTATATAAACATCCTCCCCTAGAGGGATGGTGTGGGTTGGTGGGCCACGCATCGTCCCCGAATAAATCCCCCCAGTGGGAAGGCTCAGGTAGGGTTGTATGCACTCTGCCCTAGTTATATAAACATCCCCCCTATAGGGATGGTGTGGGTTGGTGGGCCACGCACCGTCCCCGAATAATTCCCTCCAGTAGGGAAGGCTCAGGTAGGGTTGTATGCACTCGGCCCTAGTTATATAAACATCCCCCCTATAGGGATGGTGTCGGTTGGTGGGCCACGCACCGTCCCCGAATAAATCCACCCTAGTAGGAAGGCTCAGGATGGGTCGTATGCACTCTGCCCTAGTTATATAAACATCCTCCCCTAGAGGGATGGTGTGGGTTGGTGGGCCACGCAACGCCCCCGAATAAATCCCCCCAGTGGGAAGGCTCAGGTAGGGCTATATGCACTCTGCCCTAGTTATATAAACATCCCCCTATAGGGATGGTGTGGGTTGGTGGGCCACGCACCGTCCCCGAATAAATCCCCCCAGTAGGGAAGGCTCAGGTATGGTTGTATGCACTCTGCCCTAGTTATATAAACATCCTCCCCTAGATGGTTGGTGTGGGTTGGTGGGCCACGCACCGTCCCCGAATAAATCCCCCCAGTGGGAAGGCTCGAGGTAGGGTTGTATGCACTCTCGCCCCTAGTTATATAAACGTCCCCCCTATAGGGATGGTGTGGGTTGGTGGGGCGTCCCCGGATAAATCCCCCTAGTAGGAAGGCTTAGGTACGGTTGTATGCACTCTGCCCTAGTTATATAAACATCCCCCCTATAGGGATGGTGTGGGTTGGTGGGCCACGCACCGTCCCCAAATAAATCCCCCCTAGTGGGAAGCTCAGGTAGGGTTGTATGCACCCTGCCCTAGTTATATAAACATCCCCCTATAGGGATGGTGTGGGTTGGTGGGCCACGCACCGTCTCCGAATAAATCCCCCCAGTAGGGAAGGCTCAGGTAGGGTTGTATGCACTCTGCCCTAGTTATATAAACATCCCCCTATAGGGATGGTGTGGGTTGGAGGGCCGTGCACCATCATCGAATAAATCCCCTATAGGGAAGGCTCAGGTAGGGTTGTATGCACTCTGCCCAAGTTATATAAACATCCCCCCCTATAGGGATGGTGTGGGTTGGTGGGCCACGCACCGTCCCCAAATAAATCCCCCTAGTGGGAAGGCTCAGGTTGGGTTGTATGCACCCTGCCCTAGTTATATAAACATCCCCCCGTATAGGGATGGTGTGGGTTGGTGGGCCACGCACCGTCCCCGAACAAATCCCCCTAGTGGGAAGGCTCAGGTACGGTTGTATGCACTCTGCCCTAGTTATATAAACATCCTCCCCTAGAGGGATGGTGTGGGTTGGTGGGCCACGCACCGTCCCCGAATAAATCCCCCTACTAGGGAAGGCTCAGGTACGGTTGTATGCACTCTGCCCTAGTTATATAAACATCCTCCCCTAGAGGGATGGTGTGGGTGGTGGGCCACGCACCATCCCGAATAAATCCCCCCCAGTGGGAAGGCTCAGGTAGGGTTGTATGCACTCTGCCCTAGTTATATAAACATCCTCCCCTAGAGGGATGGTGTGGGTTGGTGGGCCACGCATCGTCCCCGAATAAATCCCCCCAGTGGGAAGGCTCAGGTAGGGTTGTATGCACTCGCCCCTAGTTATATAAACATCCCCCCTATAGGGAAGGTGTGGGTTGGTGGGCCACGCACCGCCCCCCGAATAAATCCCTCCAAAGTAGGGAAAGCTCAGGTAGGGTTGTATGCACTCGGCCCTAGTTATATAAATATCCCCCCTATAGGGATGGTGTCGGTTGGTGGGCCACGCACCGTCCCCGAATAAATCCACCCTAGTAGGAAGGCTCAGGATGGGTCGTATGCACTCTGCCCTAGTTATATAAACATCCCCCCCCTAGAGGGATGGTGTGGGTTGGTGGGCCACGCAACGCCCCGAATAAATCCCCCAGTGGGAAGGCTCATGTAGGGCTATATGCACTCTGCCCTAGTTATATAAACATCCCCCTATAGGGATGGTGTGGGTTGGTGGGCCACGCACCGTCCCCGAATAAATCCCCCCAGTAGGGAAGGCTCAGGTATGGTTGTATGCACTCTGCCCTAGTTATATAAATATCCTCCCCTAGAGGGATGGTGTGGGTTGGTGGGCCACGCACCGTCTCCGAATAAATCCCCCCAGTGGGAAGGCTCAGGTAGGGTTGTACGCACTCTGCCCTAGTTATATAAACGTCCCCCTATAGGGATGGTGTGGGTTGGTGGGCCGCGTCCCCGGATAAATCCCCCCTAGTAGGAAGGCTTAGGTACGTTTGTATGCACTCTGCCCTAGTTATATAAACATCCCCCTATAGGGATGGTGTGGGTTGGTGGGCCACGCACCGTCCCCAAATAAATCCCCCCTAGTGGGAAGCTCAGGTAGGGTTGTATGCACCCTGCCCTAGTTATATAAACATCCCCCCTATAGGGATGGTGTGGGTTGGTGGGCCACGCACCGTCTCCGAATAAATCCCCCAGTAGGGAAGGCTCAGGTAGGGTTGTATGCACTCTGCCCTAGTTATATAAACATCCCCCCTATAGGGATGGTGTGGGTTGGAGGGCCATGCACCATCATCGAATAAATCCCCCTGTAGGGAAGGCTCGGGGTAGGGTTGTATGCACTCGCCCAAGTTATATAAACATCCCCCCTATAGGGATGGTGTGGGTTGGTGGGCCACGCACCGGCCCCAAATAAATCCCCCTAGTGGGAAGGCTCAGGTTGGGTTGTATGCACCCCTGCCCTAGTTATATAAACATCCCCCGTATAGGGATGGTGTGGGTTGGTGGGCCACGCACCGCCCCCCCCGAACAAATCCCCCTAGTGGGAAGGCTCAGTACGGTTGTATGCACTCTGCCCTAGTTATATAAACATCCTCCCCTAGAGGGATGGTGTGGGTTGGTGGGCCACGCACCGTCCCCGAATAAATCCCCCCTACTAGAGAAGGCTCGAATACGATTGTATGCACTCTGCCCTAGTTATATAAACATCCTCCCCTAGAGGGATGGTGTGGGTGGTGGGCCACGCACCATCCCGAATAAATCCCCCCCAGTGGGAAGGCTCAGGTAGGGTTGTATGCACTCTGCCATAGTTATATAAACATCCTCCCCTAGAGGGATGGTGTGGGTTGGTGGGCCACGCATCGTCCCCGAATAAATCCCCCCCAGTGGGAAGGCTCAGGTAGGGCTGTATGCACTCTGCCCTAGTTATATAAACATCCCCCCTATAGGGATGGTGTGGGTTGGTGGGCCACGCACCGTCCCCGAATAAATCCCTCCAGTAGGGAAGGCTCAGGTAGGGTTGTATGCACTCGGCCCTAGTTATATAAACATCCCCCTATAGGGATGGTGTCGGTTGGTGGGCCACGCACCGTCCCCGAATAAATCCACCCTAGTAGGAAGGCTCAGGATGGGTCGTATGCACTCTGCCCTAGTTATATAAACATCCTCCCCTAGAGGGATGGTGTGGGTTGGTGGGCCACGCAACGTCCCCGAATAAATCCCCCCCAGTGGGAAGGCTCAGGTAGGGCTATATGCACTCTGCCCTAGTTATATAAACATCCCCCCTATAGGGATGGTGTGGGTTGGTGGGCCACGCACCGTCCCCGCATAAATCCCCCCTAGTGGGAAGGCTCAGGTAGGGTTGTATGCACTCTGCCCTAGTTATATAAACATCCCCCCTAGAGGGATGGTGTGGGTTGGTGGGCCACACACCGTCCCCGAATAAATCCCCCCAGTAGGGAAGGCTCAGGTACGGTTGTATGCACTCTGCCCTAGTTATATAAACATCCTCCCCTAGAGGGATGGTGTGGGTGGTGGGCCACGCACCGTCCCGAATAAATCCCCCCAGTGGGAAGGCTCAGTTAGGGATGTATGCACTCTGCCCTAGTTATATAAACATCCCCCCTATAGGGATGGTGTGGGTTGGTGGGCCACGCACCGTCCCCGAATAAATCCCCCTAGTGGGAAGGCTCAGGTAGGGTTGTATGCACTCTGCCCTAGTTATATAAACATCCCCCCTATAGGGATGGTGTGGCTTGGTGGGCCACGCACCGTCCCCGAATAAATCCCCCTAGTGGGAAGGCTCAGGTTGGGTTGTATGCACCCTGCCCTAGTTATATAAACATCCCCCCCGTATAGGGATGGTGTGGGTTGGTGGGCCACGCACCGTCCCCGAACAAATCCCCCTAGTGGGAAGGCTCAGGTACGGTTGTATGCACTCTGCCCTAGTTATATAAACATCCTCCCCTAGAGGGATGGTGTGGGTTGGTGGGCCACGCACCGTCCCCGAATAAATCCCCCTACTAGGGAAGGCTCAGGTACGGTTGTATGCACTTTGCCCTAGTTATATAAACATCCTCCCCTAGAGGGATGGTGTGGGTGGTGGGCCACGCACCATCCCCGAATAAATCCCCCCAGTGGGAAGGCTCAGGTAGGGTTGTATGCACTCTGCCCTAGTTATATAAACATCCTCCCCTAGAGGGATGGTGTGGGTTGGTGGGCCACGCATCGTCCCCGTATAAATCCCCCCAGTGGGAAGGCTCAGGTAGGGCTGTATGCACTCTGCCCTAGTTATATAAACATCCCCCCTATAGGGATGGCGTGGGTTGGTGGGCCACGCACCGCCCCCCGAATAAATCCCTCCGGTAGGGAAGGCTCAGGTAGGGTTGTATGCACTCGGCCCTAGTTATATAAACATCCCCCTATAGGGATGGTGTCGGTTGGTGGGCCACGCACCGTCCCCGAATAAATCCACCCCAGTAGGAAGGCTCGGGATGGGTCGTATGCACTCTGCCCTAGTTATATAAACATCCTCCCTAGAGGGATGGTGTGGGTTGGTGGGCCACGCAACGTCCCCGAATAAATCCCCCCCAGTGGGAAGGCTCAGGTAGGGCTATATGCACTCTGCCCTAGTTATATAAACATCCCCCTATAGGGATGGTGGGGGTTGGTGGGCCACGCACCGTCCCCGAATAAATCCCCCCTAGTGGGAAGGCTCAGGTAGGGTTGTATGCACTCTGCCCTAGTTATATAAACATCCTCCCCTAGAGGGATGGTGTGGGTTGGTGGGCCACACACCGCCCCCGAATAAATCCCCCCAGTAGGGAAGGCTCAGGTACGGTTGTATGCACTCTGCCCTAGTTATATAAACATCCTCCCCAAGAGGGATGGTGTGGGTGGTGGGCCACGCACCATCCCGTTAAATAAATCCCCCAGGGTGGGAAGGCTCGGGTTAGGGCTGTATGCACTCTGCCCTAGTTATATAAACATCCCCCCTATAGGGATGGTGTGGGTTGGTGGGCCACGCACCGTCCCCCCGAATAAATCCCCCCCCTAGTGGGAAGGCTCGAGGGTAGGGTTGTATGCACTCGCCCTAGTTATATAAACATCCCCCCTATAGGGATGGTGTGGGTTGGTGAGCCACGCACCGCCCCCGAATAAATCCTCCCTAGTGGGAAGGCTCAGAACGGTTGTATGCACTCGCCCTAGTTATCTAAACATCCTCCCCTAGAGGGATGGTGTGGGTTGGTGGGCCACGCACCGTATGCACCCCCCGAATAAATCCCCCAGTAGGGAAGGCTTAGGTAGGGTTGTATGCACTCGCCCTAGTTATATTAACATCCTCCCCTAGAGGGATGGCGTGGGTTGGTGGGCCACGCACCGTCCCCCGAATAAATCCCCCGGTGGGAAGGCTCAGGTAGGGTTGTATGCACTCTGCCCTAGTTATATAAACGTCCCCCTATAGGGATGGTGTGGGTTGGTGGGCCAAGCACCGTCCCCGGATAAATCCCCCTAGTGGGAAGGCTCAGGTAGGGTTGTACGCACTGCGCCCTAGTTATATAAACGTCTCCCTATAGGGATGGTGTGGGTCGGTGGGCCGCGTCCCCGGATAAATCCCCCCTAGTGGGAATGCTCAGGTAGGGTTGTATGCACTCTGCCCTAGTTATATAAACATCCCCCTATAGGGATGGTGTGGGTTGGTGGGCCACGCACCGTCCCCAAATAAATCCCCCCTAGTGGGAAGCTCAGGTAGGGTTGTATGCACTCTGCCCTAGTTATATAAACATCCCCCTCCTATAGGGATGGTGTGGGTTGGTGGGCCACGCACCGTCCCCGAATAAATCCCCCCGGTGGGAAGGCTCAGGTAGGGTTGTACGCACTCTGCCCTAGTTATATAAACGTCCCCCTATAGGGATGGTGTGGGTTGGTGGGCCACGCACCGTCCCCGGATAAATCCCCCTAGTGGGAAGGCTCAGGTAGGGTTGTACGCACTCTGCCCTAGTTATATAAACGTCCCCCTATAGGGATGGTGTGGGTTGGTGGGCCGCGTCCCCGGATAAGTCCTGCCTAGTGGGAAGGCTCAGGTAGGGTTGTATGCACTCTGCCCTAGTTATATAAACATCCCCCTATAGGGATGGAGTGGGTTGGTGGGCCACGCACCGTCCCCAAATAAATCCCCCTAGTGGGAAGCTCAGGTAGGGTTGTATGCACTCTGCCCTAGTTATATAAACATCCCCCCTATAGGGATGGTGTGGCTTGGTGGGCCACGCACCGTCCCCGAATAAATCCCCCTAGTGGGAAGGCTCAGGTTGGGTTGTATGCACCCTGCCCTAGTTATATAAACATCCCCCCCGTATAGGGATGGTGTGGGTTGGTGGGCCACGCACCGTCCCCGAACAAATCCCCCTAGTGGGAAGGCTCAGGTACGGTTGTATGCACTCTGCCCTAGTTATATAAACATCCTCCCCTAGAGGGATGGTGTGGGTTGGTGGGCCACGCACCGCCCCCCGAATAAATCCCCCCTACTAGGGAAGGCTCGAGAATACGGTTGTATGCACTTTGCCCTAGTTATATAAACATCCTCCCCTAGAGGGATGGTGTGGGTGGTGGGCCACGCACCATCCCGAATAAATCCCCCCCAGTGGGAAGGCTCAGGTAGGGTTGTATGCACTCTGCCCTAGTTATATAAACATCCTCCCCTAGAGGGATGGTGTGGGTTGGTGGGCCACGCGTCGTCCCCGAATAAATCCCCCCAGTGGGAAGGCTCAGGTAGGGCTGTATGCACTCTGCCCTAGTTATATAAACATCCCCCCTATAGGGATGGCGTGGGTTGGTGGGCCACGCACCGTCCCCGAATAAATCCCTCCAGTAGGGAAGGCTCAGGTAGGGTTGTATGCACTCGGCCCTAGTTATATAAACATCCCCCCTATAGGGATGGTGTCGGTTGGTGGGCCACGCACCGTCCCCGAATAAATCCACCCCAGTAGGAAGGCTCAGCATGGGTCGTATGCACTCTGCCCTAGTTATATAAACATCCTCCCCTAGAGGGATGGTGTGGGTTGGTGGGCCACGCAACGTCCCCGAATAAATCCCCCCCAGTGGGAAGGCTCAGGTAGGGCTATATGCACTCTGCCCTAGTTATATAAACATCCCCCTATAGGGATGGTGTGGGTTGGTGGGCCACGCACCGTCCCCGAATAAATCCCCCCTAGTGGGAAGGCTCAGGTAGGGTTGTATGCACTCTGCCCTAGTTATATAAACATCCTCCCCTAGAGGGATGGTGTGGGTTGGTGGGCCACACACCGTCCCCGAATAAATCCCCCCAGTAGGGAAGGCTCAGGTACGGTTGTATGCACTCTGCCCTAGTTATATAAACATCCTCCCCAAGAGGGATGGTGTGGGTGGTGGGCCACGCACCATCCCGAATAAATCCCCCCCAGTGGGAAGGCTCAGTTAGGGCTGTATGCACTCTGCCCTAGTTATATAAACATCCCCCTATAGGGATGGTGTGGGTTGGTGGGCCACGCACCGTCCCCGAATAAATCCCCCCTAGTGGGAAGGCTCAGGTAGGGTTGTATGCACTCTGCCCTAGTTATATAAACATCCCCCTATAGGGATGGTGTGGGTTGGTGAGCCACGCACCGTCCCCGAATAAATCCTCCCTAGTGGGAAGGCTCAGGTACGGTTGTATGCACTCTGCCCTAGTTATCTAAACATCCTCCCCTAGAGGGATGGTGTGGGTTGGTGGGCCACGCACCGTCCCCGAATAAATCTCCCCAGTAGGGAAGGCTTAGGTACGGTTGTATGCACTCTGCCCTAGTTATATTAACATCCTCCCCTAGAGGGATGGCGTGGGTTGGTGGGCCACGCACCGTCCCCGAATAAATCCCCCCAGTGGGAAGGCTCAGGTAGGGTTGTACGCACTCTGCCCTAGTTATATAAACGTCCCCCTATAGGGATGGTGTGGGTTGGTGGGCCAAGCACCGTCCCCGGATAAATCCCCCCTAGTGGGAAGGCTCAGGTAGGGTTGTACGCACTCTGCCCTAGTTATATAAACGTCTCCCTATAGGGATGGTGTGGGTCGGTGGGCCGCGTCCCCGGATAAATCCCCCCTAGTGGGAATGCTCAGGTAGGGTTGTATGCACTCTGCCCTAGTTATATAAACATCCCCCTATAGGGATGGTGTGGGTTGGTGGGCCACGCACCGTCCCCAAATAAATCCCCCCTAGTGGGAAGCTCAGGTAGGGTTGTATGCACTCTGCCCTAGTTATATAAACATCCCCCTCCTATAGGGATGGTGTGGGTTGGTGGGCCACGCACCGTCCCCGAATAAATCCCCCCGGTGGGAAGGCTCAGGTAGGGTTGTACGCACTCTGCCCTAGTTATATAAACGTCCCCCTATAGGGATGGTGTGGGTTGGTGGGCCACGCACCGTCCCCGGATAAATCCCCCCTAGTGGGAAGGCTCAGGTAGGGTTGTACGCACTCTGCCCTAGTTATATAAACGTCCCCCTATAGGGATGGTGTGGGTTGGTGGGCCGCGTCCCCGGATAAGTCCCCCCTAGTGGGAAGGCTCAGGTAGGGTTGTATGCACTCTGCCCTAGTTATATAAACATCCCCCTATAGGGATGGTGTGGGTTGGTGGGCCACGCACCGTCCCCAAATAAATCCCCCTAGTGGGAAGCTCAGGTAGGGTTGTATGCACTCTGCCCTAGTTATATAAACATCCCCCCTATAGGGATTGTGTGGGTTGGTGGGCCACGCACCGTCTCCGAATAAATCCCCCAGCCAGTAGGGAAGGCTCAGGTAGGGTTGTATGCACTCTGCCCTAGTTATATAAACATCCCCCCTATAGGGATGGTGTGGGTTGGAGGCCCATGCACCATCATCGAATAAATCCCCTGTAGGGAAGCTCAGGTAGGGTTGTATGCACTCTGCTCTAGTTATATAAACATCCCCCCTATAGGGATGGTGTGGGTTGGAGGCCCATGCACCATCATCGAATAAATCCCCTGTAGGGAAGCTCAGGTAGGGTTGTATGCACTCTGCTCTAGTTATATAAACATCCCCACCTATAGGGATGGTGTGGGTTGGTGGGCCACGCACCGTCCCCGAATAAATCCCCCCTAGTGGGAAGGCTCAGGTAGGGTTGTATGCACCCTGCCCTAGTTATATAAACATCCCCCCCGTATAGGGATGGTGTGGGTTGGTGGGCCACGCACCGTCCCCAAACAAATCCCCCCAGTGGGAAGGCTCAGGTACGGTTGTATGCACTCTGCCCTAGTTATATAAACATCCCCCCTAAAGGGATGGTGTGGGTTGGTGGGCCACGCACCGTCCCCGAATAAATCCCCCCAGTAGGGAAGGCTCAGGTATGGTTGTATGCACTCTGCCCTAGTTATATAAACATCCTCCCCTAGAGGGATGGTGTGGGTGGTGGGCCACGCACCATCCCGAATAAATCCCCCAGTGGGAAGGCTCAGGTAGGGTTGTATGCACTCTGCCCTAGTTATATAAACATCCTCCCCTAGAGGGATGGTATGGGTTGGTGGGCCACGCATCGTCCCCGAATAAATCCCCCATAGTGGGAAGGCTCAGGTAGGGCTATATGCACTCTGCCCTAGTCATATAAACATCGCCCTATAGGGATGGTGTGGGTTGGTGGGCCACGCACCGTCCCCGAATAAACCCCCCTAGTGGGAAGGCTCAGGTAGGGTTGTATGCACTCTGCCCTAGTTATATAAACCTCCCCCCTATAGGGATGATGTGGGTTGGTGAGCCACGCACCGTCCCCGAATAAATCCTCCCTAGTGGGAAGGCTCAGGTACGAATGTATGCACTCTGCCCTAGTTATCTAAACATCCTCCCCTAGAGGGATGGTGTGGGTTGGTGGGCCACGCACCGTCCCCGAATAAATCCCCCCAGTAGGAAAGGCTGAGGTACGGTTGTATGCAGTCTGCCCTAGTTATATAAACATCCTCCCCTAGACGGATGGTGTGGGTTGGTGGGCCACGCACCGTCCCCGAATAAATCCCCCCAGTAGGGAAGGCTTAGGTACGGTTGTATGCACTCTGCCCTAGTTATATAAACATCCTTCCCTAGAGGGATGGTGTGGGTGGTGGGCCACGCACCATCCCGAATAAATCCCCCCAGTGGGAAGGCTCAGGTAGGGTTGTATGCACTCTGCCCTAGTTATATAAACATCCCCCCTATAGGGATGGTGTGGGTTGGTGGGCCACGCACCGTCTCCGAATAAATCCCCCCAGTAGGGAAGGCTCAGGTAGGGTTGTATGCACTCTGCCCTAGTTATATAAACATCCCCCTATAGGGATGGTGTGGGTTGGAGGGCCATGCACCATCATCGAATAAATCCCCTGTAGGGAAGGCTCAGGTAGGGTTGTATGCACTCTGCCCTAGTTATATAAACATCCCCCCCTATAGGGATGGTGTGGGTTGGTGGGCCACGCACAGCCCCCGAATAAATCCCCCCTAGTGGGAAGGCTCAGGTAGGGTTGTATGCACCCTGCCCTAGTTATATAAACATCCCCCCGTATAGGGATGGTGTGGGTTGGTGGGCCACGCACCGTCCCCAAACAAATCCCCCTAGTGGGAAGGCTCAGGTACGGTTGTATGCACTCTGCCCTAGTTATATAAACATCCTCCCCTAAAGGGATGGTGTGGGTTGGTGGGCCATGCACCGTCCCCGAATAAATCCCCCCAGTAGGGAAGGCTCAGGTACGGTTGTATGGACTTTGCCCTACTTATATAAACATCCTCCCCTAGAGGGATGGTGTGGGTGGTGGGCCACGCACCATCCCGAATAAATCCCCCCCAGTGGGAAGGCTCAGGTAGGGTTGTATGCACTCTGCCCTAGTTATATAAACATCCTCCCCTAGAGGGATGGTGTGGGTTGGTGGGCCACGCATCGTCCCCGAATAAATCCCCCCCAGTGGGAAGGCTCAGGTAGGGTTGTATGCACTCTGCCCTAGTTATATAAACATCCCCCCTATAGGGAAGGTGTGGGTTGGTGGTCCACGCACCGTCCCCGAATAAATCCCCCCAGTAGGGAAGGCTCAGGTACGGTTGTATACACTCTGCCCTAGTTATATAAACATCCCCCTATAGGAATGGTGTGGGTTGGTGGGCCACGCACCATCCCCGAAAAAATCCCCCCAGTAGGGAAGGCTCAGGTAGGGTTGTATGCACTCTGCCCTAGTTATACAAACATCCCCCCTATAGGGATGGTGTGGGGTGCTGGGCCACGCACCGTCCCCGAATAAATCCGCCCAGTGGGAAGCCTCAGGTAGGGTTGTATGCACTCAGCCCAAGTTATATAACCATCCCCCCTATAGGGACGGTGTGGGTTGGTGGGCCACGCACCATCCCCGACTACATCCCCCCTAGTGGGAAGGCTCTGTTAGGGTTGTATGCACTCTGCCCTAGTTATATAAGCATCCCCCTATAGGGATGGTGTGGGTTGGTGGGCCACGCACCGTCCCCGAATAAATCCCCCCAGTGGTAAGGCTCAGGTAGGGTTGTATGCACTCTGCCCTAGTTATATAAACATCCCCCCTATAGGGATGGTGTGGGTTGGTGGGCCACGCACCGTCCCCGAACAAATCCCCCCCTGTGGGAAGGCTCAGGTAGGGTTGTATGCACTCTGCCCTAGTTATATAAACATCCCCCCTATAGGGATGGTGTGGGTTGGTGGGCCACCAACCGTCCCCGAATAAATCCCCCCAGTGGGAAGGCTTAGGTACGGTTGTATGCACTCTGCCCTAGTTAGTTATAAAACATCCCCCTATAGGGATGGTGTGGGTTGGTGGGCCACACATCGCCCCCGAATAAATCCCCCGGTGGGAAGGCTGGGGTAGGGTTGTATGCACTCTGCCCTAGTTATATAAACATCCCCCTATAGGGATGGTGTTGGTTGGTGGGCCACGCATCGTCCCCGAATAAATCCCCCCCAGTGGGAAGGCTCAGGTAGGGTTGTATGCACTCTGCCCTAGTTATATAAACATCCCCCTATAGGGATGGTGTGGGTTGGTGGGCCACGCACCGTCCCCGAATAAATCCCCCAGTAGGAAGGCTCAGGTAGGGTTGTATGCACTCTGCCCTAGTTATATAAACATCCCCCTATAGGGATGGTGTGGGTTGGTGGGCCACGCACCGTCCCCGAACAAATCCCCCCAGTGGGAAGGCTCAGGTAGGGTTGTATGCACTCTGCCCTAGTTATATAAACATCCCCCTATAGGGATGGTGTGGGTTGGTGGGCCACCAACCGTCCCCGAATAAATCCCCCCAGTGGGAAGGCTCAGGTACGGTTGTATGCACTCTGCCCTAGTTATATAAACATCCCCCCTATAGGGATGGTGTGGGTTGGTGGGCCACGCATCGTCCCCGAATAAATCCCCCCCAGTGGGAAGGCTCAGGTAGGGTTGTATGCACTCTGCCCTAGTTATATAAACATCCCCCTATAGGGACGGTGTGGGTTGGGGCACGCACCGTCCCCGAATAAATCCCCCCTAGTGGGAAGGCTCAGGTAGGGTTGTATGCACTCTGCCCTAGTTATATAAACATCCCCCTATAGGGATGATGTGGGTTGGTGAGCCACGCACCGTCCCCGAATAAATCCTCCCTAGTGGGAAGGCTCAGGCACGAATGTATGCACTCTGCCCTAGTTATCTAAACATCCTCCCCTAGAGGGATGGTGTGGGTTGGTGGGCCACGCACCGTCCCCGAACAAATCCCCCTAGTGGGAAGGCTCAGGTACGGTTGTATGCACTCTGCCCTAGTTATATAAACATCCTCCCCTAGAGGGATGGTGTGGGTTGGTGGGCCACGCACCATCCCCGAATAAATCTCCCCAGTGGGAAGGCTCAGGTAGGGTTGTACGCACTTTGCCCTAGTTATATAAACGTCCCCCTATAGGGATGGTGTGGGTTGGCGGGCCACGCACCGTCCCCGGATAAACCCCCCTAGTGGGAAGGCTCAGGTAGGGTTGTATGCACTCTGCCCTAGTTATATAAACATCCCCCTATAGGGATGGTGTGGGTTGGTGGGCCACGCACCGTCCCCAAATAAATCCCCCTAGTGGGAAGCTCAGGTAGGGTTGTATGCACTCTGCCCTAGTTATATAAACATCCTCCTCTATAGGGATGGTGTGGGTTGGTGGACCACGCACCGTCTCCGAATAAATCCCCCCTAGTGGGAAGGCTCAGGTAGGGTTGTATGCACTCTGCCCTAGTTATATAAACATCCCCCCTATCTAGTTATATAAACATCCCCCTATAGGGATGGTGTGGGTTGGTGGGCCACGCACCGTCCCCGAAGAAATCCCCCCAGTATGAAGGCTCAGGTAGGGTTGTATGCACTCTGCCCTAGTTATATAAACATCCCCCTCTAGGGATGGTGTGGGTTGGTGGGCCACGCACGCCCCCCGAACAAAGATCCCCCGGTGGGAAGGCTCAGGTAGGGTTGTATGCACTCTGCCCTAGTTATATAAACATCCCCCTATAGGGATGGTGTGGGTTGGTGGGGCACGCACCGTCCCCGAATAAATCCCCCCTAGTGGGAAGGCTCAGGTAGGGTTGTATACACTCTGCCCTAGTTATATAAACATCCCCCCTATAGGGATGATGTGGGTTGGTGAGCCACGCACCGTCCCCGAATAAATCCTCCCTAGTGGGAAGGCTCAGGCACGAATGTATGCACTCTGCCCTAGTTATCTAAACATCCTCCCCTAGAGGGATGGTGTGGGTTGGTGGGTCACGCACCGTCCCCGAATAAATCCCCCCCCAAAGAGGGAAGGCTCGTGCACGGTTGTATGCACTCTGCCCTAGTTATATAAACATCCTCCCCTAGAGGGATGGTGTGGGTTGGTGGGCCACGCACCGTCCCCGAATAAATCCCCCCAGTGGGAAGGCTCAGGTAGGGTTGTATGCACTCTGCCCTAGTTATATAAACATCCTCCTCTATAGGGATGGTGTGGGTTGGTGGACCACGCACCGTCTCCGAATAAATCCCCCCTAGTGGGAAGGCTCAGGTAGGGTTGTATGCACTCTGCCCTAGTTATATAAACATCCCCCTATAGGGATGGTGTGGGTTGGTGGGCCACGCACCGTCCCCGAATAAATCCCCCAGTAGGGAAGGCTCAGGTAGGGTTGTATGCACTCTGCCCTAGTTATATAAACATCCCCCTATAGGGATGGTGTGGGTTGGTGGGCCACGCACCGCCCCCAGGACAAATCCCGGGGGTGGGAAGGCTCAGGTAGGGTTGTATGCACTCTGCCCTAGTTATATAAACATCCCCCTATAGGGGTGGTGTGGGTTGGTGGGCCACGCACCGTCCCCGAATAAATCCCCCCAGTGGGAAGGCTCAGGTACGGTTGTATGCACTCTGCCCTAGTTATATAAACATCCCCACTATAGGGATGGTGTGGGTTGGTGGGCCACGCATCGTCCCCGAATAAATCCCCCCAGTGGGAAGGCTCAGGTAGGGTTGTATGCACTCTGCCCTAGTTACATAAACATCCCCCTATAGGGATGGTGTGGGTTGGTGGGGCACGCACCGTCCCCGAATAAATCCCCCCTAGTGGGAAGGCTCAGGTAGGGTTGTATGCACTCTGCCCTAGTTATATAAAGATCCCCCTATAGGGATGATGTGGGTTGGTGAGCCACGCACCGTCCCCGAATAAATCCTCCCTAGTGGGAAGGCTCAGGCACGAATGTATGCACTCTGCCCTAGTTATCTAAACATCCTCCCCTAGAGGGATGGTGTGGGTTGGTGGGCCACGCACCGTCCCCGAATAAATCCCCCCAGTAGGGAAGGCTCAGGTACGGTTGTATGCACTCTGCCCTAGTTATATAAACATCCTCCCCTAGAGGGATGGTGTGGGTTGGTGGGCCACGCACCGTCCCCGAATAAATCCCCCAGTGGGAAGGCTCAGGTAGGGTTGTACGCACTCTGCCCTAGTTATATAAACGTCCCCCTATAGGGATGGTGTGGGTTGGCGGGCCACGCACCGTCCCCGGATAAATCCCCCCTAGTGGGAAGGCTCAGGTAGGGTTGTATGCACTCTGCCCTAGTTATATAAACATCCCCCTATAGGGATGGTGTGGGTTGATGGGCCACGCACCGTCCCCAAATAAATCCCCCTAGTAGGAAGCTCAGGTAGGGTTGTATGCACTCTGCCCTAGTTATATAAACATCCCCCTCTATAGGGATGGTGTGGGTTGGTGGGCCACGCACCGTCTCCGAATAAATCCCCCCAGTAGGGAAGGCTCAGGTAGGGTTGTATGCACTCTGCCCTAGTTATATAAACATCCCCCCTATAGGGATGGTGTGGGTTGGTGGGCCACGCACCGTCCCCGAACAAATCCCCCCAGTGGGAAGGCTCAGGTACGGTTGTATGCACTCTGCCCTAGTTATATAAACATCCCCCTATAGGGATGGTGTGGGTTGGTGGGCCACGCATCGTCCCCGAATAAATCCCCCCCAGTGGGAAGGCTCAGGTAGGGTTGTATGCACTCTGCCCTAGTTATATAAACATCCCCCCTATAGGGATGGTGTGGGTTGGGGCACGCACCGCCCCCCGAATAAATCCCCCCCTAGTGGGAAGGCTCGGGTAGGGTTGTATGCACTCGCCCCTAGTTATATAAACATCCCCCCTATAGGGATGATGTGGGTTGGTGAGCCACGCACCCCCCCCGAATAAATCCTCCCTAGTGGGAAGGCTCGTGCACGAATGTATGCACTCGCCCCTAGTTATCTAAACATCCCCCCCTAGAGGGATGGTGTGGGTTGGTGGGCCACGCACCGTCCCCGAATAAATCCCCCCAGTGGGAAGGCTCAGGTACGGTTGTATGCACTCTGCCCTAGTTATATAAACATCCCCCCTATAGGGATGGTGTGGGTTGGTGGGCCACGCACCATCCCCGAATAAATCCCCCAGTGGGAAGGCTCAGGTAGGGTTGTATGCACTTTGCCCTAGTTATATAAACATCCCCCCTATAGGGATGGTGTGGGTTGGCGGGCCACGCACCGTCCCCGGATAAACCCCCCTAGTGGGAAGGCTCAGGTAGGGTTGTATGCACTCTGCCCTAGTTATATAAACATCCCCCTATAGGGATGGTGTGGGTTGGTGGGCCACGCACCGTCCCCAAATAAATCCCCCTAGTGGGAAGCTCAGGTAGGGTTGTATGCACTCTGCCCTAGTTATATAAACATCCTCCCCTAGAGGGATGGTGTGGGTTGGTGGGCCACGCACCATCCCCGAATAAATCCCCCAAAGTGGGAAGGCTCGGGTAGGGTTGTATGCACTTTGCCCTAGTTATATAAACATCCCCCCTATAGGGATGGTGTGGGTTGGTGGGCCACGCACCGCCCCCGGATAAACCCCCTAGTGGGAAGGCTCGGAGGTAGGGTTGTATGCACTCTGCCCTAGTTATATAAACATCCCCCCTATAGGGATGGTGTGGGTTGGTGGGCCACGCGACCGTCCCCCCCAAATAAATCCCCCTAGTGGGAAGGCTCATAGGTAGGGTTGTATGCACTCTCTGCCCCTAGTTATATAAACATCCTCCCCTATAGGGATGGTGTGGGTTGGTGGACCACGCACCGTCTCCGAATAAATCCCCCCTAGTGGGAAGGCTCAGGTAGGGTTGTATGCACTCTGCCCTAGTTATATAAACATCCCCCTATAGGGATGGTGTGGGTTGGTGGGCCACGCACCGTCCCCGAAGAAATCCCCCAGTATGAAGGCTCAGGTAGGGTTGTATGCACTCATCCCGCCCCTAGTTATATAAAATCCCCCCTCTAGGGATGGTGTGGGTTGGTGGGCCACGCACCGCCCCCGAACAAATCCCCCAAAGTGGGAAGGCTCGTGGGTAGGGTTGTATGCACTCTGCCCTTGTTATATAAACATCCCCCTATAGGGATGGTGTGGGTTGGTGGGGCACGCACCGTCCCCGAATAAATCCCCCCTAGTGGGAAGGCTCAGGTAGGGTTGTATACACTCTGCCCTAGTTATATAAACATCCCCCTATAGGGATGATGTGGGTTGGTGAGCCACGCACCGTCCCCGAATAAATCCTCCCTAGTGGGAAGGCTCAGGCACGAATGTATGCACTCTGCCCTAGTTATCTAAACATCCTCCCCTAGAGGGATGGTGTGGGTTGGTGGGTCACGCACCGTCCCCGAATAAATCCCCCCAGTAGGGAAGGCTCGAGGTGCACGGTTGTATGCACTCGCCTAGTTATATAAACATCCCCCCTAGAGGGATGGTGTGGGTTGGTGGGCCACGCACCGTCCCCGAATAAATCCCCCAGTGGGAAGGCTCAGGTAGGGTTGTATGCACTCTGCCCTAGTTATATAAACATCCTCCTCTATAGGGATGGTGTGGGTTGGTGGACCACGCACCGTCTCCGAATAAATCCCCCCTAGTGGGAAGGCTCAGGTAGGGTTGTATGCACTCTGCCCTAGTTATATAAACATCCCCCCTATAGGGATGGTGTGGGTTGGTGGGCCACGCACCGTCCCCGAATAAATCCCCCCAGTGGGAAGGCTCAGGTAGGGTTGTATGCACTCTGCCCTAGTTATATAAACATCCCCCTATAGGGATGGTGTGGGTTGGTGGGCCACGCACCGTCCCCGGACAAATCCCCCCAGTGGGAAGGCTCAGGTAGGGTTGTATGCACTCTGCCCTAGTTATATAAACATCCCCCTATAGGGGTGGTGTGGGTTGGTGGGCCACGCACCGTCCCCCCGAATAAATCCCCCCCCGGGGGAGGCTCGTGCACGGTTGTATGCACTCTGCCCTAGTTATATAAACATCCCCACTATAGGGATGGTGTGGGTTGGTGGGCCACGCATCGTCCCCGAATAAATCCCCCAAATTGGGAAGGCTCGGGGTAGGGTTGTATGCACTCGCCCTAGTTACATAAACATCCCCCTATAGGGATGGTGTGGGTTGGTGGGGCACGCACCGTCCCCGAATAAATCCCCCCTAGTGGGAAGGCTCAGGTAGGGTTGTATGCACTCTGCCCTAGTTATATAAAGATCCCCCTATAGGGATGATGTGGGTTGGTGAGCCACGCACCGTCCCCGAATAAATCCTCCCTAGTGGGAAGGCTCGGGCAGGGAATGTATGCACTCTGCCCTAGTTATCTAAACATCCTCCCCTAGAGGGATGGTGTGGGTTGGTGGGCCACGCACCGTCCCCGAATAAATCCCCCCAAGTAGGGAAGGCCAGGCACGGTTGTATGCACTCTGCCCTAGTTATATAAACATCCTCCCCTAGAGGGATGGTGTGGGTTGGTGGGCCACGCACCGTCCCCGAATAAATCCCCCAGTGGGAAGGCTCAGGTAGGGTTGTACGCACTCTGCCCTAGTTATATAAACGTCCCCCTATAGGGATGGTGTGGGTTGGCGGGCCACGCACCGTCCCCGGATAAATCCCCCCTAGTGGGAAGGCTCAGGTAGGGTTGTATGCACTCTGCCCTAGTTATATAAACATCCCCCCTATAGGGATGGTGTGGGTTGATGGGCCACGCACCGTCCCCAAATAAATCCCCCCTAGTAGGAAGGCTCAGGTAGGGTTGTATGCACTCTGCCCTAGTTATATAAACATCCCCTCTATAGGGATGGTGTGGGTTGGTGGGCCACGCACCGTCTCCGAATAAATCCCCCCAGTAGGGAAGGCTCAGGTAGGGTTGTATGCACTCTGCCCTAGTTATATAAACATCCCCCCTATAGGGATGGTGTGGGTTGGTGGGCTACGCACCGTCCCCGAACAAATCCCCCCCTGGGTGGGAAGGCTCGAGTACGGTTGTATGCACTCTGCCCTAGTTATATAAACATCCCCCTATAGGGATGGTGTGGGTTGGTGGGCCACGCATCGCCCCCCGAATAAATCCCCCAAGTGGGAAGGCTCGGGTAGGGTTGTATGCACTCGCCCTAGTTATATAAACATCCCCCCTATAGGGATGGTGTGGGTTTGGGGCACGCACCGCCCCCCGAATAAATCCCCCCTAGTGGGAAGGCTCAGGTAGGGTTGTATGCACTCTGCCCTAGTTATATAAACATCCCCCTATAGGGATGATGTGGGTTGGTGAGCCACGCACCGTCCCCGAATAAATCCTCCCTAGTGGGAAGGCTCAGGCACGAATGTATGCACTCTGCCCTAGTTATCTAAACATCCTCCCCTAGAGGGATGGTGTGGGTTGGTGGGCCACGCACCGTCCCCGAACAAATCCCCCTAGTGGGAAGGCTCAGGTACGGTTGTATGCACTCTGCCCTAGTTATATAAACATCCTCCCCTAGAGGGATGGTGTGGGTTGGTGGGCCACGCACCATCCCCGAATAAATCCCCCAGTGGGAAGGCTCAGGTAGGGTTGTATGCACTTTGCCCTAGTTATATAAACGTCCCCCTATAGGGATGGTGTGGGTTGGCGGGCCACGCACCGTCCCCGGATAAACCCCCTAGTGGGAAGGCTCAGGTAGGGTTGTATGCACTCTGCCCTAGTTATATAAACATCCCCCTATAGGGATGGTGTGGGTTGGTGGGCCACGCACCGTCCCCAAATAAATCCCCCTAGTGGGAAGCTCAGGTAGGGTTGTATGCACTCTGCCCTAGTTATATAAACATCCTCCCTATAGGGATGGTGTGGGTTGGTGGACCACGCACCGTCTCCGAATAAATCCCCCCTAGTGGGAAGGCTCAGGTAGGGTTGTATGCACTCTGCCCTAGTTATATAAACATCCCCTATAGGGATGGTGTGGGTTGGTGGGCCACGCACCGTCCCCCGAAGAAATCCCCCCATGGGAAGGCTCGGGTAGGGTTGTATGCACTCGCCCTAGTTATATAAACATCCCCCTCTAGGGATGGTGTGGGTTGGTGGGCCACGCACCGCCCCCGAACAAATCCCCCCCCGGTGGGAAGGCTCGGGTAGGGTTGTATGCACTCTGCCCTAGTTATATAAACATCCCCCTATAGGGATGGTGTGGGTTGGTGGGGCACGCACCATAAAACCCCCCCGAATAAATCCCCCAGTGGGAAGGCTCGGGTAGGGTTGTATACACTCTGCCCTAGTTATATAAACATCCCCCTATAGGGATGATGTGGGTTGGTGAGCCACGCACCGCCCCCGAATAAATCCCCCTAGTGGGAAGGCTCGGGCACGAATGTATGCACTGCCCTAGTTATCTAAACATCCCCCCCTAGAGGGATGGTGTGGGTTGGTGGGTCACGCACCGCCCCCCGAATAAATCCCCCCTGGTAGGGAAGGCTCGTGGTAGGGTTGTATGCACTCTGCCCTAGTTATATAAACATCCCCCCTAGAGGGATGGTGTGGGTTGGTGGGCCACGCACCGCCCCCGAATAAATCCCCAATGGGAAGGCTCGGGTAGGGTTGTATGCACTCTGCCCTAGTTATATAAACATCCTCCCCTATAGGGATGGTGTGGGTTGGTGGACCACGCACCGCCTCCCGAATAAATCCCCCTAGTGGGAAGGCTCGGGTAGGGTTGTATGCACTCTGCCCTAGTTATATAAACATCCCCCTATAGGGATGGTGTGGGTTGGTGGGCCACGCACCGCCCCCCCGAATAAATCCCCAAGTGGGAAGGCTCGTGTAGGGTTGTATGCACTCTGCCCTAGTTATATAAACATCCCCCTATAGGGATGGTGTGGGTTGGTGGGCCACGCACCGCCCCCCCGGACAAATCCCCAAGTGGGAAGGCTCGGGGTAGGGTTGTATGCATCTGCCCTAGTTATATAAACATCCCCCTATAGGGGATGGTGTGGGTTGGTGGGGCCACGCACCGCCCCCCGAATAAATCCCCCCAGTGGGAAGGCTCGTGTAGGGTTGTATGCACTCGCCCTAGTTATATAAACATCCCCACTATAGGGATGGTGTGGGTTGGTGGGCCACGCATCGCCCCCCGAATAAATCCCCCAAGTGGGAAGGCTCGAGGTAGGGTTGTATGCACTCTGCCCTAGTTATATAAACATCCCCCTATAGGGATGGTGTGGGTTGGTGGGGCACGCACCGCCCCGAATAAATCCCCCCAGTGGGAAGGCTCGGGTAGGGTTGTATGCACTGCCCTAGTTATATAAAGATCCCCCTATAGGGATGATGTGGGTTGGTGAGCCACACGACCGTCCCCGAATAAATCCTCCCTAGTGGGAAGGCTCAGTGCACGAATGTATGCACTGCCCTAGTTATCTAAACATCCCCCCTAGAGGGATGGTGTGGGTTGGTGGGCCACGCACCTCCCCCCGAATAAATCCCCCAAAGAGGGGAAGGCTCGTTAGGGTTGTATGCACTCGCCCTAGTTATATAAACATCCCCCCCTAGAGGGATGGTGTGGGTTGGTGGGCCACGCACCGCCCCCCGAATAAATCCCCCCCAAGTGGGAAGGCTCGGGGTAGGGTTGTATGCACTCTGCCCCTAGTTATATAAACATCCCCCCTATAGGGATGGTGTGGGTTGGCGGGCCACGACACCCCCCCCGGATAAATCCCCCCTAGTGGGAAGGCTCAGGTAGGGTTGTATGCACTCTGCCCTAGTTATATAAACATCCCCCTATAGGGATGGTGTGGGTTGATGGGCCACGCACCGTCCCCAAATAAATCCCCCTAGTAGGAAGGCTCGGGTAGGGTTGTATGCACTCGCCCTAGTTATATAAACATCCCCCCTATAGGGATGGTGTGGGTTGGTGGGCCACGCACCGTCTCCGAATAAATCCCCCCAGTAGGGAAGGCTCAGGTAGGGTTGTATGCACTGCCCCTAGTTATATAAACATCCCCCCTATAGGGATGGTGTGGGTTGGTGGGCCATGCACCATCATCGAATAAATCCCCCAAGTAGGGAAGGCTCGGGTAGGGTTGTATGCACTCTGCCCCTAGTTATATAAACATCCCCCTATAGGGATGGTGTGGGTTGGTGGGCCACACGCCATCCCCGAATAAATCCCCCTAGTGGGAAGGCTCGGTAGGGTTGTATGCACCCCGCCCCTAGTTATATAAACATCCCCCCAATAGGGATGGTGTGGGTTGGTGGGCCACGCACCGTCCCCGAATAAATCCCCCCCAGTTGGAAGGCTCAGGCAGGGTTGTATGCACTCTGCCCTAGTTATATAAACATCCCCCCCTAGAGGGATGGTGTGGGTTGGTGGGCCACACACCATCCCGAATAAATCCCCCCCAATGGGAAGGCTCGGGTAGGGTTGTATGCACTCGCCCCTAGTTATATAAACATCCCCCTATAGGGATGGTGTGGGTTGGTGGGCCACACACGCCCCCCGAATAAATCCCCCTAGTGGGAAGGCTCGAGGTAGGGTTGTATGCACTCTGCCCTAGTTATATAAACATCCCCACTATAGGGATGGTGTGGGTTGGTGGGCCACGATCGCCCCCGAATAAATCCCCCCGGTGGGAAGGCTCGTAGGGTTGTATGCACTCGCCCTAGTTATATAAACATCCCCCCTATAGGGATGGTGTGGGTTGGTGGGGCACGCACCGGCCCCCGTTAATAAATCCCCCCTAGTGGGAAGGCTCGGGTAGGGTTGTATGCACTCGCCCTAGTTATATAAACATCCCCCCTATAGGGATGGTGTGGGTTGGTGGGCCACGCACCGCCCCCCGAATAAATCCCCCCTAGTGGGAAGGCTCGAGGTAGGGGTTATATGCACTCTGCCCTAGTTATATAAACATCCCCCCCATAGGGATGTTGTGGGTTGGTGGGCCACGCACCCCCCGAATAAATCCCCTAGTAGGGAAGGCTTAGGTAGGGTTGTTTGCACCCCTGCCCTAGTTATATAAACATCCCCCCTAGGGATGGTGTGGGTTGGTGGGCCACGACCGCCCTCGAATAAATCCCCCTAGTGGGAAGGCTCGGGTAGGGTTGTATGCACTCTGCCCCTAGTTATATAAACATCCCCCCTATAGGGATGGTGTGGGTTGGTGGGCCACGCACCGTCCCCCGAATAAATCCCCCAGTGGGAAGGCTCGATTAGGGTTGTATGCACTCTGCCCTAGTTATATAAACATCCCCCTATAGGGATGGTGTGGGTTGATGGGCCACGCACCGCCCCCAAATAAATCCCCCTAGTAGGAAGGCTCGAGAGGGTAGGGTTGTATGCACTCTGCCCTAGTTATATAAACATCCCCCTATAGGGATGGTGTGGGTTGGTGGGCGACCGTCCCCGAACAAAGGGATGGTTTGGGAAGGCCCAATCCCCGTGGGAAGGCTCGGGTAGGGTTGTATGCACTACGCCCTAGTTATATAAACATCCCCCTATAGGGATGGTGTGGGTTGGTGGGCCACGACCGTCCCCCGAATAAATCCCCCAGTGGGAAGGCTCGTGTAGGGTTATATGCACTCTGCCCTAGTTATATAAACATCCCCCTATAGGGATGTTGTGGGTTGGTGGGCCACGCACCATCCTCGAATAAATCCCCTAGTAGGGAAGGCTTAGGTAGGGTTGTTTGCACTCCGCCCTAGTTATATAAACATCCCCCCATAGGGATGGTGTGGGTTGGGGGCCACGCACGGTCCTCGAATAAATCCCCCTAGTGGGAAGGCTCGGGTAGGGTTGTATGCATTCGCGCCCTAGTTATATAAACATCCCCCCTATAGGGATGGTGTGGGTTGGTGGGCCACGCACCGCCCCCGAATAAATCCCCCCTAGTGGGAAGGCTCGATTAGGGTTGTATGCACTCTGCCCTAGTTATATAAACATCCCCCTATTGGGATGGTGTGGGTTGGTGGGCCACGACCGTCCCCCGAATAAATCCCCCCTAGTGGGAAGGCTGCTGGGTGTACGGTTGTATGCACTCTGCCCTAGTTATATAAACATCCCCCCTATAGGGATGGTGTGGGTTGGTGGGGCCACGCACCGTCCCCGAACAAATCCCCCGGTGGGAAGGCTCGGGTTGGGTTTTATGCACTTCTGCCCTAGTTATATAAACATCCCCCCTATAGGGATGTTGTGGGTTGGTGGGCCACGCACCGTCCCCGAATAAATCCCCCCAGTGGGAAGGCTCAGGTAGGGTTGTATGCACTCTGCCCTAGTTATATAAACATCCCCGTATAGGGATGGTGTGGGTTGGTGGGCCACGCACCGTCCTCGAATAAATCCCCCTAGTGGGTAGGCTCAGGTAGGGTTGTATGCACTCTGCCCTAGTTATATAAACATCCCCCTATAGGGATGGTGTGGGTTGGTGGGCCACGACCGTCCCCCGAACAAATCCCCCAGTGGGAAGGCTCGGGTTGGGTTTTATGCACTCGCCCTAGTTATATAAACATCCCCTATAGGGATGTTGTGGGTTGGTGGGCCACGCACCATCCTCGAATAAATCCCCCAATAGGGAAGGCTTAGGTAGGGTTGTATGCACTCTGCCCTAGTTATATAAACATCCCCCGTATAGGGATGGTGTGGGTTGGTGGGCCACGCACCGTCCCCGAATAAATCCCCCAGTGGGTAGGCTCGGGGTAGGGTTGTATGCACTCGCCCTAGTTATATAAACATCCCCCCTATAGGGATGGGTGGGTTGGTGGGCCACACACCGCCCCCCGAACAAATCCCCCCAATGGGAAGGCTCGGGTAGGGTTGTATGCATTACGCGCCCTAGTTATATAAACATCCCCCCTATAGGGATGGTGTGGGTTGGTGAGCCACGCACTTGTCCCCGAATAAATCCCCCAAGTAGGGAAGGCTCAGATGCTGGGTTGTATGCACTCGCTCTAGTTATATAAACATCCCCCCCTATAGGGATGGTGTGGGTTGGTGGGCCATGCACCGCCCCCGAATAAATCCCCGGTAGGAAAAGCTCGGTTAGGGTTGTATGCACTCTGCCCTAGTTATATAAACATCCCCCTATAGGGAGGGATGGTGTGGGTTGGTGGGCCACGACCGTCCCCGAATAAATCCCCCCTCGTGGGAAGGCTGTGTAGGGTTGCATGCACTCTGCCCTAGTTATATAAGCATCCCCCTATAGGGATGGTGTGGGTTGGTGGGCCACGCACCGCCCCCCCGAACAAATCCCCCTAGTGGGAAGGCTCGAGGTAGGGTTGTATGCACTGCGCCCCTAGTTACATAAACATCCCCCTATAGGGATTTTGTGGGTTGGTGGGCCACGCACCATCCTCGAATAAATCCCCCCAAGAGGGAAGGCTTAGGTAGGGTTGTATGCACTCTGCCCTAGTTATATAAACATCCCCCCTATAGGGATGGGTGGGTTGGTGGGCCACGCACCGTCCCCGAACAAATCCCCCCAGTGGGAAGGCTTAGGTAGGGTTGTATGCACTCTGCCCTAGTTATATAAACATCCCCCCTATAGGGATGGTGTGGGTTGGTGGACCATGCACCGTCCCCGAATAAATCCCCCCAGTAGGGAAGGCTCAGTTAGGGTTGTATGCACTCTGCCCTAGTTATATAAACATCCCCCTATAGGGATGGTGTGGGTTGGTGGGCCACACACCGTCCCCGAACAAATCCCCCCCAATGGGAAGGCTCAGGTAGGGTTGTATGCACTCTGCCCTAGTTATATAAACATCCCCCCTATAGGGATGGTGTGGGTTGGTGGGCCACGCACTATCCCCCGAATAAATCCCCCAAGTAGGGAAGGCTCAAAAGTGCGGTTGTATGCACTCTGCTCTAGTTATATAAACATCCCCCCTATAGGGATGGTGTGGGTTGGTGGGCCACGCACCGGCCCCCGAATAAATCCCCCGGTAGGGAAGGCTCGATTAGGGTTGTATGCACTCGCCCCTAGTTATATAAACATCCCCTATAGGGATGGTGTGGGTTGGTGGGCCACGCACCGCCCCCCGAATAAATCCCCCCTCGTGGGAAGGCTCGTGCACGGTTGTATGCACTCTGCCCTAGTTATATAAACATCCCCCCTATAGGGATGGTGTGCGTTGTTGGGCCACGCACCGTCCTCGAATAAATCCCCTTAGTGGGAAGGCTCAGGTAGGGTTGTATGCACTCTGCCCTAGTTATATAAACATCCCCCCTTTAGGGATGGTGTTGGTTGGTGGGCCACGCACCGTCCCCGAACAAATCCCCCCAGTGGGAAGGCTCAGGTTGGGTTGTATGCACTCTGCCCTAGTTATATAAACTTCCCCCTATAGGGATGGTATGGGTTGGTCCCGAATAAATCCCCCCAGTGGGACGGCTCAGGTAGGGTTGTATGCACTCTGCCCTAGTTATATAAACATCCCCCCTATAGGGATGGTGTGGGTTGGTGGGCCACGCACCGTCCGCGAATAAGTCCCCCCCATTGGAAAGGCTCAGGTATGGTTGTATGCACTCTGCCCTAGTTATATAAACATCCCCCCTAGAGGGATGGTGTAAGGCTCGATTTGGTTTGTATACATTTTATAATAAATATGTATTCATGGGGCGAAATTCTATTATTTGGGTTTATATTAGATTGTATGCACTCCATCGGTGTTTTTGTATGCATTTATCGTGTATTCTCTATGTGTATATATATCCGCTGACGGTTACGCCATTGCTCCACGCTAGGTTTTGGTGAGTCCAATCCGTCTTCCCCCCGCATGTGCGGTTTTGGTTGTGAATTTAAGGGAAAAAATCCATTTTTTTGTCGGGGCTCCATGGATTTAGATGAGCATGGAGGCGGCGAGGCGGCGACCATGGAGGAGGCGGTGGCGGCGGCGAGCATGGAGGAGGCGGCGGCCGCGACCATGGAGGAGGGTGGCGGCGGCGAGCATGGCGGCGTCGCGACCATGGAGGGAGCGGCGGCCGCGACCATGGGGGAGCGGCGGTGGCGGCGGAGGGCTTGGCGGAGGTGGGGGACAGCGGGGCCCCGGGCGGCGGTTCCCATGGGGCGTCGAGGCCGGTGGTGGTGACGACAAGGGGCGCGGGCGAAGGATGGGACCATTCCCACCGAGCAAAATCGCGGCGGGGAAGAGGCGAGGATGGGTGCGCCTATCGGCGGTTTGATCCCTTCCTCTGACTCTGATGACGACGATGATGATTTCCAAGACCGCAACCGGGAGCGTCCGCCACCACCATCCCCGCCGCCACCCTCGCCGCTTTTCGCTCCCAACAACGTGTGGCGGCAAGGAAGAGGCCGGCCTCGGCTGGCGATGTGCACAAACCTATGAGAAAGGTTTCTTTTCAGGTTAGGTGTAGAACTACCCCCTACATGCATACGTGGCTCGATTCGTGTTGCCATTGTTGATCTTTTTGTGTTTGCATTTTGGATCGGTGTGCGGGGAGAAAGAGCAGCCCTCTTGGGGAAGCAAAGGAAGCCCTCTTGAACCGGTGAGTTCATTATGAATTTGGTGAAATTTGTATGCAATGTATGAACAACTTGTATGCATCTTAGAATGTAATGGCTTATATCATTGAATTGAATTGCCCATGTGGTTACAATGGTTTACCGGATGTAGTAGTTGTAGCATGTTAGTGTGCATGATTTTAAAGTTTGTATAATGATATGCAATATTCAAGTGTAGTTGTATGCATTGTTTTTGCACAACTCTTGGTTGATACATTGCATGTCACATGTTTGAATTGCCTCATCATTGTTTGTATGCATAGTGTTTATGTAGTATATTTTCTTGAATACGGGGTTTATAGGGCGACAATGTCTTTGCATTCATTGGCCTTGTTGCATGTTTCTATGCATTATATTAATATTCAGTATGCAGCTTATAATGGATTTGGGGCACCATTAATTTGAATTGTTATATGTTAGGTTGGTCCTCAACCCGTTGCAAGGCGCCCTCGGTCTAGAAGAGTAGAAGTTACTTCGGAGGGACGGAAGCTCATCAAAGGTATGCGTGAGGCTCACTTGAATGCCTCACGATGCATTTTTGTGTAGAGGCGATTCTTTTTTTGTGATTGTATGCTTCTTTGTTATGGTCTTGTATGCATCATAGTGCCTCTTATATTATCTCATATGCTGATTTTCTTTAATCACATTCGTGATTTGTTAGAAGTCCGAACCAAAGACCACGTCGGGGTCACACTCGATCAACGTAAAACCGATCCATATGCGGTTGAAGGATCGACAGAGTATTATCATACCCTCAATTGGCATTTTTATATTACACATTCTACTTATGTTAGGGGTCTACTCACATTATAAATTGTGTTTATGCATTTTGTGTTTACATCAGCCTCATCAGAATGTTTCTGGAGGCAGTAATATCCCCGACAAGTTTTCTAATAAGTTTATGTGCATCTTCCTTTTTTGTATTCTATGTTGCTATAGTCTATATGCGTGATCGAGTGTTTTCTGACGACCTTTTTAACTTGTTAGGGGGAGCCTAAACCATCAGCACGCCGGGGTCCTTATTGGAAAACAGTACCTGTCCCAGCTAACAAAGTATGATTTCTAATTCTGTGTTTTTTGTGTGCATTTTGTCTTGTTCAATGTGGTCGTAAGCTGTTAGGCATACTGGCATTTGTTTTTACGCATTGTCAATAGTATTTGTATGGCATACTCTTGAGGCAGACTGGCACTGGTTTGTATGCATTGTCAATGCAAGTCGTTCGACATATTCATAGGGTTAGTATCAATGATTTTGTACACACTGCGTGCATTGTCAATGGTGTTGCTTAGGCATATTTTTCTATATTTGTATTCATCATATTTAGTGAGTTATATGCTCGTGAAGTTGCCATCATGATGCATACAACCCAATGTTTGTTGTTTGTCGACATATGCCTATCAAACACATGCGGGCCGCCCATTTGGAATATCCGTGCGGACCCCCTTGACGTGGTTGAAATGTTTGAATCACTAAGCGAGGAGCGAGACTCACCGCTTTGTTATTGCGAATGGCTTCACAAGCTTGCTAGAGTTGAGATTACAGAGTCGAGGCACGCCATCTATTCTCGTTTGGTCTGTGACCCACATAGACCCGAGAGAACATGGTGTTGGATCCGCCCAGGAAGGAGATGAAGTTCACAAAGGAAATTCTGTACTATGTGCTTGGCCTGCGTGCATCGGGATCGTCGCCGCAAGACCATCATGGCTATCCGAGAGAATTTTGAAGCCGACACCTTGAGGACAGAGCTCGGAGTCTCTAAGGGCCACCCTATAACCATTCTTTTTGCAAGGCCCCCGGTAGCACAAGGTGGTACCAACCCGCCTTACCATGCGTTGCTTCTTCATGGTGCATTCAACGCGGGCTCTGTTCCCAAGCGTAGCTACCATATCAACAACATAGACATTGAGAGAACAAGGGATATAACACATTATAAGGACCGGGATTGGTGCCATCTGATTTTTCACGTGACGTTATGCGGCGGTGCGGTTGTTCCATGAGGACATCGCCAAGTACCGATCCACATACTCTATCTTTGGTTGCACCGTAGCCCCTCTTTGGTGAGCATGAAAACCTGATTCATGGCTTTTTGAGATCGTTATCGGTTGTATGCATCGTTAATAATATATGTATGCTTGTTCTACGTTTGTGGTATTTGGACTGGTTGGATCACCCTTACGGACTGCGGATCGGATTGATACCCCCGCATTGGCCTCTTTGATACTTTGAAATGGTGAAAAATTTGTCTAAGGCAGACCAGATCAGCCGGGGCCACAACATTATTGGCTACGGCAGTAGTCGATGTAAGCATTCCCTCACGACCTTTTTGCTGCCTCGATTTATGTAGTGGTTTTTGTCGACATTGTTTTTTTGTGCGCTAAGGCGATATTGAAACCATTATGTATACAATATAGATCCGATGGTATCGGTTGGATGCATATTGCTCAGTATAAACCAAATGAACTTATAAAGTTTTGATGACGATCTCGTTGTTTTTTTGTGTGCATACTATCTTTTGTTGAACCTTTTGCTAGGCTGTTAGACATACTTCCATACTATTAGTCTTCTTGTTCACCGGGTTTGTATGCATTGTCTAGCTAAGTTGTTTTTGACATATTTATAGGCTTACTATCAATGGTTTTGTACACACCGGTATGGTTGTGGGCCTTTCCACATACTTTTCGATGAGTCAGTATGCACAATAGTGGTATTCATACTTCTTACATCTTTGTATTTCATACCTCTTCTTTGTTTAGCATGCTTACATTACAGACCTGCGTCTTTGCATGTTTTCGTTATGCATATTTAAATGTATTTGTATACATCATAGGTAGTGAGTTACATGCCCGTGAAGATGAATCAATTAGTGCATACAAGGTAATATGTTGTGTATTGTTTGCTGACATATATCCACCAAACACCTACGGTTTCGGCCACCATCCCGGACATGCTACCTCATGCGAGGCCCACCAAGCCCGACTTCTCGTCCCTAAGTCTGTATCAATCGGCTGCAGCCCGGGTTTGCAAAGTTGAAACCACGAGGCGCGGCGACAACTAGAGGAGTTGGTTATTCGCCACGACGAAGAGATAGCAAAAGCAAATGGGGATCATAAAGGATGCATACGACAAGATACTTTTCAACGAGGCCACGGTCACCAAGACCGTTGGTGATTTTTTGAGATCATCTAGCTGGGGAAGAAGGCGATGTGTCCGCCCAAGATGAAGATGAGCACGCCAAAGATGCGGAATGCGCCCTCACACGCGGGTAAGATTTCTATCTATGGCATTGGTCCCTAACTCAGACGCACTATATTTATTTAATGCAAGTTCTATGTTTTCTCTTCACAATGGGATTCTCATTGCAAGTAGGTTTGTTTAATGTCATTATCTGTTTTTGTGTATGGTTGTTATGCATACGTGGCTATGTTTGTACGCAAATCGTTTTTACGCTCAACTTCTCGCATGACATGGTAGCGGCATGAACCGGTTTGTAACAACTTCGGCTAATCGGGGTTGGTTTGTCGGCTACCTATGATAGGGGCGGAAAATGGCGAGACGCAAAGCAGGCACCAATCACGAGAAAGCGGGACACGCAAGAGTTCGACCAGGGAGGCGTAGGAGACGGAGGCGGAGCTCGGTCAAGGGGAACACTCGTTCCGGATGCTCAATTTAAGCAGCCTGCACCACAGCCTAACACATCTAGTAACACTCCTCTAGAAGCTTCCAAGGATGCGGATGTACACCCTCCCCCACAGACTGGTATGCCCCTTTTCGCTTATTGGTATTTAACTTTGTATGCACTGTATTTGTACCAATTCTTTTTGGTGTCCATTGTTAGCATGGTATAAATATAGCAATAGGTTTGTATCTTTGCTTGTACGCATCGGTAGCTATGTTTTTTGGTCAACTGTTATCACTATTTACCCGTGTTCGGGGCCGAACGAGATGGAGCAGAGGAAGCAGCAAAGCAGAACAAAATGAAAGCGGCAGCAGCGAGAAGGAAGCCAGGAGCAACAACAGGGCGGAAGGAGATGGAGCAGGAGCACGAGCAGCAGGAACATGAGAAGTGGGAGCAGGAGCATCAGCACTAAAAGGAGCACGGCGGGACGGGGACGGATGAGATTGATGGTATAAAACTCAATGAATCTTGTTTGTATGCGTTCTCTTTTTGTTTGTCGACTTCGATAATAACCTTGGTACGTATGAATAGATGAGGCAACTACCCAAGGCACACAACATGAGTCCCCCCCGAATCGACTAACCCGACGGCCGGATAGAGGATTGGAATAACAGGTTCTCGAGGAACAAGAGCGCCAAAGGATAGAGAAAGAGAATGAGGGTGGCATGGGCTCGGAGGCGCAAACCGGTGCCGAAGATGAGGGGACCATCAAGTCCGGTGGCCATGTCCCCAACCCCGATGGATCACGTAAGGACGATGAGAACACCGAGGATTGATTATATTAATTAGTCATCTTATTAATTTCCATATAGACATTGGTACCCCTTTGTAATCGGTTCGCTATTTGGGATTTAGTCCCAATTGTAAACCTTGCACCTTTTTTTTTTGGAGTGGCCATGATGGCCACTCCAAAATTCCTTGTAAGGATCCGATTGCTGCAAGGGAGCGACCCTTTTTGGTCGCTCCCTTTTCCTGTAATGATGGTATGCATAAAAGAGGGCCCGAATGCCGGGACATAAAGAATTGTGCATAATAAATACTGCTTGTATGCATCATGATCTGTAACCAACTATGCTTTTAACTTTTGGTTGGTATGCATGATGTACTTGAGTTTTAGTTACTAACCACTTATTTTTTCTGACCTCCACCATGCTGCTTCTGGGATTTAGCTTCGGATTGGATGAATTTAGACCATGAAGACAGCCAGGATGGCTTGTTTAAGCAGCCCACAGAAGTTTCAGCTGCATTGAATGAGGTCGACAACATCTTCAAGGGCATCGAGGGAGATGACCTGTTTGATTTCACTCAAGAGGGTAGGCCACAGTTTGATGCTACCCCCAATATGCAGGTTGGTTACCTCCCTTACACGACAATGCATACATTCCTTATGCACCCGTTTCAACTAGTTTGTATGCATTGTATACATAAGTTCTATGCATGTCAATTATGGTCACTCGTACTTAAAAAGTTATTGAATGAATAATTTATTTGCAAATACACTTGATCTGATCTAGGGGAATGGTCCTGTTATGCACTTCTTCATCTTATATTTGTGTGTGCTATATTGTTAGCCACACCATATTACCATATTGGGGGTATGTCAATATGATTTATATGCATCGTTTGCAAAGCTTGTATGTACTTTTGGTCAATACATGCTATTTCTACACGTTTTGACACGATGTATTGGCTTGTTTGCCAGCCGGTGTACACGTAATCAATGAGTCAAGGCGAACCACTATGTACCGCTGAGATCGGAAAGGTATTCACCAGACAGCTGCATACAGAGCCACCAAAATTTAACTCCACACCGGCTGCTAAGGTTGCTGAAATCCACAAGGAAGGTTCGAGCTCGGATCCTCCCGCTCCGCGTAACGCAGCTGACCTTGCATCAGAGTTGCTTGCCCTGTTCGTCCACGGCAAAGAGCTGCCATTCATGACGTAAGTACATAGCTGCCCATCTTGAATGCTTATCCTCACTAGTTTGTATGCTCCATTTTAACTTAATGTATACATGCTGTTAATCGTCTGGTGCTGTGATGCATTTTTTTGTCTAATACTATATAGCTGTAGCGTTATGCATGTCCTAGTGTTATCTGATCCCGTGCATCGTTTTTTTCAGGTCATATCTTTTTAACTATGGTGATCTTATGATCAAGGGTAACGAAGTTGCCAGCTCCTTCGGCCAGAACCTAAACATGGATAACAATTTCGTGCAATGCTTTGTGCGATGTCTCCAGCTCGAGGCACGCACCAACTCACGTTGGAAAGATGGCCAACGGCTTTACATAAACTTGGATGTTTGGGTACGATTCTGAACCTGATGTTGTTCCCTTCTCGTATATTGTTTAGTGCATGTCCTGACAGTCTCTTACGTCAATTGCAGTTTTTAGTCGACCCCGAATCTCAAAGTTACGGAGGTCAGCTTGCCAATTTCAACGAGGAGGCCCTGGTTGATGCGCTGCACACCCATTTGCCACTGGATGAAGAACTAAACAAAGTGCAAGAAGTCAGTACCACAGGTTATATATAGCTGTATGCCTCATCGCACTGTGTTGTATACATAGATACCCCATTACTTGTCCATCTGGTCTATTGGTTGCCTTTGTTTGTTTTTATGGCTATTTGCCTCATTACACAGTACTAATATGGATTGTATGCACTATTTTGTTGTCCAAACTTGCTCACCTTTTGTTGTGTTTGTTTTTGTTTTATGTGTAGATTATGTTACCTGTCTGGAGGAACACACACTACTCAGTATACATGATTAACTTCAGGAAGCGTAAGGTCCATATCCTCGACCCGAACCCATGGGATTTGATTGGAAAAGGGTATGAGCAAACACACAAGAAGGTGGTGACCTACGAGAATGTGAAGGCACAGTGGTGCCAGCACATGATCCGGCGGCTGAGTAATGCAATCCACAAAGTTAGGCCTTTCACATCTATGCCCAAGTTTGGCAACTATGGTTTTGACATGATGCTTGGCGGCCCCTCTATGGATGTTGGCTCTAATGACTGTGGCCCTTTCATCTGCAAGCTGATGCTTCACTATAATGGCAGAACAGGCAAGGTCGAGTGGGATGGTAAGGTAACCACAGCAACTCAGCATTGCTCCTTTTGTCATTCAAAGGTAGCAATGGTATGCTGTGTTCATGCAGTATACAGTGTGCATACAAACCACTTGCAGTTTTCATGCAGATGTGTTGTCCATTTGTTTTAATATTGTATGTTTTTTGTACAACTGCAGATCACTTCCAGAGATATTCGGGCTTGGATGCTGCAGTACATCCTTTTCCACCAGGCTAACAAATGCGTACCACTACCACCAGAGTTGGAGAAACTTCGGCCGGCCTCACTTTCTACCTAGATGAACATAGTCTTTTAGGAAATTGGTTTTAGTGTATAGGCTGCTGGTTTTTTGGTGATGAACATTGTCTCATGTACGGATCTAAAACTAAGTGCCCGTTCACTAGTTTGTGAAAGGCAGTACATTGTCTTGTTTGAATGCACTATATTAATCCAGTTTTTGGTTTCTTGTTGATATGTATGTTGTTTGGTGTTCCTCGGTTATAAATTTATCAACTGTTTAACATGCCTCCTGATAGTTCATAAAAGGTAACACACATGAGACATACCAGCTTGACATATAGTGCATACAAATGTACGCCACAATCCATACAAACTATAGTTTCGCTGCGTACAGACCCAAATTTTCTCTGCTCCCAATAGACATCCCAATGGACATACAAACCCGCTATTTGAACAGAGAGCGTAACAATACATACATACCAATAGATTAATGTATACTAATTACCATACGCGAGAATCCAACAAAATGCATACATACCAATAGCTCCCAATGGACATCCAAGTGCTGCAAACTAATTATATAAAGCATTGAAGCCATTTTGTATATAAAGCATTGAAGCCATTTTGTATGCCAATCACAGCTTGTAAGTACAAAACATAATATACAGGGACAACTATAGTTTTCATACAGAACTCATCTTCTTATAACTTCACATTCAAAACACCTACTAGTGCATACAACAGAGCAGCTCCAAGAATTAAAACTAATTCTACGGATATAGAAATATTTTGGGTGCATACAAAGATCTCAAACCATTATCAAATACTAAACTATTATTTAGAAGTGCATTCAGAACCAATGCTCAACAGCTCTTAAGCATAATTTTTACCAACCAAAAAATATCGGCTGCCAGCCAGAATTAGACCATACAGCCAAGTCAATAAGTGAATACAGACCACTGTTTCACTGCATTCAAAATCAAGTTCCTAGCAAAACTGCTGCTGGTTAAAAGAACCACAAAATGCAGACACATGAACAAGTGAATTGGGGCAAAAAGATTATCTTAGAGCAAGTTTTCTCTATGTGTTTTGAATTCCATGCTTAGGACTGCATGTTTGCTCTCTGCAAGGTGGCCTTGTTCTTTGCTCCAGGGGGCCTGCCTCTCTTCCTTGTAGCGGTTGTGGGACCTGCTATATTGGGGCTGTCATCCAGGTCATTTGTCACAGGTTGTCCAGCATCTTCATCATCTTCTTCATCATCGGAGACCACCAAGCACCGCCTCTTCGGTATAGTTGTTTCCCGGCCCGAGTCAACACCACCGCATACTCGGTTTTTTGCACCCGGTGGTCGGCCTCTCTTCTTGCCCGCAAGGCTCACCAGCCTTAACCGGTTTTCCTCCACCTGCATAAGTCAAAGCAAAATTGCACCTTCAATACAAGGTCTAAGGTGTTATGTACTATACAGTAACATGATATGCAATCACATAGGCTATACCTGCAAGCATGTAGACGCGTTGTGGCCATCGGCAATGCCACATTTCTTGCATTTCCTGTTTTTTTCTTCTCTCCTTTTGCTCCGAGCTTCAGCTCCTTCTTTTCAGTTGCATCTTTGTTCCTGCCCTTTGGCTTGGCCTTGTCTGGCCACACAAGGCTGATGCCCAACCCAATCTGAGGAAACAATTGATCAGCCTTGTCATTTACCATCATCTATGTTGCTTGGTTCAATATATATACATATAACTCCTTGTAACAGTGTATATAAATAGAAGTATAGCGGTCCGTATCGTACCTCACTGTGGCCCATTGTTGCCTTTTGCGATGCATCGCATGTACGCTGAGTGTTGGTCACTTCAGGCACTTGATTGGGTACAAGAAGAAAGGATGAAAAACACATGTTTATTACATTAAAGCTGAATTCAATGAACGCATACAAACCTATAACAGATATGTTAGCAATTTTACCTCTATGGCTACATTTCCAGTTGGTTGCGGTGGATCATCTGCCGGCTGTGTCTCTTCTGGAACCTGCATTAGATTTACAAGAATTAAAGTCACTCAGCCTATAGATCCCAAGGATGGCAGCGAATTTAATTATATATAGGGGCATTTGACTGGTTGCTTACTCCTTCATCGTCCAAGTCGATGTCCTGCGTATGGATGTCAGGTTCCAAACCACAGATCAGGTTGATGAGATCATCAAGACCCTCCATTGATCGATCGAAACCAGCCTTTGACATACAAGCAAACCTCACAAGTTTCATTGCTTTTGTGAGCACCAACGTATGTCTGTATGCCTTTGTTTCGCCGTCGACACCCTTCAGTTTTCGATCAGCTCGGTCAAATGGCACCTCGTGGCGTGCGTTCTGGCACAAGCGCTGCAACACATATTTGCTTGGTATCCTTTCCAGTTGCACATGCATAAATGCCCGTAGCAAGTGCACATAGAACAGCCCTAGATGAACATATGCAAGGGGGTGATATCATTTTTCTTTCAGCTTTAGCAGATCATCCATGCATATAAAGCTGTGATAACATGCATAAAACATTTTGAGAACTAACCTGTGTGCTCTAGCTGTTTGCACTCACAAGTGAACAACCTTTGCTCTTTGTCTACTATCACCTTGAACTGGTGCTGCCCCCACACAATCTTCTGGGTATTCTTTGTATGCTGCACCAGCCATGCATTTGTCCCTCCCTCTGTGTCTGCTGTTATGCGATATGCCGTTGCACGCTTCATCATCTCCTTAAAGCGCTCAAACACAGCCCTTGTGTAGACTCGGGCAACTCTGATCTCAAATTCCCAACACGAATTTGTCACCGTCTCACTCTGCAGGCATTAAAATAAATCAGTGCATACAAAATATTGCACACACAATATTTTGAGTCCATACATTGCATAATTGAGTGGATACAAAACAAGCAGGACTGGCATACACATAACCGGTGCATGTTGCATAAATAGTATATAACATATTCAGATACATAGCATTCAAACCTAATGCCATAAATTTGCAGCATACTATCATTGCATATCAAGATCCTAGCGCATACAGACCACAGTAAACAAATATATGAACAGAATTAGCCATGCATACGTACCGTGCAGCCATATGTTTCGGTCGCTTCATCCATCTTACACCGGTGGATGAACTTCATCATTTGCTTGGCAAAGAGATGCAGAGGTGTGTTTGCATCCACATGGCATTGCTTGACGATGTTGTTTACACTTTCACTCCTTTGCGTTGAGATCATCGTGCCACAATATTCATCCTTGAAATAGGCTGGCACCCACTCCGACTTCATGTCGTAAAGGGCCTATAATGTCCGGTCATCATGGAGCTCAAACTCATCCAGCAGCATTGACCACGCAGATTCAAATTCAACCGTAGTCAGTGGATGGTAGACGACAGAGCGGAACTTCTCTTTGAAGAACCGCTTCTCAAACCTTGCGTACAGCTCATTTAGCAATGGCTGGAACTTGTTAATCACATGCCACAAGCAGAGGCGGTGCACCACATTCGGGAAAACCACACGGATAGCAACCGGCATTGCCGGGTCCTGGTCTGCGAATCACATAAATAGTTCCAGTGTAAGCATAAACAGTACAAAGGATAGTGCATACAAACCTTTCTAGTACAGCATAAGGGTTATGCAAACATGTCACAACATAGCTCAATGCAAAAGAGGGCATACCTGTGAGGATACAAGCAGGCATTTTGCCACCCATGCAGGTCTTGAATGTCTTGAAGACCCATTCAAATGTCTCAATTGTCTCATCACCAAGCAAGGCAATGCCAAAGACGGTGCATTGCATGTGATGATTAGCGCCAACAAACATTGCTAGTGGCTTGTCATACAAGTTGGTCCTGTGGGTTGTATCAAACGTGACGGCATCACCAAAATCCACATACTCTCCTTGCATGCTTGCGGAGGACCAGAAGATGCTCACAATCTTACCATCGCTGTCTAGCAAGAAGTCACAGAAAAACTGTGGGTTTTCCTGCTTGCATTCAGCGAAGAAAGCCAGCAGCTTAGCTACATCGTCCATCTGGGCTTCCCTCGCCCTGGCAGCTCTCCTGTAGACATGCAGATGCATGCACCCTTAGTTAGTGATGCATTCAAGCATACCTTCTGTTTCATACAACCACAGTCAGATCCATACACCCTAAGTTACTGATGCATACACAGTGAGATGCATACAACTGCAGTAACATGATTACTATTTTTACGAAAGACTCACGGTATGATGCATATACCATGGAACATTCATGCATATGAAAACTAAGACGAAACCACTTACATGTTTGCTAGCTGCTTTCGAGTTAGGGGCACATTTTCTGGACCATCATGAAGATGCGAGAGGTTGTCAAGTATACAATGGGCTGGTACCCGGCTGTCTTGCATCCCACCAACGTACTCCAGGTACGTGGGATCAAACTGTCTGTTGCAATGGAAGTTCTTTGTGGCTGCAGGATCCTTTAGGAATGTATGCTTGTGGTTCAGATTGGCCACTTCAATAACCACAGAAAAGAGGCGCTTTTCTTGATCAAAGACCTTCTTCAGCTTAAGTCTAGCCAAGCAACCAACTCGCTTCGTAGACTTCTTGTGCACCTGCTTCCCATTCTTTTTCTTCTTCATCTTGCACTTGCCCTTCCTCACACAGTTTAGCCACTTGACGCCTTTTTTCTCACAGTACTTCTTGATGCCAAAGCCCACCGCCTCAGCATACTGTGCATAGAGAATCGGTACGCATCCTCGACTGTCTTGAACTACATACCGACCCTTGGCACAAGACGTTCATCAAGATCCTCAGGCGGCATACAAAAAATACCAAACGGTTATAGTTGTAATTGAATGACTCCCAAAACAGGATGCATACAGACCTATGCAAGTAGTTCTCCAAATCTAGGCATCAGAAAACATTGCATACAAACCCTTGTAGCTGAGTGTGTGCAACAGATACATATTAAAGATTTCAATTTTTTAGTAATGAATATGCATACAAACTCTATTAAAGATACAACTAAATTACAAAGTATAAGATTTTAGTCTAAACTGTATACAAACAATAACCAGCTAGTAGAAGTCAGCAATCATCAATAAAAGAAAATGCAACTAAACAGTGCATACAACTAACATCTAAAATGCATACATAACACTTTGTGCAGGAAAAGTACATCCGTAGGTCGAAGGCAATCTCTAAAGTGCTGTTGTTTGAGCCAACAAACAGCATACAAACCGTGATTGATGAGCCAACAACATAGGTAACAAATCATGGAAGCCATGCATACAAACCTATCTTCTCCTTCTACTTGAGCAAGTACAGCCCTTGGCCCTAGGTGTACTCTAAATATATGATTTTTCAACAAACAAACTACATACAACCCGAGATCCATGAGCACACAGCGCTAACCACCATGAAAAGCGATGCAAACCACAAATTTTCACATGTCAATTGACCAAGTTCGTAGCAAAAGAAGTTTTGCAGGAGATAACTCACATGAGCCAAATCCACACCAAAGCTGTGATCTTCAGCTACCAAACCCCATTCCATGAGCCAAATTCAGGGACACGCATACAAAAAGATGAAAGAAACGATTTTTCCTGTCTCCAATTGACCAAGAACAGAGCGAACGGAGTGGGGTTTGGTACAGATATCTCACATGGGTGTGCAGTTCGTCGACGGCGGGGGTGTCCTGCTCGTGCGAGCCGGCACATGCCTGCTCCGGTGGCCACAAGCAGCCCTGCACGCCACGAGGAGGGGCATCATCTTCCTCCGGATATCCTGGGCCACGCAGCACCGAATTGGGCGTGACGAAATCCTCCGTGGACCCCATCGTCGACGCCGGAGCACCGGGAGACAAGCTCCACGTCGAGGCCGCTGTCAGTAGAGGTAGACGGCGTCGATAGCCGCTGTCAGGAATCCCGTCGCCGCCCCCATTCTCGTCGCCGGCGTTGCCATGGCCACCGCCCGTCGCCATCCGGTCTCCCTCCTCCTTCTCCCTCGGAACCCTCGACCCCCACGTACATAATGTTTTTGGATGGGACCCGGGCCGTGGGTGTTATATGGGTCATCCAAAACCCTTCTTTTTGTCTGTACGGGACCTGTCGGGGTGCACAGAAACATGTCGGCTTATCTCAAAACGGTGCAATATGCGTTCGAAGATACTACGCAGCGCGTACAAGTACATCCCATTCTACCTTGCATACAGTCATATTTTGCAAGGCATCAACATTCAAAATCATGGTTTGTATGCATCTCGGCAAGAACAAACCTCACCGGAGACAAATAGGGTTGTATGCATCATGACTCAAGATATTTTTGCAAGGCATCAACATTCAAAATCATGATTGGTATGCAAGGTAATTAATAGTTTTCAGTGCACGCGAGTCCTGTGATGAGATTATATGGACCGCACAAAATATTTTTACAACACCTGAAGCTGGTTTGTATGCACTTTTGACTATACACAGACCGTGCCAGGGTCTGTGTGGTTTCTCCAACACCTAAAAACAGTTTGTATGCATGGTATGCTGACAAAGCACTCACCATGTTGGAACCAAACATGCTCCCTACTTTTGTATTCCAGGAAAATGCACATTTGTATGCCCTATCTATATATACAAACGTATCAAGGTCTGTGAGGTTTGTACAACACTTAAAAAATGGATGTACACATTGTTACGTTATGTGTTTGAATGCAAAAAAAACCAGCTTAACAAAATGTACTGACAAAACAAAAATAATAGTTTGTATGACACTGAAAATATGTTGGTATGCACTGTGAAGTAGACAGTAATCATATAAACGTGTGAGTACCCGTAGGAAGGTTTGTATGGCACAAGACAACAGGTTCGTATGCATGGTATTTTTTTATGCTTTCCGTAGACATGGTACTGAGAGTTTGTATGCATTATGTACACGCACCCCGCCCGTACTTTAACCACGAACGTGTGAATACCCGTTGGAAGGTTTGTATAGCATAAGACAACAGGTTTGTATACATGGTATTTCCTATGCTTTCCGTATACATGGTTCTGAGAGTTTATATGCCCTTTTGTACACAAACCCCGCCCGGGGTCCACGCGCACGCGCGCGCCACGCGCCGGCGTGCCTCCGCGACGGGGCAAGCCGCGGCGGCGCGACACGCGTCCGCCCGGGGACCGCGCCCACGCGCCCACCCGCTTCGCGCACGAAGGGCCCGGGGGGACCGCCCGGCGGCGCGACACGCGCCGCCCAGGGGGACGCGCCAGCTGGCCTGCTGCTAGTCCGGTTGGTGGGCGTTGGCTGGGGCTTCCCCTAAGCAATAGGAAGCCCTAGGCTCCCAATAGCCCTATATATATATATATTTCTTTTTGGAGCTTCATGTGTCCCTATTTTTTTACTTTTTTTTGCATAGACCATGTCTCTTTTACTAAGCCTTATATGTAGAGAAAAAGATCATCATATCTTATAACATGGAGTATTTGTCTACTAAATGTATATTTTTTTGTGTCTACTCTAAGTGTAAGAGTAGAACATTTTTAGTGGGACTAGATGGAAGGCATGTTTTTGCGTACTCCCAGTGTAGGAGTAGCACATATATGTGGTGTGTGTGTGTGATCTTGATCTTGGGAGCATGATAAATCTCTCGACACGGGTCACAAGACTTGACCAAACTTAATGTAATAACAAGCAGCATATGTAGCAGGCTAAAAACTTTGTAAGATGCATGTCATATTTGGTCTTGGTAGTAATTTTTCTACCAAATGAGGAGTATGTGAAACTATGGTTTTGTAATAACTTTTTTTAAACAAATTCTCCGAGTACTTTGAATAGAAATGGTATGATTTCTAAGTCAGAACCATATCACACCCCTCAACAACTTAGTTAACATGATTGTCCTATCAAAATATTTTACCACAAGCATAAGTATATGTGTATGGAACAAGCTTCAAGCTTCTATCTCAGGAATCTCATGATCATGTTACTTTTCAAAAATGTTTAAACTAAGTGTGGTTCATGAGATTGCAAAGAAGCAACATTGGGTTATTGAGTCTAAGTTTTATGATTAGGATTGATGTTTATTTAAACTCAAGATTGGAAAGAGATGAGGGAGATGTTGCACAAACCGTCGTTTGTAAAGGAGAACTGAAGTAGAGATGGCTTGGCATGAACTAGAAGTTCAACCAGCCTTCTCGTGAGCTATTTGTCTTGTCGTCCTTCATGTTGGGTCGTACAATGTTGTGCAATATGTTGGGGAAGGATCTCGAATGTGTGTGTTAAGCTCGAGAGATCTCCCCACACTTATTCTTGTATCTATTTTATTTTACAAAGAAAAACAAAAGACAAAAAAAAAAAAAAATGGCTCTACCCCCGCTTTAACACGGGGAGCCTAAGTTTTATTATCATAATAAAATTTTATTTTGTTATTATTATTATTATCATAATTTTATTTTATTTTATACATTTTTATATTTTTTAGTCACTAAACTTTTAACTCAAACAAGGCTTAAGATCAAGTTTTTACAACAAATTATGAGCCTTGGTTTATCTCCATCAAAGATTACTTCTATTATATATGAAAATAACTCAAATTTGATTAACCAAGATTCAACACCATGTCAAATTTTGATTAAAGAAGGCTATTTTAACCTAAGCACCATGCTTAATTTAAAACGCCTATGGATGTACCACATATGCCTATGTGAAAACATCCAAACAAGAGCATATATCATAAACAACAAAAGCATGAACTTGTATTTTTCATAAAGATAAATATGAGCAAAGAAGTTGGTGATCATTTATTACCTTTGCATACCTGAGTATAATTACCGGCAGTATATGCAGATGAAGCTTTTGAGACCGCTGCATCGGTGGCTTGGTTGTAAATGGTCCAACTCAGGTGATCAACAAGGCTTAGGTTACACACACAAATCATGTGTATAGGCCATGGGCCTTGGTGACAAGCAGCAAAGGGGAGCATCCGTTTCTCTTTTTTTCTATCATATACTCCTTTTTTCTTCTTTTTTTTAAATTTTCAAATTTCTCTTTTTTTCAATTTTTTCTCTCTTATCTTTTTTTGGATACTTTTTTCTCTTTTTCTCTCTGTTTTCCCAATTTTCAAACTTTCTTCTTTTTTTAAATTTTTTTTAGCAAGATAGAGCTAGCACTCCTTAATTGAGACGGTCTTTGGTGTGCATGGAGCTTGTGGTGAGAATCTCACCATCCTCCCCTACACTTGGACTTTTATGAAAGAGTCAAGTGTGTCATCTGTTCCACTACCCAAGACCGGCAAAAAGTGAAGTTGGTGCAGCTCCAAGTTTTTTTTCCATCTTTGCATGTACCCTCGTTCTTCTCAATCTCAACCTGTAATGGTTAGTGACCAAGAAACCCGAAGGTGCATACAACTTGGCATCATGTTCTTGCTTTTATTAATTTTTTTATATAATGATATGTTATTATTATTATTATTTTTTTAAGATAATCCAGGGTATCTCCCGGCAGTGCTTTGTTTATGGTCATAAGCTTGACCATGGGAACTTCATCCTGCAGCTCTCTGTGGTGGTAAAGTTCCCAGTTTGACCACCAAGATTTTTAGCATAATCATTCCAGCTGCAAGGTTACTGCCACGGTGCATATACAATATTTGCAATGCTTATGATAAACGAAGGCATCCATAACGTACCATTCTCTTAAAAAGTTTGAAAACAAGGATCAAGAGGTGGTTTGGATCCTTGTAGAAGCATGTGGCACTAGGTGAGATGTCCATGGCACGGGCGTTTTCTTTCTCAAAAGATAAGTCATTTTTTTGAACATCATTGAATCTTGATGACTATCGAGAATAACACTTGGATAGCCAGAGGGACACGCCTTTGGTTCGAGTGAGGATGATAGTAGACGTTCAGTTTCACAAGGATGAGAGAAAAGCTTAGGTGAAACAAACAAAGATATGAATTTTACCTCCTCAAACGGCTCATGGTTAGGATCTTGCTTCGCCATTGGGTTTCCTAAGTAGGACATAGGAGTAGCAGAAGCATTTTGTCCCGACATTTCACTAAGGCTCCCCTAGGATGGTTTTTCTTGAAAAAGTGTTTCCAAAGGGCAGCCTATGGGCCGTTCAAATTCAAGGATGGCATAGATGTAGAAATTTAAGTGAACCTCAGTTTCATCTATCATGATGGGCACAACCTTAGCAATCCCACAACACTCAAAAAATGAGTCCAGACGGACTTTTTCAAGAGTTTGTCGGTTGGGACTAGCGGTGTTTTGCCTGCAAGGGTTTCTGCAAGGAGTTGTGGCATGACATTAACCCTGACCATGGGATTGTGCATAGCTTCTATGATAGTTTCCCTTAATGAGCAGGGCATGGTTGCAAAAGGTGAAAGAATCCAAATTGCTTCGGAAGAATGTTTCACTTCCATTAACCACTCCTTTGAAGGTGACGTTTTGGGGGAACTTCCGTATAAGGAGGTATAAGGTTTTCGTGCCCAGAAAGCATCGAGGTATTGCTATAATCCTTGAATTTGATGGAGAACTCTAAAGGATGAATTATTTCTTCCTTCGGTGCTTCCGGTTCAGGTGAGGGCCCTATGCATGTAACGGGATTGGTTTTGGACAAAGAGGGCTCCTCAAAACTTGGCATGACTCTTTCTTGGAGGAATCTACTTTCTATGGTGGAAAAGGGATGTCAGACAAGGATTTTCTTTTATTCCGCCATAGTTTTGTGTGTAACCAACCCTCCGGTGGTCATGCCAAGGCATAGGGCAACTTCTATGTCAAAACTCGAATAAAAGAGTTGAACCAACACAACATAGGGTAAAGACAAGTCTGGGCTGGAGTGTATTAACACTTAAAAATTTGGCCTAAGTTGCACCTATGGACTCTGTAACAACCCGGGTTTTACCAAACGCCAAAAATCTGAACTTTTTAAAATTTTTCTTGCAATGAGTGAATCATGTAGTAGCTAGGGCATACGTAGGTCAAACACAGGAGAGTGTACTAGTAAAACGATGCATACATATAGTTTTGCTTGTAGGAGAATGCTTCTGCTCTTGTGATGATTTCGAGTTTCATGTTGTGTCGAAGTTTGGAGTACACAAATCCATAGCAAGTCTCCAGGGCTCATCGATGGAAAAATCCCTTTTTCCTCTTATCGGAATTCCTACTCCCCTTTTTCAAAGCGACCCTACATCTAATTGGGAAACCCATTCCTAATCCTCTCAAATCACCTTCTGCTCCTATTCAATTCCAAGTGAATCCCTTTCGTATATTTTATAAAATACCTTGACAAATATAGGAAAACCTTCTACTATCTTATGATCCGAATCTCTCTCAAATCTCCTCCCTAATTTCATCTCTAAATTCCTTAGGAAAAATAGAAGAACCATCACCAAAGTTCTTAGAAAAGAAAAATCCTTTTTCTTCTCTTCCATGAACCAGCACTACCTCTCCCTTGCGCGGGCCCAGCCAAGGCCCAGCAGCAGCTTCCACCGCCCGCTCGCCATCCTCCTCCCCGCCTGGACCCGTAGCGGCCCAAGCACGCCGTTTCCCCGCTGTGGCGGCCCACCAGGCCCACGCGCCCGCGCCCCGGCAAGCCCTAGGGCAGGCGGCGAAGCGCCCGGTCGCCGCGCGGCGCGCGCCCCCGCAGCGCCCGGTTTCACGCTGCAAGCCCCCGGATGCTCACCACGTGCCCGCTTTGGTACGGACGTCGAGGCACCGCCGTCCGTGCCACAAACCCTAGCCGGACGCGCCTATAAGTAGCCGCAACCGCCATCTCCTCTAGGGGCCTGTTCTTCTTCCTCCTAGCCGCCGCCACCATTTCTCCTCCCTCCCTGCTGCTTCTTCGCGCGGCGCTGGCGCGCCCGAGCCAGCCGGCTTCTGGCGTCGCGGCCGCCCAGCGTCGGCTCGCCTCGCCGTCGCGTCGCTGGCGCCAGATCGCGCCACCGCGCGCCACCCGCGGCGGGCGCCGTCGCGTCCAACCGCCCACGCCACCAACGCGCCCACGCCGTCTCCTTTGCCTCCCTCCTCGACATCGCGCGCTCCCGGACGGTCTGTGGCGCCACGCCACGAGCCGCGTTCGGCGCTTCGCCCGACGGCCTTGAAGATGCGGCGCCGCCTCTACCTCTGTCCTCGTGGCGCCAAGACCACGTCACCACGCCCGGCCCAGCGCCCGCGCCGTGCTGTCGCGTGCGGCACCACGGCCAGCCACGATCCGGCGCGCGCCCGTACCAGCTTGGCGTCGTCCCCGTCGAGCCGCCACCAACACCCCTCGCCGACCGCGACCCGGCGGCAAGCCCGCCACCACGACCCCGGCTCTGCAACACCGGCACGGCCTCCGCCCCCCACGGCGGCGGCCCGGCTCTCGACACCGACACCGCCGCGACATGGGCGGCGAGGCTGCGAAGCGTCGTCATTTGCGTCACGCCGTGGCGTCGCGCCGCTGAACGCCCGTGTTGCGTCCGGCAAGCATCCACGCCATCACCGCTCGCTGCACCGACGCTGGCCGCCAAGCCCCCTCCGCCCCTCGGCGTCACCGTCGAGCATGGAGACAAGCGGCGTCCTCGCGCCCGGCGGCCGCCGACCCAGCGTCCGTGCGCCCCATCCAGCGAAGCACCGGCCTTCACCACGACTCCACCGCCTCGCCAGAGCCCTCCTTTGCCAACCGGTGAGCCTCCGGTGCCCAAAGTTGCCCCTTTCTCCTCCCTCCCAAGCTCATGTCCACGCTCCCATCTGAAAACGGCCTTCGTGCCGCTGTTCTTCACTCTGCAGGGAAGCTACGGCCTTGCTACGCCGCTTGTCGGAGCTCTGCCACCCTCCGGCCACACCCAGCCAGCATCCGGCCCCTGCCGGCCGGTCGTAACCAGTCCCGGCCAGGCAGTAGCCGCCCCTGGCCACCCACAGCTAGCCGTGGCCTGCTCCGGCTGGCCGCAGCTGGCTGCGGCTGGCCAGAGCTAGCTGCAGGCTGGCCACAGCCGGCTGGAGGTGGCCAAACGTGGCTACAGCAGGCCACGGCTTACCGCCGCCCCTCCGGGCACTTCCGCAAGCACTCAGGTGAAGCCCCGCCGACCTTGTCCTCTCCATCGGCAAGGTCCAACTTTTCGAAACCCCGCCGACGCCAACCTCGACGTCGGCAAAGCTCCCGCTTTTTCATTCATGATCACTCATGTCGCATTTCATCGTTATCTATATATATCTATCTATGCGAGCCGTGCCTTGCCTTGGCCGGTCTACCTTGTCTTTGTGGATACGTGTACTCCAATATTGTGTTTGGTGTCGTGTGTTTGTGCGTGGACCGAGCCTTCGAGCCGGCTGAGAGAGCGACGTGTTCGAACGTGCGATCGCGGGTTCGTCTCGCTATGGTCGTAACGCCGGACATGATCCCTTTTTCGTGTTTAGTTAGCTCCGTAGTACTACGATTGCTAGCGACCCCATTCGACCCTAAGGCGTGGTCGCCGAGGGCTCAACTCGATGCGGATATCACCCGTACACGGTGAGCCTTCGCGACCTAGTCCGGTGGGAGGCGAACTAGGAAGCGCTATCGTGGGGACGACGCGAGCCAACCCGTGTAGGTAAAGCTTGTGGTCGCGAGTCGTCTCGCCATGACCATCGAGCTCTACCTCTTTTCCTCTCTTTTTTCTCCTTCCTATCTAGCTCGTATGCTTGCACCACCTAGACCGAAGCACTCCTTCGTTCTTGTGATGACAACCGCATCGCTATGAACCGAGGAATAGCTTTTGCCGCTTTAGTTGCACGGAGGTCGTGGTGCCCTACTAGTTGGCGTGGATCGCGGAACCGTGCGAGGCGTTGGTCCCTTTCCTTCCGACCACCGTCTTTTTGCCATGACGGGTAGGTCGAGAAGAGTGCGGGACCATTCTTCTTTTTGCTCTCTTTCGATTCTCGCTAATCGAGTAAGGCATGGACCGAGTCCCTTGTTCGGCCTCCTCGATCGATGACTATTACCATGTCATGTGGATCGAAGTGCCGTGGGACTAAGGGTTCCCTTTTCTCACTCATTTATGTCTGTTCTTATTGCTACTGGTTCCATCCCTTTGATTCTCGTCGATCGCAATGGCGAGTGGATCAAAGGAGGTGGACCTTATTTTCCCTCTTTGGTTCTTTCGTGCTTGAGCCCAAGTATGTTTGTACCTATTGAGATCGTAGCATTCCTTGGGCTCTCACGGTGACAACCGCACCGCTGAGACCTCGGAGAATGCCTTAGTGCATATAGTGCACCTTGGTCGAGGTACCCTACAAGTGGTTTAGGCACATGTGATCTCTCGTGCATCGCTCCTTTCCGATGTCTCGCCTTCTGCCATGGCATGTGCATTGGAAGGGGTAGACCACCACTCCCTCTCTTTTCTACCTGTTATTTTTCCCCGCTAGCCCGTTCTTTTCGATCCCATCTTAGCCATGACGATTGGATCAAAGACCGGACTAACTCTTCTAGTTAGCGAAGCTATGATCTATGTCTCGTTCTCGAACCGTGTGAGTCGACCCGATCGACCGTTGGAAAACCATCCTCACTAGGGATGTGATCGAGGCCGCGACATGGACATGCCTAACTAACTCTCTCTCTCCCCCTGATGAGCTACTCTCTTCTCGACTCCTGATGTTATTGTCGTATGCGGGTCGAGAGGACCTGTAGCCGCTCTTACGTTGTTGTGTTCCAATCTCTTTTGCTACCATCGGCTACCATGACGGGTAAGCTAAAGAGCCTCAGAACCAAGTCACGATTCCTCTATTTCGTGTTAATTGTTCTTACTCAAATCTTATGTAGTAGTTGTGACTTGCGGGTTAAAGGCCACAAGGGCCAAACCCTGTTGTTCCTTTTTCCCTTTCCCTCTTGCTTGTGATCCTCCGGCCGCCAATTTCCATGACGTTCGGATTGTGAGGCCACAAGCCGTAGTGTTTGTTTAAGACAAGTTAGGATCAAGGCCTCTTCTCTTGGAGCTGTACAGGTCGACATGGTTGACCCGGGATGTATTGGCTATTCGAGGCCTCGATCCGAGCTTATGCTTAACAACCAACCACTTCTGTTTGTTTGAAGCCCGAGGAATGGACACTCTCCGTGAGGGCTAAGCCTTTTGGAGTTTAATTGGAGTTATCTAATTCCATTTATATCTTATTTCCTTTTTAGGGAGTATTGGATTTTGGTTAGGGATTGATTGCTCTTTACCTTGTTTGTCGCTATACGGAGGTAGTTACATCGCGATGATGATGGATGGGCCGAAGACCTACAGGAAGCAGAAAGCATGAGGACAATTGGATATGGATGACTATGGATTGCTATAAACAGGTGCCACGTCCCACCCAACCTCGTAGAATCCTATTAGACATGCAATATATAGCTGCTAGTGCTTTACTTTATGCAAATAATTGTGATAGGATGCATGGTAGATTGCTTGATAAGCCATTACCTTGACGCAACCTTTCCCCCTGCACACCCGCTGCTAGGATAGACGCTCGCCTACTTCATGATACTTGCTACACACTTACTCTTTACTCATACATGTTTGTGTGTGGCTAAGGCACGTGGTGCCGTAAATTGGATAACTGGGTTAACATGGAAGAGATCTTGGCGTGTGTCTTGGGTGTGTGTGGTGAGGGTTGTGTCGACTGGGCAGGATCTACGACGAGTCAGGGGACAAGTCTTGCCGGTGGAGTGTGATCTGGGCACTCCCTATGTGAGAGAGTACCTGTGGCGGGTACATGTGATGTGAGTAGATTCCGGGGAGGAGTGTCTTTGTGGGACGAATCCCCGGAATGGAGGTGCCGTCGAGGCACGGGCGCTGAGCCCCTTGTGAAGATATCCTGTCCAGTCCTTCTAAGGACTGGTTTGGCGTTCGTCCGGTTCACAGGACCTTTTCGTGCACACCACTCGTCTCTGAATGGGCGGGGTCCGACTTGACGACTAGCTGGCCCCCTGCTGCTACTACTAGGTTGATAGGTGATAGTGTAGGGAGGTACGGGTGCCGAGACCCACACCCTCCTGAGACAGCGTGGTATCCACTGGGATCCGGTACCACGTCTCACAGTCTCAGCGTGCCGGTGGATCTCCGGGGTGCCCCAGAGCTGAGTGGTAGAGTGGCATCGGGCCAGTTAGGCGGCAGCTTGGTATCAGCCTAGACGAGGCATCGTCGATGATGGTGATCTTGTGGTTCCAGGTGTACAAGCTCTGCAGAGTTACTAAATCTATACGTATAGCCGTGTCCCCGGTATGGACATTCCTGTGAGTACCACACGTTCGTTATAGTGAGAGGTGTCCAATTCTCTTCTCCCCCATGGGTGTTGTTGGTTTCCGGTTTAGGCCGTTGAGGCAAGGAGGAGCGGGAGTCTTCCTTGCCGACTAGAGAGTGAGAGTGTGGTGAGGTGTATGGATGTGGATGTGGATGTGGATGGGATGGATGGATGTGTGGTTGAGATGGGTTAAAAACCTGATGAACTATATTATATTTACATTATGAACTGGCATAGGAAAAAAACAATGACCAAATATAGGCCTTTCTCTCTCTACCCTTGCATTCCACTTACCACATAGCAAAGCAAAGCATAGGGTGGGAGCCCGTGGCCAGTACAAATCGTACTGATAGAGTTGAGCAGGTTTGGTACCCGAGGAGGACTACGACGATAATGGAGCTGGAAGAATTAGGTGGTCTCGTTCCTACACTCAAGTATGGTTAAGAAGATCAAGTCTACGCCCGCTGATACTCTACCCCAACTCTGATGATTCTCCGTGAAGGAGGAGCCTTCACCAGCTATGACGCTACGTCTACTCTGATGATGAACCGTGTGTGTTTATCGCTAGGATACGATGTACCTAGGTGTGTTACACGTGTTGTAATACTCTGTAATTTGTATCTTTCACGATGTATGAACTATGGTATCAACTGTATTCGATGTACTCTGTGGATTTCCCTTCGAGGAAATTTCGGGTCGTTTCAGACTCCTTCTCGGCTTGTTCGAAATCGAGGACTGCCCTTAGTAGAGAGACGAAATGAGACATAGGGAAGAATGCAAGACAAAAATTGTCTTTTAAGTCCTTCCTGTTCCCCAATTTGTACATCCTACGGTAAGAGTGTACCATTGCTCCGCCTCCCACGTGAGAGAGAACGAAAACAATTTCCACTTTAGAATTTTTCTCAAAATCTCTCAAGTAATTGCTTGGATTTTTATTTTCATACCCCGAGAAGGGTTATGCTCGAACCATGGCTATCAAGCCAGGATAGAGTTCATAGCCAGATGAAAGTTTTGGTTTTGGAGAAAAATGTAGTGGCTCAACGAACTCCCCATTAGAGATAGAAAGTTTTTGAATAGGAGTGGAATTCATGGTAAATGGGATGTGGGTGGAATTTTTTTATAAAAAAATAAAAGATATAGATATGAGGACAAACTAGGTTCGAAGGAAATACAGCAACCGTTCCCCGGCTTACGAAAGTTCTTGTCAATGAAGTGAGTTCCTCCATCACTAATCACCATCCTCGGGACACCGAATCTTGAAAATATTGTCTCATGAAATATCTTCTTGGAGTTCTTTGAATTTATAGCTTTGCATGGCATGGCTTCTACCCATTTAGAAATATAATCTACTGCCACTAGAATGTACTTATAGTTGCCCGACTGTTGGTATTTTCTAACGCGATGCGAAAGAATCCACAAGCGCACGGAATTACTGTCGTAGCACTTCACCCGAAAGTATTTAGGGTATCATATTTCCACAGGGAACAGAGGTACTTCTTCTAACTAGCTCGTCTAAGGACAACACAAGGGTAGAGTTGGAAAGGGGTAGTGAGGTTCTTCTATGATTTAGGGTCTCTATACGGAGGTAACCTTGCTTACTACACTCTTGCTTCGGGCACCGGATCGCACCTAGTCTACTAGGTGATGCCCGCCTATAACTCTACGCCACACCCGAACATGGGGGAATACAAGGGATGCTAGGGCTATCACCACCTAACACCTACCCCTCACCCGTGGAGTGTGAGGCAAACGAGGGTAGTCTCTAGCCTAGACACCACATCTACGCTATTGACTACTACTCTAGCGTCGATCAGGTCTATCCGTCTTTATCAGGGACCCTCTACTAGAGCATCCGCTACTAAATCAAGTAACAGACAACGAACCCGCAAGAATGTAATGCACAAGATAACATGAATAGAGACTCACCATCGTAGTCGAACACGGACCTTATACCCCAAGTAGTACGTGGCCGTAAAGGTACACGTTGAGAGGGAGCCGACACGCCCAGCACTCCGTCTCCTCAACCCAGAGACACCGAATCCAAGACGAGAGATGGCAGACATGCCCGAACCTCCTCTCTACTTTCTCTCACTCACTCCCTATACTACAACTAGCTGAGCTAGCTAGGGCCTAGGCCCCTATGAAGGAGAGCTCTTATGTACTCTTGCCCCTTGGTGGTTGCTTGATTGGTTGATGGAATAAGGAGAGGGAGAGGCCTCCTTTTATAGTTGAGGTGGAGGGGGCTCCTTGTAAAATAGCATTTTAATGTTCCAAACCGACCTCCAGATACAATTCACCTAGACGCCCTATGCAACCGCCTTTGAAACATCGGTGGGAGACAACCGACCAAAGCCTGGGCTGTTTGGGCTTGCTGGTGGTGCGCCCCCACCAGGGTGCGCCCACACCCTGGTGGGCTCCAGTCAGGCCCATCTTTGGTGAGCGCGTCGGCCTTGTTGTTAGCTTTCCGAAAAGGCTGGGATCACTGAAAACGGAGTTCGTATGCATCCTGGACGTCCAATTTACCGAGGACTGCTCTTGCAGCCTAGACTGGATTCGAGATTTGTTCGGGCTTTCACTTTTTGGGCTCATGTTTGGTGTTTGTATCTATGTTTGGGACCCAGGCATTCTGGTGACTGGGCCACTCATTCTTTGAGCCTTTTCATGTATATTTTGTAGCCTTTTATATGTATATTTTCATAGATTTCGGGCATGTCCTCCTGCAAGTGGTAGATCACCAAAACTTGTGGAATTAATTAGTTATAAGCCCTAAGTTTGGTGATCATGTATGTTTATTTTATGCGAGTGTTGGCAGTTAATGTTTATGAGTTAAGGATCGCCAACATCTGAAGATTGTTGATGAGTGGCATGACATCTCTAGAATTGATATTGCCGTGCCTCTGACATGCTCCACATCTTCGGATGAAGTTCTTGGTGTCTTCATACATGGTTGGCCAAAAGAATCCACTTTACCTGATCTTTGCTTGAGTGTGGAATGCTCCATAATGACCTTCATATGGTGATGAATGACATCTTTCAATGATCTGTGTTCCTTCTTCAGTTGGCACACACCTCCGAAGTAATCTATCAGAACATATTCGGAAGAGGTAAGGATCATCCCGTATGTGTAGACGACTTTCATAGATAAGCTTTCTCCTGTTCGCCCTGGTGGTACATAACCTGCAACCATAAAATTGATAATATTTGTGTACTAGAGATCTGATCTGGAGATGGCGTAGAGTGTGTCATCTCGAAGAGAGTCATTGATTGACCGTTCCTGCACATCTCAAACTGCATTCTAGACAAGTGATCAGCAATAGGATTTTCTACTCCCCTTTTATCTTTTATTTCTAAGTCAAATTCTTGGAGTAGGAAAATCCATCTTATGAGTTAGGGTTTAGCATCTTTCTTAGTAAGCAAGTATTTAAGAGCAGCATGATCAGTATAAACAATTATCTTTGCTCCTACTAAGTAAGATCTAAACTTGTCTATAGCAAAAACAACAGCCAGAAGCTCTTTTTCAGTAGTTGCATAATTAAGTTGAGGTCCTATCAAAGTTTTGCTAGCATATGCAATTGTATGATGCCTTTTATCTTTAGTTTGTCCTAAAACTACCCCCACAGCATAATCACTTGCATCACATATCAATTCAAAAGGCAGCGACCAATCAGAGGGTTGAATGATTGCTGCAGAGATGAGTGCTCTCTTAAAAGTTTCAAAAGCCTCAAAACATGCGTCATCAAATTCAAAGGGAACATCCTTAGCTAGCAGGTTTGTTATAGGTCTAGCAATGTATGAATTGTCAATAAAAACCCGCATGGCCTAGAAAGCTTCAAATCCCTTTAACATTAATGGGAGGAGGTTGTTGTTCAATCACTTCAATTTTAGCTCTGTCTACCTGTATCCCTCTTTTGGACACTAGATGTCCAAGCACTATTCCTTCTCTAACCATAAAATGACATTTTTCCCAATTAAGGATTAAGTTCTTCTCCTCACATCTTTGCAAAACCTTATCTATGTTTTCAAGGCATTTATCAAAAATTTTTCCATATATAGAAAAGTCATCCATGAAAACTTCCATTATTACTTCAATCATATTAGAAAATATAGACATCATGCATCTTTGGAATAAAGATGAAGCATTATATAGTCCAAAAGACATTCTATGGTAAGCATAAGTTTCGTATGGACATGTAAAGGTAGTTTTGCTTTGGTCATCTGGATGGATCGGTATTTGATGATATCCCGAATACCCATCAAGGAAACAGAAGAAAGAGTGATTTGCCAATCTCTCCAACATCTCATCAATGAAGGGGAGTGGAAAGTGATCTTTCTTTGTTCCCTTGTTAAGCTTTCGGTAGTCAATACACATCCGCCATCCAGTGATGGTTCTTTATAGGATTAATTCATTATTATCATTCTTAGCAACTAATTGGGATGTGATTCCAGATCTTCCGTTAGGTTCTGGATAACTCTCGCTTTGAGCGGAACGCGACACACCGATCCGGCTTCAGACCAAAAGACCCGAACCTTGCAACCTTAGCACCACGAATCCTCGGGTTACCAACCGTGTCACCAACCGGTTGACCTCGCCAAGAAGGCTAATCCGTGCCTGCAAAATAAAGAACACAAGCAAGAACTCGAAAGAACGCAGCTCAGAAAGTTGGGACAAACTACAGATAAATGATTAAGTTCTCAAGTTGGGGTTCCACAAACCGACGAACGGCGACTGTCAATGGACAGAATAATCTTAAGCAAAACCCAAACCCTAACGACGGCGGCGACTAATGATTATAAAGGTCTTAGGGTCATCGTCTAGCCTGGACGCGCCCCCCTAATGGGCTCAAGACGATACACTGCCCAACGGACCAAATAAGGTGACGCAGCACCTGGATAGATTCTGGATGCTAACTTGTTTTGACAATTCCCGTTGATTCTAAAGGAATTTTGACGTGAGACCAGTTGCATTGGCTTTCTCATCAAATTATCTTTCCAACCATGGCTGAACCATCGAAAACGGAGTCTAGATGCGTCCGTGGCGCTGGTCTCAACACAGACTGGTCCTAGAGGCCAAGGTAGACTCAAAATCATGTTGAACAGGTCCTCCGGCTTGTGTTGCACGTCCTGGCTAGTCTCCCTCGCCTCCACACCTTCCTCCAAGTTTCTCATGACCCTCTCCAATGTTCTTAAACAATATAATATCATTAGGTAGCAATCTATTCTCAAAAGTATGAAACGGATCGCTTAAGAATGAAATAGTAGAAGGATCAGTGGGTGTATCCAAAGGAGTGATGTCCTCATCAGCAACTGTCATGCATCCCTTCTTGGGCACAACTTGTACGGGGCTTACCCACTCATTGTATGGTACAAGATATATAATCCCAGCATGTAATAGTTTTAAAACCTCTTTCTTAACAATCTCTTCCATCACATTATTCAGCCTATGTTGTGGTTCTCTAAAAGGCGTTATTTCAGGGTCTGTAGAAATGTGATGGGTGCAAAGAACAGGACTGATTCCTTTAAGATCTTAGAGTGAATAGTTAAAAGTAGATCTATGCTTCTCTAGGACTGTAATCAACCGAAAGGTTTCTTCCTGAGAGAGTTTATCACTTATGATCATAGGAGATTCTTGATCATTATTCATAAAAGCATATTTAAGAACAGAAGGCAAGAGTTTCAGTTCTATGGGAGGCTTAGGTGGTTCCTCAAACTCATCTAGAGGATCAGGTTCCAGCGGACTGTCTCCGTCCTCATCTAGTGGTTTAGAATTATCTTTGAAATTAGGTTTGAGCAGAGATTCAAAGGATGTCACTAAGACTTCTTCCATAGGATCAGGCTTAGGAATTATCTCAGTCTCAGCATTGAGAGCATGAGTTCTAGATATAGGCAGATCAAAATTCTTCCTAAGACTAATGTTTAGATTCACTTTTTGTCCTTCTTGCAAAAGTCTCTCTATAGGCTGTCCAACCAATATGTCAAACTCTATGACATCAAAGATATAAAAGCTCAAGTGAACTCTTATCCCTTTGACATTAATAGGGAAGACATAGAGGATTCCCAAACTTAAGAGAATATGGCCTAAAGGACTTTTTAGAAACTTGGTTGTTGGGGTTAAGGGCATGTCCTTTAAAAGATCTTGAGCATATGTTGCAGACATGATGTTTCCCACAACAGGGTTATACAGCGCTTTGAAAGAACCATTGTGGATTTGGCAAGGTATGGTTGTTGAGGTTGAGTCAACTCAGATAACATCAGAGGAAGGCCCTGACTCTTCCAACCAATCATTGCTTATAATCGACACAAGCTTTTTTGCATTTTGCTTAAGGAAAGCCTCATCAGAAGGATCTAAGACCTCTTCACTAAGTGATGATCTCTTAGGCTTCTGTGGTCTCCTAATAGCACAGTAATTCAAGATGTTTTCATAATCAGTGAATATATCATTCTCGATATCGAGCATGAAGTCTGGAAGTGGAGTCTCCTCCTGCTCTAGTGGTTCAAGCTTGTTGATAGTTGTAGGTTGAGATGTAGTAGTTATGAATTCCTGATCATCTATCAAATTCTTCTCCTCTACTAGCTTCTCTAAAGGTGTTTCATTTTCATGAATCTTTGTAAGGACATTTCTCGCAACATCTGGAGTGATATGCAAGAATGATCCTCCAGAAGCAAGGTTGAGGAATTTAGAAGTTTTTCTAGTCAGACCCTTATAAAAATGTTGAAGAAGAATAGGGTCTGTATAGATAGACTAGGTCCAGAATGAGTAAGATTGTTAAAGCGTTCCTAGGCTTCAGTTAGAGTCTCCTTCTTCCCTTGTCTGAAGGATAAAACCTCTAAGTGAAGGTCTGCTACCTTGGAGATAGGATAGAATTGAAGGCAAAATTCAGCACACAATGCTCTCTAGTCATCTTTAACACTCTCAATGTGGAGATCATACCAATGTCTAACTTCTCCAGTCAAAGAGAAAGGGAAAAGCTTCCATCGGATAGTCTCATCGGACATATCCTTAATACGCAAGCACGCACATGTTTCCTCAAATTCATTGAGGTGAGAATAAGGGCTAGCATTATCTTCTCTTGAGAAAAATTGGTTTCTGACCATGTCTATTAAACACGGGTATAGCTCATAGTTAGATGTTAAGATAGACTTTGAAGATGGCTCTATCTCTAAGCGTAGGCTCATGAAGTTATATTTATAGATAGGCGTGGAATTAGGTTGATCCATTAAAAGATAGAAAAGGTAAAGCCAAATAGAAAAGGTGAAGAGTGATAGTACACAAATAAAAGATAAGATTATGATAGAGGTTAAGATAAGTTTAGAGTGATCTCAGCGACGTCTTCCCGACAACAGTGCCAGAAATGCTTGTTGGTATCTGTTAATGCCTACTGAATAATCCGCAAGTGCATGGATACGATGTAGCACTTCACCGGATGAATATGCCTAGTTTTAATATCAAACCCAAGGAAAGATGTGTGAGGGTAATCTAAACTACAACTTAACCATCTAAGTAGCAAATAAAGACGTAGAAGATAAGGATATAGAGAAGATAACTAAGGCTTCTAATTTAGGCTTAAGTAAGATATGTCTAGGATATTTCACTTGGGAACTGAATAGAAGAGTACAAGCAAAACTGTAACCCTACTACCAATTATTCTCCTGCTCGGCCTACTGACGGGATAGTGGATTATATAAGATTCAACGGAGCTATAAAGTCACCTTCGCGATGCTACCAACAAATCTAGAAGATAGGGTACATCTATGAGTAACGCAGTCGAAGCACCACGCTTACACTATGAATACTACTCTAACCCAAGAGCTACAAGGATTAAAGTACTCAAAAGAGTCATAAACCGGTAAAACAAGATAAGCAATGTAACTTACTTGAACTCTAAAGTCAATTCTAAAGCAATCTCAGATACAAGTAGCAGAGGCAGCACCGACAGGCCGATACTTTCTCCAAAACTCTCTTCTTGACTCTGTCTCTCTATTTCTGATAGAGAACTAGCTTCTAGAGGTATGGAACTAGCTCTCTCTTGGAATGCTAACTCTAGAGAGGTATGTCTATTTGAGGGACACCTTCCGGGATCCTAACTAGGGTTTCTCAATAAAGCTCTTCTTCAGAATGGATCCTCCTTCCCGGGGGTGCCTCTCCTTTTATAGCTTTAGCGAATGAACGTGAGCCCTTGTATCAAACCAACTTCGGCGGACGGTGGAGATCAATCCTCAAAGGTGGTGGCGCGACCTGGATGAAGCGGGCCACCAGTGGGCCCCACATGGGACCAGCCGGTCCAGAGTGGGACCGGCCGGTCCTCCCTGGCTGGGCTACGGCCCAGCTTCAGCGGGTTGTCTTCTCATTCCTTCTAGAATTCTCCTGTACTGCCGTGGTGTCCAATCTTGCATCCTATGTTGCATTATAGCTCAAAAGTGTGTCATTTCCAGTGTATGCCTGCAAAATCACTAATTCACCAAAACTCGTGGAATTCGTTAGTCAAAGCCCTACTTCTAGGTAGATGGATTGATTTTAAGTCACTTTGGAAGTTTAGTTGATGGTTGAATTTAAACATCAAGGACCATCAACAGCTGCCGTCCCCAATACCTTGCCCATAGCTTTGCCACTTCCTTGCGCACCCGTTGAACCCCCAAGCATGGCTTGAGACCGCCGGAGTCAGCCGTGTGTCATCGTCTTCCTCATCTCCGTCCATCACCACCACGTAAGCTCTCGGAGCTGGCCAGGGCTGCCCAGTGCGTCGCAAGTCACCACAACCACCGCCCCAACCTCGCCTTGAGTCACTAATATTGCTCGGCTTGCCCGTTTGTGCAGAGCAGCTCTCAACGAGTCGGAACGATGCCATGAACCCCAGTTTGCACCGCCTTCTCCGCCGTCGCTAGTGACCGAGCATCTCCGCTACCTCTCCACCGTGTCCCGTGATTGTCTTGAAGTCTAGGTGACCACTGGTTCACTTGAGGCTATCTTTGAGGTCTCTACCGTCCTCAGGTCGCCGAAACACCGCTCGCCGGTGATCTCCACCATGTCGAGCCGCCGTCGTCGGTGTAGGAGGTATAGCGTAGGTTGTGGCGCGCAATTGGGGCTAAGTTTGTGTTCGCCATGCTTAACTGCGTCTGCTGGTGGTCTTGATTTCACTGAGAAGCTCGTTGTTGCACCGCCGCCCACCATAGCCGCCGTCGTGCTTCCTCTATGCCCCAACTCAGCCGCTTAGCTCCCCAGCGAGGTTCGCCAGTTCGTGGGGGTCACGTTGGTGACTTTCCGGCACCCGCGACCTCGCCGGCGGCGAAGCCGCACCGTCGCCACGCCGGCCAAGGCCATGGCACGGGCCAAAGCCTATGGCTGAGGTGGGCCGCATAGTGGCCCGAAGAACGGGAGGATTTTGTTTTGTTTTTCTATTTGAATTTTCTAAGGCTGGTTTTTATAATTTTGTAATTAATTATGGAGGGCTGATTAAAATAAAATAAAAATTGCTCTATGCTCACTAAAGTATTGACCCATTTAATAAAAATGTTGGTTGAATGTGTTTAATATAGTTTCTAAAATATAAAAATACACTTTTAAATGCTAATCTTAATAGTTCATGATTTTTGTTGTTGGTTGTGTGTTTCCAAAAATCAGGAAAAATTAGGATGAAGCTTAATTAGGTAAAACCTACCTCCAATAAAATTTGTAGCTCATTTGGACAAAGTTCAATTAAGCTTTATTTTCTAACTTAATTAATAAAGGCTTAATTAACCTTTTAATTTAAGTCTTTAGTAATTAATCTTGTTTAATAACTATAAAAATGGTTAATAATCTGGTCAGGTTAGTATTAATCATTTTAGGGTTGTGTGGCTTGGAGATTGAGTGATGACCCTGGGTCATTAACCCTAATGACCCTCGGCACTGAGTCGCTGGTTGCGTTAGTGTTCGTTGTTGTGTGTCTTGTTTGGGAAGATCATGGTGACTCCCACTGGCAAGACAATCACCCTTGTCAGGGGAGGCATGCAGATCTTAGTAAGTCAGCTGTCGTCGCCATTAGTTTTGAGGGGTGGTATGCTGATCTTCGCCACTTTCTTGATGGCAGTCCATCGGAGTGGCTTGATGCAGATCTTTGTTAAGACCCTGTTACCACCATCTCATAAGGGGGGAGTTGTTTACACCGTGTAGTGTCGGTGCATCTTCGTCGTATGTTCATGTTACATTTTATGCATCTCATGATCATATGTGTAGTTGAGGGTTTTGAGGAAGGTGCTGTCGACCCAGCCCCCATTGTTGGTGAGGCTAGCCCGTTTGAAGGAGCGAGTTTCGACTTCATTGGTTCTTCGTCAGGACCCGAGTTCTTTATCGATCCAGACAAGCCCCAGATGCATTTAAACCCTTCCTTATGTTAACTTTATGCTTATATGATGATGCATTAGGTGAATAGGAGTTGATTGATATCCTATATTAATGTATTTACCTTACTTGGTGTTGAAATTCTATCCATGATACCTGTTTTTTTACAAATGCTTAGTAATGCTTAGCCATGCTTAATAGAGATAGGTTTTTAAAAGAAATATTTTAACGATGAGAATGATCGATGGCTCTAATGTGATGGGAAAGAGGAATAAAATTGAGACCGACGGGACACAGTTTATGTGTGGGTAGGAGCCGATTAGGACACCTAGTCGTGCTCATCCCGTTGGAGTCAGTTAAGGACCGTCCGTTGTTAGCCCTTGGATCAGTTTAATAGTACTAATCACATGCTTTGGGAGTAAGCTCCGCTGGGCCGATCTATGCTGAAAACAAACAACCGCGCACTGGGAGTGGAGAGATGGCGGGAGTAGCTTGTACCCACCTTGCAAGAATGACGGTGGTATACTGTGCTCTCAGGTGGCACGGACCCGGTCTGGACATAGAGACTTCAAGTGTTGGGTTGATATATGCAAGATTGAGTTCTACATATATTGTATGGTTAGGAAGCCCAGCTGGGTATAAAAGCGATTCGAATCAATGTTGCTTCGCGGTGAAGGAAGTTTGATCCTAGCCCCTTCATCGTAGTAAAAATGGAAGTGGAATGGAATGATGGTTCATAAATGGTTATATGTTTGAGAAGTGTTTGATTTAGACTAGGATCACCTAGAAGGTAGGAATGATAATTAAAAATGTCCAACTAAACTTTTACGCAAAAGAGTCCTTGATCTTGATAAGCTTTACCTTGCTACCTATCAGCTAGCATTCCTGAGTCTTCATCCCTTTTTATCGACGGGTAAGCCTTGTGGAGTACTTTTGTACTCAGGGTTTATTCTACCCCTGTTGCACGTGAACCGCATGAGCAAGTGTGCTATGACCCTTGCTGCATGACGGTGGTTAACATGTCTGATGAGGAATAGGTTGTGTGGCCCTTTGGGCAAGGCACTTTCGTTGGTTCGTTTGTAATAAAGTTACTTAATGATACTCCCCGGTTTGTATTAACTTAAGCACTAGTTTGTATAAGTTTGACAACTGATGTAAATTGTGGTTATGTAAGTCTTCCACTACTCTGTTGTATTTTGTATAAAAATTGTTGTAATACTGTAATGTCTCTGCAAGAATGTGATCTTGGTTGTTCGTGGTTTCATCGGGGTTTCACCCGACAGGACGTTGTAAGTTATGTGGTACACAAGCATAGTTGCCGGAGATATTTGGAACAATGACAGGTGCTTATAGGCCCTATAATTTAGAAAGTTCTGCTACAGTATAACAGGTAATCAGAGCTGATTTCTGTCACAGTGAAGGCTTCCTTGTCTGCAAGATTAAGAGAGCGATACATTTGCCCATTTACTCCATTACACAGTATTTGCATCAAAAGGCATACGTACCACTAACTCAACAAACTGCACAAACAGGCAACACATGTAAGTCTTAGATTGTGAACGGAATAGAAGTTTGAACCAGTAAATTTGTGAGGGGTCTCTTTTATGTAATAGGAGTTTCTAAAACATTGGAGCACCAATATTACAACCAAAATATAGTGGATGGTAATTACAGAAAGCTAAAAGTATCCAAAGCAAATTGCATTGGAAGTCAACAAGTTGTTCCTCGCATGGAAGTGGGTCACTGATCTGAGCTTTGTTAATTGGTTTAATGAAGACCATTGGCTTGAAAATCACACCATTAGCCCACAGAGATCAATTCTTAAACAAAGCCATAGTGGCGTTGCGCTCAACTTGACCTATTGAAACTCCCAGAACTTCTTCCTTCTATAGACCAGTTATGTCCTCTTTCTGTTCTGTGTTCATTTCAGCTCCTGCATTGCTATTTACTAGTTAGTTGTGAATTGCGTGACCATAATTGTGAGGTTGGTGGCACTTAAGGTGGTGACATTTGAGAAAAGAGATGTGTATGATAGAACTCAAGCCTTGCTCACAATCTCCTGTCAAGCCAGAACACATTTGTAATGGAGCTGAAAAGGCCCATAATGATCAAAACATGATAGCACTAAAAATGAAAGGAAGAAGTATTAAGGGTACAATGCAGAACTAAAATGAAGGTTAGGTTGATGCACATGCCACCGTGGCAGCGCCTAAGTGTCCACAGCACCCCAAGGTAAGGCATGCTGGCGAGCCAGTAAGCTGCAATGAGCCACTTAACAAATTTGAGTATCCCATTACTTTCATTGGGGAAACCTAATGCGCATGATGTATAAATTTGATAACTGCCATTCCAAAATACTGAAGATGGAAACAAAATAACAAACTTGCCCAAACATTGCTGTTATAATGAGAATGTCTGGGCAGTAATTATGCAGAGAAATGTTTTGTAATGGTATTAAACGAAAAGGAAGTGACATTCGAGAGTAACAAAGTTAGTCCCACGTTCCTAAGATTTCCCAAATTTAATCCACACATTCATCTAAACAAATAACCAATGTTTTTGAGGCGTTGCGGCGAGGCGTGGCGCCAGACCCCCTTCACAACGCCTAGGCGTTTGTGGCGGACGCCTAGGCGACGCCATACACAAATTTGAGGCGCCATATGAAAATAGCAAATCTAAAATCTCTCATCACTCAATAGTAACAAATTAGTGACAAGTGTTGCTACGGCAAAACAAATATAAGTAGCATAAGTGCAGATCTGAAATCTCTAGTGAGATCATCTAGGGATGATTATTCGAGCAGTTTTCCATCTCCACTCTAATTAACTTGGTCGAGCACATCCAGTCACCTCTATATAACAAAGCAGAGGAAGAGGGAAAGAAACAGAGGGAAAGAAACAGAGGAAGAGAAGGGAAGCAGAGGAAGCAGAGGAAGGAGGGAGGCAGAGAGGAGGCAGGGGCATACCAGGCGGACAGCAGGGCAGCAGACGGCCGGCGGAGGCAGAGACTCGAGGCAGACGAGCAGACAAACTCCAAACGGACGAACAAACACTCCAGGCGGACGAGCAGGTGCGGACAGCCGACGGTTGCAGCGTCGGAGATGCAGGAGTGGCTCCACGGAGGATGCGAAGGCCAAGCGGAGATACAGGGGCGGCCGGCCGGAGGACGAACAGAGGAGCAGCCAAGCGGGCGCCTGCCGCCTCTCTTCCTGCCGCCTTCTCTATTCCTCTCCCCTCGCACTCACTCGCGACCGCGGTGAAGGCCTCGCGCAGTCGATTTCCTGCGCGGAGGGCCTATCTACTTCCCGCGCCCTCGATTTCCCGCGCCGCGCCCTCGATTTCCTGATCTCCCGCGCTGCGCCCTCGATTTCCCGCGGATGCGGTCGATTTCCCGCAGGGCCCCGATCTTTTCCACGCGCGCCCGCGGTCTTTGGTGCGCTTCCCCGCGACTGGCATCCAGCGTCCGCGGCGGGGACGTAGGCGTCCGCCCGACGCCAAACTCGTCCCAGGCGACGCCAAACTCGATTAGGCGGACGCCATACCTGCGCAGGTCGTGGCGCCTCCGACGCCCAGACCCTCGGCGGCGCCTTGTCGCCTAGGCGACGACTAGGCGACGCCTCAAAAACATTGCAAATAACCATCATGACATGAACATGTCATTTAACTGCCATGTCTCAAATGTTCAATATATTAAATTTTCCTGAAGTTCTTGAGTTATTTCTTGCCCTGTTTTTTTTCTTCTTAATATAATGATAAGAAGCTCTCTGGCGTGTTTGAGAAAAAAACAAACATATTTCATCATATAAATGGTAGACAACTGCAAGTGTGTAACATGTAATAGTGTATGCAAGTCAATTCCTTGGTCATATAAGCAAACCATATAAATGGATACTAGAGAAAAATAGTGACTTGCAGATGTTATACCTCATTCTCATCTTTGCCTTTATTTTCATAGTGGAACTCATTGACCCAAGATTGCTGTGATTCCCCAATGAAAGTTGAAATTTCTGTTAGAGGATTCGTCCATACAAGATTTGCATATTATGGATGATCGACAAAAGGATTTCGATTATGCTGGTAAAGGCTGCAAACCCTGTCATTCCTAAGCTGTTCAGATCTTGATGGTGGATCAAGTTCATTCCACCCTAGAATAGCTGATAGGAGGCCCATCTTTCTTATTTCTTAAACAAGAAGCAAAAATTTGATATAATTAAAAGAACCAAAAAATACATTTTGACTTAAGTATAATATAATTAACAAGCAACTTGAGTACTGATGTCCTTCATGCAATACTGTTATCACAAGATTACATAAAGCACTATATTTTCCAAGAGATGTCTACCAATTACTAGAATTTTGTGTCGAGTAGTTAAAGTTAAAAGCTATATCATGAATACCTCTCCTTTGGACAAAGTACTTACGACTATTTGGTGAATCAGAAAGTTCCAAATGTGGAGTTCCATCATTCTGGCTAGATCCATATCTTACCGCCATGTACATCAGGGACCTAGCTATATCTCCACGTGCCTGAAGGCATAGATTGGAAAACATTTTAGTGCCAAAAATAACAAAGAAACCTAAAAGGAATAACTACCTTAGCATATGGAAGCAACAAAGACTGGTTTTGGTGTACTTTTCAACTTGCACTGGCATGATTGCAGCACACTAAACATTTCCTAATACTAACTGACACGTTAAAAAGGAAATATAAATAAATACACACACATACATATTTCTAACTTAACTGCAAATATGTCTCATGGGATCAAACAAGATACAGTTCCAGCATCAGAATTGATTGTTTCCAATTCAAATATCAGCATGATGCCATGATATTCCATGAGAGATATCACTTGGTGCAAAGAAAAAGAACTGCATTTGTAATGATCTTTAACATCAATAATAAGACATCCTTACTCCAAATAAAGGGCTTCTGAACCTGAAAAGGAGGTGCCCATTTTTCAGTGTCCGTCTCAGTATCTGGTGCTGCTTCCGGATTTGCTGGCCTCACACATCTTACTGATGTGGCACTACATTCTCCATAATATTTGTTTCCCCTCGAAGAATTTACTGAAAACAGGATTAAAATTTTTGACAAGGTAATCAAAATTCTATACTGTGCTCCAGTCAACATAAACATAGAATTCCTTTCTTTGCGAATATAAACCATAAATTCAGATAGCCAGTAAATGTTTCACTTGAAAACAAATAAAAACCTGGCCTTGAGCTGTTTCCATGATATGCCAATTGGCCAATTTGCAAATGATTGAGATGAGTAAAACATGCATTCCTTAATCATGGAAACGAATGGCCACCAAGAAGTATCAAATACCAAAAATAATAATTAAATACACAAGCGGCCCCTGAACTTGTTAAGAGATGTCACTTAGGTCCATGAACTTTGAAAAAATAGTTCTGGATTCCTAAACATGTTAGTGGTCGCCGCACGTCCTAAACTTGTAAAACAGTGCACCACAAGTCCATTTCTGGACCATACTGACCACTACAGTGCACCACTTAACAAGTTTAGGCTTTGTTTGGTTGTAGTATTCAGAAACCATAGTATCGAGACATTGTAGTTTTAGAACCATTGATGTGCAAAACCATGGTTTAGAAAAAAGAGGTCTAGAGTGGAGTTTTTAAAACTCCGAAAGGACTACAGTTTTAGCAATACCATGGTTTTCAAAACAATAAAGTTTGTTGCATCTAAACACTTCATGATACTCTAAAACCAAAGTATTTCACAAAATCATGGTATTTTTCTAAAACTTCAAAAATACTTTGTATCCAAATAGGGCCTTAGGGACTTAGAAATACATTTTCAAAGTTTATGGACCTAAGTGCCACCCCACCACCACCACCCTTGACAAGTTCAGGAACCGCTCATGCGTTTCACTCTCAAAAAACTGACCATTGACATCTGCAGGGCGTATGTTGTGAAGATCGGTTAGCGATGGACCATAGGTTAGGCCATAAGATCTAGGCCAGAGGTGTTCCCCTGCACAGCATAACATTGTTGTCAAAGAAAAGTGAGCGTCCATCCCTTTTCTAGACTGTGAGTTTGCTTAATTTCAGATATGTCACTAACTGTTCCATCCATCCGGTTTTCCTGCTAAGAGCTTTGACACAGCCCTCTGTGAGTATATCTCAATCCTACAAGAAAAATCAACAGACAATATGGAAACCAAGTGACAATGCTGCATAAGCAAAACAACACCCATAAGTTGTTTTCTTTTAAGAATTAAAGAACATCATACACTTCCGAGGACATTTCAGGGTGTTCTGCATCAGCTGCATCGAGAATCTTAAGCGCCTCCCACACCTATAAAAGAAGGATAAATTCTAGCATGAATCGAGCAAAAATTTGCACCAAATCAAGAAACACGAAAGCTAATTGATAGCCAAGCTACAAGCAAACCGACATCTTTGTAGCGCAGAGCGGCGTGGGGCGAGACGACGGCGGCGAGCTCCGTCCTCAGCTCGTCGCCATTGAGGCCGTCCAAGCTCGCGTAGTAACGCCCGACATCTTCACAGTCGTAAGCAGTGGCGTCTAGCGGTGAACGCCCACCGACGGAGGCGGGGACAGCATGGAGAAGCGACGGGGCTGAAAATGCAGCCGCTAGTGTGGCAAGAGCGAGCGCACGGAGGCACCGCAGAAACCACGGTGAGATGGAGCTCTCCGGGAGCGAGAACAACGATGGCGCCGTCGCCGCCGTGGGTCCGGGGTTGGGTTTCTTGCCGCGGCTACGGTGGCAGCAGCTTGGATAGGGTGGGCGACGGACGGCGGTGGAGCGGCAGGTTCTTCCTGGGATAACGCTGCGGATAGGACAGCGGGAGGCGGCGGCGGGGAGGACGGTGGCCAAGGGCAGCGGCATTTCTGAGGTGTCGTCCCGGATGTCGCGACAGCCGCGTCCGTATCCGTTTCTAAAATACTGTGAATACGAATTTAATTAAAACTTTATAAACATATTAGTTCTGAAAATTAATTGAACTAGAGAAATTTCCCATGCGTTGCCTTAGGAATTTAGATAGATATCAAAAATGTTTGCAAATCCTTTTTTTTGCAAATTTTGATCAAATGAAATTGTTCTTGATTGATGAATAGTTGAGTGGTCAGTGGACTTTATTATTTTGGTGATTAATATTTCATAAGAAAGGAAGCGTGTCAGACCTATTATTACAAATGTGTAAAGAAATTATATATATCAAATGAATATAGTAGAGTCCAACTGATAACCACTATTTAGAATAACTCACAGCTCTCAACAAAGTAGGTTCGGTATAAATTGGATTTCGAGACTTCTACAATCGAGAATACGATAAATTCGTGACCATTAATATTGAAAGAGTTTCAACTAGGGCTTTCACTTAGGTCCTGTTTGCTTTGACAGGAATGAGCCCTAGAAAGAATTTCTAGCCGTAATTGTTATTTAATTTCATAAATTTTTTTATTAGCTGGAAAATTTCTTGTATCATTTATCCCTAACCCAATGAGCCCTTAATAAGTTGAATTAGATCAGTCTCCATATGGTTTCACAATAAAGTACACCCCCCTCAGCATGTAATCCGAGAGGCTATATGAAATTCATGTCTTGCTTTTGTCAGTTTTTTTTGCAACAAACATAAATTTATGTCAACAGTAGCATGCTATGAGCAAAGATACACAGTTGATAGGTATAGAAAACAATGCTTCCATCAGAGGGCACTGATTTACATGAGCCAAATGGCTACAAGTGATCGAAATAGGATGTTGTGCCTGTATAGCTACAAATGCCTGTTTTGCAAGCAAGTGTGCAGTTGGTTGAGGTTTCTTTAAATCTTGAAGATTTGGAAATTGTTGTCTTGGATGCAGCTGAGGAACTCCTGCGTGAGGTGTTTAATCCTCTAGTCTGGTTGTGTGTAGTGATTTGTGCTGTTTATGAAGGAAACCATCTACTACCGAAAAAAAGACTTATAAGTCGGCTGATAAGCAATGGTTGATTTTTTTATAGAAAAATATTTGTCGGAGTTAGAACTGGCGGTCCCAGCATCAACTAGTAAATTTATGGTGCGTGCTCCCAACTCCGGAAGGTGTGCAAGATGGACACAAGGGATTTATACTGGTTCGGGTAAGAGAAAGCCCTACGTCCAGTGGGGGGAGAAAGTCTTGTATTATCTTGCACCGAAGTGCTTGTAGGTAGGGTGTACAAGCGGGTGGAGAGAGGGAGCTGGTCCCAAGTCTCGTGGATGATTGAGGCAAGTGCCAATATCGTGCTGGTGAGAGCTTGCTTGCTAAGGGCCCCTATCCCCCCTTTTATAGCCGCAAGGGGAGGATAGGGTTTACAAGGGGTGTCTTGTGTGACAGGTGCTCCCTTTGCGCTGTCCGAGGCCTCGGAGCCTGCCATCTCTCTTGTGCCGAGGGTCAGGAGTGGGTGGCGGCACTGTTGGTCGTGGCCTGGTGCTGCAGGTTATGGGAGCAGCTGCGAGGAGTCATTTCCCGCCCTGGCGGACGGGAAGGACGTTTGTCCCCGTGTGTGGGCCGGGCGGGGGGTGATGATGGATGGCGTGTCCGAGCCCCTCGTAGCTTCTTTGTAGCTTTGACCCGTCCCGAATCCGAGGCTCCGAGGGGCCTTGGTCCCTGCTGCCGTACGGTGAGTGGTTGGCACAGTTGAGGGCGGTCGTCGGGGCGGTCGCTGCCCATACCGGGCTCAGAAAACCCGGGGAGACTGTTGTTTGACCGGCGCCCCGCCTGACCCTGCTCCCATGCGGGGGATGACGCTGGGCGACGTCCTTTGGCGTGGCAGTCAGCGTCCCGAGGCTTCGGCGATTTTACCTATCACAGAAGTTAGGCAGAACAGCGTTCCACAGTGGCGGGCATGGCCGTCATCGTGTGAAGTGACGCAATCTTGGCGTGAGCGCAGGTGGTGACGTGATGACCCCCATCCCTGTAAGGGAATGGGCAGGTCTGACAAGAGCTACAGCGGGAGGGGGCAGGTATACGTCAAGTCCGAGTCCTGGCTTGATCGAGAGTTGCGGCGCGTCCCGTCCGAGGCCGGTCACGGGGGCTCGGGCGAGGCGGAAGGTGGAGGCTCGTCCGAGGCCTTGACGGATAGGGCTCGGACGAGGCGGAGAGTTGTATGCTGGGCCTTAATGGGCTGTGCCTTTGTTGCTGCGCGGCCTGGTATTGCGTTTGCTGGGTTTGATTTTTGTGGTCCTTTTTGGGGGCCCTAATTTTGGTACCCGACAGTAGCCCCCGAACCTTCGAAGGAGTGGATGCACTCGTTCGGAGGTTGTGGCTTTGAACCAACCTTCTGCCGGGCGTATTGTTAGATTTTTTCGAGCTTTCCTCCGCTGGGTACGCGCGAGCACACCCGCCGGGTGTAGCCCCCGAGGCCTCAGGGGAGTGTGAGCACTCCTCCGAGGGCTTATACGTGTTTGTAGAGGGCGCGAGTCCGTTCGTCGTGGTGTTTTTGTTCCTGAGGCTGTGTTCTCCGGCGGGGTTGCGCGAGCGCACCCGTCGGGTGTAGCCCCCGAGGCCTTGGAGGAGTGTGGGGACTCCTCCGAGGGCTTGCGTGTGTTAGGCAGAAGTGTTCCTACCGCTTGCCGAGCCCCCGGGGCCGCCAGCGCATCCAGGGGTTCAGCAAGTTAGGTGACGTTTCCCAACCTCAGCCTCTGCGCCGGGGGAGCCCCCGAGCCCCGTTCTGGTGTGGGGTGGCCGAGTGGTACTTGGCCGTTGGTTTCGTTCATGCCTCAGCATCCCTTCCGCAGGGAGGAGGGTGAATTTTGCCGTGCTGTCGTCGACTAGTGTCGAACATGGCTAGATCTGGCGAGCTGTTAACGGGTAAGTCCAAGTGGAATGCCCGTGCCCCGTTCGTTAGGGGTTGGCTGGGCCCGGAGGCACATTCCATTGGAGCCTACAAGGTATGCCTAAGGCGGAGCCCGGGTCCTGTCCGAGGCCGGTCACGGGGGCTCGGGCGAGGCGGGCGAGGCGGAAGGTGGAGGCTCGTCCGAGGCCTTGACGGAGAGGGCTCGGACGAGGCGGAGAGTTGTATGCTGGGCCTTAATGGGCTGTGCCTTTGTTGCTGCGCGGCCTGGTATTGCGTTTGCTGGGCTTGATTTTTGTGGTCCTTTTTGGGGGCCCTAATTTTGGTACCCGACAGTAGCCCCCGAACCTTCGAAGGAGTGGATGCACTCGTTCGGAGGTTGTGGCTTTGAACCAACCTTCTGCCGGGCGTATTGTTAGATTTTTTCGAGCTTTCCTCCGCTGGGTACGCGCGAGCACACCCGCCGGGTGTAGCCCCCGAGGCCTCAGGGGAGTGTGAGCACTCCTCCGAGGGCTTATACGTGTTTGTAGAGGGCGCGAGTCCGTTCGTCGTGGTGTTTTTGTTCTTGAGGCTGTGTTCTCCGGCGGGGTTGCGCGAGCGCACCCGTCGGGTGTAGCCCCCGAGGCCTTGGAGGAGTGTGGGGACTCCTCCGAGGGCTTGCGTGTGTTAGGCAGAAGTGTTCCTACCGCTTGCCGAGCCCCCGGGGCCGCCAGCGCGTCCAGGGGTTCAGCAAGTTAGGTGACGTTTCCCAACCTCAGCCTCTGCGCCGGGGGAGCCCCCGAGCCCCGTTCTGGTGTGGGGTGGCCGAGTGGTACTTGGCCGTTGGTTTCGTTCGTGCCTCAGCATCCCTTCCGCAGGGAGGAGGGTGGATTTTGCCGTGCTGTCGTCGACTAGTGTCGAACATGGCTAGATCTGGCGAGCTGTTAACGGGTAAGTCCAAGTGGAATGCCCGTGCCCCGTTCGTTAGGGGTTGGCTGGGCCCGGAGGCACATTCCATTGGAGCCTACAAGGTATGCCTAAGGCGGAGCCCGGGTCCTGTCCGCCAGGTCCCGTGGGCTCGGTGCATTCCCACACGGGATCCCCCAAACTCAGACTGCCTCGCTGGCCTCGGACACGGCAAGGACGGTCCTTGCTTGCGCAGGGCTAAGCTGTGTATGAGGACGTCCGAGCCATCCCTGACTCCGGTGGCCTGAGGCGGCTGTCGAACCCGCTGGTAGGCCAGCCCCCGAGCCTCTGGACCGTAAATGGGCCGTCGTCCGGGCTCCTTCATGGGGAAGGAAGCCATTGTTTGACCCGTTGTGGGGGCGTGGGCGCGTCTTTTGAGGCGGCCTTTTCGGGGCGTTCGACGCCGCGGGAGAAGTGGCGGGCCCCCACGCTCAGGGCGGCTGGTGCGGTGCGCGCGTGCCTGTGGGTCCCACGGAGGATGTGACGGTGGCGTGTGCCGTTGCGGCTGCAACTGTGGCCACGCGCGGCGTCAGGGCCCCGAGCTCCGTGAGCCGGGATCCTCTGTGGAGGACTAACTGTTGACGGTCATTAAACACCAAATATAATCATCAACTATTGCATGAAATGATATAAAATGGATTACAAAGCATAGTTGTAGGTTCTGATTCTAACGAGTTCCACGAGTTTTGGTGTTCTCACTTGTGTTGCAGGAGTATGTAATTTTACATCAAATAAAAGTATCTTAAATAAGGAATTGGACTGTACCATTGCGACGGGCTCGTCGAGACGATCAAAACAGACATATCATTTGCTATATTTGGAGCCCAGAATCAAGAGATATCAACTCCAGATCAAAACATGTGCCATTGGGCCCTAAAAGGAGGAAGAAAACACACAAACGAAGCTGGGCCCAAGTGGGCTTGGGCCCAGGCCGCCCGGCATCTCCTCCCAGGCCAGCCGGCCTCCCCCTACGGCCTCTCACGCCCATCTTCTGGAAGCTTCTTCCACCGCCTTCAAGGATGCATCTTGACCGTACGTTAAGTCGGTTTGATCAAAGGGCTCACGTTTCTCCCACCGGGCTATAAATACAGGGCCAGACCCCCTCCCTGGGGGCACCACATTATTATAGAGATGTAGAGGCGTCCCTCGAATGGATGACCTCTCATCTCTAGAGAATTAGGGCTAGACTTTCCAATGTAGTGGATTAGTTCTAGTTGGGAGTTAGGGAGAGCGGAGCTACGCGCCGGATTACGGAAGAGTCTTGAGTCTTGGTATGTCTATGTATTTATTCTTTGTAAGACTTATGCTTTAATATATTTATCTTCTCTATTTACTTTATGCCTTTCATATTATGTTTAGTATAGTTGTTATATCTTAACATGGGATCTCCGCTCGTATTGAGTGCTCTGGTTATCATATGTGATTAGAGTAGTAATCTTTAGTGTAGACATGGTGTCTAGGCTTGGGTTTACCTGAGGTTGCACTAAATCCCACGGTTAGTTGTGGTAGCCCCAGAGGTGACAGCTCTGTTAGGCCTTCATATTCCACCACGTTCGGGTTAATGTTTCGTAGAGCTTTTGGCAGCCTTCTCTAACTACCTTCTTCCTAGTCTTATTCGAGAGTTGGAAAGGTACTGCTGCTCCAAAGTGCTATTGTGTGATTGCTATATCTATCCATGAATTAGTTATATAGAACCAAAGTAATAGAGAAGTATTTAGGAACCTTGAACTCTCCCGTTGTCCTCTCACTTTAGCTTTCTACCCTTTTATTATAGAATTCTCCTGTATGTCTGTGTCATTTACGCATAACTCCTATCATTTACCATTTATCCCTTACTCTAGTCTAGTTGGTGTACTAAGTTAATAGATACATGATGGTGAACTATCAATGTCTTTATCCATTGTTTCCCAGTGGTATTCTGGTAAAATGCTACAATGGTTATTCTGTGCGCTTGCGGAATCCTTCATAATTTAGTTGTGCATAAGAAATACCAACAAGCATTTTTGGCACCATTGCTGGGGAAACAATTGGCATAAAGATTTTGATAATGATCTTGATATCTGCTAATCTAGTCTGCCACTAGCTTTAGTAGGATTACCCCTGTTTTGTTGAGTTGTGGAATAAGCAGGATATCAACCGTTCCAATCTTCTGGTGAACCACAAGAACAAGACATGGAAGATATTGAAGAACCCAGGGTGCCTGAACATTCATGATTCATCAACATTGGAACCCTACCATCTCACAGGTATGTATAAACATTTATATATATTCATCTAACCATATGTAGATCGGAGAAAAAGTCGTCATCACATGAATTTAAAGTTCATCACATGTGAAAAACAAAAGATGCTGCATAACTCATAAATTCTATTGTGAGTCATGGTAAGTATGATCAAGAAATGTGAGAAAGTCTTGCTCATAGACTTAAAATTTGATGAGTAGCTATCATGTTGCATTTCGCTGTATATTTACTTTGAATAATCCATATGCATCCACTTTGTCTCCGTATGCATCCACTTCATCTCATATCAAATAAATAACATATTTAGTTTCTTGCACACATGTATATCACTTGCATCTTTACTTGAAAAATAAAAAAAATATTCTCACCATACATGATCATGCTTTCATCTCTTTGAGTAAATCTCTATATGCTTTTATGTTTCTTTTTTTATGCTAGTAAGTTTTGGTTTGGAAGTACCGATCATACTTCTATAGGCTTTTAAATTAAGCATGGTGCTTAGGTTAAATAGCCTACCTTAGTCAAATTAGACATGGAATCTGGTTTGGTTATTGAACTGAAACCTACTTGTGTAGACTTTGGTTATTTGTTAGACTAACACCTACAGGAAATTCCTAAATTCACTTCGGGTAAGTCAAGAGATGAACTCACATCAAGAGAAGAATCAAGGCATATGATGAAGACACAGCTCATTCTCCATGGAAGAGCTGTAAGTATCAAAGTTTATTCACTTGATCTTTTATCGCAATTTACTTTGTCTTGAACCATATAAAAGTGCAGCTACTAATAAAATTTGTTAAAAGAAATCTATGCTAAAGTAATTCTAAAAGCCCATCCTTTTATTAGCATAGAAGAAATCTACATAAAATTATGGACCATAACCCATATTCTAGATTTATTGCAATCCTTCGGGTATGTATCCACTAACATTTATGCAGAAAAAAAAGAATAAATGTCTGATCATGGTTTGAAATGAAAAGAAAGGAGAACAAGTGTGTAGAAAGGACTAAGATAGAAAGAAATGGAAGAAAGAACACTTCAACACCTTCTACACTTCACCATGATAGTGGACCAATCACCCTGCAAGACATAAGGTGCAATTATCCAAGCCTCATGCAACTTTAAACTACATTCAACATCTTATACCATGTTGCTAATTGTCTTGGTTATCCTTACCTTATGACATGCTTAATTTGCTAAAACTCAAAATAAATAAAATACTCTTTTGGTTCACCTACATATTCTTGGTTCTAGTTGAATAAATATCTTTAGTCTTTTGAACTTCCTTACTCTTTTATAAATATGCTTCAGAATATCACTTAAACATTATAACATCAAAGCATATTTGTATAAGAATTTGGTTGTTATATAGACTATCCTCTCCTCTATAAAAATGTTTAAATTATATTAGGAGACTTCATAGAATCAAATCAAGGTTAGAGGTATTCTTCAAAATTATATCCTCACCTTAACCTTGTTTGAAAATTTAAAATAATGGTGAATCATTTAAAACACGGGCCATAAGTTAATCTTTAACTTCTTAGCAAACACTATCCATACTTTAAATAAATAGTATATTCCTTCGGGTATGTGTTGTCTACTAATCCCTTGCAGAGAAGAAATAATAAGAGAAGCAGAAGTCTATAAGACTGAGAAAGGATTACAACATATGAGACAAGATGCTAATAAACAACTCAAAATGCGAGGAAGGAAAAGACCATTGAGATTCAATCTATCCTTTACCACATGGTGTCATCATATTAAAGAACACACTTCAAGCAAAGTGTGGGGAGATTTCTCAAATTCTACAAGTGGAAGTTCTCAATCAGTAATAATGATGCACATAAGATTGGCTTCAATATGCTAATAAAAAGAAAGGAAGAAGGTGGCACCACCATTGGAAGCGCCACTAGTGGAGACACCACCTCAATCCTCATCCTTAAGAGAAAACCGAAGTATTCAATTAATGAACCACTGCAAGGAGGAGTCCAGTTCGAAGGACTCAAAACATCGAACCCTCGCCGTGAGGTAACATTGGTAGTTATCCATATTTACTTTCTTATATTGCATGGTTTATTTTCTTTTTAGCATTTTTACTTTTCTGCACTATCACTGCATCAAGAAAATAAATAAATAAATATTCATTTATCTTGTATCATAAAAAGCCCCATGTGAGAATCCCTTGTGGTATAGAGGCCTATAGGAGTTGTCACTGTGGTGGCATAAAAATATAAAAAATATCATGCATACATGTTTTGCTTTTCTGTATACAAAAATAGAAAATCCAAAAATATTAGATAAGCATCCTGCTGTAACCTTACCGCTTGAAAAATATTTCTCAAGCTCCATAACACCTAATCCTCGAAACGGCTAACCACAAACTATTTTATCCTAATCCGTTCCACAAGTTTTGGTGTTTTGTGAGGACTTTTTGCAGGATGGCTTCAAGAGCTAGTTACCCAGGCGCCCTCATCTTTACTCCTCGCTGTACACCTTCTCGACATATAGTTACCCACCGAGTGAAGAAAATAACTTCTCGAGAGATGAGATCGAGATGTCCCTGGCAACACTTGCTCTCATAAGCATGAGCTTCTTCGTGAGGATCACTTATTTTCAATGCTCAACCACGACAACAACTAGCTTGGGGGAAGGCATCCCCTAGTTATTAGGTAAGTATACCTATGCGATTATCGAGTCTATCTTATAGTCATAAAATACTAAAAATATGTGGGCACATGAAGGTCCACGTCTGTAGTATTTTATGAGTCCATTAGTCTAAAATAAATAAAAAGATGAATAACAATTAAAACCAAACAAAGATACTTTAGCTATTTATCAAGGTGTGATCATAGAGTGTGTTTATAATTCTGTCTAGCTTGCTAAGAGTCAAATAAAAATTAAAGAACAATAAAATTTTATCTTGGAGATGATGAATAGTTGCTCTGATTCCTTTCAAGTGCCTAGTTTTCAACCTTAAATTCTCCTAAGTTTTGGACATGATTGCTTTGATATAAGAATTTACTCTGAACCTAAAACTTGTGGAGGCATATGCTTAAGCTAAGTCTAGGTAGTTGAGGGATATGATATAAGAAAGTTTGAGTTGTTATTTATCTTATTCGTAGCAATACTAAGTTCGGGAGATTTATCTTTTAAAAACTGAAAACCTTACATGATAAGCTCTTGTATGACAAAGTTTGAATTCATACCAAAGCCATATATGATATACATTTAGAATAGAAAAATCTTTGTTCATTCATGCTGCTTGCATTGCATTTAGTTTAGTCAACCTTTGTTGTATACCTTATGAGAGTCTTGTCATGCTTTTAAAATCAGGATCACTTACACACTCCACCTACATATGCATTGCTCCTACCTTGGGAGTAAGCGCAATCATTTTTCCACTTTCATCCAGAACCACCTTAAAATTGTTTTTCTTCTACACTGGGAGTAAACACCCAAAAATATACCCATAGGACAATCCCATGTTTAATGCTCTACATTCTTATTGTTATCTCTCTAATTATTTTGTATTCAAAGGATGTATGAGGCTATGCAAAAGAAAAGGTATTGGAAAAAAAGAGGGAGTTAAAAAATGGACAGGTGTCCAAGTAATTAAAACAATGGGTACTTAGATACTCGCCTCCCTGAAAAAAAGAGAAGAAAGAAAAAAAGAGAGAAAAAAGAAGAAGAATAAAGATAGCCCATGTTTTTCTGTGAAAATTCTAAGTCCAAGAGAGAGATTTATTTTCAAAGAGCAAAAGTAGAATTAGGTTTAGCCACCATATATTCACCTATCCACCATATTCCATACACATGCACATCTTGGTTTGATTGTATGACTTTACTCTCTTTGGATCCATTGTTTGACTTTACAATATATGCATTGCAATTATGTTCATCCTTATTTTAATGCCACTCCTATGAGCTCCACTATAATCCTTAGTTGTAGGAAGGCATGACATCATTAATGCCTCAGTGAGATCCACAAATACCACATATAATAAGAGACTTGAGGGTGTCATACAATTAAGCTCTGAGTTTTATTTCAAAAACTTGCAAAAATTCTGGAATATTGGTTGAGTGAAGGATTTGAGACATAGTGCTTGACTTGATTATTCTATCTTTCAATCACTGAAGACCCACACGAAAGTTGAAAAGCTCCATAGTTAAAGGTAAAATGGGTAAGTTTGAAAGTTAGAGTAGTTTTGTCTAATCCGGAGGAGAATTTCTATTTGAAAGCATGTGTACTTTTGAGGAGTGAAAGCATTGTAGCAACTCCTAATTCAACTTTAGTAGTTAGGCTTTGTTAAAGGACTAGTAAAGGGTAAGCTTGGGGGAGCTTGTTGATGGTCATTAAACACCAAATATAATCATCAACAATTGCATGAAATGATATAAAATAGATTACAAAGCATAGTTGTAGGTTTTGATTCTAACGAGTTCCACGAGTTTTGGTGTTCTTACTTGTGTTGCAGGAGTATGCAATTTTACATCAAATAAAAGTATCTTAAATAAGGAATTGGACTGTACCATTGCGACGGTCTCGTTGAGACGATCGAAACAGACATATCATTTGCTATATTTAGAGCCCAGAATCAAGAGATATCAGCTCCAGATCGAAACATGCGCCATTGGGCCCTAAAAGGAGCAAGAAAACACACAAACAAAGCTGGGCCTAAGTGGGCTTGGGCCCAGGCCGCCCGGCATCTCCTCCCAGGCCGGCCGGCCTCCCCCTACGGCCTCTCACGCCCATCTTCTGGAAGCTTCTTCTACCGCCTTTAAGGATGCATCTTGATCGTACCTTAAGTCGGTTTGATCAAAGGGCTCACGTTTCTCCCACCGGGCTATAAATACAGGGCCAGACCCCCCTCCCTGAGGCACCACATTATTATAGAGATGTAGAGGCGTCCCTCGAATGGATGACCTCTCATCTCTAGAGAATTAGGGCTAGACTTTTCAATGTAGTGGATTAGTTCTAGTTGGGAGTTAGGGAGAGCGGAGCTACGCGTCGGTTCTGGAAGAGTCTTCAGAGTCTTGGTATGTCTTTGTATTTATTCTTTGTAAGACTTATGCTTTAATATATTTATCTTCTCTATTTACTTTATGCCTTTCATATTATGTTTAGTATAGTTGTTATATCTTAACATGGGATCTCCACTCGTATTGAGTGCTCTGGTTATCATATGTGATTAGAGTAGTAATCTTTAGTGTAGACATAGTGTCTAGGATAGGGTTTACCTGAGGTTGCGCTCAATCCCACGGTTAGTTGTGGTAGCCCCAGAGGTGATAGCTCTGTTAGGCCTTCGTATTCCACCACGTTCGGGTTGATGTTTCGTAGAGCTTTTGGCAGCCTTCCCCAACTACCTTCTTCCTAGTCTTATTCGAGAGTTGGAAAGATACTGCTGCTCCAAAGTGCTATTGTGTGATTGCTATATCTATCCATAAATTAGTTATATAGAACCAAAGTAATAGAGAAGTATTTAGGAACCTTGAACTCTCCCGTTGTCCTCTCACTTTAGCTTTCTACTCTTTTATCATAGAATTCTCATGTGTGTCTATGTCATTTACGCATAACTCCTATCATTTACCATTTACCCCTTACTCTAGTCTAGTTGGTGTACTAAGTTAATAGATACATGATGGTGAACTATCAATGTCTTTATCCATTGTTTCCCAGTGGTAAAATATAAATAACGATACCTAGAATACTCCTGGTAAAATGCTACAATGGTTATTCTGTGCGCTTGCGGAATCCTTCATAATTTAGTTGTGCATAAGAAATACCAACACTAACCCTGTAAGGCGTCTGCGGTCTCTCAATCCCGTGTGGCTGTGGCCGCTGGGGCGCGTTTGCCTGGGACTCCGTTTGGAACGCAATCGAGTAGGATATCTCGAGCGAGATATGCATTTAATGCGTGAAGGTGAACGAACTGGGGTCTTGGGTATAAATACTTGGGCGGCGGCAGTCGCTGGCTCCCCTCTCTCACTTTCTCCGCCATTGCCTCTCATCGCCGCCCACTTAGCCTAAAGTTGCCATGGCATCGAGGGTCGAGGTCATCGGCACCGTGGACTGGGAGGCGTGTTCGGTCACAGAGGCCGACCTGCGGGCGCTGGTGAGGAAGGGGCTCCTCCGTCCTCGCTTCGACATCGATACGCCGTAGTGGATCGTCCCGCCGTTTGAGCACCAGTTCCCAATGCCACCGCAAGGATACGTCGTGAGTTTCACGGCGTTCCATGAGTGCGGGTTCGGGATGCCGGTGGGTCGGTTCCTGCGGGCGCTCCTGGAATATTACGGCCTGGAGCTGCACAACCTTGCCCCCAACTCGATCACCTAGGCAGCGGTGTTCGTCGCCCTGTGCGAGGGGTTTCTTGGAGTCGAGGCCTATTGGGACCTCTGGCTCTATTTCTTCGAGGCCGCCATCTTTTTGAGGTCCCTAGAGAAGGGGAAGAGGCTGGCGGTCCGAGCCGAGAGCTGCACGCTGCAGCTGCGAGCTCGCAACCGTCACGCCTATATCCCGGCGAAACTTACGTCCTCCAACCGCGGCTGGCACGCGAAGTGGTTCTACATCCGGAACGACTGCGACCACCTGTCGTCGTACATCGGGAAGTGGATCGACGTGGAGCCACCGTCATGGAAGGCGGAGCTGATCCCGGAGAAGACGACGCCGCTGAAGAAGGTGCTCACTGCCCTGGCGCGTCTGACCCGGGCGGGGTTGGACGCGTCGGTGGTGATTGCCGGCTTCCACAAGCGGTGGGTGCTGCCCCTCATGTCGAGGCGGTACTCTTTGTACGACATGAGGGCCGGCAACGCTTGGGAGGGCACCCGGATGGCACCGGAGGACCTCGACCACAAGGAGATCCTCGAGCGGACGGGGAAGGTGGTGGCGGTCGACCCCGTCAATGTGTATAAGGTGGTGACGCGGCCCGAAAAGGGATTCATCTCCGTGGTAAGCGTCGTGCCTGCGTTTGATGTCTGTCCCCTGTTTCCTTCTCTGGTCCCGCCTCACTCTTCTCTCTGCAGGGGCTTTCGAGAAAGCTGAAGCCATCCATGCCGCCTATCTCCACGGAGAAGGTGGCGAACTGGGCCTACGTGGAGACGAGAAGGAAGAAAAAGGAGAGCCAGAAAGAGCGGAACGTCCATAAGAAGCGGGAGAGAGAGGACCTGGCGAAGCGCCGGTGCCGCCAGGAGCAAGAGGGACTCCCATGGGAGGAGACGCTGTCAGACACCACCGACGGTGGTGACGATGATGATGATGACAACGACGAGGAGCTATACGACGACGACCTATACAGCTTCTTGGGGATAGGTTCACCGAGGGAGGCCTCGCGCCCCCAGCCCACTGGTGGTGCGGAGCAAGCGCAGGTGGTGGAGAAGTCCGCCGCAGAGGGTTCAGCCTCGGCTTCATCAGCGCTGAGGCTACGTGATGAAGCCGAGGTCACGACGTCCCCCCGAGGGGGAGATGAGACGCCGCGGGGGAGGGGAGCTGCCGAGGCCACCCCCCACCCAAGCGAGGGGGACGCGGGGGCGGCCGAAGGCGTAACTTCGGCGAAGGAGGCGCAGTCCCTCGAAAGCCAACCCGCGCCGGTAAGGCCAAGCGGGGACATACCAGCCCCGCCCCCGAGGTGGCCCAAGGTGGCGGGAAGGAGGTCCGAGGGTGGGGGTCAGATGCCCGATGAAGGTGCGAGGGCATCGGAGACCCCGAGGCCCCGGCCCTCAAGCGCGGCCCTGACGGGCCTGAGGATCAAGGTGCCGATTCTTTGGGTGAGTATTGCTCGGCCTTCGGACCCGGCCTTGGTGGTCTTTTTTCTTTTCTTCTGATGCTCCCCTACTTTTCTTTGCAGCCAAAAGCGCAAGAGCGGCCCGAGCCCTGGCTCCGCTTTCGCTGCGGAAGAAGCTGAAGCCGGGGGCGGGAAGGGCGAGCCTCGGGGCTGCCCCGGAGGTGGTGGCGCAGCCCGCGGGAGAAAAAGGCGCGGGCCGAGGTGCCGCTTAACCGGAGAAGCGTCCTTGGCCGCTGACGAGGGCGCGGCGAGGACGTCCGCCGTGGAGGCTTCAGCAGGTGCGGTCACGACGGGCGGGCGCCGCCCCCCGTCTCCGCCCGGGTCATGGCCGACGATGTGGTGGAGATCCCCTCCTCGGAGGAGACCGCCGAAGCGCGGGGGAAGGAGGTGCTTGATGCGAACGCGACTTCCTCCGGTGGCGAGCTGGGCGGATCGTTGGCCGAGACGTCCGTCGCGGCCGAGGGGTCGCTCAGCCAAGAGGCCGTCCGCCCCAGCGGGCTTGTGAAGGTTCCGCCATGGCTGACGTGGACAGATCGTCAGGATCCTGAGGGGCGGCCGGTCTATGTGCTGGACGACGCCGTGGAAGGGCACCTGTGGGAGCAGGTGGGGAAGTGCCAGGAGTTGGCCGAGAGGTCTCTTAAGACGCTCACGGCGATCGTGCCCACAGAGCTCTCCAACGTGCTGAAGGTAAGTCCTCCTCCGGTGGTTTTCTTAGCGTGGGAGCATCTTCGTGGTGTCTGAACGGTTGGGCTTGATTACTGCAGGAGCTGGCGCGGGTGTCCCGGAAGAAGTCGAAGTTCATCTGGGCAGGGGCCAGTCTCACTGACGAGCTCCATCGTCAGAAGGAGCTCGCAGGCCAGCTGAGCGCCGACCTGTCGGCCAAGGATGAGGAGATCGAGAAACTTCGTCTTCTTGTCTCGAACCTAAAGGCCGAGGTCTCCACGACACGTGAGGAGGCCACTCTTTTGAAAGAGATTGTGGCGAAACACGTGTCGGACCTCAACCGATATCGGGCCGAGAGGGAGGAGATGAGGGCCGAAGTCACCCGCTCGGCTGGCTCCGTCGAGGCCTTGTCCAAGAGGCTGGTAACCGTGGAGACCGACCTGCAACTCCTCGCACGGACGACAATGCCTTGCTGAAGGCCGAGCTCCTGCAGGCGGTGTCCGAGGCCGAAACCCTTCACAACCAACGGGAAGGTAAGCGTCATACCTGTCCGTCGTACCTCTGCCGCCTTGTCTCGGAGCTTGACACTCGGACCATCATAGGCCTGAGGAGGAAGGTGTCAGAGCTGGAGGCAAACGTCGTCGCGTCACAAGCGGCCTACAACTCGGCGCAAGGCGAGCTCGATGCTTTGACGCAGAAGGTCGAGGCCGTCTGCACTGATGTTGAGGCCGGCGATGTGCTAGTAGTAGCCCACTGGGGCGGCTGGCTGCGCTCCCTAGGTGGGTGGAGGCGCGCGCCCTGGATGCTCTCCGGATCGGCGTGTCGCACACGCTCGCGTTGGCCATGTCCCACTATGAACTCGATCTTCCTCGGATCTCCGAGGGGATCATGGTTACGGAAGAGGAAGTGGGACGTGAGAGCGAGGTGCTTGCCGAACTCGTTCAGCAGGCCGAGGCAAGCGGGGCCCGTCCGCGCTAGCCGGAATCTTTACGCCAGCCGTCCTCCCCATTCCCGCAGTTGAGGCCGACGCCACCGTTGCCGTGGATGCCGATGCTCGAGACGGTGGGGGGTAGGACGCCCCCAGTAGGTTCTGCATCTTGGGCCAAAGTGCCCGTGTAAAAAACTTGTTAGATTCTTTTGAAGGTACTGGCGCTGATGGCCCATCGTGGCCTTATGTTCTGTGATGGTGTTTTTTACTTTTCGCGCCCCTTTTCTGATCTCCGATCCATACTTAGGTTAGAATCTTGCGAGATTATTTCAAATTTAGAGGTCGTTCCTTAGTCGAGGACAGCGAGTAGAGGTACCCTAGCCCGTGGGCGTGAGTGGCCTCACAGCTCTGCCGAGCCTGACCTCTAGAACAGTCCTCTCGCAGTGCCTGAAGTCTTCCCTTAGCCAAGGGTGGCGAGTAGAGGTACCGTAGCTCATGGGCGTGGGTGACCTCGCAGCTCAGCCGGCCCTGGCTTTAGGATGACTTTGTTCTTTTCTAATTGATCGAGATATTGAGTACGGAAATTTGCAAAAAATGACCACGAAAAAACAAGAAGTGTTTTTGGGGTGCTTTTCGAAAGGGGGTTCCCCCTTTCTAGCCCCTGAGGGAGGCTCAGTTTTGGTAAGTCAAAACTGAGTCTCACTCAGCTCTTGTGGGAACGTAAACATAATTAAGGCCCTTAGCCCCCGAGGGCCTCGGACATGTGTTTCTTTTGTGGAAAAACGAATAGGTGCTTGCTGCTTTTATTTCTCCAAAAAACATAAGGTACATATGTATGTACAGAGCTTGGAAATTTTAGGGGTAAAAGCGACGTAGGTGTTGGATGTTCCAAGCGTTGTTGAGGATTTGGCTGTCCTCATCGGCGAGCTTGTAGGTGCCTGGCTTGAGGACTTCGGCGATGATGTAGGGACCCTCCCATGGCGGCGTGAGCTTGTGGCGGCCTTGGTTGTCCTGGCGAAGACGTAGCACCAAGTCGCCCTCCTTGAGGTCTCGGGTTCAGACCCGTTGGTCGTGATAGCATCGGAGGGATTGCTGATATCTGGCTAAGTGTAGAAGGGCGGTGTCCCTGGCTTCCTCGAGCATATCCAGTGAATCCTCCCAAGCCGTCTGGTTGCGCCGCTCGTCATAGGCCTTGAGCCTCGGAGAGCCAAACTCCAAGTCGGTGGGGAGGACGGCCTCAGCGCCGTACACCAGGAAGAAGGGCTTGAACCCTGTGGCCCGGCTGGTTGTCGTCCTGAGGCTCCAAAGGACCGAGGAGAGCTCCTCGAGCTATTTTCTGCCGAACTTCTCAAGCTTGTTGAAGATCCAGGGCTTGAGTCCCTGTAAAATCATACCGTTGGCACGTTCTACCTGTCCGTTCATCTAGGGATGGGCGACAGCGGACCAGACAACACGTATCTGGTGCCTGTCGCAGAAGTCTTGAAATTTCTTCCCCGTGAACTGGGTGCCTTGGTCGGTGATGATGGAATTCGGGACCCCGAAGCGATGTATGATGTCGATGAAGAACCGCACCGCCTGCTCGGATCAGATGTTGGTGATGGGGCGTGCTTCGATCCATTTGGAAAATTTGTCGATGGCGACGAGCAAGTGGGTGAAGCCCTAGGGTGCTTTCTTGAGAGTCCGACGAGGTCGAGTCCCCATACGGCAATCGGCCAAGTGATGGGGATGGTCTGGAGCGCTTGTGCTGGTAGGCGCGTCTAGCGAGCGTAGTACTGGCAGCCTTTGCAGGTGCGTACTACATGGGTTGCGTCAGCAACCGCGGTTGGCCAGTAAAAGCCCTGCCGGAAGGCGCTGCCAACCAGGGAGCGTGGCGCAGCATAATGACCACAGACACCGATGTGGATCTTGCGGACTAGCTTCAGCCCTTCCTCGATGGGGATGCACCGTTGGAGGACTCCCGAGGGGCTTCGCTTGTAGAGCTCATCCTCAATCACGATGAAGGACTTTGCTCTTCTTGCAATGCGTTGCCCCTGGTTGAAGTCTTCGGGTAGCACCCCTCGGACAATCCAGTCGAGGTACGGCTTCCTCAGTCTTGCCTGGGATTGGTGTCGGGGCCTCCCTCGTCAAGCTCCATGACCTCAGCATCGGCCGTCGAGGGGGCCTCTCCCTTGAGTGGGGCCGTAGCCCCCGAGGGGGGCTCGGCCTCGTTCACTGCCGCGGCGCCTTGGCCCTCGAAGCTGACAGAGGGGGCCGCGAGATCTTTGGTGAAAACGTCCGAGGGGATGGGGGCCTTTCCGGCCGCAATCTTGGCGAGCTCATCGGCGGCCTCGTTGTACCTTCGGGCAACGTGGTTCAGCTCGAGGCCGTCGAACTTGTCTTCTAAACCATGCACACCTTTGCACTATGCGTCCATCTTTGGGTCATGGCAGCTCGAGTCCTTCATGACTTGGTCGATGACAAGTTGTGAGTCCCCTCGGACGTCGAGGCGCTTAACACCGAGCTCGATGGCGATCTTTAGGCCATTGAGGAGGCCCTTGTACTCTGCCATATTTTTTGATACAGGGAAATGAAGCCGGATCACGTACCGCATATGTGCCCCGAGGGGCGAGACGAGGAGGAGGCCGGCGCCGGCGCCAGTCTTCATTAGAGACCCATCGAAGTACAAGGTCCAGCACTCCGCCTGGACCCGGGGCGGCGGGAGTTGGGTGTCGGTCCACTCCACAAGGAAATCCGCCAAGACTTGAGGCTTGATGGCCTTCCTCGGTGCGTAGGAGAGGGTCTCTCCCATAAGCTCGATGGACCACTTGGCGACTCGTCCTGAGACTTTCCGGTTCTGGAGGATCTCTCCTAATGGAAAGGAGGAGACCACCGTTACTGGGTGGGCATCAAAGTAGTGCCGAAGCTTGCACTGAGTCAGGACCACAGCGTAGAGTAGCTTTTGGATCTGCGGATAGCGAACTTTGGTCTCGGACAGCACCTCGCTAATGAAGTAGACCGGTCTTTGGACTGGCAGGGCGTGGCCTTCTTCCTGTCTTTCGACGACAATGGCCGCGCTAACCACTTGGGTTGTCGCAGCTACGTACAGGAGGAGGGCTCACCGTCGGCTAGAGGGACCAGTATCGGGGCATTGGTGAGGGCGGCCTTGAGCTTGTCGAGAGCTTCCTGGGCCTCGGCGGTCTAGGAAAAATGCTCGACTTCCTCAAGAGCCGGTACAAGGGCAGACCCTTCTCGCCAAGGCACGAGATGAAGCGGCTGAGAGCCGCGAGGCAACCCATGACCCGTTCTACTCCCTTCAGATCCTTGATCGGCCCCATGCTGGTCACCGCGGTTACCTTCTCTGGGTTAGACTCGATGCCACGCTTGGAGACGATGAAACCTAAGAGCATGCCTCCGGGAACCCCAAAGACGCACTTCTCTGGGTTAAGCTTGACGCACTTAGCCTTGAGACATCGGAAGGTGATCTCAAGGTCCGCGATGAGGTCTTCGCCTTTCTTGGTCTTGACTACTATGTCGTTTACATAGGCCTCGATTTTCCCGATGTTTTCCCCAAAGACGCCGAGCATGCATCGCTGGTATGTAGCTCCGGCGTTTCTGAGTCCGAAGGGCATCGTTACATAGCAGTACATGCCAAAAGGGGTGATGAAGGAAGTCATGAGCTGGTCGGACTCCTTCATCTTGATTTGGTGGTAGCCAGAATAAGCATCAAGAAAGGACAAGAGTTCACACCCCGAGGTGGAGTCAACTATCTGATCTATACGAGGTAGAGGAAAGGGAACTTTCGGACATGCTTTATTTAAACTAGTGTAATCTACACACATCCTCCACTTCCCATTCTTCTTCCTAACCAGTACAGGATTAGACAACCACACGGGATGGAATACCTCCTTGATGAATCCGGCCGCCAAAAGCTTGTTCACCTCCTCGCCGATGGCCCTGTGCTTCTCCTCATCGAATTGGCGCAGACGCTGCTTCACCAGCTTGGATCTGGCCCTGATATCAAGGGAGTGCTCGGCAACATCTCTCGGAATGCCTGGCATGTTTGAGGGACTCCACGCGAAGATGTCGATGTTCACGCGGAGAAAGTCGACGAGCACAACTTCCTATTTGGGGTCGAGGGAGGCGCAGATCTTCACCGCCTTGCCGGAAGGAGAGGCGGGATCTAGCGGGACCTCCTTCACCCCGTCAGACGGTTCGAAGGTGTTGGCGTGGCGCTTGGCGTTGAGTGCTTCGGATACCGCCACTGCCTCGGCGTGCTCGATTGCCTCGACATCGCAGTTGAACACGTGCTCGTAGGAGGTGCTGACGGTGATGACGCCGTTTGGGCCTGGCATCTTGAGGAGGAGGTAGGTGTAGTTGGGGACGGCCATGAACTTCGCGTACGCGGGACGTCCGAGGATACCGTGATAGGTCCCTCGGAAGTCGACCACGTCGAAGGTGAGAACCTCATTGCGAAAGTTGGATGGCATCCCAAAGAAGACCAGAAGGTCAATCTGCCCGAGGGGCCAGGCATGCTTGCCTGGCACTATACCCTGGAAGGGAGAGCTGCAGGGTCGGAGTTGCGGTCGCTCGATCCCCAGCAGGCTTGTTGACGGTGGTTAACGTCAACTTTCATTAGAACTTTAGACCCAAAAGAAAACATGAAAACACACTAGTCTAGGGTTTTAACTGACATTTTCCACGAGTTTTGTATATTCTGTATTTTCCAGGGTTTATTTCAGAAAAGCTGAAAAGAGGGATTCAAGTGCAAAATAAACACGAAACTTATCCGCTACGGGAAACATCACGGGAAGACTCAGGAACCATCTAGAAGACACCCGAAGCAATGGAGGGCTAGGCCGCCGCTAGGTGGGGTCGGCCGGCCCCACCATGGGGCCGGGCGGCGCCCTAGGGTTAGGGTTGCGGCCCCCCTTCTGAAATATTCCTCCACCACCTCTCCTGATGCATCTCGGCCCTTGGTTACGTCAGTTTGATCCTGCGGCGCACGCGCATCCCACCGGACTATAAATACATGGCTAGACCCCCCTGGAAAGAGCCAATTCATTATTCATCAAGGCCTCAAGCCATCAAGCATCAAGAGCCTTCTAGTCCATCAAGAGCCTTCTAGTTCATAGTTCTAGTTAGCTAGATTAGAAGTAGAGGAGATCTAGTTCTTCATCGGGATCTGGAGCCCTGGCGTCGGTCTGGAGCGCAAGAGTTCGGTAATAGATCTAGTTCTTACTTTATTGTATTCATTATATATAGGGAGACTTTACTCTTAATAGATTCATATATTTTTAATTGCAATAGTTATTGTCTACTTTGATTATATGTCTAGGATAGTTGATTTGATCTTATTGAATTCATGTAATTGCTCGTATAATGTTTACCTAATCGATCATTGGGTAAATGGTAGATAATATGTAGGCGTGGTGTCTAGATATCTTGTTTATCTGTGAGTGCACCCCGACGTGCGGGGACGTGTGGTAGTCCCGCAGGTGGTGACAGCTGCGTTGGTTCCCTCGTAGTCCACCCTCCGTGCGTAGGACTAGCATGGGCACGGTCGCGAAGGAGGTGACCCTTGTGTCTTAATACCCTCATTAGTTGATGCCTCTTTACAATTATGATATAGGGTTAACTTAACAATGATTTCTAGATGTAATTGCACTAATTAGAGTTATTCATTGATGTAGTTATAGAATTACCTTAGATCTAACTCTCTAGTTTATCCAATGGCTAACTATGATTATGACTAGTAGATGCGCTGATGATTATCCATAATTATGATACTTGATGATTATGCTATCACCCATATTTATCTATATTTATCTTGTGACCTCTGCCTGTTATGAGTAGATTAGATGACATTGGTAATATCACTTATTCATCCTATATAGTCTCTTATCAATATAATAGATTATAGTTTATTACATAGCTTTCCCAAGTGGTATAAATATAAATCGACAACCTTTGGATGAACTCCCTAGGTAAAATGCTACAACGGTATAATTATCGTGTCCGCTTGCGAGAACCCATTTAGTTTACAATCATATTATATTCATATCTTTTATATCTGCCTAGTCACATTAGTACATGTAAATCTATAATAATTTCCTAGCAATATAATTAGGGATGACAACCTATTTCATGTTTAGGAATGTTAGTAATAAAGAGGTGGCTAGTTGCTAAATGACAAGTTAATTATATACCGAGCATTTTCGGGCGTTGTTGCTAGGGGTAGGAGTTATCTCTGCTTTTTAGTAATGACGGTAGTAAATGTCAACAAGCATTTTTGGCGCCGTTGCCAGGGAAGGCACAATAAACTTAGGATATATTGATAACATATATACACATGGATAAAGTCATATTACCAATCGATCTCTAACTCAATCAGGTACACCCTTCGTTGTTATCATTTTCTTATCTTATGCAGGGTGATGAATGAATGGTTTTTCTCTTCCAAGAAACTTTACTGACGATCCAGGGAAACTCCTTAGAAAGAAAAAGTTTGTAGAAGCAAGGGACAAATTTGAGTCACCATCAAGAACACCCTCTGCTGCTCAAGCTAGCTCTTTAGAGGAGCCAGCTCCAACACTGGAAGAGGAATTTGAAGAACAAGTGGAAGAACAAGCAGAAGAGCAATTAGGTGAAAACCTAGCTCCTGTGTTTGGAAATATGGCTGAGAAGACACTGCGAGAGTTCTCTGCCCTAACAACAGCAAACATTCGGATTGGACCAGCAGTCAACACTGGGGAGAATGGATTCAAGCTCAAGCCTGCTCTCATTACCATGGTTCAAGCCAGCCAATTCTGTGGAAAAGGTCATGAAGATGCAAGTGCACACTTACAACACTTTCTAGAGGTCTGCAGCACCTTCACGATCAGAGGAGTATCAGAAGATGCTATCTTACTCCGTCTTTCCCATTCTCATTATTGGGGAAAGCCAAGAAGTGGTTCTACATCAACAAAGACAAACACAATACATGGGACCTATGCTCGACTGCTTTCTGGCAAAATTCTTTCCTACAGCCAAGACCAATGCTCTGCGTGGGAAGATTGCAAGTTTCCAACAACAACATGATGAATCATTCACTGAAGCATGGGAAAGATTCTAGAATTACATTGAAGACTGTCCACATCATGGGATAGAGGAGTGACTGTTAATGCAGACTTTCTATCACGGGCTCATCTCTAGTACCCGTGAGTCTATTGATCTTTGCAGCTAGGGGGGCTTTCTGTCACTTAAGCTCTCGGACGCTAAAGCACTTGTTGAGAAGATGGCCTCAAATTCAACATGCAATGAAGAACGTTTCTCGGCCTCGGAAGAAAGGGGGAGGAATCCATCATCTCAAGGAAAGGCGACATGGTCTTTGCCAAGCTAGACCTCATCATGAAGAAGCTCGACATAGAGAAGAAGGAAGTCATGCACATCAATGATTCCCATATGACATGTGAAGAATGTGGAGACTACGAGCACTCAGCTGTCAGTTGCCCTACACTGCAAGAGGATGTGAACTTCATCAACAACAACACCTACTATCGTCCTCAATAAAATCAAGGGTGGAACCAACAACCTCGACAAGGTAATTACCAAGGTAACAACCAAGGTAATAATTTTAATAATTACAACCTTCCGCCTTTGAGAGAATTAGTTACTAGTCAATCCAAACTACTAGATCAAATGACTAGGAAACTAACATCAAATGATAAAACTTTGGAAAACATACATACTAGAATGGATACTTTTGCTTCTGCCATAAAGAATCAGCATAGTTTCAATAAAATGCTAGAATCACAATTAGCTCAATTAGCTGCTGCTGTTCCTTCATTGGAAAAAGGAAAGATTCCAGGCCAACCAGAAGATTTAGAAACTGCTAACCTTATTGATATTCACAATGCAACCCAATATCATATTGAGCCTGCAGATGTACAGTGGATTGACCACTCTCTACCAGAGAAGATGAGAGACCCTGGAAGACCTGTCATTCCTATCTCTATAGGATGCCACAGCTTTCCAGAGGCTATCTGTGATTTCGGCGCAAGTGTCAATATCATGCCCAAGGTAATTTATGAGAAAATATTAAATGATCCCCTGTTGTACACAAATATGCGTTTGCAGCTTGCAGATCAGTCCATTCGCTACCCTGAGGGAGTACTAGAAGAAGTTGTTATTAGAGTGGGGCAATCATATGTCCTAGTTGACTTCGTGGTCATGGAGACAAGAGTAGATGAGAAGGCACCCATTATTTTGGGCAGACCATTCTTGTGCATAACAAAAGCCATCATCTATGCGGAGTACGCCAAGATTGTCCTATCCATCAAGGACAAGAAAGAGAGATTCACATTCAAGAACCGCGTCCTAAAAGCTCCTGCAGCCCCGAAGCAATTCCATCAACAAGAAGAGCAAGAACAGCAACCAATCCCAAAAAAGAAGAACAATAGAAACAACAGAAGATGGAGGAGGACCAAGCATGCACCTACGGAGACAACTCAATTGATCACTGCTCTCAACACAGAGAATGATCATATGCTACCCAAGCCATTTCCAATCAAGAGAGGTGATCCAGGTGTCCCAATCATTGAATGCACAATCAAAGACACCACCTTCGCCCACACCGTCTGCGACACTAGATCAGGCTGCAACGTAATGTCAAAACAGGTATACGATGAGTTATTTGATTTACCTTTATACCCAACATGTATTCAGCTGCAGATGGCGGATCAATCACTAAGGTTCCCTGAAGGAGTGGTCAAGGATGTCATGGTAAGAATTCAAGGACAATATATACCTATAAATTTTCTAATTCTTGACATGCAGGGAGATGATGATTCCCCGATCCTCTTGGGAAGACCGTTCCTCTACACAGCCAACGCGAACATCTACATTGGGTCCGGACAGATCCACTTCAACTTGCCCACTGGAAAGGTACACTGTCAATTTAGAACACTTGTTAACCGGGAACAGATCAGGAAGCAACGCAACAGGAGAAGACGCCAAGTCCACCGTCAGGCTGCCCAGCCTCACTGTAGTTGGGAAGAATTTTTGGGCAAGATAGTGAAGTATGAGGACTGCTACAAGGAGCAAGAAGAGAACACGCGAGCACCCCGCTGGAGTGAGTGGGCAGAAGAAGCTGAAAGGATGGACCAAATCGCCAAGGAAGAGAAAGAGGAGATCCTAGCACGATTAGAAGCGTGGGAGGAGAACAAAGATAAAGAGTTGGAACTAGAAAAGAAAGAAGCAAAAGAGACAGAAGCAAGATGGAAGGAAGACACACGTGACGCATCACCACGAAACGGGGAGTTGACTGAGGTTACCTCAGACGATGAACCCACTGAGTAAGTGTTCTCCTCTATCTAAGTCCTGTCGGTAGACTTTAAATTACGTACCCTAGCCATAAGGTTAGAATGGTAGTTATCTCATTAAATGTATTTTCAATTTATTTAGTAGCATAATTTTCTTTACACACTAAAAGATATAAAAACAACAAAAATATTTACTGCATTACTCATGGCATCACAAAGCCCCATGTGGATACCCTATGGTATTTTCGAAGGAACATCCATTTGTGGTGCCATAAAATAAAAATGACAAAAATATAGCATTCATATTTAAATTCCTGCATCATAAATAGAAAATTCAAAAAGAAGAGAAAAGTGAAATCCTATTAGACAACATTAAAGCTAGCTCATAAAGGAGATAATTACTCTTTGGCTGACCGCTAACCCATTGTTAAATTCGAGCCTTGAGTTTTGGGTTTCTTTTTTTGTGGAGTATTTATGCGGGGAAGAATATCATAGTTAGGAGAGAGTCTATCAGTGGTAACCACCGGGTTCGCTACTGGCTAGCTCGCTCTGAACTACATCAGATATTGCAACCATCCAGCTTGGGGGAGGAGCATCCCCTAGTTATCAGGTGACTACACCTAGGTGATTATTAATTTACTTTATATAGATATTTATAAAATACAAAAAATATGTGGGCACATGAAGGTCCACAAAGTCATAGAGTCTTTTATCAGGTATTTAATATAAAACCATAAAAAATATATAATAAATTAAAACAAAACAAATACTTAGTCATATACATATTAGAGTATAATTTAAAGTTAGTCGGCTAGAGCTAATTAAAGATTGATGAACATAAAAATTTGTCTTGGAGATGATGAATAGTTGCTCTGTTATAATGCTCACCAAGTACCTAGCTGCCAAACTTAAATCTCCCCTGGTTCTAAACATGGTTGTTTTAATTGGAGAATTTATTCTGAATCTTAATTGTGGAGGCATACGCTTGCGCGCTAAGTCTAGGTAGTTGATCGATATGATTCATGAAGGTTGAGCCGCTATTTATCTTATTCCAAGCATTACTAAGTTCTGGAGGTTTATTTTAAAAATTTAAAATTCACATGATGAGCTCTTGTATGACAAAATGTGAATTCCTACCAAAGCCAGAATTAATATCTTAGAGGATAGAAAAAACCTTTTCACATTTAAGCTACTTGCTTTGCATTGAGTTTGATCAACTTTGTGTTGTATACCTTGAGAGAGTCTCGTCATGCTTTTAAAACCAAGAAACACTTGCACACTCCAGTCCACATATGCATTATTCCTACTTTAGGAGTAATCGTAATCATTCACCATATTTTCATACATGTTCATCATAAAATGTTCTCCTCCTACACTGGGAGAGGACACAAAAAAATATACAATCACCCTATAGGATAACCCCCTGTCTTTAATGCTCTAAGTCCCGATTATATCTCTTGATTCATTTATTGTATTCAAAAGAATACATGTGGATAAAAAAAAGAAAAAAAAGAAAGAGAGAGAAGAGGGGAGTGAAAGATGGACAAGTGTCCCAATAATTAAAACAATGGGTACTAGATGCCCGCCTCCCCTGAATAAAAATAAATAATAAAGATAGCCCATGTCTTTCTGAAAAGTTTCAATAGAGAGCTATTTCCCAAAGAGTAACCCTAGAAATAGAAATTAGCCACAAATACCACATATGCACCTATCCACCACACTCCATACACATGCACATCTTGGTTTGATTGTATGCCTCGATTCTCTATGGATCCATTAGTTGACTTTACAATACATGTATTGCAAGTATGCCTATCCTTGTTATTGACACTCCTATAAGCTCTACCATATATACCTTTAGCTATAGGAGGCATAACATCATTAATGCCTCAAGAGAGAACCATAAATACCACATACATTGAGAGACTTGAGGGTGTCATACAATTAAGCTCTGAGTTTTATTTTAAAAACTTATAAAAAACTCCAGAATATTGGTATAGCAAAGAATTTGAGACATAGTACTTAGCTTGATTGTTCTATCTTTTGACTGCTCAAGACTTATGCAAAAGCCGTGAAGCCCCATATTACAGGTGAAATGAGTAAGTTTGAAGGTTAGAGCATACATTGTTTGATCCGGAGGAAATTCTTGTTTGAGAGCATGTGTACTTGAAAGTATAATAATATTGTAGCAACTCCTGATCCAAATACAATAACAATTAGGCTTAGTTTGTTTGCCAAGGGACTGGCAAAAGGTAAGCTTGGGGGAATTGTTGACGGTGGTTAACGTCAACTTTTATTAGAACTTTAGACCCAAAAGAAAACATGAAAACACACTAGTCTAGGGTTTTAACTGACAATTTCCACGAGTTTTGCATATTCTGTATTTTTCAGGGTTTATTTCAGAAAAGCTGAAAAGAGGGATTCAAGTGCAAAATAAACATGAAACTTATCCACTACGGAAAACATCACGGGAAGACTCAGGAACCATCTAGAAGACACCCGAAGCAATGGAGGGCCAGGCCGCCGCCAGGTGGGGCCGGCCGGCCCCACCATGGGGCCGGGCGGCGCCCTAGGGTTAGGGTTGCGGCCCCCCTTCTGGAATGTTCCTCCACCGCCTCTCCTGATGCATCTCGGCCCTTGGTTACGTCGGTTTGATCCTGCGGCGCACGCGCATCCCACCGGACTATAAATACATGGGTAGACCCCCCTGAAAAGAGCCAATTCATTATTCATCAAGGCCTCAAGCCATCAAGCATCAAGAGCCTTCTAGTTCATCAAGAGCCTTCTAGTTCATAGTTCTAGTTAGCTAGATTAGAAGTAGAGGAGATCTAGTTCTTCATCGGGATCTGGAGCCCTGGCGTCGGTCTGGAGCGCAAGAGTTTGGTAATAGATCCAGTTCTTACTTTATTGTATTCATTATATATAGGGAGACTTTACTCTTAATAGATTCATATGTTCTTAATTGCAATAGTTATTGTCTACTTTGATTATATGTCTAGGATAGTTGGTTTGATCTTATTGAATTCATGTAATTGCTCGTATAATGTTTACCTAATCGATCGTTGGGTAGATGGTAGACAATATGTAGACATGGTGTCTAGATATCTTGTTTATCTGCGAGTGCACCCGGCGTCGGGACGTGTGGTAGTCCGCAGGTGGCGGCTGCGTTGGTTCCCTCGTAGTCCACCCCTGCATGCGTAGTACTAGCATGGGCATGGTCGCGAAGGAGGTGACCCTTGTGTCTTAATACCCTCATTAGTTGATGCCTCTTTACATGTGATTATGATATAGGGTTAACTTAACAATAATTTCTAGATGTAATTGCACTAATTAGAGTTATTCATTGATGTAGTTATAGAATTACCTTAGATCTAACTCCCTAGTTTATCCAATGGCTAATTATGATTATGACTAGTAGATGCTCTAATGATTATCCATAATTATGATACTTGATGATTATGCTATCACCCATATTTATCCATATTTATCTTGTGACCTCTGCCTGTTATGAGTAGATTAGATGACATTGGTAATATCACTTATTCATCCTATATAGTCTCTTATCAATATAATAGATTATAGTTTATTACATAGCTTTCCCAGTGGTATAAATATAAATCGACAACCTGGATGAACTCCCTAGGTAAAATGCTACAACGGTATAATTATCAATAAAACTGCTTGAGAACCCATTTAGTTTCTGATCATATTATATTCATATCTTTTATATCTGCCTAGTCACATTAGTACATGTAAATCTATAATAATTTTCTAGCAATATAATTACGGATGACAACCTATTTCATGTTTAGAAATGTTAGTAATAAAGAGGTGGCTAGTTGCTAAATGACAAGTTAATTATATACCGAGCATTTCTGGCGTTGTTGCTAGGGGTAGGAGTTATCTCTACTTTTTAGTAATGACGGTAGTAAATGTCAACAAGGCTGAGGGTCTCGAAGTAGAGGATATTGAGGGCGCTGCCACCTCCATCAACACCTTGGTGAGCCGCACGTTGCCGATGATGGGGTCGACGACGAGCGGGTACCGTCCCGGGTTCGGCACGTAGAGTGGGTGTTCGTCGAGGTTGTAGGTGATGGCATCGGCGGACCACGACAGGTACTGTGGGGTGGCTGGGCGCGCTGAGAAGACTTCACGGCGCTCACGCTTGATCTGGCGTGTAGTGAGGTTCGCTAGCAGCCCTCCAATGATCATGAAGACGTCATGGACCTCGGGGAACCCCTTGCCTTTGTCCTCTTCCTCCTTCTTCTTCTTGTCCTCGGGTGGGGGAGTTTTGGTAGAAACGGTAGGCCAAGTCACACTCCCCTATGGTATGCTTGACTGGAAACTTGTGGAAACAATAGGGCTTCTTGAGCATGTCGTCGAAGGCCCCGGGTCCCGAGGGGCCTCGGGGGGCCTTGCGGTCGGCCGCGGCGACGAGGTCATCCTCGGAGTCTGCTTCCTTCTTGCCCTTCTTTTCCTTCCGCTTATTCCTCTTGTTTTTCTTGGGGTTACGGGATGCGTCCCCCTCGGCGTCGCCCTCCTTCCGCTTCCCCTTCTCGTTGCCGTTGTGAAAGATCGCTCCCACCGCCTCCTCGCCGGAGGCGAAGTTGGTCGCCACCTCGAACAGCTCGTTGGTGGTGGACGGCATCTTCCGGCCCAGCTCGTGGACGAGCTCCTTGCAGGTCGTGCCGTCAAGGAACGCGCTGATGATAGCGGTGCCGGCCACGTTGGGGAGCTCCGTGCACTTCTTTGAGAAGCGCCGGATGAAATCCCGTAGCGACTCATCAGACTTCTGGCGGCAGCTACGGAGATCCCATAAGTTCCTCGGGCGCACGTATGTGCCCTGGAAGTTTCCCACAAAAACCTTGACTAGGTCGGCCCAGTCACGGATAGTGCGGGCGGGGAGGTACTCCAGCCAGGCTCGCGTCGAGTCACCAAGGTGAAGCAGAAGGTTGCGGATGATGAGCCTGTCGTCGTCTGCGCCACCCAGCTGGCATGCCAGGTGGTAGTCGTTGAGCCACACCTCGGGGTTTGTTTCTCCCGAGTACTTGGTGAGATTGGCCGACTGGCGAAACCGGAAAGGGAACCGGGCGTTGCGGATCTCCTGGCTGAAGGCACGAGGCCTCGGGGGATCGGCATCATCATGGTCCTCATCGCTGTCATGCCTGCCGCCTCGTTGCGGCTGGCGGTCGCGTCTGGCCCGTGCGCCAGCTTCCCTTGCGGCGTTGTTGATGACGTTGCGTGGGTCGTCGTCGTCAAGGCTGTCGCGATTGTCCTGAATGCGCTCGTGGGCTGGCCTTCGCGATGGATCCTGATGAACCGAGGCTTCTCGCTCACGGCGAGGGGGGACATCGGCCTCCTTATCCCTCTATGCCCGCAGCCGAGAGGCTGAGCTCTCGGCCTACTGGACAGCAGCGGTCTCGATGTAGCCCCGCATCTCATCTCGAATCCGCCGCCCCTCCGGGGTGGACGGCTCTGGCATCGCCCGGAGGAGAAGGGCCGCCGCAGCGACGTTCTGGCTCGCACGTTGAAAGATGAGGGATGCTCCCTGCCCTCATCGTTGATGATCTGCCGGTTGACGTCACGGGCGTGCTGTCGCGCAAGGAGGCTCAGTTACGCGCCACGCGGCGCTCGCGCTCGAACGCATCTATCTTCTGCCGTAGCAGAAGACGGTCATGCTCGAGCTTGTCCACAAGCTCCCAGATTTGCTCGATAGTGGGGTGCCGCGTCCCCTGAGGGGTGACCGCTGGGTTGCCGGTCCTCGGGGGGCCCATGTGCGTCGGAGTCTGCTGCTCCTGGCCCACGGGTCGGGACGTGCTGGGGTCCTGAGGCGTTGCGCCTGCCGGGGCCGGTCTGGCGGTATGCCTGGGGTCGCGGTCCTGGTTGCCGTCATCGTCACCGCTGCAGCCGTCGCCGAGGTCGTCGATCTCCACGTGAAAGCACTCACGGGTTGGGTCGTACATGTCGTCAGGCTCGTCCTGGTCCGGGTACCCGAAGTAGAATGCGTGCGCGGGGATGAACCAATGAGAACTGGTGGACTCCAGGTAGCGCTGCAACATGCCGGCATCGTGGGACCCAGGGAGACCCGTGCCTACCCATCTTGTCCCTGACTCGCCGGGGTCAGGGTAAGACGAGGCTGGCGTGGAGACAACCGCGTCGCGATCGTAGCGCGGCTGGAGCTTGTTGTGGACTCCCAAGCTGGTGGAGACCGTCGAGGTGTACGTGGCGGTGGTGTTGGTGAGGCCAAACGGCGGGGGTGGCGCAACTGGTCGCGAGACATTGGGGCGGCCTCCGTCGCCCAAATGCAGCGCGACGTGCCTACCGAGCACGGCAAGCACGTGCGCTGCGGCGCCTCGTGCACCGGGTCCGTGACGGAGTCGTGGGTGCCTCATCGGGAGACTCCAGGGCTCTGGGTGGAAGGAGCACCATGTCGTACTGGTAGCCCAGGGACATGAACTCGAGATCCCCGAACCAGATCACGGTACCCAGCTCCAGCGGCTGCGGTGGGAGGAAAGCGGGGCCGGAAGCGTCCTGAGACGTCTCATTGCGGTCGTCGGCCATTCTGGAGTTTTGACGGGAAGAGAGGCGAAAACACGCACAGCCCCCCTACGTAGCGCGCCAACTGTCGGTGCTAGAACTGGCGGTCCCAGCACCAACTAGTAAATTTATAGTGCGTGCTCCCAACTCCGGAAGGTGTGCAAGATTGACACAAGGGATTTATACTGGTTCGGGTAAGAGAAAGCCCTACGTCCAATGGGGGGAGGAAGTCTTGTATTATCTTGCACCGAAGTGCTTGTAGGTAGGGTGTACAAGCGGGTGGAGAGAGGGAGCTGGTCCCAAGTCTCGTGGATGATTGAGGCAAGTGCCAATATCGTGCTGGTGAGAGCTTGTTTGCTAAGGGCCCCTATCCCCCCTTTTATAGCCGCAAGGGGAGGATAGGGTTTACAAGGGGTGTCTTGTACGACAGGTGCTCCCTTTGCGTTGTCCGAGGCCTCGGAGCCCGCCATCTCTCTTGTGGCGAGGGTCAGGAGTGGGTGGCGGCACTGTTGGTCGTGGCCTGGTGCTGCAGGTCATGGGAGCAGCTGCGAGGAGTCATTTCCCCAGTCCTGGCGACGGGAAGGACGTTTGTCCCTGTGTGGGCTGGCGGGGTGACGATGGACGGCATGTCCGAGGCCTGTAGCTTGCTGTAGCTTTGACCCATCCCGAATCCGTGGCTCCGAGGGGCCTTGGTCCCTGCTGCCGTACGGTGAGTGGTTGGCACAGTTGAGGGCGGTCGTCGGGGCGGTCGCTGCCCATACCGGGCTCAGAAAACCCGGGGAGACTGTTGTTTGACCGGCGCCCCGCCTGACCCTGCTCCCATGCGGGGGATGACGCTGGGCGACGTCCTTTGGCGTGGCTGTCAGCGTCCCGAGGCTTCGGCGATTTTACCTGTCACAGAAGTTAGGCAGAACAGCGTTCCACAGTGGCGGGCATGGCCGTCATCGTGTGGGGTGACGCAATCTTGGTGTGAGCGCAGGCGGTGACGTGATGACCCCCATCCCTGTAAGGGAATGGGCAGGTCTGACAAGAGCTACAGCGGGAGGGGCAGGTATACGTCAAGTCCGAGTCCTAGCTTGACCGAGAGTTACGGCGCGTCCCGTCCGAGGCCGGTCGCGGGGGCTCGGGCGAGGCGGAATGTGGAGGCTCGTCCGAGACCTTGACGGGGAGGGCTCGGACGAGGCGGTGAGTTAGCGCCCGTCCGAGGAGGCCTCGGCGCGGAGGGCTCGGACGAGGCGGAGAGTTAGCGCCCGTCCGAGGCCTCGGCGGGGAGGGCTCGGGCGAGGTGGAGAGTTGTGTGCTGGGCCTTAATGGGCTGTGCCTTTGTTGCTGCGCGGCCTGGTATTGCGTTTGCTGGGGTTGGTTTTTGTGGTCCTTTTTGGGAGCCCTAATTTTGGTACCCGACAACATTGTTCTGACGACTGATAGGCTAAAGTAAACATGGGGTTGCAAATGTAGCCTAGAGGCTGTATATGCAGCTAGAGCTAGTGCTATTTCTTCTACCATGAGTACTGAGGAGTTTTTGATTGCTCCTTGGATATTAAAGTTTTGGGTTCGTAATGTGTGTGTAATTGGTGATAAGAACTCCTAGCCTTGCTTTTTATTTTATCAATGGAAGGCTTTGATCTACAACTCTAGAGGCGTCTACGTTAAATCTAGAGGTGTTGGTAGCATTGTCGGCATGGTTTGGTGAAACTTGATTACTATATTTGTTCGTCTGAGGTTGTATGAGTCCATGTGTTGTGATTTCTGCACGAGAATATTTCGTAGCTTGCAAAAGAAGTTGTCTTTTTGCATTCTGGTGGACGTTGATGGCTCTTGTGTTGGTATGTTGGTGGTTTTTTATACAATATTGGTGGTTTTGTCAGTTGTGTGCAGAAGACATGTATTGGAATATAAGTGAATTGCCCACTTCTCCCCATCAGTTTAAGCTTTTGGGTTGAACTGGTCGGTGCATGCAACTCAATATGGTATCAAAGCCAGAGGTCTCGAGTTCGAATCCTGGTAGACACAATTAAATAAAATAATTGTTGTCCGCTCCTATTCCACGTCTAAGGTTTGTCCGTCGCTGAGATCTCTCGCCGGTGTCTTAACATGAGGGGGAGTTTTGGAATATAAGTGAATTGGTCACCTCTTCCATCAGTTTAAGCTTTTGGGTTAAACCGGTCGGTACATGCAACTCAATAATCTCCTCGGGTTGACCTGCATTAGGATGGTTGAGGTGGGAGTTCTTACCTGTTGTACTGCTGTGATTGTTGAATAGTGTACTTCATTGTCTATAAGCATCATCTTATATAGGCCTATCCTTGCTTATATGGTTGATTGTTCTTCATCTGTAGCTATAATAATTTACAAATAATAATGTCTACAGCTATAACACGGTGGATCTGTCAGCGGGTTTAAATTTTCCAGCTAAATCTCTTGCCATTTCTAGCTTTCTGTATTACCACATGTTTGTTATAATTTTTTTGGCAGAAGTCTAGCTTTTGTCGGTTGGTGCGGCGTCGGCATCTGGCTCAAGACACAGTTAGTGCCGTCGAACTGTCGCGGCACGCAAGGCCACTTGCCAGCTCCTCATCGGCGTGAAACGATACATCGCACGCTGTACGGCCGTCCACGCGTCACCCTCTGGTTGGCCAAAATTGCTTTCGCGCGCCATGCCGCTTTCCGCGGTCAAACTTTACTTCCACGCTCCGCAACCGCAATAGTCAGTCATCCCTCATCCGGTTTGGTCACAGCGCACCACCGGCCGTCCGATCCCCGCCGTTCACTGATCTGTGGGCCCTTCCGGAACCCAATCCACGCCGTCTGAGTCATGATGGATGCCTACGCTACGGAGCCACGTCTCGTGTGTACCCTTCCTTGACTGGAGCCAGTCCACTGTCTTAACCGACGACGCCCCCCCCTCAACCCCACCGTACGTACTAGTTCTATAAACCTGCTCGCTGCTCTTGGTTATCTCCCTTTATGTGACGTGCGAGCGCCCGTCGATTTGTTGCCGTGCCTGTGCCACGCCACCATGATCACCGTCGACGATCTGATGAGGAGCTGTGGCGGTGACAGCAGTGGTATTCCAGTTCCTCCTCGCGGCGACGACGGGCGGCAGATGCTGGCGATGGGCGACGGCCACCACCAGCTGACGGTGTCCAGGATCCGTACGGCAGTGTCCATGCTGACCCGCCGCACGGGCCACGCACGCTTCCGCCGCGGCCCCGTCGCGGAGCATCACGCACCGTCGTCGTCGTCGCACCAGCTGCACCCGCACCAATCGGCGGAGAGCGCGGGCGGCGGTGGCGTGGCTCTGGACTTCGTCAAGACGTGCGAGGCGGGGTTCAGCGCGTCGGCCTCGCGCACCAGCTCGTCGCTACCATCGACGACGTTAACGAGCCTCACAGCCGGCGAGGGAAGCGTGTCCACCGGCCGCGCCCAGGGTTGCTACCTCTTCCAGTTCCAGCCTGTGAGCGACGGCGGCGGCCAGTCTGCCGGCGTGTCGCTGCCGCTGGTGGTTTCGATGCAGCAGCAGCAGCATGTCTCCCCCGATTACTCGCCAGGCACCGCGCTGAAAAACGGTGGTAAGTGCCACAACCGTGCGCTCACCGAGAAGGATGCCGGCGGCAAGACACACGGCGACCGCTGCCACTGCTCCAAGAAACGGTCGGTATATACGTACAGTACATGCTCATCAAACGCCCGCTGCTACTATTTCTGATGTGTTGTGAAACAACGACGATGACATGCATGCAGGAAATCGCGCGTGAAGCGAGTGGTCCGCGTGCCGGCGATCAGCTCCCGGAACGCGGACATCCCGCCGGACGACTACTCGTGGCGCAAGTACGGCCAGAAGCCCATCAAGGGCTCGCCGTACCCCCGGTAAGAAAAGAATATGACTGTATATCCTTCTTCCTCCCCAGCCCCAACCCGCGAAACGATAGATCGAGACGCTGCCACAGGCCATGACGTGCATTTGATGTGTTCCTGCGTGCAGCGGCTACTACAAGTGCAGCACAGTGCGCGGGTGCCCGGCGCGGAAGCACGTGGAGCGAGACCCCGGCGAGCCGGCGATGCTCATCGTCACCTACGAGAGCGACCACCGCCACGACGACCAGCGGGACCGGGCGGCCGGCAGCGCGCAGACGGAGCAAACGACGACGTCCAGTTGAATTTCAGAGCTAATACAGTAGTAGTAGTCGTCTCCGGCGCGGGCCCCGGCCCTGCTCCTTTTCTCTCGTTGCCCACTAGAAATTTCTTGGAGTTGTCTCCGTAGTTTCTTTTTCGTCTATCGGTTCGTCGGACTCGTAGTGTCACGTCGCCGTCGCTTGTAGAGGAAATTCAGGGAACCGGGATATCACGCGGTGTTTGAAATTTTGACCATGAATGAATGATGCTTGTAGCTTCGACTTCGAGAGGGTGGTTTTCGGTTGGTGAGCATTTGTACTACGCGTTGATTGGTGTTAGTGGTCAAACGGGAGATATGTGATCGGTTCCGAACGATGGGGACAGAATATAATATATGGTGTGGAACTCGAAGAAGGCCCCGATGTAAAATGAGGTGTAAGACAGGGAAATATCAAACCGATCTTACCACGTTGTTGTCTATGGCCTTGTTCACTTTCCCCTCCAACTTCCAAGTTTTTTCACTCTCTCTCCATCACATTAATTTGTACCCGACGAATATTAAATATAAGTATAAAAAATAACTAATTACACAGTTTAGTTGTACATCACGAGACGAATCTTTTGAGCCTAGTTGGGCCATGATTGGATAATATTTGCCACATACAAACGAAATGTTACAGGACTTTTCAATCTCCCTCCATCACATCAATTTCTACTTTATATATGGAGCATTAAATGTTAGTAAAAAAATAACTAATTACATGGTTTGGTTGTAAATCACGAGACAAATCTTTTGAGCCTAGTTGGGCCACGATTGGACAATATTTACCAAATACAAACGAACTGCTATAGAACTTTTCAATCTCTCTCTTCCCCCCATCTAAACAAGACCTATGTCTTCAAGAAACTAGAAGTCCTGTACTAGTCATGTACTTTAACCATCATGAATCTCTATTATAATAAAATTGTTAGATTATACTCCATTCACTCAAGAATACATCCCCCGCTGAGAGCCTCCAACCATTGCACACCCCAAACAATGTACATAGGAATCCAACATCATCAAAATCTAAGGCTTTTAATCAACTCTCACTTGCTACAACCAGATCCTACGCCCTGGAATGAAAAGCTTCAGCGCGCTTAAGCCTCAAGCGACGCTTCCCCCGCCATCGGTGCCCATGCGACGGACATCCTCTGCGAGGTCGGCGTTCGAATCCCCGTACGCCTCAATAACCAAATACGAAGGAAAAAAAGGTCCGCCTCACGTAATGGCAAACAAATCGCAAAAAAAAGGAAAATAAGGAAACAATCACGATCCAAAGACCTGTTGCTCAATCTCCTCACCGCCGGCCCTGCTGGCTCTCACGGAAATCACCACGGCGGATTTTTGTTGCACAGCGGTGGCCACGACGCGGCAAGGCCACAGCAACTTCTTCGCACGGTGCCGCTCATGCTCCACGCTTGCCCTGCCGCACGGCGCCCTACCCTGCTGCGCTGTGGCTCGGCAACCCTACGGCCACGCGCGATCTCCTTTTGCCTGTGCAAGCCATCCTCCTCGTCCATTGAGGAGGATGGCGTGATCGCGACCAGGCTCGCGAACACGAGGACGCCGCCGCTAACAGAAGCTCGCCATTTGTGCTTCATCAAGTAAGCCTATTCTGTTGCGCGATGAGCGCGCCGCAATCCAGGGCCACGACGATCCCTGTGGCACAACGCGCGATCTCCACACGCGCCCACTGCTGCATGCAGTGCCGGAGCGACGAGGAAAAGCTGTTGCCCACCGTGCCGTCGCAGCAACGACGACAACGAGCCTTGTTGTCCGCGGCGCCGAACCTAGTTCATGGCATTGACAATTTCGGATGCCCTGCTGCCTGCAGCGCCGTCGCCCCGCTGCACGGTCATCAAGACTTCCAGTGCCCGTCGTCTTCGTTTGCTTGTTGCACAATGCCAGCATGCCGTGAAGACTTGAAGGGCAAAACGATCTCATACATGGAGGCTATCCCCGTATCAGGTTTGAAATGGTCGTCGTCAATCATCTATCTTTTTTTCTAAAAAAACTTATTCACGCCATGAAGACTTGATCTTGAAACATCTTTTTCTTTTCTAGAAAAACTTGCGTACATAATAAATTGAAAAAACCAAATATCTTAGGTACTTCGAATATGATTCTCCACATATTTAGCCTTTCTCATGTCAAATAAAATTCTACACCTATCTATTGACCTTATGCATATTCTAGAAGTTGCCATATTAGTTCTGCCATTTAAGTATAATTTAACAATTCTATTATAGTAGAGATATATGATTCCAATTGTCAGCGCAGGTGCCTCTAAATGTCTACGCTGGAAGATACACTTGAAGCATTAAGCGATATCACCACCATCACAGGTAGCAATTATGACTATGCCATAATAATGCCTTCCTAATTTCCTACTACTAATATATTTTCAATTGGGGCACTTTAGATGAGGCCTCACAGAAGAGGGAAGAAAGGTACGCACAATAACGAAAACGAAGAGCTGAGATGACCCAAGATCAGAGGGACGAAATTAGTAGGAAAGAACATGAACGGCGAGCACGGAAAGGGCTGCATTACAAGGGATTACCAGTGCCACTAATGTCTCACAAATAGTGTCAGCATCCTCACCTGGAGGTTAGTAATATATTAAACTTAAACAATTCTTACCCTGTCTGATATATCTCATCATGTTCGTATATGTCAAGGTCCCAATCCTGGAGTTGCAATATCAACTGTTTTGGAGAATGATAATTCAGTGCAGCCCACTTATATGCTATAGAGCAATGATAACACACCAATTATTTTAGACAAGGAAAATATCCCACCACATGTCGCGATGACCATAAGAGGTAGTGTAGTATTTGTGGTCACCAACAATGATGAAACATTGTTTTGAGTTAATATATTATGTAAAATTAGTACTATTTAAATCTCTAATTCAATCGAAGCAAACACAAAACCTATAAACATTGCTCGGGCTAGGAGGGAAGAAAGGAACGAACATCAACGAAAAAGAAGGGCTCAGATGACCCAAGATCTTAGAGAAGAGATTAATAGGAAAGCTCGTGAATGGTGAGCATGGAATAAGGCTGCATTACAAGAGATTAGCAATGCCACTAATGTCTCGCAATTAGTGTCAGCTTCCTCATCTGGAGGTCAGAAATATATTGGTCTTAATCAATTCATACTCTGTCTACTATATATCATGAAGTTCATATATGTGAAGGTCCCAATCCTATAGCTGCAATATCAACTGTTCCGGAGAATGATGATTCGGCGTAACCCACAGATTGGTTACATAGGAATGATAATAATGTGCCAACTGTAAGGACCTTGATGTCGCCAAGGAGGCCTAGAGAGGGATGAATAGGCCTACAAAATTTCAGCTCAAACAGAAATTAAACTAAGGGTGGTGCTGCCCCCTTTTGTGGACAGCGCTTCCCTCCCTACTATTTTGAGTCCAATGCAGCCCAAACTTGGTGATGAGATACTATAGATATTCAGTAACAACCCTACAAAATCTCAACTCGATTAGATTAGAGGGCGGCACTGCTACTCTACAATACTACCTCACTTTGGGTGCAGCACTGCCACACCCTGTAGAGCTCAGCTGTAGACCAAACATGGTGGAGATGTTCTAAGGGTGTCCAGGAGCAAGTCCACTAAGTACCTGCACTCATAAACACTCACAACCAAGTAGATCGAGTGGAACACAAATAATACAATTCAAAATACAAGAGGCAAGACACAAGATTTATCCCGTGGTTCGGCATCGCCACCAAGGCTGGCCTACTCCACGTTGTTGAGCTATCCACATAAGGATTGGCTCGCCACCAAGGCTTGCCCTGCCCTCGGTCTCAAGTTAAGAGAGTTAACTCTTGAGATGAGAGATTTCCACTAAATCAAAGGGTAATACAAACTGTCCCGCAGCTCACCACAAGCATGGGAGCTTGCCGGACGACGCCTAGCCATCTAGGAGCCTTCACCTCCAAGAGTAATAGATGCACAACGAAGTTCGACGAAGCCCAGCAAGTGCTCAAGGTTAGATTGCTCTAATCTGCTCTCAAGCTCTTAATCACGCAACCCCAATTCTTAATCACACACTAAGTGGATCACTCTCACAAAGAGAGGGTTGGGAAAGGCTTTGTAATAGGTTTGCAATGTCTAGAGTATCTGTAGCATGACCAGTAGGTGTGGAATGGGTATATATACTCACCCCACTCAAACTAGCCGTTTGGATTTGAAAACTAGTCGTTAGGTCTGTATAAGGGCGGCACTGCCGCCCTGGAAGTGCGGCACTACCGCCCTCCCAGAAACAGCACAGGTTAGCTTACGAAAACAACCATAACTTTTTACTCCGAACTCCGTTTTCAGTGACCTTGGTTCTACAAGTGTAGCATAGGCGGTTCTTATTCTTGTTAGCCTTCTCTTCTTACCTTTTGCTTGCTACCTTACTGATGAGCCTCTTTTTTGATGACACAAAGCCTTCACTTTTCTTGTTTGGATATGAGCCAATTTCATGTCCCTTCTCATTACAAGCATAACACTTCCTCTTGATGCTTCTTGTCTTCTTCTTTGGAAGTGTGGCTTTGTCATCAACCTTGTTGGAACATATAGCGGCATTGTGTCCCTTATTGGAGCACTTGACATGAGCCATCTTCTTCTTCTCTTGGATCTTGCTCATGCCCTTATCTTCTTTCTTCAAGGTGCAATCTCTTACATGGTGACCCTGCTTCTTGCACTTGAAGTAAGTGATGAGAGTCTTCTTATGTTGATGTTGCACTTTGATGGTTTTGGGGACTTTGCTGTTTTGCCTAGGTTCAGCACTGCCGCACTTTGGAACTGCTACTTTCTGGACAGATTTCACTTCTTTTAATTTTCCCTTGACTTTGCCTTTGGACTTGTGACTTTATTGAAGGGGTTTGGTGTATGCATCGGTTGATCCCTTCTCAAGTTTCTTCACCATGTCTTCACGGTTATCTTGAGAAGGTTGAGCATTGCACTTGCCCTTTAACTGAATCAAGTCCCTTCGTAGCCTCTCAACTTCTTCCTTGAGCTGTTCATTTTCTCTTGCAATGTAATCATGACAAGTTTCTATAAATACATGCTCAACGGAAGGTTGGCTTGCTTGAGAGCAATAATTGTTAGCACATGATAAGATAGACAGAATTTGTGTACATATGCACTAATGTGTGTAAGGTTGATAAGATTTTACCACTATTACCACAACCTCATGAGCAATTTCTAGCAAAAGATGAGAGTCCATAAGCTTCTCATGAGAGCATAAGAGCTCATCATGACTTTTTTGCAAAGTCTCATTCTTGCCAGTGAGCATTTTCACTTTCTCCTTGAGCATATAATTCTGATCTTCTAATTGAGCAACACAAGATAGAGTTAACAGTATTAATTTGCTTAATTGATAAGTTTTCATACCTTTGGACCAAATCAGTATGAGAGCACTTAAGATTTTCATGCTTATTGGTCAACTTCTCCAAGCATTTGATCTTTTCAACAACAAAGTCATTTTGCTGGTGAAGTTCTCTTTAATTTCTTGCTCATCAATTTTCTCTATGAGCTTGAGCACCATTGATATGTCTTTCTTGCTTAGCCGTGCAAGGTGTTGATTGATCTTATCATCATCACTATCAGTTTCACTCTCACTTGAACTCTTACTCTCACTTGCCACATTCTTCTCTTTCTTTGCCATAAGGCCTAGATGAGAAGTGGCATAGAGAGCTAAGCTTCTTGGTGAGGTGGACTTATCATTTGACCTACACCGATCACAAGCTTCTTCTTCCTTTAAAATGTTAGTTTGACAAGAACAATAGGAAGTAGAAGTACCACATATAAAAACATTGTTCTCACCAACCATCTCATTACCTTCCTTTAAGTCATATATTGGTGAGAGAGTGGATGTGTCATGATGGCTTCGGCCGTTTGGGAAAGTCACTTGAGGCTCATTGTTTGTCGGTGAAGTTGAGCACTCTCCAAGTAATTTCTCTAATAAGAGCAAGTTCTCATCATATTTGTAGTTGTCATATCTTTCTTTTAGCATGGTCCAAATGACATGAGCATCATCAAGTGGTTCCCTATCTCTAAATATGACAGCATCTAATATATCTTCACTCAAAGCACTAAATAATACATTAGTAGCTTGAGCATTCAGCTGCAAGCATTTTACTTCCTCTCTAGATAGATAGTCAAAATCATCATGAGAAGGTGAAATGCTTATATCTACAATCTGCTCGATTTGAGGACCCATGTCCTTAAAAACATCAAGCACAGCAGCAGACCAAGATGTATAATTTGAGCCATCAAAAAGTAAAGGTTCTAGAGATACCTCCTTACTTACCGACATCGTCTCTCAAGGCGATTAAGCCCAAAAATTGAGAGCCTCGCTCTGATACTAATTGTAAGGACCTTGATGTCGCCAAGGAGGCCTAGAGGGGGTGAATAGGCCTACAAAATTTCAGCTCAAACAGAAATTAAACTAAAGGTGGTGCTGCCCCCTTTTATGGACAGCGCTTCCTTCCTACTATTTTAAGTCTAATGCAGCCCAAACTTGGTGATGAGATACTATAGATATTCAGTAACAACCCTGCAAAATCTCAACTCAAAACTTGATCAGATTAGAGGGCGGCATTGCCACTCTATGAGGGCGGCACTGCTGCTCTACAACACTACCTCACTTCGGGTGCAGCACTGCCACACCCTATAGAGAGCTCAACTGTAGACCAAACTTGGTGGAGATGTTCTAAGGGTGTCCAAGAGCAAGTCCACTAAGTATCTGCACTCACAAACACTCACAACCAAGTAGAACGAGTAGAACACAAATAATACAATTTAAAATACAAGAGGCAAGACACAAGATTTATCCTGTGGTTCGGCGTCACCACCAAGGCTGGTCTACTCCACGTTGTTGAGATATCCACACAAGGATTGGCTCTCCACCAAGGCTTGCCCTACCCTTGGTCTCAAGTCAAGAGAGTTAACTCTTGAGATGAGAGATTTCCACTAAATCAACGGGTAATACAAACTGTCTTGCAGCTCACCACAAGCACGGGAGCTTGCCGGACGATGCCTAGCCGTCTAGGAGGCTTCACCTCCAAGAGTAATAGATGCACAATAAAGTTTGATGAAGCCCAGCAAGTGCTCAAGGTTAGGATTGCTCTAATTTGCTCTCAAGCTCTTAATCACACAGCCCTAACTCTTAATCACACACTAAGTGGATCACTTTCACAAAGAGAGGGTTGGAAAAGGCTTTGGAATGGTTTTACAATATCTAGAGTATCAGCAGCATGACCAGGAGGCATAGAATGGGTATATATACTCACCCCACTCAAACTAGCCGTTTGAATTTAAAAACTAGCCGTTAGGTCTATATAAGAGCGGCACTGCCGTCCTGAAAGTGCGGTACTGTCGCCCTCCTAGAAACATCACAGGTTAGCTTACGGAAACAACCATAACTTTTTACTCTGAAATCCGTTTTCAGTGACCTTGGACATTTCGGAAAGCTTGTTTTAAGAGCTATGCAGTCCAGCAGAGAACAAACCTAAGATCAACAACTGCAGGTGTAGTGCTAAGTGTTTTCTCTCATGTTAGCACTCGGGTTCGGTTAGTTTGAGCACGTGAGACTTGTCTATGATTCGTATTGCATCCCCCTTGATAGTATGGCATACCTATACTCAAGATAAAGAGAATATAACCATTTCAACCACTTGAGTCTTCAATGTCTTCATATGCCATTTCTTCTCAATGTCACTCCATAAGGGGTTGCAATCATCTTTGTCTCTTCTCTTCGAGTAAACATACCTTGAGCTTGTGATTTGAACCATTTCAACACATCTGAATTCAACCTATGACTTTAAGTCACTTTCATTAATAATTTGATCCTCAACATGATATAACTCCTCATAGCTTGATTAGTTCCTTGACTCAATGCAAGTACTCTCTTCTTCACCTTAGCCATGGTACGTCGGTCCTCAAGCCGTCGCTTGACCTTCACCTTCGCTTAGTCCCTTGAAGCCCTTTCCTTGCTATCTTCATCTTATCAAGCCATACTCAACTCACACCATATTAAGTATGCATTGAAAACTATTTTTTTAATATTATGATCCTTGCTTAAATATCATCTAGATATGAATGTTGAGATTAGTCAAGCTTTAGTTTGACTCACATAGAGCCATACATGGATCAACATCAATATGGTCGAGCGAATTCATGATTTCTCAAATCCTTTTTATTTTGGCTTGACACTCCTATCATTCACTTTATTGTCACTCTTCTTGTTCATGCAAAGTAAGCCATACTAGAGATAATCAACTCATGTCTCATTTACCATTTGCCAAATATGCTTACTTTCACATGCAGCTATGATATCCCAAAACATATAAGCCATTTCATCAATTCCATTTGGGTTGTTGTATTTTGCTTGAACTATATTGTTTCCATGATCTTCTAATACAATAATGCACAACTTTGACCTTTAATTCAACACTATGTGGAATATCCTCAAGTTTGCCTTAGTTGAACCTTTGATACACATCTCAATGTGTAATATTCATGCATATGTAACATGGCTGATTTCCTGCTTAACACTTAGGAAAACTTGTTAGACCTTTAATTGAGTTGTCATTCAATTCACCAAAACCCACTAAGGGCTAGATGCACTTACACCAACTCGTAGAGGCCCGCGAATGGTTATTCCTCACCGGGGTGCCAGCTCAGCACCATAGCAAAAGTCAGCTTCATATACTTTACTATGCCTATATATATATATAATCTATGTACATGTTCAGGTACCTGACATGCACCAGAACCATGTAGATGTCCCAACCAATGAAAATGATTTTGACTGTGAACTATTTGAACCAAGCCATGCTATTCGAATGTGGAGATGGATCATGACTGTTTCAACATAGCTATTGAATGGCTACGTGGAACCAAGCCATCTTATTGCAGAAAAGAAACTACCACTTCATGGACCTCAAGTTTGTTGTAAGTTGATAATTATAATTCTTAAATAAGTTGTATGAATCGTCAAATAATTATAGTATGCAGTTGTATAATTAATCAAAGAATGATAAATTTTCCAAAATCATCAGGAAGCAATTCAGTTTGGATGAGATCCACGATGTTGTGACATGGTAGACCATAACAAACTGGCACAAGTACTTGAGTGCTGGCCTGACATGCAGTATGCATTATAATATTAAAGATAGTGGCGATGTTAGAAATGTTATGTAACACACCAACAAGGGAGGGAGGAAGAGGAGGGGAGGGAGGCGCACGCCCCGAGGGCGGCGGCCTAGCAGTAGCGGCGGTGTAGCGCAGCGGTGGCGGCGCGTGGGGGTAGGGGGCAGCAATGGCTAAGGGCGGGAGAGATTGGAAATAATAGGAATTACCCAATTACTTTCTTAATAGATCCAATTACAATCCTCCTGTATTTATAGTTTCGAATGGACTCTAAAAGGTAAGGAACCTTATCGACCGGATCCTTCCTTTTTTTATAAATTTACCTAATTTCCAGAAATATCTCAAATAATTATTTAATTAAGATAACTGCACGTGAGCGCGGGACCCATGGGGGAAGGGGCGGCGCCCCCCGTGGCGCCTCCAGCAGTGGCGGCGTGCGGCGCCCCCACCCCTTAGGGTTTGGGGTGGATGCGGCCTCCGTGCCGCTCTTCTTCTTTCCTGGGCTTTTCGGCCCAATTAGCCCTTATTTTCGCGTCATGCGTGGCGTACGTGTGACAGAACTCCCCCTTCTCCACTTGATGCATCCTCACGGCGAGTGTTCGTCCCTTCTGGTACTGGTGCGCCATGATTGATCTTTTCTAGAAAACAAGTTATTGACCCGTGTATGCCATAATTCCAGCTGTAGTGTCATTGTCAGGCTCCCTTTTGAACTCGAAGTACTATTGCAGCGAACCAATGTACCCAAATATAAAGTATGAATGAGCAAGCGCTAGTGGAAGAAGAGCTTGATGGATCACTAAGTGTATACTGAACTTAATCATTGTTGGTGGAGGTTGCTCACATACTGTGTTTACCTCATTTGTTGTCACATCCATTAAAGCTGGTATGATCCTCCAAACTATTGAGATTGAATGTTGCTGAGGTATTTGGAGGCTATTGATCATAGTCCCAAATATACCGAGATCTGAAACTCCTGGTGAGAGAGATTGGCAGTTCGAATCAGGAGAGAGTCCAATGTCAACATTATATACCTGAGCAATGATATGATTGGCATTATGAATGAAACAGACTGAAGCATTCTAAACTAAACATCCTAATTTCTAAGTTCTTCCCAACAGTATGTGTGATGGCATGAAGGAGGCTCCATTCTTAGACAGTTGGTGGGCTCCTAGAGCCAGGAGGTCAATTTGTTGTGGTCCCTCTTTTTATAGTTCATAGAGTAGATCTTGTAATAGTGGTGAAGCTGCTGGAAGGTAAAGACGTTTGTCATAGAAGATCAAACCTTCTTCTACTGTCCAAATCCCTAACTATTGCCCTTCTTGTATTGATGAATACATCTTTCAAAGTGCATACTGCTGTTTAGTGGTATGTTTAATGCTTGCGAAGATTGGAGCTGCACTCTCATTGATAAAATCCAGAGCGTTCAGTTGTCTAGCTCTAAAAGATCTATTCATTGGGTTCTCTGGTATAGATGTATCATTATTTATACGAATCATGGGTGGGGGAGCTAGAAGTGCCCTTACTGATGGTATTGTTCGATGTTGGCGTTGAGCTATTAGGGTGTTTGAGCGTCCATCTTGATGTAGCAAAGTTCCAGGTCTATGAAATCACAAGTGATTCTGCCAAGTCCCGCTAGCCATGGTGCACCCAATATGATATTAATATCATTACCAATGTCTATGAGGAAGGCATTAATTTCAAAAGTGTCACTGCAACCCTTAGGGGAACATTAAAAGATGCACGTCTGCATGCTACCACACTTCTACTGCCAACCAGTATAGTTGTATCAATACGCTACTCATTGAGTCCTATGGTGCGAGCCACATTGATATCAATTATGTTGTGTGTACCACCTGAGTCCACCAGAGCAATTAGTCTGGTCCCATTAATCACTGTCTTCAGATACATAGGTGAAGCTCCATGCACTCCTGAATGTGGTTTACCAATCATCATCATTATACTGTCCTGAGTATCCTCTGCCACAAAGTCATTGACTACAGTAATTTTAAATAACATCTTACATTTATGACCTCGCAAGAATGGTTAGTCGCAGTTGAAGCAGAGACCCGCTTGGCGTCTGGTTGCCATCTCATTAGCTGTCAGCCGTTTGAAGGGTTGTTGCAGCTATGGGGGATCTGTTGCTGGAGTTGGTGCTATTGGGGTAGTCACTGTTGGTGCTGTTGTAGTTGTTGATCATGGGGTGGAGGTCGATTCTGCTTGGTTGTTGTTGATTTATTTACATCTGCCACCACTGCCAAACGGCGCTCATATGAACGCGCAAAGGACATTGCTGTCTCCATATCCTGTGGATTCAATAGCTCAACATCTGTTTTTAGTGGTTCCAACTGACCTGCAGTGAATATGTTGACTTCCTACATTTCATCTAGGTGTCCCACCCAGGCGACCAGCTCAAGAAAGCGCTCGGTATATTCATTGACCGAGCCTATCTTCTAGAGGGCTGCCAATTCTCCCAACGAGTTGCGACGTGTCAGTGGTCCAAATCTCTCATTAATACATTTGACAAACTACGCCTAACTCATATCATCATGATCCTATGATAATCTCATATACCACTGTCGTGCTGCACCAGTTAGATGATAAGAGGCATACCCTGTTTTCTGGTCCTCTGGAGTGCACTGTCCCTTGAAGAATTGCTCACATTGATTTAGCCATGACAGAGGGACATTTTTTCCATCATAAGTTGCAAAGGATAATTTGTGTGGACGAATTTCCAGGCCTTGGAATGCATTGGTGCTCTGAAGTGGTACTGACTCCTCTTTGGGTTTGATGTTGATGTCGAGCAGCAGTTTGTTTTCTAATTCAACAGCTAATTCAGACATAGTAGATGTTTTGGATTTGGTTACCTGTTCTTGGATGTAGGGATCTGCCATCCTTTATTTGGTGGCCGTCTCTAATGTCAACGCCATCGTCTTCCTTGTCTGCTCCAGGCTGTCCTTTGATTCCTTCACACATTGTCCCATCTCGATTGTCGAGAGGCGCAAACTCAGATCGCTCAATTGCTCGATGACATAGTCAATTTTACCGAGAATGGATCCTTTAAAGTCGGTGAAGAGATTCTTGATTGTTTCAGTGTCCATAGTGAAACAGATCCAGATCTCTAATACTAGTTATAACGGTTGGTATTAATTAAATGCATACAAGAAATAAGATTATCCGCAAGCACACAGATACAATACCGTTGTAGCACTTCACCAAGATAAACCCGGTTTTAAATATCGAACCCAAAGGAACAGTAGGTGACGATGACTAAGTCTATAAACTTAACCCAATGCACAATCAAGCTAGAAAATAGCGAGAACAAGGAGAACAAAGTGGATTATCTAATTCTGGTCTTTGAAAGTGGTTGTTTTATATCATATGATCACGAGCGATAACTCAATAAGATAGCAGTAGAAATCAGAGTTCTCTCCTACCAAGCACCTTTTGCTTGCACGGGAAGTGGACTACAGAGGATTCAACGAAGCTATAAGTCACCTTCATGAGCTACCACTATCCAGAAAATTAGGGGACATTCACAAGTAAACATAGCCCAAATACCACGTCTACGCTACGAATACTACTTCAATCAAGAAGCTATCTAGATCAAAGTACTCAATAAGAGTTGCAATAAAAGAATAATATGAACAAAACACTTACTTTAACTAGAAGTTGACTACCAAATGATCTCAAGATACAAACTCCGGGCGAGGGAGGTTGATCTTGAAGAATACAACAACGAAGAAGCACCGATAGGCCGAAACTCCTCTAAAACTCTACTCTTCAACTCTATCTCTCTAATTTCTAAACAAGAACTAGTTCTAGATTGAACTAGCCTTTCTTGATTGCTAGCCTAGATCTACTAGATAGGAATTAGGGTTTCTGGCTCTTCAGCTCTCCATTGATCTGGCTCTCTCCAGGGGGTCTGGCCCTGCTTATATAGCCCGGTGGGATGAATATCAACCGTAGGATCAAACCGACTTAATATAGGGTCAAGATACATCCTCAAAGGCGGTGGAGAAGCACGCAGAAGATGACAGGTGGGGTCCACCCCTAGAGGCCGGCCGGCCTGGCTGGTGGGGTCGGGCGGTCCCACCCTAAAAGGGCTCGGGCTCCACTTCATTCTGGTGTCTTCTAGATCCTTCCTAATCCCTCTAGCGATATTTTCCGTCGCGGTTAAGTTTCATGGCTTTTATGCACTTTAATCCTCAATTACGCACTTTTTGGATAACTCCCTGGAAAATAGACAGTTCACCAAAACTCATGGAAATTGTCAGTAATAACCTCCTATTCTATGATATTGTTGTAATTCACAAGGAAGATTCACGGTTAAAAATAGACGTTATCTACCGTCAACAAACTCCCCCACACTTAGGCTTTTACTCGTCCTCAAGAAAAGGTTGGTTGAAAAGATAATTGAAAAGTAATTATAGAGAATAAAGATCAATCAAGACATAACTTGAGAACATATCCATCATAAAACCATCCATAGTTAATCATATACTACAGAATTCAATGTGTCTACCACGAATCTTTGAGTAGTTGAAAAGTAGAACAACATAGAGTAGATTATTCTTTTCTTTAGTGCTGTCATCAGGAGAACTAGTTAAAAATTTTGAAAACAAAACATAGCGTATCCTTCTCCCTTAATAACACTCTCAAATCACTGTATATGTGGTATTTTTGGGTCCTTACCAAGGCCTTTGGTATTGAAGCCTTTATCTAAAAGTTTATGTGGATCTTTAGGTAGGTAATAACTGCATCATACTTGTATGCCATTTATTGTAAAGTCGAACAATGGATCCAGAGAGAAATAAGGCATAAAACTGAATCAAGCTTAAATAAGTGAAAATAAAAATCCTAATTCTACTTATTGCTCCTTAAGACACATCTCTCATTTTGAATGTGAAACACGGAAGGAGAGTATGAGCTATCTTTTTTATTTCTTTTTCTTCTCTTTTCTCTTCTTTCTTCTTCTTTTTTTTCTTGGAAACTTATCCGTTCTTTTGATACCTATTTTTATTTTGCACAGCTCATACTTCCTTTCTCAGAAATTGATAATTGAGAGAATAACAACAAGACTTAAAGCATTTATTTAGTGGCTATCCTATAAGAATATTTTTGGTGTTCACTCTCAGTGTAAGAGTAAAATATTTTTTTTGATAAAAAATACTGAATGAAGGTGCCTACTCTGGATTAGAGTAGTGCATATGTGGATGTGGTACTTGATCCAAAAGTATTACAAATCTTTCTTAGGGCCATAAAGGTTGACAAAACTTAATGCAAACAAGTAGAGTATGTAGAAAGTTGATCTACCCTATGTATGGCTTTGGTAGGACATTGTTTTTGCTATAAAGAAGAAGTGTAGCTAATCTTTTTACTTTTTGAGATAAATTTCTCCAGAGACAGAACATCAAGAATTGAAATCTCATTATCCTACCATATCATACTCCTCAACAACTTAAGCAATCATGGGATCCCTAAATAAGTTTCCAACAGTAACATAACTTCTAGGAAAAGAATTATGTGAATTTATTCTAAAGTCATGAATTAACAGCCTTTTTATCTCTTTAAAAGTGATTTATCATGTGATTTTTAATTTGAATCGGAACAACAGGTTAAACATATGTAATTAAATAATATTGGGCTCAAACGTGATCGTGGATGAAACGAGAAGGGGGAGGAGGAGATGGTGGGCCGGCCGGCCCATGGGAGGAGGCCGGGCAGCTCCCTGTGGTGACCCCTCGGGGCCTACTTCGCCGTGCGTGGTCCTAAGTTGATTTTGTTCCGAATCGTAAATTTTTCCCGAGTGAATTGATTTTCATGTTTCCGATGTATCTCCCCCACACTGGTTCTTCCTGTAACCTTTTCTGCAAAGCATGTGGAGACAAATACATCCCAAAAATAGAAAGATAGAGTAGATAATAGTAACCAAAAACATTAATAAGAATAAGGCACTTTATTTATTATGATATATTAACCAATGATTTAACAACTGAGCTATGATAACTGCCCCAATTAGGGTGGCTGACCTAACTTCTTAACCTAACTCTAGAAACTGACTTCTTTAACCTAACTGACTCGATTGTGCCTTATTACATAGGTACATAGGGTAACTATGCCCTCCTAAGCGTGTTTATCGCGTTCTTGAGCTTCTCGTTGTCCTTCTTGAGGGCATGAATTTCCTTGATGTTTCCTTCAATCTGGGTCGTCATGTTGGTCATGGTGGCGACTTGCATAGTATTCGATGACTGAAGGCTTGAGACAACTTGAGAGAGAGCATCAAGTCTCATCTCAAGTGTAGCCAGGGTAGGCTTAGGACGCTTGGGCACAGAGCTTGATGCAGCAGAGGGTTGTGCAGCTCTCTCTGGTGGTGGTGGCTTCTTTTCCATGAAACGAACTTGAGCTTCAGTAGCACATGCTCCACCAAGCATGAGATGGGTCCTGTACTTGGCCCATTCTATCTCTCCAGATTTGTTAGTCTTGATGCTAACAAGTTCTTCTTGTTGGTATTTCTTATGCACAATTAAAATATGAAGGATTCCACAAGCGCACAGAATAACCATTGTAGCATTTTACCAGGAGTATTTCAGGTATCGTTATTTATATTTTACCACTGGGAAACAATGGATAAAGAATTTGATAGTTCACCATCATGTATCTACTAACTTAGTACACTAAATAGACTAGAGTAGGGGGTAAATGATGAATGATAGGAATTATGCATATATGACACGGATACACAGGAGAATTCTATGATAAGAGAGTAGATAGCTAAAGTGAGAGGACAACGGGAGAGTTCAAGGTTCCTAAATACTTCTCTATTACTAGGGTTCTATAATAACTGATTCATGGTAGATATAGCAATCACGCAATAGCACTTTGGAGCAGTAGTACCTTTCCAACTCTCGAATAAGACTGGGAAGAAAGTAGTTGGGGAAGGCTGCCAAAAGCTCTATGAAACACCAACTCCGACGTGGTGGAATATGAAGACCTAATAGAGCTGTCACCTCTGGGGCTACCACAACTAACCGTAGGAATTGGGCGCAACCTCAGGTAACCTATAGCCTAGACTCCATGTCTACACTATCGATTACTACCCTAGTCACAGCTAATAACTAGAGCACCTAATACAGGCGGAGATCCTATGCTAAAGTATAACAACTATACTAGCCAATCAAATATAATACATAAAAGTAAATAGAGAAGATAAAATATATTAAAGCATAAGTCTTACAAGAATAGATACAAAGATATACCAGAACTCTGAAGACTCCTCCGAAGACTCCTCCGGAACCCGGGCGTAGCGCCGCTCTCCCTAACTCTCAACTAGAACTAATCTACTACATTGGAAAGTCTAGGCCTAATTCTCTAGAGGTGAGAGGTCATCCATTCGAGGGACGCCTCTACATCTCCATAATAATGTGGTGCCCCCAGGGAGGGGGTCTGCCCCTGTATTTATAGCCCGGTGGGAGAAACGTGAGCCCTTTGATCAAACCGACTTAAGGTACGGTTAAGATGCATCCTTGAAGGCGGTGGAAGAAGCTTCCAGAAGATGGGCGTGAGAGGCCGTAGAGGGAGGGCGGCCGGCCTGGAGGGAAATGCCGGGTGGCCTGGGCCCAAGCCCACTTGGGCCCAGCTTCGTTTGTGTGTTTTCTTGCTCCTTTTAGGGCCCAATAGAGCATGTTTCGATCTGGAGTTGGTATCTCTTGATTCTGGGCCCCAAATATAGCAAATGAGATATCCGTTTGGATTGTCTCGATGAGCTCGTCGCCATGGTGCAGTCCAATTATTTATTTAAAATACTTTTATTTGATGGAAAATTACATACTCCTGCAACACAAGTGAGAACACCAAAACTCGTGGAACTCGTTAGAATCAAAACCTACTACTATGCTTTGTAATCCATTTTATATCATTTCATGCAATAGTTGATAATTATATTTAGTGTTTAATGACCGTCAACAAGCTCCTCCAAGCTTAACCTTTGCTAGTCCGTAGCAAAGCTAATCTTAAAAATCATTATTGATATCCATATGTTCTTAGCAACTTTCTTTTGTGGCCCCTCAAAATATACCTGTATTCAGACAAAAATTCTTCTCAAGTTTTAAGTAAAACTGAGCTAACATTCAAACTTACTCATATTACCCTTGACCATTGGGCTTTTTAGCTTTTACTTGGGTCTTGAGCAATCAAAAGACAGAAAGATCCAGCCAAGCACTATGTCTCAATCTCTTCATTCAACCATCATTCTAGAGTTTTTAGAGGTTTTAAATAAAACTCAGAGTTTTCTTTGTATGACACTCTCAAATCTCTCAATATATGTGGTATTTGTGGATTCTCACCAAGGCAGTAATGATGTTATGCCTATCTTTTCTTCCTACAACTAAGGCTTATGTGGAGCTCATAGGTGTGGAGAAAATGTGAAAGAGCATACTGGCAATGCACATATTATAAAGTCAAACAATGGATCCATAGAGAAATAAGTCATGCAATCGAATCAAGATGTATAAGTGTATGTATTTGGTGGATATTTGGTGGAAGTGGTGAAACCTAATTCTACTTTGCTCCTTGAAAACATATCTCTCTTTTGGAACTTGGAACTTGGCCAGAGAGTATGAGCTATCTTATTCTTTTTTTCTTTCTTCTTTCTTTTTTCAGAGAGGTAGGCATCTAAGTACCCATTGTTTCAATATTTAGGACACTTGTCCATTTTCTAACTCCCCTTTTTCCTTATTTTCCTTTTCTCTCTTTTTTAGAATAACTTTTACATAGCTCACACCTCCTTTTGGCACTATAGATTTTTGAGAAACAGCAACAAGAACTTGGAGCATTATTTGGTGGCTATCCTATAGGAATGTTTTTGGTGTTACTCCTAGTGTAGGAGCAAAATAATTTTGGATGGATAGAATAGAATGGCATGTTGTTGTGCCTACTCCAGTGTAGAGTAGTGCATATATAGGTGGAGTGTAAGTGGATCTTGATTCAAGAGTATAACAAATCTCTCAAAAGGGTCACAAAGGTTGACGAAACTCAATGCAAGACAAGCGGCATATATGTGGAAGTTTATCTAGCCTATCTTATCATGTTTGGCTTTGGTAGGAATGTAAGCTTTGTCATACAAGAGCTCATCATATAAGATTTAGCATTTTTCAAAAGAAATCTCTAGAACTCCAGTGTCACTTAGAACAAGATAAATAGTAGCTCAAACTTTTTTAATCATATCACAATCACCTAGACTTAGCTCAAGCATATGCAACCCACAAGTCTCAGGCTCAAAGTAAATCTTTATGTCAAAACAGTCTAAGCTAAAACTTGGGAAAACTTAAGTCTAGTAACTAGGCACTTTAAGAGCTACCACTTTCGTCTTTTAAGATCATCTCTAGAGGTTTTCTATTTATTGACTCATAACTAGATATTCATTTTATTTGGTTTTATATTTTAAAGACTCACAAAGACTCGACAAATATGGACCTTCATGTGCCCACATATTTTTGGTTTTGTTTAGATTTTCTTATGATACTATGGTGAACCTTCATGTGCTCACATATTTTTGGTATTTCTATGACTTTAAGACAGACTCAATAATCGCATAGGTATATTTACCTGATAACTAGGGGATGCCTTCCCCCAAGCTAGTTGTTGTTATGGTTGAGCATTGAAACTGATTGATCCTCATAGAGGAGCTCATGCTTATAAGAGAAAGTGTTGCCAGGAACATCTCGATCTTCATCCTTCGAGAAGTTACTTCCTTCACACAATGGATAATTGTATGTCGAAAAGGTGTACATTGAGGAGTGAAGATGAGAGTGCCTAGGTAACTAGCTCTTGGAGTCATCCTGCAGAAAGCTCTCACAAAACACCAAAACTTGTGGAACGGATCAGTGTAAAACAGTTTGTGGTTAACCGTTTTAAGGATTGGGTGTTATGGAGCTTTAGAAATATTTTTCAAGTGGTAAGGTTACAGCAGGATACTCATCTAGTATTTTTGGATTTTCTACTTTTATAAACAGAAAAGCAAAATATGTATGCATGATATTTTTTATATTTTTATGACACCATAGCGAAAACTCCTACACGTTTTTACACGCCAAGAGAAACTCACATGGGGCTTTAAGTTTTTAGGAGGCAAGATGAATGAATATTTATTTTCTTTTTCTTGATGCAATAATGTAGAAAAGTAAACATGCTAAAGAGAAAATAAATCAAGCAATGTAAGAAAGTAAATATGGATAACTACCGATGTTACCTCCCGGTGAGGGTTCTATGTTTTGAGTCCTTCGAACTAGACTCTTTCTTGTAGTGGTTCATTAATTGAATACTTTGGTTTTCTCCTAAGGATGAGGATTGAGGTGGTGTCTCCACTAGTGGCGCTTCCAATGGTGGTGCCACCTTCTTCTTTTCTTTTGTTAACATGTCAAAGCCAATCTTATGTGCATCATTGTTACTGGTTTAGAACTCTCACTTATAGAATTTGGGGGATCTCCCCATACTATGCTTGAAGTGTGTTCTGCTCATAAAGACAAGGTAGAGATCAAGTGCATGGATCTGCTAGTAGGAATACACCAGCAGAACCAGAAATTTATTCATTCTCTAACCTTAGTCACAATAAGACTGATGTTGTTCATATTGTTCATTTATAACATGAGTGAGAAGATCAAAAGTATAAATATAGCATTTCAGTTTATGAGATAAAGGAGTAGAATTACTTAACCTATGGAAGGATTATTCATCTTTATAAGTTATCAAGATTAATATGATGACTATCATCTTCCAAAAATAAGATATATCATATTTGAGCTCATTTGGTTAAGATTGAGAACAAGAGATGGTGCTATGATGTGTACTCCAAGATCAAGAGGAAATGATGACCACTTGCCTTTAATATGTTACATGACACCATATGGTAGAAGGTAGATGAATTTCAATGGTCTGTTTCTTCCTTGCATCTTGAGTTGTTCATTAGCATCTTGTCTCATATGTTGTAATCCTTTCTTACTCTTCTAAATTTTTGCTTCTCTTATTATTTCTTTTCTGCAAGGGATTAGTAGACAACACATACCCGAAGGAATATACTATTTATTTAAAGCATGGATAGTGTTTGCCAAGGAGTTAAAGATTAACTTGTAGCCCATGTTTTAAATGATTCACCATTATTTCAAATTTTTCAAACAAGGTTAAGGCAAAGATATAAATTCGAAGAATACCTCTAACTTTGATTTGATTCTATGAAGTCTCCTAATATGATTTAAATATTTTTATAGAGGAGAGGATAGTCTGTGTATACATCCAAATTCTTATACAAATATGCTTTGATGTTATAATATTTAAATAATATTTTGAAGCAGACTTATAATAGAGTAAGAAAGTTCAAAAGACTAAGGATATTTATTCAAATAGAACCAAGAATATGTAGGTGAACCAAAAGAGTATTTTATTTGTTTTAGGTTTTAGCAAATTAAGCATGACATAAGATAAGGATAATCAAGACATTTAACAATATGGTATAATATGTTGAATGTAGTTTAAAGTTGCATGAGGCTTGGGTAAACATACCTTATGTCTTGCAATGGTCCACTATCATGATGAAGTGTAGACGGTGTTGAAGTGTTCTTCCATCAATTTCTTTCCATCTTGGTCCTTTATATACACTTGTTCTCCTTTTTTTTTCAAACCATGATCAGATATTTATTCTTTCTTTCTTGCATAAATGTTAGTGGACACATACCCGAAGGATTGCAATAAGTTTGGAATATGGGTTATGGTCCATGTAATTCATGCAAATTTCATCTATGCTAATGAAAGGATGGATTTTTAGGATTACTTTAGCATAGATTTCTTCTAACAAATTTTGTTGGTACCTGCACTTTTATATGGTTCAAGGCAAAAGTAACTTGCAACAAATGATTAAGTGTATAAACTTTGATACTTATAGTTCTTCCATAGAGAATGAGCTGTGTCTTCCTTTTATGCAAAGTTATTAGAATTCATCACGTGCCTTGATTCATCTCTGGTGTGAGTTCATCTCTAACTTACCCGAATTGAAGTTAAGAGTTTCCTGCAGGGGTTAGTCAACAAAATATCCAGTGTCTACTAAAGTATACTTTCAGTTCAAAAATCAATCTAGACACCATGTCTAATTTGATTTAGGAAGGTATTTTAACCTAAGAACCATTCTTAATTTAAAAACCTTTGGAATTAAGATCACCATTCCTAAACTAAGCACCATGCTTCATTTAAAAGATGTATGAAGATACTCCAAACCTAAGCATACTATAGCAAACAAGGTAGCATGAGAGCATATAGAGATTTACTCAAAGAGATGAAAGCATGATCATATATGGTGAGGAAGCTTTTTTTTGTTTTAAGTAGTGATGCGAGTGACATACATGTGCGCAAGAAACTAAACATGCTGTGGATTTGATATGAGATGGATCGGAGTTGATGCATGGATTATTCAAAGTGAACATGCAGTGCAATGCAATAAGATAACTACTCATTAAATTTAAAGCTTATGAGTAAGATTTTCTCACCTTTCTTGATCAAACTTATCATGACTCACAATGATATTTGTGAGTAGCACAGCATCTTTATTCATAACATATGATGAATTTTGACTTCTTGTGACGATGAATTTTTTTCTCCAATCTACACATGGTTAGAAGAATATATATGTTTACAAACCTATGAGATGGCAGGGTTCCAATGTAGATGGATCATGAATGTTTAGGCACCCTGAGTTCTTTAATATCTTTAATATCTCCCATATCTTGTTCTTGTGGAATTTTGCTAGAAGGTTAGAACGGGTGATGTCCTGCTTATTCCACAACTTAACAAAACAAGGAGTAATCCTACTAAAGCTAGTGGCAGACTAGATTAGCAGATATCAAGATCATTATCAAAATCTTTATGCCAATTGTTTCCCCGGCAACGGCACCAAAAATGCTTGTTGGTATTTCTTATGCACAATTAAAATATGAAGGATTCCGCAAGCGCATAGAATAACCATTGTAGCATTTTACCAGAAGTATTTCAGGTATCGTTATTTATATTTTACCACTGCAAAACAATGGATAAAGACATTGATAGTTCACCATCATGTATCTACTAACTTAGTACACTAACTAGACTAGAGTAGGGGGTAAATGATGAATGATAGGAATTATGCATATATGACATGGACACAGGAGAATTCTATGATAAGAGAGTAGATAGCTAAAGTGAGAGGATAACGGGAGAGTTCAAAGTTCCTAAATACTTCTCTATTACTAGGGTTTTATAATAACTGATTCATGGTAGATATAGCAATCACACAATAGCACTTTAGAGCAGCAATACCTTTCCAACTCTCGAATAAGACTGGAAAGAAAGTAGTTGGGGAAGGCTACCAAAAGCTCTACGAAACACCAACTCCGACGTGGTGGAATACGAAGGCCTAACAGAGCTGTCACCTCTGGGGCTACCACAACTAACCGTAGGAATTAGGCGCAACCTCAGGTAACCTATAGCCTAGACTCCATGTCTACACTATCGATTACTACCCTAGTCACAGCTAATAACTAGAGCACCTAATACAGGCGGAGATCCTATGCTAAAGTATAACAACTATACTAGCCAATCAAATATAATGCATAAAAGTAAATAGAGAAGATAAAATATATTAAAGCATAAGTCTTACAAGAATAGATACAAAGATATACCAGAACTCTAAAGACTCCTCCGAAGACTCCTCCGGAACCCGGGCGTAGCGCCGCTCTCCCTAACTCTCAACTAGAACTAATCTACTACATTGGAAAGTTTAGCCCTAATTCTCTAGAGGTGAGAGGTCATCCATTCGAGGGATGCCTCTACATCTCCATAATAATGTGGTGCCCCCAGGGAGGGAGTCTGCCCCTGTATTTATAGCCCGGTGGGAGAAAAGTGAGCCCTTTGATCAAACCGACTTAAGGTACGGTCAAGATGCATCCTTGAAGGCATGCATCCTTGAAGGCAGTGGAAGAAGCTTCCAGAAGACGGGTGTGAGAGGCCGTAGTGGGAGGCCGGCTGGCCTAGAGGGAAATGCCGGGTGGCCTGGGCCCAAGCCCACTTGGGCCCAGCTTCGTTTGTGTGTTTTCTTTCTCCTTTTAGGGCCCAATAGAGCATATTTCGATGTGGAGTTGATATCTCTTGATTCTGGGCTCCAAATATAGCAAATAATATATCCGTTTCGATCATCTCAACGAGCCCATCGCAATGGTGCAGTACAATTACTTATTTAAAATACTTTTATTTGATGGAAAATTGCATAGTCCTGCAACACAAATGAGAACACCAAAACTCGTGGAACTCGTTAGAATCAAAACCTACTACTATGCTTTGTAATCCCTTTTATATCATTTCATGCAATAGTTGATGATTATATTTAGTGTTTAATGACCGTCAACACTTCTCCTTGCTTTAGTGTTGAAAGTTGAGTACCGCTGGGAAGAGCAATCTACTTCCCCTTGGATGGTCCTTCCAAGAGCAATCTAGCAGGAGGTGTAGGTAGCGTACGTTGAGCTTGAGCATAGTAGGCTTGCTCATAGCTCCGGCTTGGCTGCACTGTAGCTAGCTCCTTTGGTGGGATGATGGCGAGAGGCTTCGGCTGCGCAGGGACGATGGCCAGCGACTCTTCCTTCGGGATCTTGTTGAGGTCAGCTCCGTAGACGACGATCTCCTTCCGGCCATTGAAACTAGAGCTTAGAACTAGAACTAGATGGATTTTCTCTGAATGAGAGAGAGGAGGCTTAGATGGAATGAGGTTGAGGAGGGTGTAGGTACGTATTTATATGGGCAGCAGGCTTGCAGCGGGGGTTGAATCTATCCTACAGGATGCATACGATCGTGAAACTGAATGAGGTTTGAACCTACGGGATTCTATCGAGGAATACTCTAGAAGGGGGTAGAGAGTTGAATGCACACAAGAGGAAACAGGGGAGGAGGCCGCCCGACATCCTTGCCTAGGCCGGCCGGCCCCACAGGTCATCCCCTCGGGGTGACCTTTCTCGTGGTGGTTATGTACTCCATTTACTTCCCGATGACGGTTGTTTAAAGATTTGGATCAATTCGATTAAAATATAAGTGCAATCAAGGTAATTGGATAAACTTCAACTCCTCAACTACTTCTAGGGGTCTAGTAGGTTCTAGAAAAATCTTAAGGTGATGACCATTTACCTTGAATAACGTACCTTCGTGTGATTGGAGAGTTACCGCCCCATGCGATGATGCGTACCACCGTAAACAATCCTTCCCATTTACTCCGTAGCTTTTCAAGCCCGAATAATTTGACCCTGGAGTTAAAAAGTAATACCTTGTCTCCAGGTGCAAACTCCTTCTTGATTCTCTTGTCGTGCCATCTTTTGGTTCTTTCTTTATAAAGCTTGGAATTGTGATAAGCCTTTTCTCTCCACTCCTCTAATTCTGATAATTGTATTTTTCTTTTATTCCCAGCAGCTTCAAAATCCATATTCCATCTCTTAATAGCCCAGTGAGCTTTATGCTCTAATTCCATAGGTAGGTGACAAGTCTTCCCGTACACTAGTTGATAGGGTGACATGCCCAAAGGTGTCTTGTAGGCGGTTCGGTAGGCCCAAAGTGCTTCAGGTAACCGATCTTTCCACATAGTACCCATTTCATTCACTATCTTCTGTAGAATATTCTTGATCTGCTTATTCAATGTCTCTGCCTGGCCACTTGTCTGTGGGTGGTAAGGAGTGGCAACATTGTGACGGATGCCATGACTCTTCAAATAATTATGAAATTTTATATCGGTAAAGTGAGTCCCTCCTTCACTGATCACCATCCTCGGTGTTCTAAACCTTGAAAATATGACTTCTTCAAACATCTTTCTTGAGTATTTTGAATTGGCATTCTTGCATGGCATAGCTTCTACCCACTTGGATACATAGTCAACTACCACTAAGATGTATTCACAGTTCTTTGACTTTACGAATGGTCCCATATAATCAATACCTCAGACATCAAAGAGCTCAATCTGAAGATTGTTAGTGAGTGGCATGGCATCTCATGAATTGATATTTCTGTGCCTCTGACATGATCCACATCTCCGAACATAATCTTTGGTGTCTTCATATATTGTTGGCCAAAAGAATCCACTCTGCCAAATCTTCGCATTAGTACGCAATGCCCCATAATGTCCTCCATATGGTGATGAATGACACTTTTGAATAATCTGAATACCCTCTTCTGCTGGTACACATCTTCTGAGCAAGCCATCAGCACATACTCTAAAGAGATACGGAGGATCCCATATGTGGAGACGACTTTCGTAAATGAGCTTCCTCTTATTTTCCCCTTGTGCTACATAACCTACAACCATAAAGTTGACAATATTCACGTACTACGGGTCTGATCTTGTTACCTTGAATAGCATGTCGTCCCTCAGCGAATCATTATTAGGCAATTCCTGTAAATTCTTAAATTGTATTCTAGACAAGTGATTGGCAACAGGGTTTTCTACTCCTTTTCTATCTTTTATTTCTAAGTCAAATTCTTGGAATAACAAAATCCATCTTATTAGACGAGGTTTAGCATCTTTCTTAGTGAGTAAATATTTAAGAGCAGCATGATCAGTATAAACAATTACTTTAGCCCCCACTAAGATCTAAATTTATCAATAGCAAAAACAACGCCTAAAAGCTCTTTTTCAGTTGTTGCATAATTAAGTTGAGCTCCTGACATAGTTTTACTAGCATAAGCAATAGCATGATGCTTCTTATCTTTAGTTTGTCCTAAAACTGCCCCTACAGCATAATCACTAGCATCACACATAATTTCAAAAGGTAAAGACCAATTAGGGGGTTGAATGATTGGTGCAGAGATGAGTGCTTCTTTAAGAATACTAAAAGATTTTAAACAAGCATCATCAAACTCAAAAGGAACATCCTTAGCTAACAGATTAGTTAAGGGTCTAGCAATATGTGAAAAATCTTTTATGAAACGACTATAGAAACCACAATGACCAAGAAAACTTCGGATTCCTTTCATATTCACAGGTGGAGGTAGATGTTCAATTACTTCAATTTTAGCTCTATCTACCTCTATACCTCTTTCAGACACTAAGTGTCCTAGCACTATCCCTTCTCTTACCATAAAATGACACTTTTCCTAATTAAGGACTAAGTGTTTTTCTTCACATCTTTGCAAACCTTATCCAAATTTTCAAGACAATCATCAAAAGTCTTCCCATAAACAGAAAAATCATCCATAAAAACTTCCATGATTTCTTCAATCATATCAGAAAATATAGACATCATGCATCTTTGGAAAGAAGTAGGTGCATTACACAACCCAAAAGACATTCTGCGATAAGCATAAGTTCCATAGGGACATGTAAAAGTGGTTTTGCTTTGATCATCAGGGTGGATAGGAATTTGGTGATATCCAGAGTAACCGTGTAGGAGGCAAAAGAAAGAGTGATTTGCTAATCGCTCTAACATCTTGTAACAGCCCGAAAATCAAACACCTAAAATCACTCGCTTAAAAATAATTTCAAAACCTATTTTGAAAACTAAAATCATTTGAGCTCTATTTCGATCCTCCCAAATTCATTTTCATCCCAAAATCATTAGTTACATTTCTCTCTTACACCGCACGCCACCGCGAGCCGTCCCATCTCTCTCTCTCGCTCTGCTCGCCCTCGCCGACAGCGTCCGCAGACGCCGCACGCGTCGACCCCACCACCTCGCCTTGTCGTTTGTACCGTGGGACCCACCTCCCACTCCCTCTCCTTTCTTCCTCTTGTTGAACCAAACAACAGCCAGCAGCTCGCAGTACACAAACCTGTATAGTGTGCAAACCCGGCCCAGCTCCCAAAGCTCATGCATATACGCACACAGTACACAAACTCAGACCAACACAAGCTCTTAGGGGACAGAACGCTCACTTGCACACGCGAGTTACAACCATGCGATGCCCCTGCTCATCTCATTCCAAGAACTGGCAGCAAGCACACACAGCAGCACGCAAAGGAAAGCCAGCATCTGTGCTGACATGCTAAACGCCATTGCCACTGTTAGCTCACCTCATTCCATCGCCGTGCAGCAGCAGCTGACCACACCAAGTCCCAACCATGTCGTCCACCATCTCCGTGCCCTGCAAAGCTGCTGCTTCACGCTCTTGTTGGCGTGCACGCCGGCCGCCGCTCGAGTATCAGCGTCGTCATGGCCATGCCGATGCATCTTGGACGCCCATCCAAGCTTGCAAGCTGAGCTCCGTCTTGTGCTGCCTATAGAAGAGCCCACTGCTCGCCTCCCCTCCACTCAGCTGCTCCCCATCGCTATCCCGATCTGCCGAACCACCTCACTCCACCATCCAACTCTCGTCACTCCTCTTCCCCCTCCTCTGTTCTTGCAAAAAAACAGAGAGAGGTGCACCCCGTCGATCTCCCTCCTAGAGCTGCAATCGGCCGAGGTAGCTAGCCCACAGGAATCCCCTAACTCTCCTCTCCCTCCCCACGTCCTTGGATTGAAAAACGGTGGCCGGAATCACCGGATGGCGAAGCTCCAGAGAGCTGCCATGGTGGACGTGCCTGAGGAGCACGATACGCTCGTGCTCTGTCTGTCTCTCTCTGTCTCATGCCTTCCGTATCCCCCTCCCTCTCTTATTTCTATATAGCCCAAAATACTAGCCACACACACAAGCAAGCCAGCCCAATGGGCATGACGTAAAGTCCAAACCACCCAGCCAATCAAATGCAATTCATTTCTTCTCCGATTTAAGTAGACAGTCACCTTCCATATATAATATCTCCACCATACGACCTCCGATTCCATTGATTCTTCTTCCTAAATTTATCTAAAATTGATATCTATCTCCAGTATAAATTTCATGATTTTTAGAGCTCATTCGAGTATATGTCTATTTTTTATTGTGTTTGTTTGCGCGTTCTAGCTGACGGAGTGAACGAGCCGGAAAACGAAGACGCCGGTGGAGAGTACCACGAGTTCGACCCCGAGGACCCCAACTACCAGCAGGAGTTCGAGGACGCCGATGGAGGCAAGTCCAATCTAATCCCCTTTGATGCATGTTGATCCTATTTATAAACACAACCCGTAGAAGCCGTTTTAAATATTGCATGTACGATTATAAGTACGAAGTATTTTCGCTGCTTAGTTAATACCCGTTTGAATAGCCATCCTTGGATTGATATGACATGATGATTGCCTTGTTCAAACTTAAGAATAAATATTATGCTATGACAAAATATTGTATTTAGTATGCTTAGGACTTGGTACTCATATTGATACTCGTCACTTTGTTTTTCCTCAAATATAACGATTTGAAAAGTAAACAAGTGTGAGTTGTGAGGATGAGCTATGGGTTTTGTGAAAGGGTTAATGAACCAAGTTACTTGTGATGGTTACCCTTGAGATGGGGCGGATCGGGTCCCTTTGTGGGATGCCGTGGTGTTGTGGCTTGTACCTTTGTGGTCAAGAATGAAGATATCCGCCTTGTCTCGATTAAGGACTGAGTTGATGATTCATCTCGCCTAACTCATTTTATCGTACAACCACTCGACCTTGTATGTGGCAAGGCTTAGTCTAAATCCCCCTAGTTGGTATGGCAATCACCGGGAGGCGGTGTGCGGCGGGACACTAAGAGATGTATGTATGAGATGTGATGAGCTCAGTAAATTATTGTATTATGAGATGTTGCCTTAGTGTGCCCGTGGTGCGCCGCCGGTGCCTTAGCTATGGAGGGTAATGGCTCTGATGGATCTGTGCTTGCACGATGGTGTCAAGTTACGGTATCCTACTTGTGGTGAAAGTGTACAACCTCTGCAGAGTGTAAAATCTATCTGGATAGCCGTGTCCGCGGTCTCGGACGGGTTATGGTTTGGTTTCAACAACTAGATGGGTTGGGATGAGTGGAAAATAGGAGCGTGTGTGATTTTGGAAATGAATGGTTGACAGCCATGTGTTGTGGGAACAGAGTGTTCAGCAACACCTAAAATTGTGACAAACCCCCATTTTCAGAGATACTCTTATATATGAAAAATGGATGTCTTTTGCAAAAAGGTATTTATGAAATGAAACTCTGCATGTGTCAAGAGATAGCTTTATGCAAATAAAACCAAGCCTTATCCTTGATTTATCCATACGCATATATTGTTATCCCCTTCCGTAGGGTAAGGTTGGACTTGCTGAGTACTTTTGTACTCACCCTTGCTTTGTTGAACAGAGGAAGACCCGGACTTCAACCCCGAAGCTGCGTTCGAGTGAGGTCGTGTTCGCACCCAACTAAGCCTGTGGCATTGGGTTTCGTCAGATGTCTGACGAAGAGTACCTCTTCTGGGTCTGGTGGACCTATGTTGTAATCTGGTTGCTTTTCTTTGTGGCATGCTTGCATTGCCCTTGTTTATCGAGACTACTGTTCTGAGACTTATCTGATATAATAAATGTGCTACTAGCCTCCTGGGACTAGTATTTGTATCACATTTGAGTTCTCGGATGACCGAGGGCGCTTCACATCTCATCAATGAAAGATAATGGAATGTGATCTTTTCTTGTTGCTTTATTAAGTTTTCTATAATCTATGCACATACGCCATCCAGTAACAGTTCTCTGGGGGATTAGTTCATTCTTATCGTTTCTAACAACGGTCATACCACCCTTCTTAGGTACAACTTGAACAGGACTTACCCACTCACTATGTGGCACAGAATATATAATCGCGGCGTGTAATAGTTTCAAAACTTCCTTCTTTGCCACCTCTCTCATCGCATTATTAAGTCTACATTGGGGTTCTCTAGTAGGTGTGATTTCAGGATCAGTTGGTATGCGATGGGTGTAAAGAACAGGACTGATTCCCTTAAGATCTTGGAGTGAGTATCTAAAAGCAGCGCGATATTTTTCTAAAACAGTTATTAGACACAAAGATTCTTCTTGAGGGAGTTTATCACTTATGATCACAGGAGATTCCTGATCATTATTCAGAAAAACATATTTTAGACCAGAAGGTAGGGGGTTTAAATTCAATAGGGGGTTTAGGTGGCTCTAGTAATTCATCGAGAGGTTCAAGATCAGATGGTTCCTCTTCCTCTTCTTCAATGAAGAACTAGGCGTTATTATTTATGGATGGTTCTATTAACTCTTCAATAAAAACAGTATTAACCTCCTCTATTGGGTCTGGCTCAGGAAGCAGCTCTACCTTGGTTTTCAAAGAATGGGTTATAGGCATAGAGAGCTTAAAACCTTTTCTGAGACTAATATCTAATTTTCCTTTTTGACCTTCTCTAATAAGCTTTTCTATTGGTAAACCTATTAATACATCAAGCTCCTAAACATCAAAGATACAGAAATTTAACGGAACTTAAACTCCATAAACCAAAATAGGAAGAGAACACAATACTCCTAAGCTTGGAATGATTTGACCTGAAAGACTTTTCAAAGTTTTAATAATTGGAATTAATAGCATATCTTCTAAAAATCTTTTTGCAAACGAAAGAGACATGATATTAACACCCACAATTGGATTGTAATGAGTAGTAAAAGGATGTTTATCAATCTGGCACTCAAAAGTAACAGAAGAAGAATTCAAACAAATAACATCTTTTAAAAGTTCTGATTCTTCTAACCATTCTTCACTTAAGACAAAGATTAACTCTTTCGTAAACTTTTTAAAGAAATTTACCTCAAAAGGATGAATAAGATCAACATTTTTAAATTTCTTAGATTCTTGAGGTTTCATAATTACTTGGTAATTAGAGGTATTTTCATAATCATCAAAAAGATCATCTTCTAAATCAAGCATAAAATCAGAAAATGGAATTTCCTCTTCTTCATTCAAAAGTTCAGGTTTCAAAATAGCTAAAGGTTGAGATTCAAGCAATGATTCTGATTTAGCTATTGATTCTTCTTTTTCTTCAGAAAAATCATTCAAAATATTCATAAGAATAGTTTTTGCAAGTGTACCAGTAGTATACATGAACGCTCCTCCCGCGGCCAAATTAAGATATTCCTTATTTTTTCATTAAGGCCCAAAATGAAGTGTTGTAAGAGCATAGGTTCTGGCAAAGCAAGACTAGGACCTGAATTTACAAAACTATTAAAATATTCCCAAGCCTTACCTAGTGATTCGTTATCTAGTTGTTTAAAACCTATGATTTTAAAACGAAGTTTAGCGACTTTCTCGATAGGGAAAAATTTAAGACAAAAACTAGAACATAATGCTTCCCAATCTCCTTGACTACTCCCTATATGACGCTTATATCAGTGTTTAGCTCGCCCCGTTAATGAAAACGGAAAAAGCTTCCACCTTAACGTCTCATCTGCCATGCCTTTAATGTGTAGGCATGAACAAGTTTCTTCAAAATCATTCAAATGGAAATAGGGGTTTTCGCTAGAACTGCCGGAAAAAACATTTTCCTGGCACCTTTTGCTTGCCAAACCTATTAACGGGAAGTGGACTACAGAGGATTCAACGAAGCTATAAGTCACTTTCGTGAGCTACCACTATCCAGAAAATCAGGGGACATTCACAAGTAAACATAGCCCAAACACCATGTCTACGCTACGAATACTACTTCAATCAAGAAGCTATCTAGATCAAAGTACTCAATAAGAGTTGCAAACTAGAAGAATAATATGAACAAAACACTTACTTTAACCAGAAGTTGACTACCAAATGATCTCAAGATGCAAACTCCGGACGAGGAAGGTTGATCTTGAAGAATACAGCAACGAAGAAGCACCGATAGGTCGGAACTCCTCCAGAACTCTACTCTCCAACTCTATCTCTCTAATCTCTAAACAAGAACTAGTTCTAGATTGAACTAGCTTTTCTTAATTGCTAGCCTAGATCTACTAGATAGGAATTAGGGTTTCTGGCTCTTCAGCTCTCCATTGATCTGGCTCTCTCCAGGGGGGTTTGGCCCTGCTTATATAGCCCGGTGGGATGAACATCAACCGTAAGATTAAACCGACTTAATTTAGGGTCAAGATGCATCCTCAAAGGCGGTGGAGAAGCACGCAAAAGATGACAGGTGGGGTCCACCCGTGGAGGGGTGGCCCCACCCCAAAAGGGCTCGGGCTCCGCTTCATTCTGGTGTCTTCTAGATCCTTCCTAATCCCTCAGCGACATTTTCCGTCGCGGTTAAGTTTCGTGGCTTTTATGCACTTTAGTCCTCAATTACGCACTTTCTAGATAACTCCCTAGAAAATAGACAATTCACCAAAACTCGTGGAAATTGTCAGTAATAACCTCCTATTCTATGATATTGTTGTAATTCACAAGGAAGATTGACGGTTAAAAATAGACGTTATCTACCGTCAACAGTAACACACACGTAGTGGAAGGGAGGATTAGGGCTAGTGGATTGGATGAGAGGGAGGAAGATGAGGGGAGGGAGGGAGGCATGCGCATCGAGGGTGGCGGCGGTGTGGCGTAGCGGCGGCGGCGTGTGGGGACAGGGGGTGGCAGCGGCTGAGGGAGAGGAGGAGAAGGCGCGGGAGATATTGGAAATAATGGGAATTACCCAATTACTTTCTTGATTGATCCAATTACTGTCCTCCTGTATTTATAGTCCCGAATGGACTCTAAAAGGCAAGGAACCTTATTGACTGGATCCTTCCTTTTTTACAAATTTACCTAATTTCTAGAAATATCTCTAATAATTATTTAATTAAGATAACTGCACATGAGCGCAGGACCCACGGGGGAAGGGGCGGCGCCCCCCATGGCGCCTCTTGTGGTGGCGGCGTGTGACGCCCCTCCACCCCCTAGGGTTTGGGGTGGATGCGGCCTCCATCACCGCTCTTCTCCTTTCCTAGGCTTTTCGGCCCAATTAGCCCTCGCGTCATGCGTGGCGTACGTGTGACATGTTCTGTCTACATCAAAAAACTAATTTCTTTAATTTAACACTTATATAATATAGATTATAATCTATGTGTTTCTTTTTGGATTCTACTGCCATATTATCAAGATGGACTATACACTTTATACATATTGGATATGCAAAAAAATTGTGAACATTGTGGATCCACTTCCAGATATTGTATGCAGCAAGGGTTATTGTCGGTGTTTCGTGAAAGGACCAACTAGTAAATTTATAGATATGCGTTTATGTCCGGATGGTTCACTAAGAGGACACGAAAAGTATTCTAGCTCGGGCGAGAGGCCCTACGTCTAGTTTGAAGGGATCGTGTTACTTAGCTGTGGTTTGTAGTAGGGGTTACAAACGGTTCGAGAGAGGGAGGGGCTCTCAAGTCTCCGTGATTGAGCGTAGTGCCAATATTGTGGCGAGTATGTGGTGCGTGTGGTGTTTTTTGGTGGTGTGTGTGATTTGTAGAATGGCTCGCCCTCAGATGAAGGGAGGGGAAGCCTTACACGTTCTCTGTAGGAGAGGAATGGGCGTGCCATGTAAAGGAAGAAAAGAGAAAGCGAAAAAAAGGATGGTGGTGGAGTGGCTCGTCTGTTCTCCTAGGGTCGGGACGTCCTTCCTTCTCGTGTCGCATACGTCATCGTGGACCGTCCGCCGGTGTCGTCGCATCACTAGAGCTCCCGCCCATTCTTCCACAGTGGACGGAGAGGTTAAACAGTTGATGGGAACCTTTGTCGTATCGGATTAGAGTTAATGGCGTTGTACTCCCCTGGTGTGGGTCGTCACAGACCGGTTGTCCGGACTGTCAGGCCATAAGGGCGATTAGACGGTGATCCACACCCTACGTTCGGCTAACAGGGCGGTCAAGTGCTGCTCTATGCCCTGCTCTGGTATCCAGCGTGGTCAAAAGGTTTCCGCCCATACCCTACACGGGGTACAGACGGAGTGGGTGTTGACCGCCTTGCTGCGCAGGCATCTGGCTATAGCATCACCCCTCAAGCTTGCGGTGCAAGCCCGGGTTCCTTCCGGGTGAAGGCGTGCAGGGAGGGTCATGCGAATCGCGACGTCCTGAGGTGCGGTTGCGTGGACCCTCCCGCCCGGTCGGGGGGTCGTGCGAGCCGCGCTCCCGGGGGTCGTGGTTCGACCCTTCCGCCTGGTCTGCGCAGCGCGGTCCGTTCGTGGGCCTTTCGTTGCATAGCGGGCCATCATTCTACATAGCCAGGCCCTTTGATGGGCCAGGCCTGAGTGCTAAGGACGGCCTGTTTGGTTGTTTAGCCGGGGGCTTAATAGTCCAGTTGTTTGGCCCCTGATAGTAGCCCCCGAGTCCTTGCAGGTGTGGGTCCACGCCTGTAGGGACTTATAGTCGAGGGATCGCTCCGACTTCTCCGGTGGGTGCGCGTGAGCGCACCTGTCGAGTGTAGCCCCCCGAGTCTCTGGGGATGTGGGCCATGTCCGCAGGGACTGAAGCGTACGTTCTGGGGTGGTGGCGTTCATGCGTCGGTTTCCGGTTCGTTCGTGGGACGGTTCATCCGTTGTAATGATGGCGTTACTGAACCATCGCGCAATCGATGGGACGCGACGGCTAGAGGGCTTCGGAGCCCACACCCAAACTTATCCGGGGGAGGCGTAAGTGCGGGGCCACGTTCTCGAGTCCAGCGCCAGAGTGAATGCGGTAGGTGGCGGGCAGACGAGGCGTCGGGCGGGAAGGCGGAGGGTTTTCTCGCCGTTTGGTTGCAGCGACCCTTGGGGTCTCCGCACCCCCTATAAAAGGGGTCGTGGTGCTCAACCTCCTCCCATCCCTACTCTCGCCTTCCATCCCTTCATCTTCTAGCTCTCTTCTAGCCTCCTTTCTCGTCCCTGCTCTTTCACCGCTGCCAGTGAGGGCCATGGAGGGTGGAGGTTCCTCGCGGATGCCACGCTCAGAGGAGCCGGACGCGTTGAGCGCCCGCAGCGTGCGAGGTCGAGGTGGCGGTGAAAGCCCTAGTTTGGTTTTGGCTAATTGATGAAATCTTGGACTAATCCATTTGGTTAAGCATGTGTGTAATCTTAGCATGGATGGTCCACTCGAGATGGAGCAAGGTGATAGATGGTGATGACCACAAGTGCTCCAAGTGAGAAAGAGGATATAAAATAGAGGCAAATGGGCTCAAGGCAAAGGTATAACCAATAGGGCTATTTGCTTTCGGTACTCAAGACATCATAGAGGGTGTGAGTACATTTAGGATCGATAACCGTTCTATTAAGAGGAGTAATCATGTGTCGAAAACGGTTATCTAAGTGCCACTAGGTGTTTGACTTCATGCATTGCATTAGAACCTAGTGTGCTAACTTAACTCTTGCAAAATTCATTTGAAAATTGCTAACACACGTGCACAAGTTGTGAGACACTTTGGTGTGGTACATGAGAGCAAGGGTTGATGGGGTTTGGTACATGAGAGCTCGGCGGGACTCGGCGATTTTCAGAGTGAAAGAAGCTCTTTCAGGGCATCGGACGCTGGGTCCCGAGGCGTCAGATGCGTCTGATGACCCTGTGAAGATTGGCGCTGCTCAGTGTTTGCATCTGTGCGTCCGCGAGTTTTCTTTTGTGCGTCCGATCTAAAGCATTTCAGTTGTCAGAACATGCGTAGAAAGGTCATCTGACGCTGGGGCGTCCGATGCCACCCCACCGGACGCGTCCGATGGGTGTATGCCGGTTTTGGGAGCTCTCTAAGTTGAGTCAGGTGGCTCCCCCAGCGTCCGACGTGTTTCATCTCGACGCGTAGAAGTTGGCGAGCGATGCGTGCATCGGACGCGTCCGGTGTGTGTCAGCTGAGCGTTCGGTGCCTCCTCAGTGCGCGAGTAATGGCTAAATTCAAACAAGAACACGTGGCGACGATCTGTGGCTTCGGGGCAGGCGTCGGACGAGTCCGATGCTAGGCATCTGAGCGTCTGATGGCCTCGAGTCAGCCCCACCAAGTGCATAACGGTTGGTTTGTTTGAGTGGTGGGTATATAAGCATGTTGGCCGGCTTGGGGAGCAACTCTTGCACATTTTGATCATTCTTGAGCACCCTAGAGCTGAGCCAATCTCCTCCCTCTCATCTTGCTTGATTGCTTGTATCCAAAGAGAGATTAGGAGAGATTCTAGTGCATTGCTTGTGAGTTCTTGCATCTAGTGGCACTAGTGATCGTTCTCGCTGTGTGATTGCTTATTCTCTTGGTGGTTGCCACCACTTAGACGGTTGGAGCAGAGGAGAAGAGGTGTGAGCAAGCCAATGATTGTTCTTGGCCTCACCTCGGTGGATTGTAAGTGTTTCTTGACCTTTCCCCGCGGAGATTACAAAAGGTACTCTAGTGAAATACGCGTGTCATTCAACTCCTAGCCATTGGTAGGTTCTTGTGGCACCGTGTGAGGCTCGGTGTGTGATACCGATTAGCCACCGAACCACTTGTCAAGGGGGACACAACGAGGACGTAGCGTGTTGGCAAGCACGTGAACCTCGGGGATAAATTAGAGTCTTCTTCATTCTTGTGGATTGATCCTTCGAGATCATATTGGTATTCTTGTTGATTGGCTCTTCATATTGCTATTGATCAAATCAACAAGACGGTGATTGGCTTCATCCACAAGGCTTGGTTTGCATACCTTGATCACCCCTTTACCTTGTGCAAGTAGTATATTAGATTGTGTAGAGTAATTCTATTGCTAAGGACATTACTCTTAGTGTGCTCTAGTATACTAGGTTGCTAGTTTATTGGATAGGTGGCTTGCATACCCACTCTCTTGTAGGCTAGCGCAAAATTCGCTTGAGCGCCATCTTTGTTACTAACCGGTTCATCTAGTGCTTTTGTAGAAATTTTAATTAGGCTATTCATCCCCCTCTAGCCAATTGGACCTTTCAAGTGGTATCAGAGCCGTGGTCACCATTGTTTGATTGAGCCTTAACATCCTCGGTGTTAAAATGGCTCAAGTCAACCATATCAACCATGTGGGGAAGCCGCCACACTTTGATGGAACCGGATATGATCATTGGAAGCGCAAGATGTGTGCATACTTGAAATCTCTCAATCGGAAGGTGTGGGAAGTAGTGGACAAGGACTTTGCGGTGATCGACCCAAATGATCCCACCGCAAGAGAAGAAGAGAAGCTTCAATTCAATGACATTGCAATCAATACACTCTATGAAGCATTGGAAGCAAAAGTATTTTAGTATATCAAGGATCTTGAGAGAGCACATGATGTGTGGACAAGGTTGGAAGAAACATATGAGGGCACACAAGCCGTAAAGAGTGCCAAGGCCTACATCCTCAAGGACAAGTTTGCTTCATTCAAGATGGAGGATGATGAGAGCATTGCCGAGATGTTCCACCGATTACAAGTGATAGTCAATGATTTGAAGAACTTGGGTGAGAAGATGGAAGACAAGGACTTCGTGCACAAATTCTTAAGAAGTTTGCCCGAAAGCTTTGAATTCTTGGTTACTATGATGGTGAGAGATGGGCTTGACAAGCAAACCCCAAACCAAGTACTAGGTGAGGTGATCACACATGACACCTACTGTGTGGAAAGGAATAGGGGTTCCAAGGATGAGAAGAAGGACAAGGAGAAGAAGAAAGAGAAGGAGGTGGTTACATTCAAGGCTACTTCATCAAAAGGCAAGAAGAAGCAAGAATCAAGTGATGATGAAGCTAGCACAAGCTCAAATGAAGATGAACAAATGGCTCTCTTTGTGAGAAGATTTGGCAAGTTTATGAAGAAAAAGGGCTATGGTGCTAGGAAGAGAAGAGATCACTTCAAGAAGAAGGATGATAAGAAGAGATGCTTCAAGTGCAATAGCAAGGATCACTTCGTTGCCGATTGTCCTCTCAATAGTGATAATGATAGTGATGATGACAACAAGAAGAAGAAGGACAAGAAAGGCAACAAGGACAAGAAGGGTGACTACAAGAAGAAGAAGGGGCAATCATACATGGTCACATGGGATAGTGATGCCTCTTCAAGTGATGATGAGAGTGATGATGATAAGAGAAAGAAGAAGGGACAAGCAAGCATTGCTATCAACAACAAGCCTTCTATCTTTGACACTCCATCATGCTGCATGGCCAATGGCTCTAAGGTACTATCCGATGATGATGATAGTGAGGAGGATAGTGATGATGAGGAGTGCTCCAAGGAGGAACTCATGAGCATGCTACAAGATGCTCAAACTTATATTGAGAAGAAGAGGAAAAAGTGTAAAGAGTTGCGCAAGAGCAAGCAAGCTCTTGAGCAATCCTTTGATGAGCTCAATGCTACTCATGAGAGGCTAATGTAAGCCCATGAGAAGCTTGAAAAGGCTCACACCAAGCTTGAGAAAGCTCATTCCTCCCTCCTTGATCAAGCTAAGGTTGAGGATGTTGTACACTCATACAATGTTGGAGTTACTTGTGATATTCTTGATGAATCATTTTATACTTCTATCATTATGCCTCCCACTAACCCCTCTTGTAGCTCAAGCAATGTAATTCCTACTATTACTGATGGTTTCACATGTGATGCCCTACTCATGGTGGAAAATGAGACCCTCAAGAGAGAGGTGGATGAGCTCACTCACGGCCTAGGCAAGGCCTATGGTGGTGAGGCCCGCTTGCTAAAGTGTTTGGGTAGCCAAAGGTTCTCTCTTAACAAAGAGGGATTGGGCTATACCCACAAGAATGGCAAGTCGGACTTTGTCACTCACAAGACTAGTTTTGTGAAGGGCAATGGTCAGTTTTGCTCTAGTTGCAAGCAAGTTGGGCACATAGAGCATTATTGCAAGAACAAGAAGAATGCTAACATATCCTCTATTCAATTTGATTATTGTTATTTACTTACTAAGGGTGCGAATGGTGTGAAAGCTAAGTTCATTGGTGCTCCCATTGTTGGCCCAAAGAAGAAGGCAATTTGGGTGCCCAAAAGCTTAGTGACTAACCTTGGAGGACCCAAGCAAGTTTGGATACCTAAGAAGAATTGATTTGCTTTTGTAGGTTAAGTATAAAGCCGAAGGAAGGCATTGGGTGCTTGATAGTGGGTGCACTCAACACATGATCGGTGATGGAAGGATGTTTAACTCTATCTCATCAAGTGGTGATTGTGGCGTGGATTCAAGTACATTTGATGATAATGGCAAAGGCAAAGTCAAGGGCTTGGGCAAGATAGCTATCTCAAATGATCTCTCAATTTCAAATATCTTGTTAGTGGAATCTCTCAACTTCAACTTATTGTCCGTGGCTCAATTGTGTGATCTTGGTTTCAAATGCATATTTGGCATTGATGATGTGAAGATTGTGAGTGTTGATGGAAGCAATTTGATCTTCAAAGCCTTTAGATATGAGAATCTCTATTTGGTGGACTTCAATGCTAGTGAAGCTCAACTCTCAACATGTTTAATCACAAAGTCAAGTATGGGTTGGTTATGGCATAGAAGACTTGGTCATGTTGGCATGAAGCAACTCAACAAGCTAGTAAAGCACAATCTCGTGAGAGGTTGAAGGATGTGATATTTGAGAAGAACAAGCTTTGTAGTTTATGTCAAATAGGAAAACAAGTTGGAAATACCCATCTAAAGAAGAGCATGATGAGCACATCAAAAGTATTTGAGTTATTGCATATGAATCTATTTGGACCAACAACATATGCTAGCATTGGTGGAAACAAGTATGGATTCGTGATAGTGGATGACTACACTAGATACACTTGGGTCTTCTTTCTAGTTGACAAGAGTGAAGCTTATGGCATATTCAAAACCTTTGTCAAGATATATCAAAATGAGTTTGAAACAACAATCAAGAAAGTGAGAAGTGACAATGGGAGTGAGTTCAAGAACACAAGAGTTGATGAGCTTTGTGATGATATTGGGATTGGACATCAATTCTCGGCCAAGTACACTCTCCAATCAAATGGTGTTGTTGAAAGAAAGAATAGAACCTTGATTGACATGGCAAGATCAATGCTTAGTGAATATAATGTGGATTTCTCATTTTGGGCCGAAGCTATCAACACGGCCTGCTGTTGTAGCAACCGTCTCTATTGTCATAGCATGCTAGAGAAGACACCCTATGAGCTATTGAATGGAAGAAAGCCCAACATTACATACTTTAGAGTGTTTGGATGTAAATGCTATATTCTCAAGAAAGGCACAAGATTGAGCAAGTTTGAGAAGAAGTATGATGAAGGGTTCTTGTTAGGGTACTCCACCACAAGCAAAGCATATAGAGTTTGGAATCTTACTCATGGCATGATTGAAGAGGTGCATGATGTTGAATTTGATGAAACCAAAGGCTCTCAAGATTAGAAAGAAAATCTAGATGATGTAAGAGGAGTTCAACTGATCAATGCAATGAAAGAAATGGACATTGGTGATATAAGGCCTAAGCAAGATGATAATGATGTACAAGTGCTATCTCCTTCAAATGTGCAACAAAATCAAGATCAAGCAAGTGGTAGTGGCTCTTATGATATCAAGGAAGATGGTGAAGCTCAAGTGCAACAAGCTAGTACATCTCAAGTTGAGTAACCAAGTGCTCAACCAAGCTCAAGCTATCAACGACAAGTTCTCCAACCTACTCATATTGCAAGAGATCATCCTCTAGATCAAGTAGTTGGTGACATTAGAAGTGGTGTGTAAACTAGATCAAGATTGGCATCCTTTTGTGAGCACTATTCATTTGTCTTATCCATAGAATCAAAGAAGATAGAAGAAGCTTTGATGGATTTGTGATTGGGTCAATGCCATGCATGAAGAGCTCAACAACTTTGAAAGAAATCAAGTTTGGGAACTAGTTGAGCGTCCAAAGAATCATAATGTCATTGGAACCAAGTGGGTATTCCGGAACAAGCAAGATCAAGATGGCATAGTTGTGAGAAATAAAGCAAGATTAGTAGCACAAGGATACACTCAAATTGAAGGTCTTGACTTTGGAGAAACCTATGCACCGGTAGCAAGATTGGAGGCAATTAGAATCTTATTAGCCTATGCTTGTGCCCACAACATCAAGCTATATCAAATGGATGTGAAGAGTGCTTTCTTGAATGGACACATAAATGAGCTAGTGTATGTTGAGCAACCCCCGGTTTTGAAGATATCAAGAAGCCCAACCATGTGTACAAGTTGAAAAAGGCATTGTATGGTTTGAAGCAAGCACCTAGAGCATGGTATGAGAGATTGAGAGGCTTCTTACTCTCTAAAGGGTTCAAGATGGGGAAGGTTGATACTACCCTCTTCACCAAGAAGATTGGGAATGACTTGTTTTGTGTTGCAAATCTATATGGATGAAATCATATTTGGATCAACCAATCAAGACTTTTGTGAAGAGTTTGGCAACATGATGGCAAAAGAGTTTGAAATGTCTATGATTGGAGAGCTTAGCTACTTTCTTGGTCTACAAATTAAGCAATTGAAGAAGGGTATATTTGTGAGTCAAAGCAAGTATATCCAGGACATGATAAAGAAGTTTGGGATGCAAGATGCAAAGTCAATTGGTACACTAATGGGTACAAATGGACATCTTGACCTAGATACAAGTGGTGACATGGTGGATCAAAAGTTGTATCGGTCTATGATTGGAAGCTTACTCTATGTGACCGCTTCTAGACCCGATGTCATGTTTAGTGTGTGTATGTATGCAAGGTTTCAAGCTTCACCAAGAGAAAGTCATTTGAAGGCAACCAAGAGAATATTGAGATATCTCAAGCACACACCAAATGTTGGATTGTGGTATCCCAAGGGGTCAAACTTTGAATTGATTGGATATTCGGACTCGACTATGCGGAATGCAAGGTGGATAGAAAGAGTACTAGTGGTACATGCCAATTGTTGGGAATGTCACTTGTCTCATGGTCATACAAGAAGCAAAATAGTATTGTACTCTCTACCCCGAAGCCGAATATATTAGTGCGGGAAGTTGTTGTGCTAAATTACTATGGATAAAGGCCACATTGAAGGACTTTGGAATCAAGTTTGGACAAGTGCCATTGCTATGTGACAATGAAAGTGCCGTGAAGATCACCACCAACCCGGTTCAACATTCAAGAACAAAGCACATTGACATAAGACATCATTTTATTAGAGATCACCAAGCCAAAGGGGACATCTCAATTGAAAGTGTGGGTACCAATGATCAACTTGCCGATATATTCACCAAGTCTCTTGATGAGAAGAGATTTTGCACATTAAAAAATGAATTGAACATCCTAGACTTCTCCAACATTAAGTGAATGCACCCCCAACTATATGACATGCCTATCCTTCGACTAAAGCAAAGGTGAAATTGTGTGGCATGATGCATTCATAGTTGCTAATGACTTATTTAGAGCATATAGATATCTTCTAGTGATATCTCTTGTTTAATTAGGCTCATTCATAAAAATTAAGTATTTTGAGTACATATTATGCCACTATTGCTTCTATGTCTTGTATGATCTAGTGGCTAAATATAACTTGTTCATGAGAATGTGAACCTAGTGTTTAATCTAGTTAAATAAGCAAGAAAGGGTCTAGTTCAACATTGACAAGATAACCATTGAAAGATGTGTGAAGAAGCTTGTCATTGGTTCAAACGAGCTAGATTACTTATGCAATTGCTAGTTTGAACCACAAGAGAAGGAAGTTTATGGAAACAAATGATCCTCAACTTTAAGTGATCATCTCTCTACTCCAATCTCCCTCCATGATTTCAAGTCTACACCAAGCATGATCATATACCTTTGTGGTCATTGATGACAAAGGGGGAGAGAATACAAAGATAGCATGCATCAAGGGGGAGAGAAGATGAAGTATGAAGAATGGAAGGGGATCAAAATTTTTGAAGCACACAAGTAGGGGGAGCAAGCTCATGAACATGATTGATTACATTTGGATGTGCACATTCATATGATTGCTTGTATTGCACTTATAGAATATTGACTAGTATATATTCCAAGTGATATCTCTCTTGCTTATGTGGTGCTTGCTAGTATAGAACTTGATTGATGATTTGATAACTAGCATGCATAGGATCTAGCTAGAAGTAGCATCTCTTGATGTATTCAAGTATTTTCTTCAAGTGGTATCTAGAAACTATGCTTTTAATGTGGATCTCACATGATTTCTAGCTTGTGATGCTTCTAGTTAGTGTTGGTGCTAAGGATGGTTGACAAATGATGCACTCAAATGAATCACGCTTTAAAGGTCCATTCTATAAACCTTAGCATCATAATGGTAGTATGGTTCTCCCACAATTCTAATCCAACATGTGTGCAAAGCTTCTAATCCAAACTCTTAGCACACATGTAGGGGGAGCTAGTACTACCAAATCAGTTTTGCATAACTTGCCCACACCTTTCAACTAAGGACTTAATGCTTGGACAAGTGGTGTAAAACCAAAATTCACAATTATTTTATATCTTTGTGAAGGTTGTCATCAATTACCAAAAAGGGGAGATTGAGAGCCCTAGTTTGGTTTTGGCTAATTGATGAAACCTTGGACTAATCTATTTGGTTAAGCATGTGTGTAATCTTAGCATGGATGGTCCACTCGAGATGGAGCAAGATGATGGATGGTGACGACCACAAGTGCTCTAAATGAGAAAGAGGAGATAAAATAGAGGCAAATGGGCTCAAGGCAAAGGTATAACTAATAGGGCTATTTGCTTTCGGTACTCAAGACACCACAGAGGGTGTGAGTACATTTAGAATCGATAATCGTTCTATTAAGAGGAGTAATCATGTGTTGAAAATGGTTATCCAAGTGCCACTAGGTTTTTGACTTCATGCATTGCATTAGAATCTAGTGTGCTAACTTAACTCTTGCAAAATTTATTTAAAAATTGCTAACACACGTGCACAAGTTGTGAGACACTTTGGTGTTGGCACAAGAGAGCAAGGGTTGATGGGGTTTTGGTGAAAACCCCTCCCGCCGAGCTTGCGAGGCGGGACTCGGCGATTTTCAGAGTGAAAGAAGCTCTTTCAGGGCATCGGACGCTGGGTCCTGAGGCGTCGGACACGTCTGATGACCCTGTTGGCGCTGCTTAGTATTTATATCTGCGCGTCCGACAAGTTTTCTTCTGTGCGTCCGATCTAAAGCATTTCAGTTGTCAGAACGTGCGTAGAAAGGTCATCTGACGCTGGGGCATCCGATGCCACCCCACCGGACGCGTCCGATGGGTGTATGCCGGTTTTGGGTCTCTACGTTGAGTCCGCGGTGGCTCCCCCGGCGTCCGGCGTGTTTTTGTCGGCGTGCGTAGTTCTTGAGCCTCAGATGCGTGCATCGGACGCGTCCGGTGTGTGTCACCTGAGCGTCTGGTGCCTCCACAGTGCACGGGTAACGACTAAATTCAAATGAGGACATGTGGCGATGATCTGTGGCTTGGGGTAGGCGTCAGACAAGTCCGATGCTAGGCATCTGAGCGTCCGATGGCCCCGAGTCAGCCCCACCAAGTGCATAACGGTTGGTTTGTTTGAGTGGTGGGTATATAAGCATGTTGGCCGGCTTGGGGAGCAACTCTTGCATATTTTGATCATTCTTGAGCACCCTAGAGCTGAGCCAACCTCCTCCCTCTCATCTTGCTTGATTGCTTGCATCCAAAAAGAGATTGGGAGAGATTCTAGTGCATTGCTTGTGAGTTTTTGCATCTAGTAGCACTAGTGATCGTTCTCATTGCATGATTACTTATTCTCTTGGTGGTTGCCACCACCTAGACGGTTGGAGCAGCGGAGAAGAGGTGTGAGCAAGCCGGTGATTGTTCTTGGCCTCACCTCGGTGGATTGTAAGGGGTTCTTGACCTTTCCCCGTGAAGATTGCAAAAGGTACTCTAGTGGAATGCGCGTGTCATTCAACTCCTAGCTATTGGTAGGTTCTTGTGGCGCCGTGTGAGGCTCGGTGTGTGATACCGATTAGTAACCGAACCACTTGGTCAAGGGGAACACAACGAGGATGTAGCGTGTTGGCAAGCACGTGAACCTCGGGGATAAATTGGAGTCTCCCTCATTCTTGTGGATTGATCCTTCGAGATCATATTGGTATTCTTGTTGATTGGCTCTTCATATTGCTATTGATCAAATCAACAAGACGGTGATTGGTTTCATCCACAAGGCTCGGTTTGCATACCTTGATCACCCCTTTACCTTGTGCAAGTAGTATATTAGATTGTGTAGAGTAATTCTATTGCTAAGGATATTACTCTTAGTGTGCTCTAGTATACTAGGTCATGGTTTTTTCTACCGTTCGGTTACCGGCCGGTTTGGCCGGTAACCGAACTTAACGCCCTGGCCTAAGATGGTACCGGGCGGTTTAAACCGCTCAAATTTGAAATTTAAAATTAAAAAAAAAAAATTCTAAAAAAATTTATAAAAATAGTTCATGATTTATAGAATCGAATGGTGTCAAATTTTTTCAAATTTGAGTTCGTTTAGTATTTATTTGGACGTATGGAAGTTTGAAAAAAAAAAAAAAAAAAAAAAGGCCGCGCCCATTAAGGCCCATTAAATCATGAAGGTCGAAAAATATACTAAACGCACTCAAATTTGAAAAATTTTGACATCATTGGATTCTATAAATCATGAAGTATTTTTAAGAATTTTTCTAGCATTTTTTAAAAAATTTTTTCATTTTTCATTTGAAAAATTTTGACATCATTGGTTACCGAGGCCGGTGAACCGGTTCTTACCGCGCCGGTAAACCGGTCTAACCGACCGGTAAACCGGTCGCTACCAAATGACTTGCGGAAATTTGAAATTTCAAATTCAAATTTGAAAACCGACGGTTTTTGGGCGGTAGGAGCGTTTTCCGACCGGTTTACCGATCGGACGGCGGCGGTTCGGGAGGTAAAAACGGTAAGTAAAACCCTGTACTAGGTTGCTAGTTTGTTGGATAGGTGGCTTGTATACCCTCTCTCTTGTAGGCTAGCGCAAAATTCGCTTGAGCGCCATCTTTGTTACCAACCGGTTCATCTAGTGCTTTTGTAGAAATTTTAATTAGGCTATTCATCCCCCTCTAGCCAATTGGACCTTTCAGGCGGCCAAGTCGTCAAAGGTGGCGGGCGGCGGCTTCGTACCTGCCGCATTTCCTCCGGCGGCCGCGCCCCTGTTCCTCCTCCGGCGGCCATCCCAGCGGCGCCTTCCGCCCCTCACCTCTCCCTGGAGGACGCCCTTGAGCACCTCGCTACCCTTGAGGTGGTAGTCAGGGAGCTCGAGCGGGAGGCTGCCGCTACTCGCCGACAGCGTGAGGAGGTGGATCACCGTTACGCTGGTGAGGGCCTTTCCGCTTCTCTGTCCGGCGGTCATGCCTTCCTCTGTCCTTACGTTTCTGCATTCTGTAGGGTCGCTGGCGGAGATTGAGGCCCTAGAGGCTGCCAGCGCGGTGGTCACCGACCTCGTCCATGCTCCCGCCATGACGTGCACGAGTGCCTTCAGATGGCGCAGGCTGGCATCCGCGTCTCCATGGAGTGCGCGGTTCGGCGGGGCGCGGTCGTCGCCCTGGCGATGGCGGAGGCGCACACCAGGGCGAACCCCACGGACATCGAAGGCTTCCCCGCCGGCGAGGCCCTGGAGGACTACGCCTTCCTCCTCCCTAGCTACGAGGAGGCGGTGGAGGCCGTGCTTGAGCTCTCCCCGGCGGGCCAGATCCTGGCCGGGGATCTGTAGGCGTAGGGTGGCCTTGCCTCCCCTTCCTACGACAACTATGTAACGCAGAAGAGGAAACATAAATAAAAGTCGTTTATTAGTTTATGCTTTCTTTCATGTGTTTGATCCTATCTGCATAATCAAAGTAAATCGCGAAAAAATGAAATCGAGCGTAAAGAAATGAATAAGGGCGGGACAGATCGTTCGGGAGAGCGACCCCCGCACACTTGGGGGTCGTGTTGGTTTGTTCGTTTTGGGGTCGTAGTCGCATGCACGCTCCCCGAGGGCGCGGGCAGGGGTCGTACTTACTTGCCCTCGGGGTTTTTTAGGTTTGTTAGTTCGGATATTTCTGCCCTCGAGCCCCCGGCGCCCTCGCAGATGCAAGGGCCCGGTCTAGGGGTCGAGCCTTCTCCCCACGCGACCCTTCAGACTTTGTTTGGCTACACCTAAATACACTTCAATCCATACGGTTTTGAGAGGATTGAAGTGTATTTTAGTTCAAAATACACCTAAATCCCCTCAAAACCGTATGGATTGAAGTGTATTTAGGTGCAGCTAAACAAAGCCTTAGTGGGGTCGGAGGAGGTGGACAACGCTGCACCTTCCCTTGGTTGGGTCGAAGCGCAGTGTCCGACGAGTTACTAATGGGTGATTCAAGTGAGGCCCAGGTTCCCGGCCTTTGCGGCGCGCGGCGTGACCAGCCTCATAAATCCAGATAGTTGATTCATACTTTTCCCGAACCGTCCGTGGGTTTGTGGGCTCGATGCCTTTTTCGCAAAAATTTCCGAATCAGAGATCAACCTTGGACTCGAACACGGCCCGAGAAAGTCCTAATCACTTCGCGTGCTCGGGAAATTAGGCCACTAGCGGGCTTCTTTCTTGGGTCGCCCCTTACTCTAGTGATCCGAGGCGGCCGTGATCCCTTCATGGGTAGGCCTGCGAACCCCGGTCCTTTTTCGGACCTTGTTATTTATGGTTTGATTACATAAGCAAAGTACAGATCCGTAATACAGACTTAAAATGGGAATTTAACTTTACATAAGGGGAGTAAATCGGGATAATCATAACGTGCGTGAGATTTTAACTTGGGGAGCGGGTTTATCGGACTACCGATCGTGGCCAGGATCACGGCCAGGTGAGTTCGTAGCCATCGTCGTCGTCGTCATTGCCGTAGTCGCTGAGGAGGTAGTCGCAGAGGCTGAGGAAGCGGTACAGCGCCTCCGGATCCTGGAGCTTGTCGTTGCCCGTCGGGGCGTCGTTGATGCTGTCGGGGCGGTCGTTGTCGACGTCCCTCGTGTTGGAGTCGGTGGGCGTTGCCGTGGCGCTGGGCGTGGGCACGTCAGAGAGGTGTCGGAGTTCCTTTCTGGGCCACGGCTGTCGATGGTGGGCGTCCCGGTTCCTGCGGCGGATCTTCCTCCTACGTCGTGCGTCGGAGCGGACTGACCTGAGGTGGTTGGAGTTGCCGAGTTGGGTCGGTTCGTCGGTGTGGAGGTGCAGGTCGGCAAACGATGCGGAGACGGCATCGACGTTGGTGTTGGGGGCAGAAGGACCATGTCATGGCCCACCCCGATGCTGATGAAATTTAGGTTCCCAAACCGGACATGGATACCTAGAGGGAGTTGTAGGTTGTCGGGATTGGCTATCCGGAACTTGGGTTTAGAGACGAAACGCGCAAGGCCCCTCCCTGGCGCACCAACTGTCGGTATTTCAAGAAAGCACCAACTAGTAAATTTATGGATGCGTATTTATGCCGGATAGTTCGCTAAGAGGACACAAGAAGGTATACTGGTTCGGGCGAGAGGCCCTACATCCAGTTCGAAGGGATCGTGTTACTTAGTTGTGGTTTGCAGTAGGGGTTGCAAATAGTTCGAGAGAGGGAGAGGCTCCCAAGTCTCTGTGATTGAGCGTAGTGTCAATATCGTGGCGAGTGTGTGATGCGTGTGGTGTTTTTCGGTGGTGTGTGCGATTTGTAGAATGGTTCGCCCTCCCTTTTATAGATGAAGGGAGGAGGAAGCCTTACACGTTCTCTGTAGGAGAGGAATGGGCGTGCCGTGTAAAGGAAGAAAAGAGAAAGCGGAAAAAATGATGTTGGTGGAGTGGCTCGTCTGTTCTCCTGGGGTCGGGACGTCATTCCTTCTTGTGTCGCATATGTCATCGTGGACCGTCCGCCGGTGTCGTCGCATCGCTGGAGCTCCTGCCCATTCTTCCACAGTGGACGGAGAGGTTAAACAGTTGACGGGAACCTTTGTCGTATCGGATTAGAGTTAGTGGTGTCGTACTCCCCCGATGTGGGTTGTGACGGACCAGTTGCCTGGACTGTCAGGCCATAAGGGTGATTAGACGGCGAGCCACACCCTGCGTTCGGCTAACAGGGCGGTCAAGTGCCGCTCCATGCCCTGCTTCAATATCCGGCGTGGTCAAAAGGTTCCCGCCCATACCCTGCACAGGGTACAGACGGAGTGGGTGTTGACCGCCTTGCTGCGCAGGCATCTGGCTGTAGCACCGCCCCTCGAGCTTGCGGTGCAAGCCTGTTTTCCTTCCAGGCGAAGGCGCGCAGGCAGGGTCGTGCGAATCGCGACGTCCTAAGGCGCGGCAACGTGGACCCTCCCGCCCGGCCAGGGGGTCGTGCAAGCCGCGCGCCTTGGGGTCGTGGTTCGACCCTTCCGCTTTGGTTTGGCCCGGCCCGTTCGTGGGCCTTTCGTTGCATAGCGGGCCGTCATTCTACGCGGCCAGGCCGTTCGATGGGCCAGAGCTCAAGCGCCTAGGACGGCCTGTTTGGTTGTTTATCCGGGGGCTTAACAGGCCGGTTGTTAGGCCCCCGACAGTTATGATCAAAGCATGGCATATGTACCTACATTTAACACTATTGCGAGAAGGTTCGGTCTTGCCATGGGAAGGAAAAATTCTAAATGGAAAGAAAATATTTATACCTGGGAGTAAAAATACCCTACATGTGTAACAAAGGTTCCAAGTAATAAATATAGTAATCTCTTATAATATGCTTGATCTTTCTTATCGTAACGCATAAATAGTAATTTGATTTATGTACAAGAAATAAACAAATGCTCTTCACCAGGAACTTGGGAGGCTTTCTTGTGTACAATTTCATGAAGTTGTGGGATGGCGTAAAACTGCCACCGATCCACATTGTAAGCATATATATATATTATCTTCATATATTCCATACACTACATATAGGAAATTAATAACTTAACTTACTTATTGTTTGCCATGCAGCTATCAACAATGCTAAGGACAGAATTCTTGGCCGACATTTTGACGAGTGGCGCAAATAAATATTTTAGCAACCTACCTGAATATCTTCAAGACATGATTAAAGGCTTGAGCACAATGTAACTTAGATGGTTACTATGAGAAATAACTTTACTATTTATTGACATGATAAAGTGTCTCCAAATTGTATTTATGGTAAAAAAAATCAAAAATATAGTAATTAACTATTCATTGTTCTCATGTGTATCCCAAAGATAAAACCGTTGCGTAGCACAGACATTATACTAGTGTTAAAGGGAGATCTTTTGATGGTCAAAGTGCGATTCAAAAAATCTAGATTTATATATAGGGATTCTAGAATCCATATTATGCGTTAGCTATAGCTATTTGAATCTTGGATATTAGACTCAGATTCTATCTATTAAGAACCTTTCTGTCCATTGTCCTCAACCATTTTTTACATTCATGCAATCCATTTTTTATTCAAAGGATGTGTTCCATCTCATGTATGTATATAAATTAGACTTAAATATCCTAACATATCACAAATAATATCAAGCTGAGAAACACGAGTCCTGTCGTGAAGTGGTTTCCGTGCCGCAGCCAACATGTCATAATACGCCTTTGTGGTTGGCTCTGGGTCCTCCTCTCCACATCCTTCGCCAAAGTGTGCTTCATGATAATCATGTAACATGTTTCCTACACCCCCATCATCATCATCATCATCCCTAACACATGGCCTCACAACCTCCTCTCTCGCACGATCGGCTTCGCCATGGTAGGTCCACCGTGTGTAGTCCTCCACAAAGCCATACTTGCCAATATGTTGACCCATGATCAACTTTGTTTGTTTCCGCGTGTTTTGACATCTGCTACAAGGACACCAAGTGACAAGCCCCTTTTTAACCCTGGCAAATGCTACTTCCAAAAAAGCTTCGGTCTTGTCAATCCATTCATCGGTGAACGAAGACGGACTGGCGCCCGGTGTACATCCACTCACGGTCATCCATCTAACATATATATATTTGCAAGTAATGTGACCATCAATTGCATGCACAGAAGGTTCCTAGCATCTAATAGGTTAGGATAGGTCCTAATCCCACCCGAGGATACGTAGATGGGGGCAGTTTCCATGCTCTACTCCGATCTGAGAGTCAAAATTTCGGCCTCACCTTGGTTGTTCTCCAAATACACATCCTGGTAGGGCTTGCATGTATCCGGAGAACAACAGAGAGGTGATGCCAAAACTTTGTCTCGGATCGGAGGAATATGGAAACTAACCCCATCTACGCATACTCGGGTTGTCAAAAAAACGTGGACAATCCGAAAGAGATAGGTTTAGAGATATGCAAATCATTGCATATCTCTAACCCTATTTAACTAACTAGGTTACATGACGTAAGACCATGATATGGGAAAGATAAGTTATACCTTAGGTGGCGGTGGAGTCAGGCTAGTGGGGCCTTGCCATGGGAAGGTAGAAAATTCGAAACCTGCAAAAACCAATGAAATGGCCGACAACATCTCATATAATTTCCATGTCCAATTTGCTAAATAGAAAGTGGGTGAAATGATTGCACAAGAAACCCATACTGTATGATTTTAAAAAAAATGCCAAATAAAAGATTGTAGACAAAAGATTAAATACCACTTAATTCAGACCTGAATGAGCATGATAAGTGATGGGCATTTGTGTTTTTTGCTTTCTTCTCCCAAAACAATAGCTACTTACTGTTGTTTCATTTCATACATCTTATGTAAAGTCAAGCAAATACTATATTTCTACTCAGTCCTCTTTCATTAATAGCCCCTTGAAAACATTAAACCTAGCTAATGGATTCGGTAGTGGTACAAATTCCAGTGCTCTATCTAATCTTTGAAGTAAGCAAATGGATAGAACTTTACATGCATTCGGAATTCTAGAACAGTGCAAATAAGAAGCTATAAAGTGCATACATAATATTGGCCCAACTACAACTGCTGTTTTACTGCTAGACTGCAGGTGTTAAACTCCTACTCCTCCTGATAACAAACAATGAAAGGAGACAGCTGCTGGTTTCAATGGATTATTCACAAACTTGTCGTCTTGATTCAGTAGCAGCTACCTACCAACTAGTCAGAGGAACCACACATGCTGCATTCCAACTGAACTTAGAAACAACTCCCAAATTACTGCTTCTCAGTAAGTTTTGGAATAGTACACATGACGAAACAACTCCCAAATTGACCACAAAATATTCCATTAACGGACTAGTACATAGCAGCGGCGGCGGCGGCAGCCTTCACCCGGAACGGAGAGGCTTCACCCGTGAACGTTAACTGAAGCTTGGACCGGGCGGCCCCTTATTGTTTGCCATGCAGCTATCAACAATGCTAAGGACAGAATTCTTGGCAGGAGCGACATTTTGACGGCAGTGGCGGAGGCAAATAAAGTGCTGGTGTGTGTGTTTATTTTAGCAACCTAGGGCTGTTTGCCTGAATGCTTTTTTTTTTTTTCAGTTCAACAGCATATGGACATTTGATTAAAGGCTCAGCAAAGATTAAGACTTTTTTAGAAACCGTGAATGCAAACAAAATAAAAAAACGCAAACTTAGATGAGCAAATAGGCTATGGCAAAGAGTTTTTCATTTTCTTTTTTTTACTGCAGACAAAATTTATTTTGACATGATAAAGTGTCTCCAAATTGTAGGGCAGTTTTTCGGCAAAGTTTTTTTTTTTTTTTTTTTGAAAAAAGGGGTAACAAAATATAGTAATTTTATGAACTTTTGCTATATTTGCTCTATTATTTTTGTTTCATTGAATTTTTTTGAAAAATAAGGATTTGTATCCAATCAAATTATGTTGATGGAAAATTTATATCCATGTTGGTTAGTTGCTGGTGGAGGCCATGTTCATGACACCTCGTCTTCACGAAATATAATGTACTTTGGGGAAAATGTTTTAAAAATTTATAAAATGGAAATCTAAAAATCATGAAACTTTGTCATGATATCATAAGCTTCTGGTAAAAAATTGAGAAAGCATCTAAGATGTTTACAGAACCAAACATTATCACATGTGATATAAGGTCTTCAAGTCGGTCCAGTATGGCTTTGTAAGCATCAGACATGACACCGTGCTCAAAATATTCTCAAATTTTACCATATACACATATGATATTAGAGACCTCGTCAAGTTTCATGATTTTTGTGCGTTTTATACAATTTTAAAACTATTCGCCTCCATTGTCAACGTCATGTTTGTCCATGCGAGAGTTGTCATATGGACATGGGCCTCAAAATACACTAAGTAACACGAATATTTTCCATGAACATTTCATGCAGCTTCAAATCCATTTTTTCAATAAAATGAAAATAAAAGGAAATATTAAAAATTTTCTTAAAATTGTTCCATCTTTCAATATGTTGTATGCAGGAAGACAACATAAAAAGTTTGAGATCAAAAGGAGAAGAAAAATTATTCTTTAAATACCCTCGGCATATTCCTAACATGGAACGGCTGTTAGTCGCCGTCAATGCTTTGCCGAGGGTTTATGTTTGCCGTGTGCCTTGCTCTCGGCATCTTGTTGTTTGTCGTGGGTTTCTTTGGTGAGTGTGGCTCTCGGCAAACTTGCTTGTTCGAAGGTTGGAGTTTGCCGAGAGGTACAGTTTTTAGGTTTGCTCTCGGCAAAATATACGGCACTCGGCATACTACAGGATTCCGGTAGTGACACAGAGCACGTCCACGGCTCATGAGGTGCACCATCGTGGGTCATGGGCAACTGGCAACAAGAAGAGCTGTCACAACTCACAAGGAGGGAAGGGATTCACGGTCACGATAGCTCCACGGATAGAGTAGCTCGCAGGAGGAGGGAGTTGCGCTGCCGTGTCGAATGGAAGCGGTCGCGACCTTGCCAGGAAGGAGTTGAACCGCCATGCGCGAATCATGGCAGTGCTGGTGGAGAAGAGTAGGATGAAGGTGCGCACACTAACAGAGAACACATACCAACAGAGAAACCGTCACTTGGGGGCAATGGCCTAGAGCCCTTATGAATGCCCGTCAGAGAGAGAATTTGGGTGTCTATCCAAATTTGGATGCATAGGGCCCTACTAGAGATGTGTTTTTAGCCTAAACACCTATATTTATTAGCTATTGGGGGCTCAAATAGGGACCTTTCTGGCGTTGCTCTTAATCCACCGCAAGGGCCACAAGCTGCTCTCTGTCTCCTATTCCCATGTCCGCTGCCAAGAGCTGAACATTGGATTGCCATGGCTAGTAGCACAAAACTTCTAGAACTTTGAGAGCTGGATGGCTACGTGTTGAGTAAGTCTAGGAGAGTTTTTCTGTCGTGGAGTAATTTTGTAATAGTAAAACTAACTTGGCATGTTAGTTTTTCTGGGCAAACCTAACTCTTGCCACTCTCTGTATCGTGGACTTTGTAAACTGTCTTTTTCTTGATGAAAAACATGCGAAGGGCATCTGCAATGGGGTTTCTATGCTACTCCTATCTTTTCTTAAACCCAGCTCCATACACTATGACATCAGTTCTGTATAAACCTACCTTAATTCATAGAACCATATTCTTTGTATTAAAAAACAATTTTTCTCTCCTAACGTTGTCTTTCTCTCTCTCTCTCTCTCTCTACCTCCCCTCCTCCATACTTAGATTGGACTAGGTCTTTACTCTTTACAGGTCCCATATATAAATTTGGGATCGGTCCTATGCATTTGTGATCTTTTTAACAATACTTTAAATCATTGTCTATATCATCTGGGGTTGAATCTATTTGACCTTTTTAGCCACCATGCCTTAGGGCATCCATAGTGTATAGGGCGTTGATAATGAGAGGTCCTAATGCCACTCATATCTGTTATTACAACCTATAAAAAGAATAAACCATGGAAGAATAAACCATGGACAGTTTTTCGTGCGATTAGTGTTTTGGGGTCATCGGCCTGTAGCTTGCAAGACCAACGCGTTCCCCGCGTTGCCCCTAAGCCGGCAATCACGCCAATCACGTCCTACTTTCCTTCCTTAATCAAGTCCTTGCATGCGATCTGAACGAACCTACACACACGGACATGGAAACCGGCCATCACGCAAGGCAAATCAAGTCCATCTTTCTTTTCCTTGATTCCTTCCCCACGCGCGACCACCTCACGCCGCCCCGCCCAGTTGCGACTGCATCGCAGCGCCCGTCGCCGTGCCTTCTCTAGGAGTGCATCGGCGGCCTGCTCACCGTCGTAGTGCATTGGCGGCCTGCGCACCGTCGTTGTGCAGAAGGCACGTGCCACAATCGCTTGCGGCATCCCAAAGTTCACATCTCCGCAGCAACCTCACCTTTTTTTAATAAAGGATAGAAACTATCCGACTTCATTTACCCATTGGTAGAATCAGATCAAATTATTACAACAGGAAAAATAAAAAGAAAGAACTGACAGAAAAAATTACATCCCTAACAAGGAGCTCGAGTAGCTCTACGCGACAAACAGGCTTGCTCCATAATGTCAACTCCACTAGAATAAGATCACCAACATGACGACAACTTCACTAAAATAAGATCACCAACATTAAGACAAAGCCGCTAGAAACACGTTTGTCAGACCTAAAAATGGCACTGAAAACGTTGGACACTGACCACCATTAAAGACTAGATGCTTTTTCCAAGGCAACAACACAAAGCAGTTAGTGCAGATGCAAGCCTGCCCACCAAAAGCTGAGATATTACGCCATCGATCGCCACCTCCGTCTTGAGCTATGCAGCAGGGTAATACACAGTAGAAAATCCCAGCCCTGACGAACAACTTCAACGACGCACCAGCTGCGCCGCTGCCGCGGCCTCGGAAAAACCAGGCTAGGTTTTCACCAAGTTATTGAATGCCCACGGGCGCAACAGCTTCAGCGACGCCTTCATCAAGGTGTGTGGCACAATCAGTAGCACCACCGTCGGCCCGACGTAAGATGCCCGACAGAGTTTTCACCTAAACTGCCGCCCCGTGAACTGGTCACTGTGCGTTGGAACCAATCACCGTCCAGATCTAGCCGCCGTCACCCAAGAAGCCCCAGCCGCAGGCGCTGCCTACACAACTGGTCCAGGCCCGGAGCCGCCAGAACCGCCCGCCGGAGGGCCAGATCCTCCCGTCTGGCCAGCCGCCGCAGCCTTCAATAGAGATGGATGAAGGGAGAGAACGGTTGTGGAAGAGCCTGGAGAGGACGAGAAGGGGAAAAGAACGATGCTAAGGAAGAGAAGCAGGCCACCACCGCCACGAGCCGAGGAGAAGCAGCGACGGCGGCCGAGGTGGCCCTCGGAGAGGCCCCGAGGGGCGGCGGCGGTGGGATCCCCCTGAGTCGTCTTAGAGACGACGCTGGGGGTGCATAATGCGATTTGTTTCCTAGCTAATCTATCGTTTAGTCTATCTTAGCACCGCTGCATGCTGGCCCTGCCACCGATTCCGGCTCCTCCACGGCAGCACCGTGTTCCGTTGTGGCCGTGCCGCGTCCCACAGCGCCGGGCCGTGCCGTGGTTGCGCCTTGCCGTGGCTACTGGCCTACTGGGTCGTCTTCGATGGCACGGTAGCTTGATTTGAACTTCTTATTAGTATTTCTTGAAATCCAGTTTTGACTACTAAATAAAACTTCAATTGGTTATAATTCGTATGCATGGATGTGCAGCAAACAAATTTTGGATCTCGGTCGAGGCGGAGAGGTGGCCAGGCTCCGCTGCTTGCCAGGTTGAAGAGGAGATCGCACGTTCCATATCAGAGGCCATTCAAGAACATCAACGTGCTTGCCGGCGTCCGTTGACCATGGCGGGGTGTTCCGGCGTGGCGGGCTAGTGACAACATGGAAGCTGCAGCTGGTTTAGTGATAGCAGCTTGCCAGCTTCAGGTTGCTTTTCTTGCTTGCCTCACCGCTCAAATAAGAAATGTGTGTGTTTTGATTGCTTGTCTGACTGCTAGATGACTGAATTGAATAGAATTTCAGGAATATCTACTCATCTAGGACAATTTTCTTTCTTAAACTGTGCTTTTCCGTGACAGGTTTCTTTGAAATTTGCAAAATCATGTCCCTTTGTTAGATGAAAACAAATAGAAAATCGATACACGCTGTTCACTTTGACTATCTCATTTACTGGTCCCATTAGGTGACACACAGACAGGTCCTTGCTTTTGTCCTTTTGTCTGTCGCTACATGTAAATGTAATGGGTCCAACCATTCTCTGCACTAGAGCATCCTAATCTAAATATATATGGACTTTTATTTGTTAATGTCAATACATACCCAGTAGTTTGATGAAATAGCTAATGAATCCAACTCACATTTTTTTTAAACCCACTTTGATTGAATTCCAAATTCTCATGATAGATTCTTCGACTACACATCAATTCTAGCTCTATTTGCTATAATATGCTCTGCAATTTGCATGACGTCAATGCTCTGCTGTTTTTTTCGGATCTGATCTAATTATATCTGTCGGAGTAACGTGGCAAGCTGTTGATCCGGGTGCCAGGGGCACACAGTAACAGTACGTTCTCTGCCCAAAATTTACTGCACTAAATCTCCGCTTGTTTCCACAAAGCAGCATGTATTTCTCATATTCACTTTTTCATTTAAACTTTGCATAAGATGAAAATGTTTTCTGTAGAAATATAACTGCTTACGTTCCTATAATTTGAAGAGATGTAATATTCTTCCAAACTGGAAAACCTTCAGTGTTTGGAGTTCAGACTATGTCTATGTTGCTAGGTATTTATTTGTTCACCTACTTGATGTTTCAAATTTATTTCACATATAGGTTGAATGCTTTAAGCATAAAAATTGATTTAGGAAGCATAGATCCACATTATTGAGTATGTCTTATCACTTATAAATTGATATCGATATTATTCGTACCATACACAGTTATGTTTCCATAATGGACTTTTCCATGCTCTAACATAAACTTCTTTAAGTGATCCTATATAAGTTTTGTTTTCTCCTAACAATATGAGAACAGCAAGGAAAGCTAAACACAAGTTAATAATTCATGAATAAAAGAGCTTAGATAAATTAAGTGCCAACGCTCAGTCTATAATGGTGTAGCTTCCTAAAGAAGAAACAGAAAAAAAAAGTTTGCTACTGCAACCAGGACTGTTCAGTTTCAGCTTCCTGAGCTGAGATTCAGTCCATGATTCACTGAATGCAAAACAACATCATATCTCTGCTCCTTCCTCCATTTTTTATGGTTTTTGCCTAAAGCTTAATTATTTTTTAATGGTATGAATACCACGCTTAATTGAACACACCATTTTTGGATTATTACAACGCATGTGTGAACTTAAATTTCCATGGACTTTTTTGTTTTTTGTTTAGGTAGCCTATTGAGATCCCATATAGTCAGTGTAGATGCAGTGGCACCCAGTGGGGAATCGCTGGCCCTCTCCGTGCGCCTCAAGTACTCTGCCTCTATTGAGGGTAAAATGTGCTCCTTTCCTAAGCCATGCGGAAACCAAAATTGAAGAAATTTGATGAAACTAATTCAGCTTGAAACCTTTGGATTCAACATGTCACTGCATAGCTGTTTCTCTTGGTTCGGATTTGCCCCCTTTATTTTCTTTCGATTGGCAAAGCGGTGACAAGTTTGTTGCTAAAGTGAGGCTTGTGGCCATCAAAATGCATGGATGATATTGAAATATAACATTGAGAAACTGTTATGGACGTTGTTGGGGGCTGCGTGGTTGCGAGGGAGCGGCGGCATGGTGGCGTGAACAGTACCCGTGCTACAGTACCCGCGGGTACTTTTTACAGGGTGGCAGCTGTGAGAGAGAGAGAGAGCGGACGCTAGGGTTTTGGGCGCTAGGAACGCCGGCCGCGGGGCTCTGCCCACGGCCGGCAAGAGAGAAGGGTTTTCCTTCTAATCTCTTGCTTGATTTGATTGATACATCTCCTCTCCTTATATAGGGAGATTGACTTGACTCCTAAACAAGGTACTAATTAACCCTAATGGGCTAAGGCCCAATAGGCCCTTGACTCCTCTAACACTACACCCCACCTGGACATACAGCTCGTCCTCGAACTGCAACCTAACAATGACGCTAACGATGACTCCACTAAACATAAACTTAACACCAAAAAAAGCTTTTTACATCTTAGCTTATCTTATTGACCTGAAATAAACTGCGACTCTTTATTTTTAACTCATGAAGATACGACGGACACCCTCCACGTGATGGACCTGCACGTGTGTAGCCACCTGGATCCATGGAACCCATCGGAATGAGAGGGGTGCACTGGTGTAGCTAGCTGGAATTAGTCGCGAGAGCGACCAGCGGAGACGCCCTCGCGGCGGCCGGTGGCGAAATGCGGTGGCGCTAGGCAGTGCGTCCTCACCGGTGACAAGAAAGGGAGTGGCTCCCCTACCGCCGCTGCCGCAGAGTTGGAGGTCGCTGCCCGCGCAAAAAACAGCATGCTCGGTACGAGCGCCGGAACAAGCAATGTGGTTGATCGTGGTTGTCAGGGTAATGTTCGTCATGCCTGGTGCTGTCTCTGGATTGCAAGATGCAAGTTGGTCAGGTCTATCGAGTCTTAGGCATGCAAGTTGGTCAGGTCTATCGAGTCTCAGGCATCATAGTTTGTTAGAGTTCCTATTTGTTAGCTAAAGTCTGTTAGAGGAAATTGTATAAGAGTTGGACTCTGTGCTTAATGGAAGGTTAGCCCAGGATTGAGATTTATATCTCCGTAGGGCACCTGGCGGTGCTCCCTGTCTCACGTGTTCGTCTCGCGGCTGGCAAGACGTTGTTCGATCACGGCTCCCCGCACGCCGCAAGCCCTCACGCTCCCACGCTCTTGTCTCTCCACCGTACTACCTCCGAAACAAGGCACGCCGTAACAACCTGGTATCAAAGCAGCGGGCGCCCCGGCGGAACGGCGCGCCGAGCGTGGCACCGGCATCTGCAGCAACTCCGTGCTGTCCTCGACGTCCTCCGCGCCCACCAGCTGCACTTGAAGAAGTCCAAGTGCTCCTTTGCAACGTCGACGGTCTAGTACCTTGGCCACGTCATCTCGCGGGAGGGCGTCGCCATGGACGCGACCAAGGTTGCTGCCGTCCAGTCCTGGCCGGAGCCCTGGTCCGCTGTGGTCTCCGCGGCTTCCTCGGCTTGGCCAGGTACTACAGGCGCTTCATCAAGGAGTACGGCTCCATTGCGGCACCCCTGACTAGCCTCTTCGGAAGAACGCCTTCCACTGGTCCACGGAGGCCGACACGGCGTTCGCAGCACCGCTCTCTAGGGCGCCTATGCTGCACCTGCCCGTCTTCGACCGCGACTTCACCGTGGATTGCGATGCGTCGGGCTCCGGGTTCGGTGCCGTGCTGCAACAGGGCGAGGGCCCTATTGCCTTCTTCAGTCGGCCATTTGCTGCACGGCATCTCAAGGTGGCCGCCTACGAACGTGAGCTGGTCGGCCTAGTCCAAGCCGTGCGCCACGGGTGCCCATATCTTTGGGGGCGTTCCTTCGTCGTCCGCACCGACCACTATGCACTCAAGTTCCTGCTAGACCAACGGTTGTCCACAATTCCTCAGCACCAGTGGCTCAGTAAGTTGATTGGCTTCAATTTCAGGGTTGAGTACAGGCCTGGGCGTTTCAATGTTGTTGCTGACGCCCTGTCCCGGCGAGATGGCGACACCCCACTGCTGGCTGCGTTGCCCAGCGCAGAACAGGCCCTGGCAGCGCTCTCGGTGCCCATGTTCCAGCTGTTCGAGGACCTACGGCGGGAGCTAGACACCAACGACGACCTGCGGGCTCGCCGTGACACCGTCGCTGCGGGTGAACACGGCGCCGACTGGTCTGTCCATGGCGGTCTGATCCTGCACAAGGTTCGGGTCTTCGTGCCGACCACGTCTGCCGTCCTCGACGATGTGCTCCAGCTCGCTCACACCGGTGCTCACGAAGGCATCCAGAAGACCCTGCAGCGCCTGCGCACTGAGTTCTTCGTGGAGCACGATCACCGAGTCGTCCATGACTTCGTCCGTGCGTGCACCACTTGCTAGCGCAATAAGACAGAGACCCTTCACCCGGCCGGCCTTCTTCAACCTCTGCCGGTGCCGTCTCGGATGTGGGCGGACATCGCCATGGACTTCGTCGAGGCGCTTCCTAAAGTCCATGGCAAGAGCGTCATCCTCACCGTCGTCGATAGGTTCTCCAAGTACGCTCATTTCATTCCCCTGGGCCATCCGTACACGGCATCCTCCGCCGCCCGTGCCTTCTTCCACGACGTCGTGCGTCTTCATGGCTTCCCGACTCCATTGTCAGTGACCGTGACCCGGTTTTCACTGGCAACGTCTGGCGTGACCTTTTCCGGCAGGCGGGTGTTCAGCTGAGGATGAGCACGGTGTTTCACCCTCAGACGGATGGGCAGTCCGAGGCAGTGAACAAGACCATCGCCATGTACCTTCGATGCCTCACCGGCGATCGCCCTTGGGATTGGCTGGACTGGCTTCCCTGGGCGGAATTCTGCTACAATACTGCCTACCATTCAACACTCAAGACGCCCCCGTTCACAGTTGTTTATGGACGTGCTCCGCCGGAGCTCCTGCCGTATGCACCTGGGCGCGCGCAAACGGACGCCGTCGATGCATTGCTCACTAACCGCGATGAGTTACTCGCTGAGGTGCACGGTCGTCTCCTCCAAGCTTAGGAGCATGCGCGTCGGTACTACGATGCTAACCACCGCACGCTCGAGTTCTAGGTGGGGGACTGGGTCCTGCTCCGACTTCTCCGACACACCCAGTCCGTGTCCCCAGGAAGCAAAGGCAAGCTCAGCCGGGTGGGCGAGGTCGCCTATCGTCTACAGTTGCCGGAGGGGGCCCGGATTCATGACGTCTTCCATGTTGGCGTGCTCAAGCCTTTCCGGGGCTCTCCTCCGGACTCAACGCCTGCTCTACCTCCACTTCGCCACGGCCGTCCTCTTCTCCGTCCAGAACGGGTCCTGCGCTCGCGTCTCCATCGCGGTGAGTGGTCGGTTTTGATCAAGTGGGAGGACTTGCCAGCGTCCGACGCCACCTGGGAGCCCGTTGAGGTTTTTCGCGCCACCTATCCTGAGTTTCAGTTCGAGGACGAGCTGTTTTCGAAGGACGGGAGAGATGTTATGATCGGAAATGTGTACGAGCGCCGGAACAAGCAAGGTGGCTGATCGTGGTTGTCAGGGTAATGTTCGTCATGTCTGGTGTGGTCTCTGGATCGCAAGATGCAAGTTGGTCAGGTCTATCGAGTCTTAGGCATGCAAGTTGGTCAGGTCTATCGAGTCTCAGGCATCATAGTTTGTTAGAGTTCCTATTTGTTAGCTAAAGTCTGTTAGAGGAAATTGTATAAGAGTTGGACTCTGTGCTTAATGGAAGGTTAGCCCAGGATTGAGATTTATATCTCCGTAGGGCACCTGGCGGTGCTCCCTGTCTCACGTGTTCGTCTCGCCGCGCGCTCGCTGTTCCGATCACGGCTCCCGCACGCCGCAAGCCCTCACGCTCCCACGCTCCTGTCTCTCCACCGTACTACCTCCGAAGCAAGGCACGCCGTAACAGAAACTGTCGAACCACAATTATGCAGAACACAAAGTTCTAACCCAGGACAGAAAAGATCAATGAAGTGTGGGTTTTTGCTCTTCTGCCACAATGTTATACACAATGTATTGACATATTTCTCGTGGCAGTGGCATCTACTGGAGAAAAAGGCTACGTCTTTTGCCTAAACAAAGACTATCATACGAAAGAGTACCATCACATCTCTAAAATTATCTATATTATTATTCAAACTGCGTCTCCTCATTCAAGAATATAGCAGAGCATAAGTGACTCCGATAATAATGGCTTGGAGACTTTCAGCTGCTGGTATGTGCCACCCTGCAGTTTCGTCGGAAACCACCTATGAACTATGTGCACCACAGTCGCCCATCTCAGCGGCATTAACATAGAAGAGCAATCCATCTGCATTCTTTGTAATATGTTAATATTGCAATCTTTGTTTAGTACAGAAACCTCTTCTCATCTTACTCTGGAGAAATAGCACGTGCTTTAGTACATACATCTTGTATCAAGGACAGATAAGGAATTGGGAATTAAGCTAATAATGAAATGGAAAACACTTTTTAGATATTGGTTTTAATTCATGATATCGTTCTGCATATCGTTGTCATGCTGCCATTGTCCTGGATGACGACTCAAGAAGGGTGAGATGGTAATTCATCTGACATTGCACACAATGGCCAAAGGAGGACATGATTTTTTGATCCAGCTATTGCTTACTATGAAAATTCTATGAGAAATTCAGTCGGTAACACTCAGTATCGTGATATTATTATTGCCCGTAACAACACATAAGCATTTGTAGGGAAATAAACTACCTTATCCTATGATTTGTCTATTTTTCAACAAAAGTTTAGTTATCCCATAGCAACACACGGACACGCTATCTAGTACTTATACAATTATATCCTTTACATTGTGAACTGAAATCTATAAAAACGCTTCTTTGTATAGAATCTGGCCCTATAACTAAGCAAAAGTTTATTTTTCTCTTCCTTTTTCTACTCTTTTTAGTCCTACTCTTAGTAGCCTAGGGAACGGAAACTTGACCCAAGTTCTCATTTTCCATGTTCCACGTTCTGGGAATGTCTGTGTTTGAAAACGTAAATGTTCTTACTCCACGTGTAAAATAACATCCCAAGTTTTCATTCCTGTTCCTCTTCCTAAGCTAAGGTCCTAATTTTATGGATCCAGCCCACAATTTGCATTGGGATTGTTTTAATAAATAGATAACATCACATCATTATATTTGATATAACAATATCGTCGGGGTTGATCTTATACATACTCGATGGCTGGCTCTAGGCATAACGCCAAAAACACAACATGGAACGAAAGCGCATCACGGACCATTGACAAAGGAGACGATTCTATCGAGCATGGCCTTGGCCTTGTCACTGTTGGGCTTCGAGAAATAGAAGACGTCGCCCTCACCCTCCGTCTCCAGTAGCTCTACCGCTCCGTGGCCCGCCCCGACCCTCGCCTCAGCCACCGCCTCCGCATATGCTCGGCCGCGCCACCTCAGGAAGTCGTACTCTGCTGTACACACCATGAGGCGCTCGCACGCCATCGTGTCCAGCGCCGGCGCGCCTGGAGCCGTCGGGTTCATCCGCTGGTCGTCCATGCTGTTGGCGCCTGGGCACGCGAATAGCCAGAGACGCGCCCCCATGGCGGCGCGCCGCGGGTGGCGCGGCTCCCCGCCCACGGCCTCGGAGCCCCAGAACCAGGGATGGATCAGCATCGCGCCTTTCAGGCTCCGCCGTGTCTGAGCGCCAGTGGCGGAGCCACATGGTGGACAAGGTGGTCCATGGCCCACCCTGTAAATTTGGCCCAAAGACTAGTACCCCTTAGTATTTGGTGGACTCTGATCTGATGGGCTGGTCTGTGCTTATACGGCTGAAGTGCTGATGAAGTCCAAGCAACGTCCGTATAGTCTCCGCAACTTCAGGTTCTCCAACTGTCCTACTCGTACTCGACGTCTCGGCGATCTGCAGCAGCAGAGCCGTTGGCCGCCGCCGGCCAGACGACGCCCACGTCGGAGTCTGAGACAAGGCTAGCAACGCACGCACGTCGAAGTCAGAGACAAGGCTAGCAACGACCTGTATGTATTTGATATTGATCAATGGGAATCCTTTCTTCTTAACTTGCGTTCTATCAGGTCTCTCTCTTTCAAGTAATTATTGATTAAGCCCTAAACTGCTACTGCTAACAGGAGCGGTTCTAACTTCAATTCAATCAACGGCAAGTCGGCAAGTATTTATTAGTATTGTATTGCATCTGCTACAGTGCTAAGGTACGCAGAAATAATTTAATTCCTATTTCGTCTCAGTTTTAATTCTTTTAGCACTGAAATAATTTAAATATTCAAGTGAAACATTGGGTTTGTTTATTTCTCTTCCAGATTTGTTGAAAATGAAGAGAAGTGGTGATATCGCCTCTTTATTTCAGAATTATGAATCAAAGAGGAGAGCTTCTTCTCCATCTCGTTTGCTGGCTGCAGCTGTTCCAGAAGAGGAAATTGGAGAACAAGATGGACCAGATGGACTGGACGAAGACAGAGTGATTGAAGAAAATGTGGCTCCAACTCCAGTGCCTCCAACTCCAAGTCCACCAGTTTATGATATTAGTCGGCTTCCACTTGATCCAGGGGAAAGACAGCCCATTGCAAATTATCCTGTCAATGATCAAGATGCAGTTCGGCGATCTTATATCATTAAAGGCCCATTCCAACCTTATGCTCATGAATTTGAAAGTAGAAAAATTGGAGTTAGGGATCGACAATTCAATCCTTTATGGTTTCATAAATATGGTTGGAGTGTTGGAGTCATTTGATTTTATTTTCAGTGCTCATTTGATGCTTGATATTCTTGGACACACAAATGAATTGTCTGAGTGTTTGCAAAGAAAAGACCAGGATATTCTTAATGCCATGTCACTTGTCCATTTGGCAAAGAGTAAAATGCAACAAATGAGGTCTGAAGGGTGGGTTTCATTTCTTCAAAGGGTGACAATATTTTGCAACAAATATGGCATTCAAGTTCCTGAAATGGAACATAATTATGTGCCATATGGAAGATCAGCACGTTTTGCTCGGGACCAAACAAATGATGATCACTTTAGAAGAGAAGTATACATTGGAGTTATTGATAAAATTAGTCAAGAGCTTGACAGTCGGTTTGATGAAGTAAATATGGAGTTGCTTACTTGTATGGCTGCTTTGAATCCAGCAGATTCCTTTGCTTCTTTTGATGCAAACAAGGTGCATAAACTTGTAAAATTTTACCCCAATGATTTTTCAAGCTCTGACTTGGTAAGACTTGATTTGCAACTTCAAACATTTATTGATGACATGAGAAAAGATGAAAGGTTCAAAGGCCTAAACAGTATTGTTGATCTCTCAGTAAAACTTGTTGAATTAAAGAGGGATAAAGTTTATCATTGGGTCTATTTACTTATCAAGTTGGTATTGCTTCTACTAGTTGCTACCGCAAGTGTTGAAAGAATATTTTCTGGAATGATGTTTATCAAGAATAAGTTGAGAAATTCTATGGGTGATAGCCTTCTGGATCATTGTCTAATGACTTTTATAGAGCGGGATATATTCTTACAGTTGAGTGAAGAAGAGATCATCAACACTTTCATGGCTATTAGAAGGGCAGGCCTAATAGGAAGAAGTAGTACTGCCATATCGTTCTTCAACTATTATAGGTATGCAATTTCAATTCTATGTTAAAAGAGCTATTCACATCTATTTTATGAACTTTGTATGCTTATTTTTTCTTTAATCGTGTTTTGTCATTTATATACTTGTGTACCAACATATTAAATTTATAGCGGTTCAAAAAAAATAGACAATGGACCACCTTATATACAAATCCTAGCTACGCCACTGCTGAGCGCTGACCATGTCGGGGTGGACGGTCAGGTAGTGGCAGATGTTGGCGCCGGCACTGTCCCCGGCCAAGAAGACGCGGCTAAGGTCGCCGTACGCCGCGACCCAGGGGTCGGTCGCGGAGAGCGTCCACTGGAGCGCGGCGAGGCTGTCGTCGTAGGCCGCCGGGAGTGGATGCTCCGGTGCGAGGCGGTACTCGACGGAGACACCGAGGGCTGGGCAGGCGCAGGCGAGCTTGTTGAGGAAGCGGTGGCAACCCGGGGACGCAGCGGACTCAGCAACGAAGCCGCCGCCGTGGACGTAGACGATGACAGGGAGCTTATCTTCGGCGGTAACGCCGGGGGGCAGGTAGAGGCGAACAGAATAGGAGCCCAGCTGGACGTCCCTGGACTGGACGCCGGTGGCGGCGTCGAGGCCGGGTGCAACTGGCGGCGCCACCAGGGGCCGCTCGACGCGGCCGCTCTTGTAGACCCGGACGAGCCCGAAGTCATGGAGTACCTCATCGGTGGCGGCCTCGTCGGTGGTTGGGGCGGTGGTGTCGTGGTCAGACGCCATGGGTCTCTTGAGTCCGGCTGAACTTCCGAGGTTTCTGTGTTGGGCAGTACTGCAGTGATCGGCGAGGTACGGTGGTGTATATTTATTTATCTTGGATCACGATCACCAGATGTGATGGCGATGGCTTCTAGTAGTTGATGGCAATCCGGGCTTGGCGGCTACGTGGAAGAGGCGAAGGCGATGCACCGGAGCACGACTTTGGTGAAGTTGTCGTGAACTGATAATTATGAAGCCCTGGCCCTTGCTTGATCCTGTAAATTGTAGTTTTTTCATTCTTTTTCCATCACATCAATTTTTAGCCATATATAAAGTAATAAATATCAATAAAAAATAATTAATTATACAGTTCAATTGTAAATCACGAGATAAATCTTTTAAGTTTAGTTAATCTATGATTGGACAATAATTGATAAATAAAACGAAAGTACTATAATATTTTAAGAGTAAAGTTTATGGCCGGTCCTTAAACTTTTAGTAGTATGTTATCCCGGTCCTTAAACTTAGAAAGTGTGTCATTGCGGTCCTTAAATTCTGTTTGGGTCTCAAATTCATCCAAATGGATGTGGATTTGTGCCCGCAAACAGAGATCAGATTAATTACTTAATTATAATATTAGCAGGGGTTATAAGCAAAATCGTCAAGATACATAAATTACACAAATATTTACACCCTTCACAAGGGAACTGTTTTGAAATAATCAAATATTTACAGGCGTGCGGTGCGTGCGAGCTGCCGCCATCGCCGTGCACACGGGCGCGGGCGAGAAGCTGCCGCCACGCACAAGCACCTTGGTTGCCGCCGCCGCGCACAAGCACCTCCGTTGCCGCCGCCGTGCATATATAGGCACATGCATGAGCCGCCGCCGCCGCGCAAGCGAGCACCAAACTCGAGCGACCGCAGGCAAGTAACCGCCACCGGCGGTACAGAGGCGCACGACGAGCAGAAATAGACTGTGTACTTGCCTGCTTGGCTTAGACATTCTGAATCTCTGGTGTAAATACACGTGTGATTGTGCGTGTTGTTTTGGAGTACTAGTACCATTGCTGAGCCGTAAGAGAATGCTGTCCACGCCGTCAAAAGCATGCGGCGGCTCGTCGGCGACCTCGACGCTACCCTCTGTCACGACGGAGGACATGTAGCTGCAGGCCACTTCGACGTCGCAACCGCATGAATTATTCTTCAGCTAAAACTGCCACTACCGAAAAGCTTGACGCATGATCTGCACCTGAGCACCTTCCGCACCACCTCCTGCTTCAGAGCCTGAAGAACGAAGCGCTCCGCCAGCACACACTCGCTGCATCCAAAGCCACCACTGTCCCTCCCTGCACATATACCTGAATAAGTCCAACACCGTCGCTGCTGCTAGCGTCACCTCGTCGCCAAGCTCGCCTGTGTCCCCGAACCCCCACCTGCAGCTGCATGGCGGCGACGTGGCTCTGTAGAGAAACGACCAGTGTGCGTCGCGCGTCGCAGCACGCCGGTGCACCAGCGCTCGCGCCCTGCAGGACGGTGGCATGAGCTGGAGCCGCAGTGGTGTTCCGATGCTAGACGGCCGGGCTGGTGCTTGACGTCATAGCAGTGAGAGGTAAAAGATAGGAGATAGAGAAGACATGTGGGTCCATAACCGTTTGGATGAATTTGAGACCCAAACTAGGTTTAAGGACCTGAAATAATACACTTTTTGAGTTTAAGGACCGGCATGACACACCACCACAAGTTCAAGGACCGGCTATGAACTTTACTCGAAAATGAAAAAATTTACAATCTAAACATGGGCCACAATTCAACTGCTGGCTCCAAGATAAACGGCAAACGCAAACTCTGACCAAAATAGAGCCCTTTCAAACTACCTCCGCAAAGCACCGCGGCACCGCCGCCAAGGCGCCCATGTCTACACTACATGCATGACCCTCTTTTTCCATCCCTAAGAAAAACCCTCTTTTTCCTCTTTTTCTACACACAACATGCATACGGAGTACTTTCTCCGCCTCTAAAAGAATATCACCACGTTTTCTGAGAAATAAAAACTAGCAATTTTAATAAATAATAAATAACATCGATTAGTATTATAATTAGTATCATCGGAAAGATCTTTGGATCTAGTTTTTAAACAAAATTATTTAGAGAAATAAATATTGCATGTATTTTCTATAAATCAAGTTAAATTTGTGGCACGTATTTCACGGCGACATTCTTTTAGGGACGGAATGAAGGAGTACTCCACTAGGGACTCAGCAGTCGTCCATCATCTGCATCACGTACTGCATGTGCCAAGCCGAGGCACCTGCGCATAGAATTAATTCCCTAGATATAGGCGAGATTATTAGCCATAATACAGGCGAGCTCCACGAAATATTCTTCTGCTTTTTTGCTAGGGCTCGTAGAGTCCACATGTAGGGGTCGTCTCTAAAAACCTCATATCATATAGGGAGGTATAAAAATAGCTACAAGCTGTTTAATGCTTTGCACACTAGTTCCTCTGTCCTTAGAAGTTGCAACTCTTAGAATCCGTGTCAGTCAAACTTTTTTAACTTTGACCAACTTTGTAGAAAAAGCATCAATATCTATGACAAAAAATGAGTATCTTATAAAAATACATTGTATGATAAATCTAATGGTACTAATTTGATACCATACATCTTAATGTTTTTTTTCTAAAAATTCGATCAAAGTTCAAAAAGTTTGACTTAAGACAACTCCAGAAGTTACAGTTTTCAGCACAGAACATTAGTAGAGGCAGTTTTAAATGTCTCTTCACTGATGTTTTTCAATACCGCTAGTGGAAAGGGCTAGTGAAAATATCAATTTCCACTGGCGGTTGTTAGAGAACCGCCAACCACCAATGGATATTTTTCCGCCAATTTTTAAGTTTGAATTTTGAAATGGCTTTTTACAAACTGTATCATGCATTTAATTTACACAGGCAGTCCTTTAGCTAGGACCCGCGTCATTTCTAGAGGCGTTCTTTGACTAAAACCACCTGTGAAAATGAATCTCCACCACTAAGAGAAATCATCTGTGTACTAGTGGCAAGTAGCTAAGATCAACTATAATAAATTTGTGTATAGCATTGTCTGGCTATTTGATAGAAAATGTATCAAGCATAAGAGCAAATGATTACATGTTACATAGCTGCAACGCCTTGTCTAGTTTTTTTTTTTAGAAATCATCAAGATGTGCTCTTGATTGCCATATAGCGTTTCCATAATTACCATAGTTGGAAATAGCATTTTTGTCATATCTAGGAATGATCCACAAACAAAGAAATGTTCTGCAAAACATACATCGTAGAGACGGGTTCTGAAGACCGTACATATTGATGAAACTTGAGATCTGTGCATAATTCCACTATTAAATTACTATAAAAAATTCAAATTCATTCACGTGACCATTTTTATTTTATAAGTCCTACAACCGGATTCTGGATATCTGACCCAAACAAAGGAGAAATTCAGTTAATTTATTCTTTTTCTAAACTTATTTAATCGTCGATTGTTGACCATTGTTTTTTTAGCTAATTCTTGACCACTGTTAAATGATTACTTGATACAAAAAATTTCCTTTTCCCAAACAAGACTATTATAGTTCTTCTTCACACCGTTTAGCAAAAAACTATCAATGAAAAAGTTAATACATTAGGAAACAAGATTTACCTCTCTAAACAGTTTCGGCTGAGTTGGCACCACATCAGCCACGATAAAGGTAAATCAGACATTCACGATAGTTCAGGGCACTCAACTAATCTTTATAAAAAAACAAATTCTTTGAATAATTATGCATTTTATCAAAACATAACTAAATATTAGAAAATTTATAGAAAAACAGTTTTAACTTAGAAAAAATAAGACTAGTTGTATAGTTTCCGTGATAGATCAATCTAATCCATGTGCTCGTTGTGAAAGAATTAGCTCCAACAATATCTATCAGCATATATATTAGTGTACGGTGAATAAGATGGATGGCACACAAGCACATGGATTATATTGGTTGAGGCATATGGTGTCCTACTTCCAGTTTGACATAGCTTCTTTTTGTATTCCTACGTTCGTTTATAGGTGCCAGAATATAAATAAATAGATGGGATCCTAATCGGGAGGTTCCTACCCCTCCTTGTTACAATGGACCCCTCCTTGTTACAATGGATCGGAGCGGCTCATATGTGTTTCCTAGTTTGTTACATGAAAAGTATAATAAAATGATCATATTCTATCATCTAGATAAGATGGCATCTGCTTTAAATAAAAAGATAAGATGGCGTCAAATATCCTCAATACGACTTGGGATCTCCAAGCTTGTGGATTCGCCTAGCCTTCGCAGGCCTCATTTCTCATCTACACCAAGTCCATATATGACACTAGCTCTAGTAGGACCTAATGACAAGCTAGTCGAATAGATTTGTCCTTTGGGTGCCACCTTCTTCTTTAATCCTCGCGTATTGAAGGTCCCGATTAGCATTCATTAGGTGCCAGAGACTTTTGAATTAGTGGTGCAGGTCGCCTTCAAGTATCGAGGTGACACAAGCATTCTGCATCTAACTCAGGGGTGTTTGGATGCAGTGGCAAAAGTTTTGTCTGTGTCATATTAGAATACCGGAGGGATATCGGAGAGGGTGTTCGGATATCAATAAAAAATTAATTGCAGAATTAATCAGTATATGTCGAGACCAAAATTTTTAAGTATAATTAATCCGTCATTAGCAAATATTTACTGTAGCACCACATTGTCAAATTATAGACTAATTAGGTTTAAAAAATTTGTCTAAAATTATCGTAATATGTGTAATTACTTATTTTTTTAGTTTGTATTTACTACTCTATGCATGTGTGACAAGATTTGATAGAACAGGGCAAAAGATTTCCATCCAAACATGTCCAGTTGCCTTCTCTCGGATACCAAGAGTTATTCAGGTGAGAGAATTTTTTGTGCTAGGGTTCTGACTCCTCGGCTGTTGAGCACGCGTGCGTGTTTTAGCCTATTGGTCTTCACGCGTCACTAAAGTCTTGTTGAAGATAAGGATGAAAATTCCTAGGAATCCCACCTCGTCTAGGCACTATGTCAATTTGGGCACTCCCAATCCAGACTCTATCCATAGTTTCTATCTCTCTAGGACTTCACACCAAAAAATCATCCTTTACAATGCAATTTTTCTCATATAATGTCTATCTAATTATTCACGCCGCCCCTATCCGGATCCTCTGCTCCCAGTCCTCTTTCTCCCCTCACTCTAGCCAAAACTTGCAATCTCTTCTCAGAACAATGGCACAACTATTGGCCTTAGAACCATGGCGTAGCTGCTGGCCTGTTGTGCGCCTCTCGTGAGGCCTCTCGTTAGCAAGAAGTATTTGTGCATTACTTTTTTTCTCAAGAGAGATGATTTTTCTTGTAGTGGAAACCTTCTGAATTAGCTTAAAAATGCTCCCATGTCAACAAATAAAACATATCCCAAATCAAGGTCAAAGCTTACTTTTTTTTTTTTTTTTTTGGGGGCCGATCTGAACAGCAGCAGGTCAAAATTCTATCTAGCTCGTATAGTCGCATGGATCTTTAGAAGAGAGCGAAACAAGGCAGTCTCCATCCTCCTCGTGTTCGACCTGTCTCCTGTGCACCTCCATATGACTTGCTAGCGCGCCCGAGCACAGTCAGTGCGGCTAGCCGGGGACAGCGCGGCCGGTGCGGCAAGGCCATGGGCGGTGTAGCCGCGACGAGCGCAGGCAGGGTGGCCGCACACGAGCATGGTCAGCACGGTCGATGCGGCGAGGTCAGGTGCAGCTAGCTGGGCGAGTGGGGGCTTGGGCGGACGCATGGGATCTGCACTGCGCGATGGATGGTCTCGTTTTACGCGTAGACCTCGTTTCTAAATAAGAAATCGTTTCCTTCTCTTTCTTTCTTAAATTGCCTTCCATATCATCAAAATGCTGATGTGGTAGTGCAATAAATAATGATAGAAACTACCCTGGAGTCTGCGTTGGGAGTGCCCTTATGAATGCAAGCTGTTAACCTATCTTCAATGTGTCTATTTAAACCAAGGTTGGGTTAGTCATTCGAAATCGCCCCCTTCCTCATTCACCCTTAGCAAAAAAACGGAGTAGATCTCCCTATATCTATGATCTATGGTCTCCATGGCATCTGTTGCATCCTAGCGACTTCGACGTTGCTGGGTAAAGGCCTTCAAGATCAAGCTTCTAGCTACCCGAGTACGGTTGCAGCCACTTACCTTGGGTGTTAAAGGAAATTTTGCGAAGATTGGAGGAGAACTGCAGGGATGTCCTGGGCTAACGATCGCACTCCATGGTTACAGCCTCTACAATGAATGCCTGGTTGGCGTGACCGAGGTCTTTGCATTGTAGCATCAATGGTTTCTTCTTACAGCAGGTGACTGTCACGACGCCACAGATCTTGCCCCGTCTGACCCGTGTATCGATTCGACGACTGATGTCATCGACTAAGATTGGGTGCTCCATCTATGCGTTGAAGAAGGCGATGCTGGTGGGTCTCCTCGTGGCTCCCCTCCTCCGCTCTCGCAGATGTTGGAGAAAGTTTCGCGAGGATTCCCTCCAAGATATGCCTTCCACCGGTCTCTTGCACAGGCACAGGGGATACCCTTAATAGGGCTGATCTACAAATGGGTATGGGAGAATCGATATGTCTTTATTATTATATCATACAAGCAGTTGTCTCTGTTATTGTACACCTACCGAAGCAATGTAAGAGTCAAACAATAAAAGAGTTTCTTTTATGAAGTTATGTTACAGTTACGTATACCTAATGTTCAACTAGGTTCGAGTCTTTTTCCCACTTAAACAATTGTTTTTGTGTTTTCTGAGTACCCCAACCCAATGGTTCTTCTTGCGATAGTGCATGGTAGTCTTAAACGTGACAGACTCAACTCAGGGATTTAGATATGTACTTTGAACTTCTTCAGAAATTTAGGAGATTTATGTAGTACTTGTGCCAAAGGTTTTAGAGCCATAATTGTGGTGTAATAACACACATGGCCGGGGTGGTTGGGCTTGGTGGAGAGGAAGGAGAGGAGGAGAGAGGGGCGGCGCGCCCGCCGGGGGCGGCGGCGGTGGCAGCACAAGGGGCGGCAGCAGCGCAAGTGAGGGAGGAGAGAGAAAGCGCGGGAGATTTGGAATAAAGAACTTTTGCCTAATTACATCTTGATCAATCCGACTACAATCTCCTAGTATTTATAGTCTTAAGTGGACTCTAACGGGAAAGTTATTATCGAACACAAAATTTCTATTTTCCTATTTTTAATTTCCTAAATAAATAAAAATAATAATAATAATTTGCGGTGAAGACGGCAGCGATGGCGGTGGGAGGCCATGTGGGGCCCATGGCCTCCTCGGGGCGTGGCAGGCGACAGCGGCTAGGGTAGCCACCGCCCTCCCCATGGCACCCTACGCTGCCCCCATCCTAGGGCGCGCCGTGGAGCCCCACTAGCCTTGGTTGCATCCCCCTCGGGGGCCTCTTTTGGTCCGTCAACTCCATAATTTGTCACCGTCTTTTTTGGACGTGTGACATATGGTCCTCATGAACTCCTACACACTATGATGATTGGGTCAGTTTTATGGATCTGAGTATCAGGTCCACTGATCGTGGCTTGACTTCGCCTTGGGTTCGATCGCCCTAGTCTCTTTATAAGCGGTTGAGGATGAGGACAGTTTGTCTTTTCACTATCATTGTCAACGACAGTTTTTTATGGAAAAAATGATGGGGGAGGTCCCATAGTATTTCATTCTATAAATTTTATACAAGTACATAGTGTTACTTACAACAATTAACTGAAAGCATCAAACCAAAAATAAAATGATGACCCATCCCATCATTGAAACGAAGGGACTAAACAAGACATTGATTTTTAAAATTCTTAAATGAGATGTCAACATGTACTCGACTATTGTAGAAGACTTTGCCATTCCTCGGCTTCCAAATCTCCCACACTGCAATGGTGAAAGGTTCTAAATGGCTAGAGGGGGTGAATAGCCTAATAAAATTTCTACAAAGCACTTAAACAAACCGGTTATTAAATTAAATGGTGAAGCAAGTGTTGCACTAGTCTAAAGGGGGTTGCAAGCCTCCTAACCAATTCTAGCAACCTAGTATGCTAAGTCACACACAAACACCCGTGCACAAAGGTATTTCGCAAGGAAGAGACCAAGTAGTGCAAACCTTGCCTTCGGGAAGATAAAACCAATCATCGTGAATACAATTCAACCCGAAGAGATGATCCAAGATGATCAATGAAAATAATATGATCACAAAGGATCAATCCACAAGTGAGATACCGAAGGACACATGAATTTTATCCCGAGGTTCACGTGCTTGCCGGCACGCTACTCCCCATTGTGTTGACCACAAACTTGGTAGTTTAACGGCTAATTGGCGCCACAAGCCAAGCCCTCACCGGGCACCACAAGAACTCACACGAAGTGAGGGTAACTCAATGACACGAGATTCTACTAAGGATTTCTTTTGTGACTCCTAGGAGGTAGGATCAAAACCCCTCACAATCACCAATATGGCCAAGAACAATTGCCTTCTCTTGCTCAACACCACTCTGCCGCTCCAACCATCTAGGTGATAGCAATCACCAATACTAATAAGCTCAATCGCAGCAAGAACGCTCACTAGTGCTACTAAATGCTCAATCACAAGGTAAATGCACTAGAAGCTCTCCCAGTCACTCTCTAGATCAATCAAGAGGCATGCAAGGTAAGAGAGATGGTTTGCTTAGTTCTAGGAAATGTCAAGTGTGTCAAAGTGCCAAGATAAACTCTCTAGAGTCGGCCAATCCACTTATATAGGCGCCCATAAGAGCACCTAGCCGTTGCTCACAAAATAGCCTGAAATAAGCATTGACCGAAGCGCGGTTGTCGAGGCCACCAGACGCGTCCGGTGCCAGCGTCCGGTCCATGGATGGACACCACGTGTCATCACGTTTAACCTTGCCTACTCGATCTCAATGGCTATGACACGTCACTCATGCGGTTAATGATCGACCGAATGTGGCAGGTGCAACGACCGGACGCGTCCGCTGCTGAAGCCCTCACACGTGCACGCTGTTGCTCCTGACTGCGTCGACCGGACGCGTCCCCTGACATGACCGGACGCCCAGCCACTAGAGTCCGGTCATCGACCAGAGAGGTCCAGAAACATGTTTTTCTGTCTGGACTCATCCGCTGCACCTTGACTGGAGTTGCCTAGTGTCCGGTCACTCCTATGCTCCTGCTCAGCCACTTGACCTAGATGCGGCACCGGAGCGTCCGGTCGCCAGCATCCAGCCGCACCAGAAAAAGGCCCCGATGCTACTACTGACTGGAAGCGTCCGGTCCCAACTAGGACAACGTCCGGTCATCTCTGAGTGACCTTCTCACTTTCCAAAAACCTCTGAGTCCTACCTCGCAAGCTCGGGGGGAGGGGTTTACATCTAAACCCCATAAACCCTTGCTCTCATATGTCAACACCAAAGTGTCTCACCACTTGTGCTCCTGTGTTAGCATTTTCAAACGAATTTAGTAAGTTTAGTTAGCACACTGGGCCCTAATGCACATGCAAAGTGATAGCACACCTAGTGGCACTTAGATAACCGATATTATGCGACATCGCCTCTCTTTATAGTATGGTTATCGATCCTAAACCCGCCCGTTAACTTCTCTACTCACCTACGGCCGGTGATGGAAAACCCCAGTTTATACCTTTGTCTCTAGCTTTCCATTTCGCTTCTCTTCTCTCTTCATCTCCAAGGGTGGCACTTGATCACTGTTGACACCTCTTAATGTTATCTCTAGCAACGGTGTTAAAAATGCTTGTAGGCAGAGCATCGCTACTAGAATACCAAGTTGTCATCCCCAGCATAATACCAAGAGGTGTGGTATTAAATCATGCCACCATTTATAATATAGAAATAGTATCCACAAGCGCACAGATCAAATACCATTGTAGCATTTTACCCGGAGTATTACCAGGTTGTCATTTATATTTTCCCAAAGGAAGGTCTACATGGCTCTCGTGTAAAGGTAGGGTGATAACCTAGAGTGTAATAGATAGGCATAACTATGTCCTCACTACTAAATGCAGGGGTAAGTCACAAGATAAATGATAAAGATAAGTATATAATCATCAGCATAAACAGATAGAGACTCCTAGCTATATCATTAGGGTTACTACATGTCAATGCATATTATGGTTAGTGCAATTACACTTAGTAGTTATAGTTAAGGTTAGCATTACATCTATTCATAATGAACATACTAGGGAAATTTGAGAACATAGCACGCCCTTCCTTCGTACAAAAGTCATACTGTGCCTATAAACGGGGTTTGGACTATATAGGACTCAACAGGATTGTCATACCCGCGATCTACCAAGCCCGGCCTATAGGGTGCATTCACAGATAAACAACGTATAAGCACCATGCTTACATAATATTTACCACTCACCCAACGATCAATTAGATGAGCGCTATACGAACCTATGAATAAGTATAATGTCAATCTAGCTATACTAAGCATATAACCACAATAGACAAAGAACAATATAACTATGAATATAAATAGATAAGTATTTATCAATTCAATTGTAGCAATCATATAACTATACAATGATAGAGAACAAAGGCGAGAGGAGGTAAGAACTATACCAAATCCAAGCTCTTGATGGCTCCAGAATCCAAGCCTTCGCTTGCCTCCCTCTAGTTTTAACTAGCTATCTAGGCCCTAGCTAAGGAGCTCTGATTAGGGTTTTTGGCTGATGATCGAACTTTGAATGAGGAATGAATGAATGTGCCCCCTCTCCAGGGGGGTCCTGCCCTCCTTTTATAGCCCTGGGCGATGATCGTGAGCCATCGGATCAAACCGACTTTGACATGCGGCTGAGATTGACCCTCAAAGGCGGTGGAGCGAACCGGGCGAAGCGGGCCGCGACCGGGGCCAGGACCAGACCGGCCGGTCGGCCCGACCGGGCCGGCCTGGGGGCCCTCGGCTCGGCGTGGTGCCTTCTCGTCTCTTCTAGAATGTTCCTGCGTTGCCACGGTGTCCGATTTTCTGTTCTTTGTTCCGATAAGCTCTTGGGTTCACGTCTTTTTCAGTTTACACCTGCAGAAATAGTGAAACACCAAAACTTATGGAATTCTATCAGTGTAACCCTATATCTACTTTGGTGATCACAATTGTATCCTTTTCCATGGCTAGTTGACGGTTAATTTCATACAATAACGACCATCAACAATTTTCCCAAGCTTAACCTTTGCTAGTCCCACAGCAAAGAAAACTCAAAAAAGTTATTGTAAGATATATATGTTTAAGCATTGTAGCCATCTCGGAGCAACTCCCTAGAAGTATACCTGCAGTCAGATAGAAATTCTCCTCCAAGTTGTGCAATAACTGAGCTGACTTTCAAACTTATCCATATTACCTTTGACTGTGGGGCTTATTAGCTCTTCCTTGGGTCTTGAGTACTTGACAGACAGAAAGATCCCATCTAAGCACTATATCTCAAGCTCTTCGATCAACTATCATTTTGAAGTTTTTAGTGGTTTTCAAATAAAACTCAGAGTTTCCCATGTATGACACTCTCAAGTCTCTCAATATATGTGGTATTTGTGGATTCTCACCAAGGCAGTAATGATGATTGCCTTTATTTTCATCCTATAACTAAAGCTTATGTGAAGCTCATAGATAAGGAGAAAACTGAAAGAGCAAACTTGCAATGCATATGTTGTAAAGTCAAACAATGGATCCATGGAGAAATAAGTCATACAATCGAATCAAGATGTATAGGTGAATGGATATGGTGGATATATGGTGGAACCTAATTCTACTTAGCTCCTTGAATGCCTATCCCTCTTTTGGACTTGAAAACTGGCCAGAGGTTATGAGCTATTTTTTCTCTTTTTTCTTAGGGAGTCAGGCATCTAAGTACCCATTGTTTTAGCACTGGGAAACTTGTCCATTTTTCTTTTTCTCCCTTCTTCTTTTTTTCAAATATGTTTTTGCATAGCTCATAGCACTCCTTTTAGCATTAATGGATTTGGAGAGATAGCAACAGGAACATGGAGCATTTATTGGGTGACTAACCTAATGGAATATTTTTTGGTGTTTCCTCCTAGTGTAGAAGAAAACATTTTTAGAATGGATGTAGGTGGAATAGCATGTTGTTGTGCCTACTCCAGTGTAGAGTAGTGCATATAGAGGTGGATCTTGATTCAAGAGCTGACAAATTTCTCACCAAGGTCACAAAGGTTGACAACACTCAATACAAATAAGCAGCATGTATGTGGAAGTTTAACTAGCCTATCTCATCATATTTGGATCTGGTGGGAATGTAACCTTTGTCATATAGGAACTCATCATATTTTTGTATTTTTCAAAAGATAAATCTTCAGAACTCTAGCGTCACTTAGAACAAGATAGATAGCAGCTCAGATTTTCTCAATCTTATCAATCAGATACCTAGACTTAGTTCAAGTGTATGCAACCCACAAGTTTTAAGCTCAGAGCAAATTCTCATGTCAAAATAGTTGGAGCTCAAACTTGGGAAAACTTTTGTCCCGACTCTAGGTATTTCAGAGGTGTTGTAACAGAGCAGCTTATCATCAATTCAAATCATCTTAAGAGCTTCCTTTTATTGACTCTAGACAGATAAATATTTTTATTTGGTTTTTTATTTTTCAAAGACTCATACTATATAAGACTCTAAAGACTCTAAGGACTCTAAAAAGCATGGACCTTCATGTGCCCACATATTTTTGGTATTTTTAGGTTTTCTTATGATACTATGGTGAACCTTCATGTGCTCACATATTTTTGGTATTTTTATTTTTATGACTGACTCGATAATCGCGTAGGTACACTTACCTGGGTACCTAGGGGATGCCTTCCCCCAAGCTAGTTATTGTCGTGGTTGAGCATTGAAGCTGAGCAATCCTCTCGATGGAGCTCATGCTTGCAAGAGCTGGAGTAGCTGGGAACCTTCATCTCATCCAACTAGAAGTTGCTTCCTCACACAATGGTTAGCTATGCATGGGGAAGGTGTACTTCGAGTGATGACGGTGATGATTCTTGGGTGGACTAGCTCTTAGAGTCATCCTGCAGCAAACATCTCACAAAATACCAAAACTCGTGGAACGGATTAGGATAAACAATTAGTGGTTAGCCGTTTCACAGATTGGTTGTTGTGAGTGGTTTTCAAAGGTTGTTACAGTGCATACAGTGCAGCAAGATGTTCAATGATTATTTTTAGATTTTTCTTTTTATCAAACAGAAAGAAAATATGCATGCTAATTTTTATTTTATTTTTAGGCCTCCACAGTGAACACTCCCTTAGCTTGCACTGCAGGTATGTCACATGGGGCTTTAAGGTTTTTCAAATGTTTTATGGTTTTCTATAAAGATAATGAAAATTAACTAAGAATTAAAATGCAAGAAAGTAAATAGATAACTACTATTGTTACCTTATGGTAAGGGTTCAGAGTTTAGAGTCCTCCGGACAAGACTTCTCGTCGTCGTCACTCCTGAGGTGCTTCATCAGATCCCGAGGATGGGGACCCTGAGGCTGGACCTTCTGGTGATAATGACTTAGTTGAGGAGGTTACCTTTTCTTTTCCATACCTTTGTAGGTTGTTGATGTTCCTTTGGTGCTGTAGATTCTTCTTCAATTGCCTCCTCCTCAACATTGCTCTTTTGAGAGCGATTCCTCCAGTGCTGACATCTTCTCTTGGACAGGGTGAAAGCTACTAATCTAGGAGAGTTATAATCTTTAAATTGACAGCGTACCTTTTCTCCTAGAAATTGGAAGTGGACTTGATTTGATCCATTATAGATGATGGTGTTGGTGGTGCTGAGGAATGGCCTCCCAAGGATGATGGGTGTCTCATCTTCTTCTCCCATGTCCAGTATCATAAAGTTGGTCGGGACGTAGGGAGTGTGGATTTTGACCATGATGTCACTTGCTACTCCCTCTGGAAATCTCGTAGTGTTGTCCACCAGCTGCAGCTGCATATAGGTAGGGTATAGAGGTGTATCGAATAGTAAATCATATACCTTTTTGGACATGATGTTGACAACTGATCAAGTGCCATAGAAAGTATTGTAGAAGGAGCACTGTCCAATAGTGCAGTCGATGGTCGGCATGCCTGGATCCTCCCTCTTGATTAGGAATGGTGAAGCTAAGAGGTGGTCATGCTTGTACTCGACAGCCTTCACTACTTCGACTTGCTTTCTCACTTGCCTCCTGTTTTTATTCTTTCTCTTCCCATTTGAATTCTTCTTCTTGGTTTCTTCAGTTGTTGGCTTGACTGGAGCTTCAAGGGTCTTGTTCTTAAAACTAAATTTCTCTTTATTGCCCTTGATGGTGAAACAAATCTTGGCGCTGTCCATGTAGATGATAGCCTTTGCAGTACTCAGAAATGATCGGCCAAAAATGATTGGACTTTTAGGATCTCTGCCGGTATCCAGGACTACAAAGTCTACAGGGACATATGATCTCCCGATTCGTATGCACATGTCATCTAAGATTCCTTCAGGGTGCTTAACCGTCTGGTCTGCGAGCTGCAAACACATATTTGTGTACAACAAAGATGCCCATGGAAAGACTTGATCGAGGATTACCTTAGGCATGATGTTGACACTGACGCCTAGATCATAGACAACTTCAGGGAAGTCATGCTGCCCAATAGAGATGGGGATCATTGGTCTCCCTGGATCTCCTCTCTTGGGTGGCATGGACTCATCCTTCCATCCTGATGATGCTTCAATATAGTATCCTGCATACACATCAACAAGATTCGTGGTCTCGGGCTCTAGAGGTTGCTCTGGAATCTTACCTTCATTGGTCGGTGGAACAGCGGCCGCCAGCTAAGCTAGTTATTGTTCTATCATTTTGTTGAAGCTAAGCTAGTTCTTAACAGCAGAGGTAAAGCTATCCATTTTAGTGTTTATGTTTTCTACCATTTTATCATTAGATGCTACCTTCCTAGATAAAGTCTCCATAATTTTATTTTGGTTGGAGATCATTTCTCTCAAAGGCAATTGAGCATAGCTATTATAATTAGTGTCTTGAAAGTTACCTAAGAAATTACCTTGGTAGTTGGGCCTTTACTGATTCCATCCTTGATTTTAAGGACGATAATTGTTGTTGTTGTTGTTGTTGAAGTTCACATCCTCACGGGTCTCAGGGCAGCTGTTGCCTGAGTGTCCCATATTGCCACACACTTCACAGGTCATGCATGAATCATTGATGCACATGATGTCTTGTTTCTGGCTGGCCTTGTCTTCCAGCTTCTTTATGAGCAGATCTATCTTGGCAGACAGCATGTCTATCTCCTTGAGCTGGTGCATTCCTCCACTCCTCTTGCGGGTTGTTTGGCGCTCTTCACTCTAATCTTGATTGAAGGCCATCTTCTCCATAAGAGCAGTAGCTTGTGGTATGGTTAGTGACATAAATGCACCTCCAGCAGCAGCATCAACATTGTTACGGGTGCTGTTGATGAGCCCATGATAGAAAGTCTGCATGAGGAGCCAATTCTCTATCCCATGATGAGGACATTCTGATATGTAGTCTTAAAAGCGTTTCCATGCCTCCGGGACTGACTTGTCATGTTGTTGCTGAAAACTTGAGATCTTCCCCCTGAGGGCGCTTATCTTACCCTATAGGAAAGAACCTTGACAGAAAAGCTGTGTAGCACTTATCCCAAGTTGTATGATTGTCTTTGTTAGCGTAAAACCACTGCTTTGCCTTTCCCAATAATGAGAATGGAAACAGACGCAGCAGACCAGTGTCTCTTTGTTGGTATAAATTAAATGCACACAAGAAAATAGGACTATCCGCAAGCGCACAGATATAATACCGATGTAGCACTTCACCCGGAGGTTTTAAATATTGTATCCACAAGGAAACGTATGAGTATAACTACGGTCCAACCTAACCAGTAGATATCAATCCTAGCTAGAGATAAGAGGAGATCACTAAAACTACGTTCACTTCGAATCTCGGTAAAAATGTATTTTCTAATGTTCTAACACGGCCAGATAACTTGAATAGGGGTAGAAATCAGAGTTCTCCCCTACCAGCACCTATATATGGCTGCCAATCCTTCTAACGGGTGATGGATTATAGAGGATTCAACGAAACTATAAGCCACCTTCACGAGCTACCATCTACCGAAAAGACAGGGGACATTCACAAGTAATCTAGATCTAAGCACCACGCTTACACCTATACTACTACTTCAATCTACAGCGTCCTATAGACTAAAGTACTCAAAAGAATTGTGAACTAGAAGAACAATATGAATACAAAGTTACTTACATAAGAAGACGATGATTGAAGAACCTCAGAACCAAGTCCCAGGCGAGAGGACTTGATCCCAGAGAATATAGCCGAAGAGAAGCACCGACAGGCCGGAACTCCTCCAGAACTCTACTCTCAACTCCTCTCTCTAATTCTAGAACTAGATAACTACTCTAAGAGGTAGATCCATTCAAGGGACCCCTCTCACATTGATCCAACTGGAGATAATGAATTAGGGTTTCAGGGATGCCTCTGTCAGGGGGCCAGGGGTCCCTTTATATAGCCCGGTGGGATGCATACGAGCCGTTCGATCAAACCGACTTCACGTACGGTGGATATGAACCCTCAAAAGCGGTGGAGGAAGCTTCCAGAAGCTAAGCCAAGGAGGTTTTGGGGGGAGGCCGCCCGGCCCTAGGCCCCAAGCCGGCCGACCCTCTATTTTGGCCTTTCGGGCCCATCTTTGTCGTGGTGTCTTCTTGGTCCATGTAGAGTCCAATGGCGCATGTTTAAGCGTGAGATAATTCCGCTAATTTGTTTGATAATTACGTCCTTCACCGCGGTTTTCTGGAACACTGCCTGGAAAATATGAAATCACCAAAACTCATGGAATTGTTAGTTAAAACCCCTATCTTCTATGTGTATTGATCATTCCTCAAGTTTATTTCACTATAAAAAGTTGATGCTATCCACTGTCAACAAGCTCCCCCAAGCTTACCCTTTGCTAGTCCCTTAGCAAAGCCTAATGAATAACTTGGATCAGGAGTTGCTACAATGCTTTCACGCCTCAATAGTACATATGCATTCAATTAAAAATTCTCCTCCGGACTAGAATAAACTGATCTGACTTTCAAACTTACCCATATTACCTTCAACCATGGGGCTTCTTAACTTTCACTTGGGTCTTGAGTAAATTGAAAGACAGAACAATCAAGTCAAGCACTATGTCTCAAATTCTTCACTTAACTAGTATTCTAGAGTTTTTATAAGTTTTCAAAATAAAACTCAGAGCTTAATTGTATGACACCCTCAAGTCTCTTTTATATGTGGTATTTGTGGATCTCACTGAGGCATTAATGATGTTATGCCTTCCTATAGCTAAAAATTATAGTGGAGTTCATAAGAGTGGCATTAAAACAAGGGTGAACATACTTGCAATGCATATATTGTAAAGTCAAACAATGGATCCACAGAGAGTCAAGTCATACAATCAAACCAAGATGTGCATGTGTATGGAATATAGTGGATAGGTGTATATATGGTGGCTAATCCTAATTCTACTTTTGCTCTTTGAAAATAAATCTCTCTAGAAACTTTAAAACTTTTATAGAAAAACATGGGCTATCTTTATTCTTTTTTTCTCTCTTTTTTTATAGGGAGGCGGGCATCTATGTACCCATTGTTTTAATATCTTAGACACTTGTCTATTTTTTAACTCCCCTTTTCTTTTTTTTTTTTTTCAATACTCTTTCTTTTGCATAGCCACATGCATCCTTTGAATCTAAAATGATTGGAGAGATAATGATAAGAACTTAGAGCAATTAAACAGGGATTTATCCTATGAGGTTTATATTTGGTGTTCACTCCCAGTGTAGGAGAAAAATATTTTTAAGGTGGATCTGGTTGAAAATGGAAAATGGTTATGCTTACTCCCAGTATAGGAATAATGCATATGTAGGTGGAGTATGTATATGATCTTGATTTTAAAAGCATGACAAGACTCTCATATGGTATACAACAAAGGTTGACTAAACTCAATGCAAAGCAAGCAGTATGAATGAGCAAAGGGTTTCCTTAATCTAGATATATCATATATAGCTTTGGTAGGAATTCAAACTTTATCATACAAGAGCTCATCATGTAAGATTTTGGATTTTTAAAAGATAAATCTCTAGAACTTTAGTATCACTAGGAATCAGATAAATAGTAGCTCAAACTTTCTCATATCATATCCCTCAATCACCTAGACTTAGCTCAAGCATATACCTCCACAAGTTTCAGGTTCAGAGTAAATCCTTATATCAAAGCAGTCATATCCAAAACTCGGGAGAATTTAAGGTTGAAAACTAGGCTCTTGAAAGGAATTACGGTAGAGCAACTATTCATCATCTCTAACTCAAAATTATATTATTCTCTAGTTTTTATTTGACTCCTAACAAACTAGACAAAACTTATTAAACATACTCTATGATCACACCTTTATAAATTATCTTTATTTGGTTTTAGTTATTATTCATCTTCTTATTTTAACTAATAGACTCACAAAAGACTCTACAGACATGGACCTTCATGTGCCCACATATTTTTAGTATTTTTAGGTTTTCTTATGATATTATGGTGAACCTTCATGTGCTCACATATTTTTAGTATTTTATGACTATAAAACAGACTCGATAATCGCTTAGGTATACTTACCTGATAACTAAGGGATGCTCTCCCCCAAGCTGGTTATTGTCGTGGTTGAGCACTGAAGCTGAGTGGTCCTCACAGAGGAGCTCATACTTATAAGAGCAAGTGTTGCCAGGGATCCCAATCTCATTCTCCAAGAAGTTACTTCCTTTACACATGGGTTAATTGTGTGTCAAAAAGGTGTACTTCAAGTGGTGTAGACGAAGATTCCTAGGTGTGCTAGCTCTTGGAGTCATCCTGCAATAAGCTCTCACAAAACACCAAAACTCGTGGAACGGTATTAGGATAAAAAGTTAGTGGTTTAGCCGTTTGAGAGGATTAGGTGTTGTGGAGGTTTTAAAGTATTTTATGATAGTAAAATTGTAGCAGGATGCCCAATTAATATTTTTAGAGTTTTTAGATTTTTATACAGAAAGGAAATATGCATGCTATATTTATTTTTATTGTTAGGCCACCACGGTGAGAACTCCTATAGCTTTTATACCGCAAGGATTTCACATGGGGCTTCAAATTTTTAGATGCATGAATATGACCTAAGGAATGTCTAATTATTTTTGTTGTTTTCTATGCAATGCTAATGCAGAAAAGTAAATATGCTAAAGAAAAATATGCAATGCAAGAAAGTAAATATAGATAACTACCGATGTTATCTTTCAGCGAGGGTTCGGATTTTTAAGTCCTTCGAATTTGACTTGTTCTTCTCCACTCTTGTTCTTTCATTGAGCGCATCTATCAGTCTTGGAGATAGAGATAATGATGGTTACACCTCTTACGTTAGTGGTGCCCCTTTTTGTTCTTTTCTTAGCCAGCAGGTTGAAGTAGAGCATTAATAGTGGGAGCTAGCAGCATCTTGCTCAGTGTACATATTCATGGGTTTAGAACTTTTACTTGTAGAGTGTTAGAGAATATTCTCTTCACACTTTGCTTGAAGTGTGTCCTGCTTGTAAACCAAGGTAGAGATCAAGTGCATGGGCTCTGTTGGTGAAAAAACACCAACAGAACCAAATCTATTTTTTTCTTCTTTAACCTTAGACAATTACACAAGATGAAGTTGATGTTGCATAATTTGTTTAACATGGGTCGTAAGATCAGATGACTGTGCATGAATGTTGCATTTAAGTTCATATGGCAAAATGGGTTGAATTTCTTAACCAATGGAAGGATTGTCTATCTCTACTTAATGTTTAAATTTTTAATATGAGTATGACTATCATCTTCCACACATAAAATGTATGCTATTTAGCTTTAATTAGTTACAACCATAGAATCAAGAAAGTGAATGCTAGGAGTAGGTTTAAACATTTTAAACATGTTGAGTTAATTAAGTAAAGTTTAAATCCAAACATGTTTGTATCTTCATTTATATGCATATCAAGATCAAGAGGAAAATGCTGGCCACTACCTTAGGATCTTACCTTTATTCTTGGAGTATGACTCCAAGTGATAAGTGATAGATGACTTTCAGTGGTACTTTTCTTTCCTGTATCTTGAGTTGTTCATTGCAACTTGTCTTCTCCGTTGCACATTTTCCTTTCTTATTCCCTTGCCATCTTTTTGCTTCCTTGATCTTCTCACCCCTTTTCACTTCACTAATTCTTATGCCTACAACAGATTAGTGGACAACACATATCCGAAGGAGTATAGGATTTTGAAAGATAGGTTGTGTGTCTAGAATTTTATTGTGTTCCATCTATGCTAATAAAAAGATAGTGTTGATATTATTTTAGCATAGACCATGTTCTATATAGGCATGACTCAAGGCAAAAAGTAACTTACAACAGAAGATCATTGATACCTACAGTTCTTCCATCCATCATGAATGAGTTGTGTCTTCTCTGCAAAGTTATTGGAGTTTATCGTGTGCCCTGCTTCATCCTTGATTTGAATTCATCTCATGACTTACCTAGATTGAATTGAAAGATTCCTGCCGGGGTTAGTCCAATAAAATATTCCAATGTCTACTACAATAATTTCTAGTTCAATAACCAAACCAAACTCCATGTCTAGTTTTAGTTAAGGAAGACATTTTAACCTAAGCACCATGCTTAATTTAAAAAGCCTATGAAAGTACCCTTGAAGTACTTCCAAACCAAAACTTACTATAACAGACAAAGGTGACATGAAAGCACTTATAGAGATTTATTCAATTATAGATGAAGGAGCATAATTATTATGCAATATTTTGAGCATAAATTAAAAAGATTGAGAAACCAATATTAGCAACATGATTTAAGATTTTTTTCAAATAAGTCCATTCCCCAAGCTTGAATTTTTGCAAAGCAAAGTTAAGGTTGGATGGATATACTTTAATGTTGCATGATGATTGGTTGGACATACCTGGTGCTGCCATTGTTTATTTTCTCACTTCAAACCTAGAATGGTTAGTGACAGAAATACCCAAAGGAATATTTTCACAATTATATTTCTATCACAGGGGCATTCTAGCAAAAGGTGCAAACTTATATTATCTCACGATGACAATGAGATCTACAATATTTACGATAAACATATACGTCTACAACCACCCTTTCAAAACTTTTAGGAATAGGTAAAATAAGGGGGGTTGAAGATCTCGTGTGTGGCAATGTTAGAGAGACCAATGAATCTAGGATATTTCTCATATGAGCATGGATTTGATGGGGTGTTAATAAAATAATTTCTATACTCATTGATATGATCTCCCTTTTCAAAATCTATAGGTGTTTCTTCATGGGTGTCTATAGGCAACAAGTTCATCTCTATTATTTCATGCCTTTGACATTCATTGGATGTTTTATCTTCTAGGAGTTCCCATGAATTGGTGTCTCTAGGATCGGTCTCGTCTAAAGCTTCCTCCAAATTTGGGTGTGTCATGTTTATTGAAGAAATTGATTTAAGCTCACCATTTGAATCTAGACCAAGTTCGGATGCTAATACTAAGGCTTCATCCTCTTCCATCCATCCTTTGACAATAGCATATGTGTTTTTTATATGTTTCATGCATTCCTGCCATTGTCGATGTTGCTCTTCTCGGTCATTCCTGTAGTTTTCATGACTCCTATGCTTTGGGTATTCTAGTGAGTTTCTAGGGTCATTATGAGACTTAGGAGAGGAAGCATAAGAAGGACCATCAGGGTCAAGAATAGGTTTAAAGTTGGGTTTAGATAAGTCATCTAATGTGGGCATAGAAGGGGAGAAGATGGGATTATTTCTTGAGCGACTTGGCTCTCCTTCTATGGTGTCACTAGACATGCCATCCATGTATTCTTCTTGATGTCCTTTATTTCTAGGAGGGAAAGAAAGTTGAGGACACTTTTTCCAAGATGCTTTTCTAAGAAGATCTGATTTATATTGATGTACAAGCATCTTAGCTAACTAGAAGTCTAAATCATCATTGTGAGGCTTTGATGGTTTTAGATTGACAGCTAAATCTTGGGATTGGAGTGATTGTATTTTAGCTAAAAAAATTTTCTCTTCTTGTTCGGGAGATGATTCCTTCTCTTCCTTGGAGAGCTCAGAATGAGCTTGAACAATCTTTTCTAGCATAGGTCTGGCTTCAGTTATAGGTAAGTGAAGAAAAGTTCCTCCAGAGGATAAATCAAGGGATTCCTTAGAATCCTTGGTAAGACCCAAATAAAAATGTTGAAGAAGCACAGGGTCTGGAATACCAAGGTCAAGACCAAATGTGATAAGTTCATTAAAACGATCCCATAATTTATTAAGAGATTCATGTTCTAGTTGCCTAAAAGTTAGAACCTCTTTTCGAAGGCTAGCTATTTTGGAGATGGGAAAGAAGTGTAAACAAAATTCAGAGTATAGCATTTCCCAATCCCCTTGCATACTTTCTACAACTCGATTGTACCATTGTTTAGCTCTTCCTATCAAAGAGAACGGAAAAAGGTTCCATCTTATGGTCTTATCGGACATGCCAGCGATTCGCAAGCATACACAGGTCTGCTCGAACTCTTGTAGGTGTAAGTATGGATTTTCATTGACTTCTCCCGAGAAAGGTTTATCCCGAATCATTTTGATTAGACATGGGCGCAGCTCATAGCCAGGTGTTAGGATAGGCTCTATAGATTTTGGTGGCCCAAAGCTTTTGCGCATGCCATATAAGCAGATAGGAGTGGAATTAAAAACATCCATAAGGATGAACACAAAAATAATGAAGAGAATGGGATAAAACAGAAAAAGATAAAAGTATAATACAAGGTAAGCTAGATTTGTAATTAACTCAACAACTGTTTTCCCGGCAGCGGCGCCAGAAATGCTTGTTGGTATAAATTAAATGCACACAAGAAAATAGGACTATCCGCAAGCGCAAATAAATAATACCGATGTAGCACTTCACCCGGAGGATTTTAAATATCGTATCCACAAGAAAACGTGTGAGTATAACTACGGTCCAACCTAACCAGTAGATATCAATCCTAGCTAGAGATAAGAGGAGATCACTCAAACTACGTTTACTTTGAATCTCGGTAAAAATGTATTTTCTAATGTTTTAACACGGCCAGATAACTTGAATAGGGGTAGAAATCAGAGTTCTCCCCTACCAGCACCTATATATGGCTGCCAATCCTTCTAACGGGTGATGGATTACAGAGGATTCAACGAAGCTATAAGTCACCTTCGTGAGCTACCATCTACCGGAAAGACAGGGGACATTCACAAGTTAGATCTAAGCACCACGCTTACACCTATACTACTACTTCAATCTACAGCGTCCTATAGACTAAAGTACTCAAAAGAATTGTGAACTAGAAGAATAATATGAATACAAAGTTACTTACATAAGAAGACGATGATTGAAGAACCTTAGAACCAAGTCCCGAGCGAGAGGACTTGATCCCAGAGAATACAGCCGAAGAGAAGCACCGACAGGTCGAAACTCCTCTAGAACTCTACTCTCAACTCCTCTCTCTAATTCTAGAACTAGATAGCTACTCTAAGAGGTAGATCCATTCAAGGGACCCCTCTCACGTTGATCCAACTGGAGATAATGAATTAGGGTTTTAGGGATACCTCCGCCAGGGGGCTAGGTCCCTTTATATAGCCCGGTGGGATGCATACGAGCCGTTCGATCAAACCGACTTCACGTACGGTGGATATGAACCCTCAAAGGCGGTGGAGGAAGCTTCCAAAAGCTGAGCCGAGGAGGTTTTGGGGGGAGGCCACCCGGCCCTAGGCCCCAGGCCGGCCGACCCTCTATTTTGGCCTTTCGGGCCCATCTTTGTCGTGGTGTCTCCTTGGTCCATGTAGAGTCCAATGGCACATGTTTAAGCGTGATATAATTTCGCTAATTTGTTTGCTAATTACGTCCTTCACCGCGGTTTTCTAGAACACTGCTTGGAAAATATGAAATCACCAAAACTTGTGGAATTGTTAGTTAAAACTCCTATCTTCTATGTGTATTGATCATTCCTCAAGTTTATTTCACTATAAAAAGTTGATGCTATCCACCGTCAACACTCTTGGTACATCCTTCATCTTGAAAGTGCTACAAATCTCTAGAAAATGTTGGAGATGAGCACTTGCATCTTCGTGTGCCTTTCCACAGAACATGTTGGCTTGCACCATGGTGATAAGGGCTGGCTTGAGCTCGAATCCATTCTCCCCAACTTTGATGTTAGGTCCAGTGCGGATGTTGTTGGTGGTTGGAGCGGAGAACTCGCGCAATGACTTATCAGCCATTTTCTCGAAAGCTGGTGCTAAGTTGCCTTCTTGTTGCTCTTCTTTTTCACTTATAGGAGCTTGCTCCTCTAAAGAACGAACCTCAGCAGTGGGTGTGTTTGATGGAGATTCAAAGATTTCCCTCGCTGGAATTTCCTTCTTTGAAAGAGTTTTCCTAGATTTTTAACGTAGTTATCTGGCAGATCAAAACCACTCATTCATTACCCTGCATAAGATATCACAAAGATAGAAAGCACAAGGGTAAGCCTGCATTGAGTAGGGGTCTATGGTTTCCTCTATCTCATTAGTGTGTTAGGTCTATCACTATTCCTTTTTATATTTGCCAATTGCCTTCCCCGGCAACGGCGTCAAAAATACTTGTTGACACCTCTTAATGTTATCTCTAGCAACGGCGCTAAAAATGCTTATAGGCAGAGCATTGCTACTAGAATGTCAAGTTGTCATCCCCAGCATAACACCAAGAGGTGTGGTATTAAATCATGCCACCATTTAGAATATAGAAATAGTATCCGCAAGCGCATAGATCAAATGCCATTGTAGCATTTTACCCGGAGTATTACCAGGTTGTCATTTATATTTTTCCAAAGGAAAGGTCTACATGGCTCTCGTGTAAAGGTAGCGTGATAACCTAGAGTGCAATGGATAGGCATAACCATGTCCTCACTACTCAATGCAGGGGTAAGTCACAAGATAAATGATAAAGATAAGTATATAATCATCAGCATAAACAGATAGAGACTCCTAGCTATATCATTAGGGTTACTAGCAGAACATCAAGAGATATTCCTATGTCATTCCTAGCTACATGTCAATGCATATTATGGTTAGTGCAATTACACTTAGTAGTCATAACTAAGGTTAGCATTACATCTATTCATAGTGGACATACTAGAGAAGTTTAAGAACATAGCATGCCCTTCCTTTGTACAAAAGCCCTACTGTGCCTATAAACGGGGTTTGGACTACATAGGACTCAATAGGATTGTCACACCCGCGATCTACCAAGCCCGGCCTATAGGGTGCATTCGCAGATAAACAACGTATAAGCACTATGCTTACACAATGTTTACCACTCACCCAACGATCAATTAGATGAGCGCTATACGAACCTATGAATAAGTATAATGTCAATCTAGCTATACTAAGCATATAACTGCAATAGACAAAGAACAATATAACTATGAATATAAATAGATAAGTATTCATCAATTTAATTGTAGCAATCATATAACTATACAATGATGGAGAACAAAGGCGAGAGGAGGTAAGAACTATACCAAATTTAAGCTCTTGATGGCTCCGGAATCCAAACCTTCTCTTGCCTCCCTCTAGTTTTAACTAGCTATCTAGGCCCTAGCTAAGGAGTTCTGATTAGGGTTTCTGGCTGATGATTGGACTTCGAATGAGGAATGAATGAATGTGCCCCCTCTCCAGGGGGTCCTGCCCTCTTTTTATAGCCCTGGGCGATAATCGTGAGCCATCGGATCAAACCGACTTTGACATGCGGCTGAGATTGACCCTCAAAGGCGGTGGAGCGAACCGGGCGAAGCGGGCCGTGACCGGGGCCAGGCCTAGACCGGCCGGTCTGGCCTGGGGGCCTTTGGGCCTTCGGCTCGGCGTGGTCCTTCTCGTCTCTTCTAGAATGTTCTGCGTTGCCACAGTGTCCGATTTTCCGTTCTATATTCCGATAAGCTCTTGGGTTCGTGTCTTTTCCAGTTTACACCTGCAGAAACAGTGAAACACCAAAACTCATGGAATTCTTTCAGTGTAACCCTATATCTACTTTGGTAATCGCAATTGCATCCTTTTCCATGGCTAGTTGACGGTTAATTTCATACGATAACGACCGTCAACAATCACTTGTGGCCACTTCCATCACCTTGATCTTCACTCCACCACTTGGTTTGGATCTCCCCTTTCTCTACTGCTACACACTTAACAATAGGGTTAGTCCTAGGTTTCATCAATTAGCCAAAACTAAACTAGGGACTTTCAAATGACCGTTGCTTCCACGAAGAAGGGAACTTTTGCTGATTCCTAGCATGCGCTAGTCTCGGGTACAAGCTAGGACTCATGTTTTAGTGTGTGCCAGTGACCTCCCAGCATCTCTCAAAAAAGGGGTAGATGAAGAATAGATGGTCTAGGTCTTCATGTATCCCCACGGTGCACAAGATACAATAAGCGCCGTCCTCCACATAGAGGTTTTTTCTTCTCGAAATTATCACATAGAGGTTTCTTCTTCTTGACATTGTCTTGGTATTCAGCTTATCGACAAGGACTAACCATGCAAAGAACTTTATTCTTGGGCACTTGGATTTCCGTAACCAGAAAAAGATGGATGTGCTGCCAAGCTTTGGAAGACTAGCTTGTAGAACTTGGTTGGTGAGTATGTTGTGCTACCCCATTAATATGTCTAGACATCTTTACTTTCTTCATAAAGGTCTGCATATGAGGATATGGTCTCTCAGAGCTTGGAGCTCCTCAAATGCTTTCTGCGAGACCGATAGGATGAAGATATTGTCTAGGTCCTCGGTGGAAATGACCTCATTCATGCTAATATTGCCATTAGTTGCAAAAGAGAAAAACTCGGGAAAGTGTTATGCCAAACCTTCATTCGACCAGAGGTCACCCCTAAAAGTAATAGTCTTTCCATCGCTGAGGGTGCAATGGGCAAAGCCCCTAAAAATAGTGTTGAACCTTTGCACGTCCTTCCACTAAAATAAGCCGACCTCTCTAGAAGCATACGAGATTTTATTGACATAGTATTTACTCTATATCAAATTGATCTAGATGATATTAGCTTTGTTGTAGAACTCATGAAGATGCTTGAGAAGTAAGGCGTCATTTTTCAAGCTCAAAGTTGATGACACCTAAACCCTATTTGATCTTTGGTTTCATGACTAAAGGCCGGTCTGCCAGGTTACCACCCATTCTTGTCGTGTTATCCCTTTCAATAAGCATTTTTTGCTTGCATGCCCTATCGATGTTATCCATTTTTTAGAAAACCAGGTTTATATTTTACATAAAGTTTTCGGTGATCACAACCCAAATCTTACAAGGACACCTTTAGAAGAGAAAAAAATTAAACTCAATCCTTATAAACTCCTTCCGATCTGCCTCGCCGGTGGCGGCCAAAGCACACTGCTTTACGCCGACCTCTTCAGCCAAGAAACAAATTTTTGTTGCCGTCTTGTGCAGCACGTTGACCTTGACCTGCTTCATAGTTGCTGAACAACCTGGCTGAAAAAGATGGCCATCGACCATCACATCTCAGACATCGACGAAATTTGATGCCTTAAGAGCATCTCCATCAGCTCACTAATACTTTCATCCCCAATAGAGTGATGTTGATGATCACCAATATTATTTTTTTAGGCTATTGGGGAAGGTGCTCCGACAGATCACCAATAATTTTCTCCAATATATATAGGGTCCACCTGTTAGAAGAAGGTGATAGTTATGCATGCTGTGGAAGATGATGAAAGTTAGTGGTGGAACCCAGCTGTTGGGGGAGATACAACTCCGCTTTATATGAGGGGAGATGGAGGATATACTGGTGATCACTAATAAAAGAAGACCATATAGGAGAGTTGTTGGAGGAATAAAATTAGTTCATCTCTCCCAATATGATAGGTTTATGGGAACAAGAGGTGAGAAAAAAGAGCTGGTGGAGATGCTTTGAGGACCAGAGCCCCAACCACCTCTCCTTTTAAGAGTTTATAAGTGATAAGTGATGGGCTTTTTTCTGGGCCCAGCCTTCAACCAATAAGAAGTCCAGCCCATTCAATTGTTGTTTGCCACTGCAATCACACTGCCGGTGTCCGGCCGATCTAGCAACTAGCAAGCGCCGCATCCCTCGCCTGTCCTCCTTGGCTTTCGACTTCCGACTTCCGAGTGCATCTCCTCTTCCCTCCTCGATTCGATTCGAGCTTGCTTCTAAGGTTCTTGACCCCCGTCCACCGTCTCCCATGGCAGACGAAGCCAACCGAGCGGTGCGTACCCTTGCCCCGCGGTTCTCGCCCGCGCCATGTCTCGTTGCCAAATTTTCCTTTTTTTTTTTTTTTTCCTGCGAGGTCTCGCTGAAAGTCTCGCTGAAAGTTCCCTGCTTTGCTCATGTGCAGGCCTTCATGGAGCTGCAGTCCCGGATGATCGATACCACCGCGAAGATCAAGCAGGTTGCCCCCTTCTTCCCGTTCTCTGACCCGTTTCATAGGTTCGGGTCGTGCCTCATCTTTAGGGCTTTTTAATGGCCTGTGTCTTGGTTTGTCCTGCGGATTGAAACTCTGACGGTTGCTCCATATTGGATGTTCAGTGTGGCTGCTGCTGGTTGTACAACTGTAGAGTTTTCTGGATCTGGTCTGGTCAGCTATCACACTTTGCTGTGCCGGAAAACCCTTTTTTTCTGCCATTAACAGGCTTAGTTCTATCAGTGGCGTATTACTTGCATTACTTCTACAAACAGTTATAATTTATATAAAAATGGCCAGCTTGATGTCCAAGAATTTTGGCTTTTTAATGCAGTGATATTGTTTGCCTTTAATTTCTTTTTCCTCCAAGAGCTCCCATATGAAGTGTACTGCTGAACCTTTTAACTTCAGCTTAACATATGTGCTTTACAAAATTTTCTACCTTGTTTATTTCCTAGTATGAACTCCAAAAGAATAAGTAAAAAGGAATTGATTTGATTTTTGTTATTATTGAAAGAGGAGTCAGTGGTTTGCTAGTAATGCTGTGACTACATTGTTTCTGTTGTTGTACAAGCATATTGCACAAAATATTTGCAGCCTTTGTAAATGCAAACATATTATTATGTGACTGCTAGGGTTGTAAGGGGGTAAGAGAGAGAGGTGAGGGAAAGGCGGCGGCTGCCGTGCTACAGCACCCTTGGTGCTACAGTAACATTGGCTACTGTTCGCGCCAGATGGCTGCAAGGGCAAGAGAATGCCGGCCCTGCCCACGGCGGAGCAAGAGTGAAGGGTTTTCCTTCTAATTCTTGCTTGATTAGATTGATACATCTCCTAGAGGTTTGTTTACTTTTTTTTGAGAATCAGTACCGCTTTATTCATATAATAGAGTAATCAGTACAAACTCCATTAGGAGGAACAAGCAGCCAAACATGCCGCCCCACAGATTCATAAATTGAGCTTTTGGCTAATCTATGAGCATCACCATTCGAGTTTCTACTTTCATAGACGACCTCCATGGACGTGAAGCTTGCCATTCCTGCCTTAATCTCCCTGATGATGTGGCCATAGGGACTCATCCCTGGGCCATGCATATTCCTCACTATATCTGCGCAGTCTGTAGCAATTCTGATCTTTCGAAGCATAAGGTCACTCGCAAGAGCTAGACCTTCTCTACAGGCCAATGCTTCAGCTGTCTCTGGATCTGAAACTCCTTCCATCACAACTGCAGACGCTCCCAAAAAGGTGCCTGCCTCATCCCTTGCAATCGCTGCCACTGTCGCAACACAAGGATTCTTAGATAGCGCAGCATCCACATTTATCTTCATCAAGCCCCGAGGGAGCGGGATCCAGCAAGAGTTCTGTCCCGACACCCCTATTTTCTCACGCACATTTGGTGTAGCCGATTCCAAGTCCGCAATGAAGCGCTCCACAAAATTATGAGTCGACAACAGGCTCTGAAAAATATTTTCATGCATAGCTTGTCGTCTCGCATACCAAACCGACCACATAGTAACTATGTCGCACAAGATCCTCATGTCGGAGAGCTGTGACTGCCTCATGAAGCCAACCACGAGCATCACTATGATCGGTATGACTAATAAACTACAAGATCTCTTCGCCTTGTAGTGTCCAAACACACTTGGCCATATTGCACTCCAGCAAGGAATGACGCCATGATAGAGGTTTGTTTACTTGACTCCCAAGCAAGGCTTACTTGACCTCTAAGCAAGCGACCCTTAATTAACCCTAACACTAATGGGCTATACCGCCAGCCTAGGCCCAATAAGCCCATGATGTACTCTAACACATATTAGTTCAGTTTGACTACCCTAATGGGTTCTACTGCATTGTGATTTTATCTTTGATGGAAGTTTCTTTGTGAGGAAATTGCTATAGTAACTTCTAGCCTATATGTCATAGAATCTCTGTTGTAACAATACCTTTCTTTCATCAGTTACAAACCCAAATGCGTTCTAAAGAAGGGGAAAAGAAGCGAGCATACCTTACTTTGGAGGAACTTCGCCAGTTGCCGGATGATACCAACACCTACAAGACTGTTGGTAAGGAAGAAATTTCTTGCACTGGGTGGCCTATTTTGCAATCTGAAACCTGAATCCTAGATAACCTATTTTTGGGCATCCAATTTCTTGAAAATATGTTGAAGACCAATAGCTCCTGTTCTAAAATTTCACCAATTACTAATGTCCAAACTGATTTCTTGTACCAAATGATGTAACTCAGTGTCACGGTCCAACCCGTGGGAACCAGCTGTTGGGCGGCTGCTGCTGGCATTGGGAGGCTGAGGGGGCGGCGTTGGCTGCTGCAGCAGCCGTAGGCAGTGGTGGTGGCTAGGGCAGGGTTGGCACAGAGAGAGGGAGAGAGATAGAGGGAAGAGCAATATCAATATGCTCAAGTCTTGCTTAAGATTAAAACGATTACATCTCCCCTATATTTATAGTACCTAGTGGACTTGTTTCCCAAGCAAATCTAGAGGAGTCCTTAAAGATTTGGACTTCCCCTTTCCAAGCAAACCCATATTATTTCATAAACAAACCCGATACTTTTTCCTAAACAAAACTCTTATTTATTTTCCTAATTTTTATTCAACTTCCCATTCATTCCGAATTTCCTTCACGGGGAGTGTAGGGTGTGGGGTGGGGGGTAGAGGGAATTGAGGGGCGACAGGGGTCGTGTGAGCCACATGCAGGAGATGACCGAGCCCTTGCTCGAGCCATGTGTTGAGCCTGCTGGGCCCACTTGACATGGGGGCTCTAGATCAGACGTGTGACATCCTCCCCTCCCCCCTGTTCTCGACCCAGCACGTCCTTGCATCGAATCGTTGTCCAAGTGTTGCTGCCATCAGGAGGTAGTGGTTGTGCTAGAGATGTTGCCTGGATGCAGATGTTGGTGCATCCGCAGATCATTGGAGCTCGGATCTTGTTGTCACAGGTCTGGTCGATGATGAACTCGAAGGAGTATCGAAGATTGATATAGCTGTGGAGGTAGTAGTTGTGCATTCTTGTAGCAGTTGTGGTGCTGTGCTCCTGGCGTGCTCTGACGAGGATTGACCGATTGATGCGGGCGTCCAAGATGAAGTACTGAATAGTCCGAGGAGGTCGTTCATATCCATGTACTAGGTTGTCGGTGCCGTCGAAGTCGTAGTTGAAGTTGTAGTCGTTGATGAGCGTGATATCGATCAAGTGCTTGCACATGTGGCCACGGGTGAATGGCTCATCGCATTTGAAGTAGAGCCCCATCGGGCGGTGCTCCGTTATCTCCTCTGGTGTTAGGCATTTGAAGGGGTGAGGTGGAGTAGCTGGTGGAGACGTAGACGACTATGTCGGTACTGCAGTAGTGGTTGACTATGGTACCTTTGATGGAAGGGAGCGTGCGCTGAGGGGTGTATCGCCGCTGTGGATTTGTTGCCATCTGCGACGAAGGCTGCCTGCCGTTCATAGGCCATCTTCAGTGGTTCTACCAGGCCAACGGTGTAGATGTTCACTTGTTGCTGCTCATCGAGTGTCCCGGCAGTGTAGTCGTCGACGGTGCTGGTCTTCCGCAGAGATGCCAGCTCCCCTAGCGGATTGCGTCGTGTAGGTGGTCTGAAGCGCTCGTTAACGCAGTGAGTGAAGTATACCTAGTCAGTGATCGTCCTGTCCTGTGTGAGGCAGGTGTACCACTGCTGGCACCACCTGTCAGATGAAAAGATGTATACCAGACTTCCTTGTTGTCGGGGGTGGGGTGGGGTGGGGCGGATGACAGCTCATGGATGCGAGGAGCCAGATGCCATTGATGGATGCAGATATGGTGGTGGTAGAGGTGGCGTGTTTGGCACCTCTCTTGTCGACATCGCCGATGAACAGCTAGTTCGTCAATTCATCCACAATGTTGGGGATGCCTGATGTTGCTGATGTCTCCTTTTCTTTGAGGAAGTCGTGTCCGGCAACCTCTCGAGCTCCTTGGTGGCGGCTTCACATTCCATCTTCGCCTTGCTGCGGCTTCAGCGCTCTCCTTCGAGCCTTGGTCGATGTTGGTGAGCCTGCCATGAGTTTGGTGAAGTTGTTTGTCACTTCGTCGAAGCACTTGGTGATATCGGCGAAGAGGTTGTGATTATGGCCTTCATCTCCGTTGTGGTGCTGTTGTCGCCCATGGATCCTATATGGTCTCTGAGATACCAGGTGTCCAGCCCAGGGGACTGGCTGTTGAATGGCTGCTGCTGGCATGTGGGAGGCAGAGGGGGCTGGGGCGGCTGCTGCAGCAGGTGCAGGCAGCGTTGGCGGCACATAGAGAGGGAGTGAGTTACAGATATAGGGAAAGCAATTGCTCAACTCTTTCTTAAGATTAAAACAACGACGTATCCCCTATATTTAATCCCTATTGGATTGGACTTGTTTCCCAAGCAAATCTAGAGGAGTCCTTATAGATTGGGACTTCCATTTTTGAAGCCAACCAACCTATATTATTTCGTAAACAAACCTGATATCTTTTCCTAAACAAAACTCTAATTTATTTTCCTAATTTTTATTCAACTTCCCCTTGGGGTGGGGTGGGGTGGGGGGTGGGTGGGAATTGAGGGGCCGCAGGTGCCGTGCCCCCATGGCTGCGCACAGGAGGTAACCAAGCATGGTTTGGGCCTCGCTTGGCCCACTTGGCCCAACGTGGGGGTCCAGATCGGACGTGTGATACTCAGTTATGAGGTGTCAATAGTGGATATAATCATCTTTCAAGTTCTGACACCTTAACTTATTATCATATTTGACAGTTAACGTCTTGAGATATATATTGGAAAGTATGAGCTTTTGTTATCCTAATACATGATTTAAGAAAAGTATGGATTTAGCACCTTTTGCTAGGAATTGAGGAGCCAAACGAGTAAAATAGAACACTAAAGAACTGTAGAGAATTCTGAAACATTGATAGCAAAGGAGGCTATTAATTTTGAGCTAGATTTCATTTTTCTCTTCTGCAAGTGTAATCAATTTTTGAGTGGTTCTGTGTCAAATCCGCTGGAGAAAATTTGCGGACCTACTTGCATATTTCCCCGCCTCTGGTCACCTTTTAGTAGACTAGTCGTAAAAGTGAATGGTAGTACTAAGTCTTTTTGTATATTGTTGCTGTAGGCAATATCCCTAAACAACAGTCATCCAAATGATTTTGATTATATTAAGAAAACAGGCAAATGTATCTGAGAGTGAAAGTTTTCATATTTTGTGCGAATGTCATTGATATCATTGGTCTGTGATCCAACCTAGTAGGCACTAGTTGGTTTTTCATTGAGAATAAGAAATTGGCACCTGGATCTAAGTTGTAGAGGACTCGAATCTGGTTGGTTGGAATGCACAACCAAACCTGCCACCCTGACCAGCTAAGCTAGGGCCTCCACTCTTGTGATAGTCAACTCCTGCTGTTGATTCAATGTTGCCTGTTGTGTTGTTCTAATAAATGGCATATAACTTTTTTTTAAACAAATAAATGGCATATAATGAAAAGTACGAAATCATGCAATATGATGTGGCTGTAGAACTTACAAGTTATTCCAGTTGCTCAACTAAATTCTATTGCATATGTTTTTCATTTGAAACATAATGTTAACTTGCATAACTGGAAGTCTTCCATTGCAGCTGTACAACTTTGAGTGAAATGTTATGTGCCTTGCTTTCAGTTGATTTGATGATGGCTGCTTTTGTTTGCAGGAAAAGTGTAAGTAATGAGGAAGACCATCTTTTACCATGGGGGAGTTCAATTCCATTGTCTTGTATGGTGCTGTGATGCAAATATAGTGTTGTGCATTTCATTTTTCCACATTCATTTGTTGCAGGTTTATTCTGGAGCCAAAATCAGTTCTGTTTAATGAGCAGGAGCAAAAACTTAATGACAGTGAGAGTGCGATATCTTCAATGCAGGTATGCTTGATCTCTGATCCTGTCGTACCAGATTGTGTGAAGACTGCGAGAAATGTAAGCATAGATTCCTCACTGCTTTTTTCTGTTATTGTCCGATTAGACATCCAAAGAATACCTTGAGAAACAGCTGGGCGAAGTGGAGAACAACATTAGGGAACTGCTTCAACAGGATCCAGGGCTTGCACGTCAGATCCTCTCAATGACCGTTCAATGAGAGTTGTTTTGCTCCGAATTTATTTTCAGATAATTTGTAATGTTGCAGTTTGATCAGTCATGCTGTGGTCTTGCCTGGTCTGTGAGACGTGTTGTCTGCAATGGTCCATTACATGTACGAACAGAAGAATTTGCAGTTGCTTCAGCAATAGTTCGGTCCATTCCAAAAGTTCTAAATTGCAGGAGGAGCAACAGTATTTAAAGTGCCATTTCTTTTATTACTAAGCCAAAATTTTCCTATGGAATCTAAGGAAATTTCCAAATGCATATAAAAAATCTTTGATAGAATACACCATAACTGTTTAGCTACTGCACATTCAATGAGCAGATGAAGAACGAGAAACTCCGCAAGCCATCGGATGGGTGCACGCGGGCAGAAACTGGAACCGCTCCAGCGCGGACCATATTGCTTGCCTGTTGGATCGAACGGTTAATCAGTAGTTTGACGTGGCTGGCTGAGGTGCTTGAAATGTGGGCCTAATGTGGTGCAAGATTCGTCTAGTAAAAGAGATAAAATTTTGGTGTATTTTTTTATGGTCTTTATCAAATGGCTAAATAAATTAATTGAATTATATATAAAATTTTTAGTTTGGCGTACCTTACGAAAAATCCTAGATCCACCATCTACAGGTGACGGCAAGCGGGGTCTGCACCGTGACAGAATCAGCTATACCTGTTGGTGGGTACCCATAACTCATATTTCAAACCCTTATCCATTTCATTTGGGTGCAGTACGGATAATTTTTATCAAATACTCCATCCGTCCTAATAGTTCGTTTGATTTTTTTTTTACTTCGAGTTTGACTGATTATCTTATTAAAAAAATTTATACAAATATAATTAAATTTAAGTTCTTGAAGAACTTTTATCTGTAAAGCAAGCCATAACAAAAGATATCATAAATCTTGGAGTCAGTTTTTAAATTTAATTAAAATTATAAAAAATATAAAAATTTATTTTTAAAATTTATGATGAAAATATAATTAAAAAAAATATAAAAAATTTATTATTATTTTGTTATATATAAATTTAGTTAAATTTGAAAAGTTTAACTTTTTAAAATTCTTTGAATGAGTTATAGGGGGCAACATGTATAGAAGCTAGTAGTTCGACTCCAAACAAAGAGTAATGAATAAAAATTGATTACTATTAATTGGTATGGTTAAATCTGGAGAAAATAAATAAAAACCAAATAATAATGATATGGATTTGGACATCAGCAAACATGAATTTATCCATGCCTTCAGAATTCATACCTTCAAGTGGCAGGTATAGAATCAGATTCGCTCCTCTCTGTGACCTGGAACTTTTACCACCCACGGAGACAGCGACCGCGCTAAAGCGAAATCCACATCCCAATCCACACCACCCTGAACTCGAGAAGACTGAAGCTGTGGAGCCAAGAAAGGAACCTGAAGCTCAGAAGGAGGAGGTCGAGGAGGGAGGCCGCGGGACAGAGAGATGTGCCTGGTGGTGGTGTGCGACGAGCCGGAGCACGTGGTGGCCACGTACCAGGCGCCCGGGCAGTGCCCCTACTGCGGCGGCGGCGTACTGGCGGCGGACGTGGAGAGCGCGCCGCGGCTCTGCTTCGTCCCGCTCTGCTTCCGCATCCGACGCCGCTTCTACTGCTCCCTCTGCTCGCGCCGCCTCGTCTCCGTCGCCTGAACGGTCGCCGGAACAGGGAAGGCACGCGACGGAGCTCTGGCTACTCTGCGCGTCGTCATGCCCTCTGTACGCGTATGTATGGGGTAATTTAGCAAGGTACTGTACCTCGAATTCGGCGTGTACTAAAACCATCTGTATATGTCATCATAATCCAATGAATTAAGCAGCTTTATTTCGGATTACTTATCCCGTGTCCTGTTGAAATTAATCGGCGCGAATTGTTCGGTGGATACACAAGCAGCGGAAGCGTGCGATGTACTGAATGTGATTCCATTCTCTTTTGCCCATTGGTCACATTCAGGTCAAATTCTCTTTTTTTTTTTTAATATCAGACAGAATCGCGAAAATAAATGACAAGCGGGTAATCCTTCAGAACAGAAATGGCCAACGAATTACGAAGATGAAGCATCGAACTGGGAGGAAAGTGTTGCCCTTTTTATTGCGGTGCATGCGAGGACAAGATGGGGGAAAGAAATAAAGAAACAAAGCTACAGTGGGGTGACTGCGGAAGGGCTACTCGAGAGGCGAGTCCACCCGGTCGACAGAGCGCGCGAAGGCCAGGATGTCCGAGGAGCCCGTCGCGGCGGCCGGCTTCTCGCTGTCCGGCTGGGAGACGATGGCCTTGCGGAGGAGCCTCGCCGCCGTCGGGTTCAATGAAGAAGGCGGCTGCTGCTCCTGCTCCTGCTCCTGCTGCCGGTTCTTCTGTGGACCGGCCTGCTGGGAGTGGGCACTCGCCGGCGCGTCGCCGCCGTGGCCGTCGTCGGCATGCCGCTGCATTTGCTCCATGGATGAGAAACGAGTTGGTCGGTGTCGCGCTTGTGAGCGGAGGCGGAGTACATATAACCAGCTTCAACGGCTTCGCGATGCTTCTTCTTCTGGGACCTTTATAGGTGGTGTGCACGTGTGCGTCGCTTAACCAGTCAGCTGCTGCTCTTGCGACGCGTGCCTCCATCTCTCTCGCTCTCTTGATGTCAGCGTAAAAGGGATGAATTTCAAGATAAATAATAAATTCTGGCTTTGTTCACACAAACAGCAAAGATATATACTCCGTTTTTTTACATGTCTGTTGTTTTTTTAAAATCAAACATTAGTATCTTTGATTTTTAATCTTTTTAATCTTAGAATATATGTTAAAATCTAAATAGTTTTACTAATCCGGTTTTTCACTGGCCTTGACTTGAGGCCATGGGGACTGGAGAAACGTAAACCTTGTGTTATAAACCCATATAATTTTTTAAGGCATTGCCAAAACTAAAAATTCACAAATATTTGGGAATGGGGTTTGGCAAATGCACTACCTAGGGGGCCGCCCTGCGTGGGCGGCGTTAGTTGCGTTGATCGGATGTGTGGCGGCTCATCAATGAAGCCCCCACCACGACCTCCTGCTTCGTGTGTGCACCTTGGGGTAGTCGTGGTCACCGCTAGAAATTTATAGGGGGTCATTGCGCCGGGGGAAATGGCGGTATAAGTGCGGAGAGAAGGTGAGCACGAGGGGAAGAAATGGATGAAAACCATCCTTTCGGGGCTTGGCTTAGAGCACCCGGCAAATAGGTGCGAGTGGGTGCCTACCAATTTGGGCGCTTCGAGTAGGGGCCTGCTGGAGATGTGTTTTTAGTATGGACATTCATATTTAGCTATGAGGCTTAAGTACCAACTCGCTAGAGTTGCTACGAGAAAGCCGTAGAAGGATGAGCCGGGCTCTCAAACTTTGATGAGAGGGTGCGGAGCTTGTAGCGAGTGATGATGACCGAAGGTGTGACTGGTTGGGCCGTTCGACAAGGGGGGTGCGGAAGCGAGCCTCTAGCAGTGACGGCCGGGGAGGTGAGCAACTGGTTGGCCCGTTGAGAACAAGGATTAGCTGGGCTAGATGAAAATTATCGGGTGTAGAGAAATTTGATCTTTTTAATATTACGACAAACAATGACCATAATGGTACATATCTATTTTTGTTTTTGTATATATATGAAATTTAAAAGCTATATTTATCTATGATCACCATGATATATATCCATAACATAAGTTATTGTTAGCAATATTATATATCAAATTAAAATTAAATACAATCTTAGTATATTATTTCTTGTTTAAAAGCTCTATATTTATCTATGATCACCATGATATATATCCATAACATAAGTTATTGTTAGCAATATTATGTATCAAATTAAAATTAAATACAATCTTAGTATATTCTTGTGTTGTAAAGACAAAAATATTCACTCATACATATAATACCATAACTTCAATTTTCAATGTTGTCCAATTATTTGATTAGTTAGAGCTGTTGATGCTCAAATTTGACATCGAGTATATATTTGTGTTTAACAATTTTTGCCAAGAAATATATTTGGACAGGTATACGGAGCTGCTGAGATTACCAGGAATTTTGTCTACTTTCTAGAAGAAATTATCTGTTCTTTGCGGAAAGTTTTTCTCTCACGTTCAAGTTGGCTGGGGTCTCAGGAGGAACGTTTCCTCTGTCCAAAGTCCAAACTCTAGAGGCACAATGAGCATGCTCTGTAGTACCGTGAATAGAATCGAGTTCAATTGGATTACGTGCTGTTGTGGAGCTTGCATACATGCACGAAACAATTAAGGAAAAAGCAGAGTCCGGCAAGAACACGAAGTGGATTTTTTGCATGACAATTTACATGTGTGAGTTACGTTGGAAATTTTCTACATGATAGTGTATATACGGGCAACTCAGATGCACACCTGACCAATGGATTGGAGTTGGAGCCGGAACCCAAGTGTATTATGTCTGTTTGCTTATACGTGATCTTGATCAGCCGAATAGGAAAAGAAGTCTAAAGCAAGGAATTGTATCGATCTCTTAGTTAGACGAAAAAAGGGGTGGACGAAAGAAGAGGTGGACGAAAAAAATAGGCTGAAAGTTTTGCCTCTTTATTATTAGGTATAGATATATAAATCATATGCTACTAATTTTTCATGACGTCTGAAAACGTAAACCTTGTGTTATAAACCCATATAATTTTTTAAGTCTTAACTAAAAATACCAATATTTGATTTGGCAAATCTACTACGATATATCTCTTCTCTCACAACTAAAATTTATAGGACATTTGACATCGTCTCACTTTGGTTATCGGTAATGCTTCACTGAAGACGTCCGGACGGACGCCGCACCCGTGCCCGCCTCCCCGCCCGTGCTCCTCCCCCTCGCGCTCCTCCCCCGGCGACCGGCGAAGCTCCTCCCTCAGCGCCAGCGCTCCTCCCGGGTTAGGGGTTCAAGCATCCTCCCCCGGTGTAGATTCCGGTCGGCCGGGCTCGGCGGGCGGCCGACACGGCGCCCGGTGGTGGCGGGTTGCCGGCGGTGGAGCGAGGAGGCGGAGGCGCCCGCCGAGCTGGGCGGGACTGGATGGGCGGTGGGTATGGGTAGGTGGCGGGGCGACGCCGGCGACGGGAAGAAGGAGGTAGGGGGGAGTGGAAGGGCGGCCGCCGCCGCCGGTGGTTCGCCGGAGCTCGGCGAACCCCGGCGCCCGGTGGGTGGTGGCTGGCGGTGGGGGCGAGGGGGCGCGGGAAGAAACGGAGGCGCGGGGGAGGACGCCGTCGTGACGCCGCTCGCCGTCCGAACGGCCCGGGCGGAGGCAGTACCCTTTGGTTATACCCCCATGTGATCCCTATCCCTCTCATCACGCACACGGGGGGCGCTCCTTCCTTCCCTGCGCGAGTCATGCATGCGACCCCTCTCCGTCAATCACTCAATCAGCGCTCTGTAAAAAAGGGAGGGGCATTCTCCAGTCGCAATATGATGTATCACCTGCAATGGGCCGCTGCCGTCCTGCCCGTCCCCTCCACCTGCGGCGATGCTGCCGCCTCCTCTGCTTGCAATGGTATGTTGTGCCCCCTCTTCGCCTGCAGCACGCGCCGTTTTCCCATCGGGCGCTCGACGCTAGGGTTCCCCGTGTGCGATGGTCTGCAACGCAACTTCCATTCCCCTCCCTCCTCAGCCGGTGGCCTCCGACGGCCGGTCCTTGTGAGACCCTGCCCCTGTTCCTGGCCGTGCGACGCCCACCAGACGGCCGCCGACCCACGCAGCACTTCATGAGCTGCTTCAAGTGCCGACGACCAAGGCCTCATCGCAGGTACTGGAGCCTTTCGCATCCCTTTTGTTTTGTGAGAGGCACGCGGAGGCAGAGCTTGGGGGTGCTCGATTCAGTGGCGTTGAGCCGCTCATTCCAATCTGCGTAGGTTTCAGGGTCACCTCGCCCTCGATTTCATGTTCAGCTGCAAATGTCGTTGCTGGTTCGTGAAGAGGAAGTGTAATCCTGCATTAACAAATGGAACACATTTAAGATATTTTAATCAATGTTGAAGAGGCAGCAGAGTTTGCCGACTACCGTTTTTAGTATCAGGTACTGTCGTACTGATGTCATCTAAATGTCACTTTTTACAGCAGACTGCATTGCTTTGTTTGGTTTTCGTCTATGCAAAATCAAACCTATAAAACTTTTTAGTATATACTTTGTTTGGTTTACGTGTGATGAACCAGTTCCTTATGCTTTCTATTGTAACTTTTTAGTATATACTGCAGCGCCTCGTGCTTTCTACAAATTAAACTAATAGATCATTTATGTTTTTAGCTAATTACCTATAAAACTTTTGTTTGATTAAAGTTAGGGGGGGAGATGGGGATAAATGGAGTTTCAGTGATGTGATATGACTCTAAGCTTCTTTAACTACTCATATGTCTGTACTTTACACCACTTTATAATGCAGTACCTATTTTTTAATTGCAGGTCAGCATTTTTTGTCCAAATTGGTTATCCATTGATACTGTTTCCTCATCGGTAAGTTTTTGTTGTCCCTTGAACTAAGAATAATTTATATGGTTTTGTCGTTGGTCATTGCAGAATAAAGTTTACTCGCAATTCATGTCCTTGGTTCAGTATTTGGTTGGCTTTAATTTGGATTTGAGTTGCCCAGTCAGATTAGTTGTCATGTTGTTCTTGGTTATTCTGCTTTTAAAATGCCTACATGTGGTTGTCAAGTATAACACAAGGTCAGCATCTGAAAAGGATTTATTTTTATACCTTTTTATGATTCTGGGAAGTGGGCACTGAATTGCAGTTCTGAAAGGATGGTTGGCTTAGGTTTCCGAGTGAAAGTATTGTCTGTGATTTCCTTGTAGAAATAAATAGCAGTCTGGACATTTTATCTGCTGAATTTGAATGGTTCTGTATTGTCTGATAATTACTTATATGAGGCTCAGTTTGTATGAGTAAATGAATGACCCAACATTTTCTATATTCTTATATTGTTTGTATTGCACCCTGCAGAATATTCCCATTTTGCCACATTGATCACCATTGGTTATGCAGCTGCACTATAAAGTAGGCAATAGTGTGGGCAACCTGTGCAAAAAAAAAAAAAAAAAGCTAAAACAATTTTATTTTTACTTTTTGCTAAAAAATGATTTTTTAAGATGTCTAGACTTATATATGTGACAAGATATTATATCTATATCATCTTGGAATTTGAATTTGTCAAAGTTTCGCCATGAATTCGATGGTAAAATTGATAATTTATAGTGAAACGGATATAATAGGATGTCACTTATCGTAGCTATAACACGTGCGGCAACGTGCATTAGTATATATATGCAAACGCATATTACTAACTTAAGTCTTCTCACATTTATTTAATACATTGACAAACTTGAATGCCTTTCTCGCTGATTCAGGAAATAGACTATGTCAACCTGGTGCTGGGAGAACCAGTCCGAACAATGCTCTTATTCAAAGCTAGGACTATTAGCTTAAAAGGTCTCCAACTATTTTTTATGGCGGTTTTCTCTCTTTTACTCTTATCCTTAGTCCTTATTACACCTTTGGTCCTTGCTTTTTTAACAATTAGTACTCAAGTTTCAGAATTTCAGCGGGTGCGACATTGTAAAATTGTCATCTCTTATGACAGAATAATGCACATCATTCTGATTAGGTGAACATGGCTATCTATTTGCCTTGCTAGCTTTTAATAAAATTATTACTCAGTGCGTAGCAATTTGATCAGGTGAAGATAGTGCGAGGACACTGGTTGCCAATCTTGATGTCCTCACCAATCTGGGATAACTGATTGCCACTTTTCTTTATTGAAATTATTTTGTCTTTTTTATTTAGGAGACAGATTGTTTGTCACTGAACATAGTTTGTTTTGCCTCTTTGATTACAAGAGATATTATCTGAAAACATTAGCTTTCCTTTTATTTATTATCTTGTTTGATTTGAAATATTTGTTAAAAAACGTTGCATGGAAATGGAAGACATCTAGCAAGCTATGAATTATTTTTGCCTAACAAAGGATCCTCAAACACGATAAAATCAAACATCTCGTGAACTTTCCTTGCACAAAATGCGAAGTTCTACAAGATTTTGATTTTGGCCCGCACGTCCGTCGTCGATCATTATTTTGTTCTCGTTGCAATGCATGAGCATGATCCTATATAACACAATGGGCATTGTTTTCGATTGTTATAGGTATGGGAAAGGTTTTAGCTTGGCTCTTAGCGAGTTGGTGAGCCTGCAACGCCGCGCTCTCTGTGACCGTTAATTTCATGAACTTTTTTTTTTTGATACAATGTCATTTTAACATTGGTATTTAATTTCATAGAATTGTTATCGTGCGATCAGTGTGTTTTTAATACAAAAGTTTTGTTATCCTATAGCAACACACAAGCACGCTACCTAGTAAAAAAATTGAGAGAGTATGAGAAGGCAATTAAGGAAGTTAACAAAAAATAGAGGGAGTATGAGAAGGCAATTAAGGAAGTTAAGCACATGATTTTCAGTAACACCGTAATAGTGTGACATAGGTGCAAATGAACTTTCTTATTGTCATGCACAGTATTGTTTCCAAGGTAAACTTCCATAGGCAATAGGCATGGATCGATGCAGAGATGATCTCACAGTTGCCCGGTACACAGTTCATATTTATTATGCAAATTTTGCATTAACAGTCAACCTATCCCAAAGAAGCAGCCCCATCTATCCACCTTTGATAGGCAACAAATGCTTCAAATGGCAAATAGTCCGATGGAACATGACCAGCCCTCTAAAGTCATTGTACAAATTAAACCCATTAGTACACAATGGTATGATCCTATAAAACTTGATTGAATGACATTTTTGCTAATATACAAGTACTCTTTTCAGTCCATTTTATCTGACGCATACATATATCAAGATTCAAGCTTTAAAAAATTTAAATAATAATTAAACTAAATTTTTTAACATTATAATACAAATTTTATGTGATTGGATTTAGAAGGAAGTATACTATCCAATTATTATAAATTTATAATCATAAATAATATAATATAAAGCAAATAAATGATCAAAATATAATCTAGAAAACCATATCAGTCTAATCTAGGCTAGATAAAATGGACTTGAGGGAGTATTATGTAGAGTGACCAGTCCTTAAACTTAGCTCGGTGTAACATCAGGTCTCTGAACTTCTAAATACACATGTGCATAAACCTGCTAATTGTATCATGCGAGGTCCTAACTATTGTTGATCCATTGTTAACAATCTAGAGAAATAGGGCCCACATATCATGGCCTTCTTGTTCTTTCCCTGCCTACTACTCTATCTCTCCCCTAGCCCCTTCTTCACAAATAGTTGTGGCTATGAACTCCATCGGCACCATTCATCCCATTATTCATGATGCCTGCTTGTCATTAGGGAAGGCCCGCATCTCCATGCATCTATGCCTCACCACAAGTCCTCTACACATACTCTGGTGCATGGCTTCCATGCTATTATTAGAGCAAGTATTATAGCGGTTGTAAGCCGGCTGAATGCTGAGATGGAGGAGAGAGAAGAGAAGAAAGAAGGAAAGCGGGTTGTAAGCTTACAACCGATTTGGACACAAAAACTAAGACAACTGTGAGAGAAATAGGTAGGACCATATATTAATAGTAAAGGTGTAACCACTATTCGAGTGGGTTGGGAAGATCTATACAGCCAGTAGCTCGCTGTATTATTAGCCTTGCTCTTAGTGGCCATCTCTGCACCTGACGCATCCTTGCCTGAGAAAAAAAAAGTGAGAAGATGGGGCTAGGGCTGTCATATGGCCCCCACCTCTCTTGTCTAAATTGCTGCATAGTTAGTAGGCAGATTAGCACTAGTTGTAGATGTTAGCAGATTCCAAATACTATGCATTTTGGATGTTTAGGAACCTAGATGCTAGTATTTTCAAGCCAAGTTTGAGAACCGACTATGGTAGTGCATTTTACTCTATTTTATAAGTAGATATCCATACCTTTATTGTAGCAAACAATATATTGTTCTTGTTCTCGTACCTAATTGAGTACCTATAAAATGGACAAAACAAAAGATTACATTAAAATCCTTTTTAAAAATAATTTTACAAAACTAGTTACCAAATAAATGATTTACGAGATCACAGATTTAAATATGGTTTAAGTGTTATTTAAGTTTAGAACCACCATTAATGTGCGTCTATATATGCACTACTACAGAACAGGCCTTTGGTCACTTGGCCAAAATAAATATTAGCTCCCACAAACATTGCGCCTGGGACTAAAAACACCTTTAGCCCCGGTTAGAAACACAAACCGGGACTAAAAGTCCCCTTCCCAACGGCTACGTTGTCTGACATGCGCAGTGAGGACTTTTAGTCCCGGTTGGTAACACCAACCGGGACTAAAGGTCAATCTTTAGTCCCGGTTGGTGTCCCCAACTGGGACTAAAGGTATTGTCCCGGTGGGTGACTCACCGGGACTAAAGATTGGCCTTTAGTCCCGGTTGGTGTTACCAACCGGGATTAAATCCTCCCCTCCCCATATTTGAATCCTTCTTCCTCCTCTGGCCGAGCCCGAGCTCACCTTGTTCCTTTGTTCTTCATGTGTTCTTGCTTGGTTCTTGCTCACATCTCCGGCCATTGATTCATTTCGTCACTTCTACGCCATCATTTTCTTGTTTAGAGGTTACTAACTTCATCTTCTCAACTTTTAGCAGCAGCGTATCTCATTTTGTGGTGTTATACATGTGGTTTTTTATTTTTTGATTTCTACATTATTTTAAACTCCAATCACTTCATCGTTTGTGGTATTATAATTAGTTTTTTAAAAAATAACATTTGATAATACTTTAGTTTATAATTTGTGATCTGATTAATTAGTTAATTATAACTAAGTATAAATAATACATTTGAAGGATTATTTAATTATAACTAAGTATGAATATAAAATTTGTTTAGGAAAAATAAGAATGGAGAATTTGAGGTTATGTGTTAGTTAGTTACTTAGAATACTTTATTTTTGCAATTTGTGATCGGGTTTATTAGTTAATTTAAACTAGTATGCATGCCACATTTCATGATTAGTTAGAAAAATAAATAACTTTGGTATTTTTTAGTTTTGCTTGTTTAGAAAAAAATAGAAATAGAGAATTTTAGGTTATAATACTTTAATTTGCAATTTGTGACCGATAAGCTGAACCACATGCCAAGTAATTATTTTTTCTTTTCTCTATGTCCGTAAAACCAAGTAATTATTTTTTTTCTCTCTATGTATAAAGCTAAGTAATTATTTTTTTTTTTCTCTCTGTCTATGCATTAAAGTAATTATTTTTTGTTTTCTCTCTATGTATAAAGCCAAGTAAATCTATTTTAGGACGGAGGGGAGTAGGCACGTTGATGATGGCGGGCGGGCAAGACCGCAGGAATAGGGCAACTCCAAGCAAGCAAGCTAGCGCCGCTGAAGCTACGCTATCGCTCATCATTACACTAGCTCATTCATCGCTTCGGTCCGCCCCGCCCCCGCCCCATCGTATCGACCACCAAGGCACACGGCACCGCACGGTACCGACACTCGCACGCCGAGCTTTGCCGCTCGGTCATCTACAAGTGATGTGAGTTGATGAGTTAAGATGACCGTGTCACTTAACTCGTCCGTTCTAAAATAATTCAAACATGACAAATGAAGTTATCATTAAATAGAATCTAGCCAGCTATTTGTTCTTCCTTCTCCATCGTGGCGCACCTAGGGTTTAGAATTTTGTGGAATGCTACGCTCAACGTTTCGTATCTTCGAAGGATGGTCTCAGAAGAGAGACATCTCACCGAACTGGTTAGAATCATCTAGGTCAATTGCACCATCAGCTCCTAAAGCTTGTTGCTTTCGGGAAGAACCACATGCTTCACTTATCGGAATGCACGCGTATACGGTATGCACAACGTTTCTACGAGTATATAAGCGCACGTGGCCTTCACTTCTCTTTACCATCCTACGTGCCCTTCTACTGTCACAATACCGGGTTAATTAGTTAATTATAACTAGTATGCCTACCAAATTTCTTGATTATTTAGAGAAATAGAGAACTTTGGTGTTTTTTTTTAATTTTGCTTGTTGAGAAAAATTAGAAATAGAGAATTTTAGGTTATTTGTTACTTTTATTTCTGTAGTAAAAATTAGAAACTTATCATACTTTATGTTGCAGTGCAGACAATGACACGTGGTTGGATGTACAATGCCGATCGCCGCTCCAAAGAATTCATTGATGGTGTGCATTATTTCTTAAGAGTGGCCGAGAAAAACAAGCGGGATGGATTCATACGTTGCCCATATGCCTTGTGTCAGAATTTAAAGGAATATTCTAGCTCTAGAAATATTCACTCACATTTGTTGAAGTCGGGTTTCATGCCAAACTATATTTGTTGGACCAAGCATGGAGAAAATGGGATAATGATGGAAGAATGTGAAGAAGAACAAGAACAACCGGAGCCCGACGACCTTATTGCTCAATTTGGTGGCTTCGATGATACAAAGAATGGGAGAAGTTGAAGAAGAGGGAGGTGCTCTTGGTGAAGGTGATGCTCTTGGTGATGCCATTCGTGATGCATAGAAAGAATGCGAAAGTAAAAAGGAGAAGACGAAGTTTGACCGCATGCTAGAAGATCACAAGAAATTACTATACCCATCCGCCCAAGATGGGCAAAAAATTGGGTACAACACCGGAGTTGTTGAAATGGAAGGCAAGAATGGTGTATCCGATAAGGCATTTGGACAGCTATGAAGATCCAAAAAAAGATGCTTCCAAACCCTAATGAATTGCCCACCACTACGCATGCGAAGCAAAAAACAGGTCGTCTGGTCCTTTGGGATTAGAAATCCGAAGAAGATACATGCACGCCCTAATGATCGCATCCCCGCATCGTGGCAAGGACTACGAGAATTTAGATGAATGCCCCATATGTAAAGCATCACGGTATAAGATCAGGCGAGATGACCTCGGGCGATGTTGAGGGGGAAGAACGCCCTAGGAAGAAAATCCCCGCAAAGGTTATGTGGTATGCTCCTATAATACCTCGCCTCGAAATGTCTTTTCGTAAACAAGGACCATGCAAAGTTGTTGCGGTGGCACAAAGAAGACCGTAAGGTAGACAACATGTTGAGACACCCTGCTGATGGGTCTCAGTGGAGAGCAATAGATAGGAAATTTCCAGAGTTTGCAAAAGACGCAAGAAACTTAAGGTTCGCTTTAAGTACGGACGGTATGAATCCTTTTGGTGAGCAGAGCAGTAGTCATAGCACTTGGCCTGTTACACTATGTATCTACAACCTTCCTCCACGGTTATGCATGAAGTTTAAAGTTTATTATGATGCCGGTGCTCATCCAAGTCCCGGCAACCGGGCAATGACATTGATGTCTATCTAAGGCCATTAATTGAATAACTCTTACTTTTATGGAGCGAAATAGGTGTTCGTGTGTGGGATGAGTACAAACAGGAACACTTCGACCTGCGAGCACTGTTGTTTGTGACAATCAATGATTGGCCTGCTCTAAGTAATCTTTCAGGGCAGTCAAACAAGGGATATAATGCATGCACACACTGTTTTGATGACCTTGATAGTATATATTTGAAAAAAATACGTAAAGGTCGTGTACCTTGGGTATCGCCGATTTCTTCCTATGAATCACCCAGTTAGAAAGAAAGGCAAGCATTTTAAAGGTAAGGCGGACCACCGATGCAAGCCTCGCAATGTAACTGGAGAAGATGTATTTGAGATGGTTAAGGATGTGAAAGTAGTTTTTGGTAAGGGACAAGGCCAGCCAACCGGTTCCAAAAAGATGCAATGGGTCATGCACCCATGTGGAAGAAAAAGTCAATATTTTGGGAGCTACCCTATTGGCAAGTCCTAGAGGTCCGTAATGCGATCGACGTCATGCACCGACAAAGAATTTTTGTGTGAACCTTCTAGGATTCATGGGTGTGTATGGGAAGCCTAAGGATTCACTTGAAGCACGACAAGACTTACAAAAGCATGGAAGAGCGAGACAACCCGCATCTAGAGAAGACAGATGATGGACGCCAATATTTAAGACCCGCTAGCTACACTCTTAGCAATGAAGAGAAAGAAATCATGTTTGAATGCTTAAGCAAAGCATGAAGGTCCCATCTGGATTCTCCTCTAATATAAAAGGTATAATAAATGTGCCCGACAAGAAATTTCTGAACTTAAAGTCGCATGACGCCATGTGCTTATGACGCAATTGCTTCCAGCTTGCATTAAGAGGAATTCTACCTCCACATGTACGTCGGCCACCGTTAAGCTATGTGCATTCCTCAATGCAATTTCTCGAGAAGGCAATCAATCCAATCGGAACTTCTTGCTCTACGAATGATGTGGTTCAATGTCTTGTCAGCTTTGAGTTGGTGTTCCCTCCATCCTTCTTTAATATCATGACACACCTCCTAGTTCATCTGGTCAAGGAGATCAATATTCTTGGTCCTGTGTTCCTGCATAATATGTTTCCCTTAAGAGGTTTATGGGAGTCCTGAAGAAATATGTTCACCAGCGTGCTCGGCCAGAAGGAAGCATCGCAGAGGGCTATGGGACAGAGGAGGTCATTGAGTTCTGTGTTGAATTCATTCCTGAACTTGACCTAATTGGTGTTCCTGAATCATGACACGAGGGAAGACTGAGCGGAAAGGGAACGACAGGAAAGAAAACATACATCGGTACGGGAGACGATTATTTCAATAAAGCACACTACACAGTTCTTCAAAACTCATCCGTGGTGGAGCCGTATGTCAAGAAACACAAGGACTTTCTACGATCCCAGTTCCTAGAGAAGAATGAAGCTTGGCTTATGCGTCAGCACATGGACACTTTTAGTAATTGGTTACGAAAAGAATGTCAGGGTAATGACCAGATTGATGAGCAACTGTATTTGTTGGCTAGGCAACCATCATGGCATATGCTCACGTTCAAAGGGTACGAGATAAATGGAAATACATTTTACACCCTATGCCAAGATAAAAAAGCACGAACCAAAAAACAGTGGGGTTCGCGTGAGACGCCACCGACCGAATGGAAACAGGACAAACATATTATGGCCGCATAGAGGAGATTTGGGAACTAGACTACACACCTAATTTTAAAGTCCCTTTGTTCCGGTGCCAATGGGTCAAGAATACCGGAGGCGGGGTAACAGTTGACAAAGACTATAGAATAACAACAGTGGACCTCAACAATGTTGGTTACAAAGGTGAACTATTCGTCCTTGCTGCTGATGTGAATCAGGTGTTCTATGTGAAAGACATGTCTACAAAACAAAAGAGAGGGAAAAATGACAACAAATCAACGAATGAGCCAAAACGCCATATAGTTCTCTCAGGGAAAAGAAACATTGTGGGAATTGAGGACAAGTCAGATATTTCAGAAGATTATGAAAGGGATGACCGAATCACGCCTTTCAATGTGACCAAAGATCCGAGCATCATGATAAATGCTGAGGGCACTCTATGGTTACGTCAAGATCATGACCAAGGAACATACGTCAAAAAGAAGATCACTACTGTGCCCGCCTAATAAATAGAGTGTATTAGAGTATGTGTATGTGACAATTGTAACGTAAGATGTAATGGTGACTGTGGCATTGCTATTATAATCTGTGGAAAGATTTTATGTTCCCAAATTTATTATGAAAGCAATTAGACAAAAAGAAATGAAACTGTTATTTTTTAACAAATTAGTACCCATTCTTTTATTTACTATGCAATTAACAAAATTAATCTAATTATTATAAGCATAAATAAATAAGAAATAGGTTAAATCTTTAAAGAATGATGATAAATGAACAAAATTTATGTTTAAATAATGTATTTATGTTTGCTATTATAAGGGATGGAAAGATTTTATTTTTACCAAATTTATTATAAAAGCAATTAGACAAAAAAGAAATAGAACGTAAACTTTTTTAAAAAAATTTATACCCATTCTTTTATTTACTATGCAATTAAGAAAAATAATCTATTTAGAAATAGCATAGATAAACAAAAATAATCTAATATAAACAGTGATTTTGGAGATAAATAGTGAATATCACGTATATCATGATTTTGGAGATAAATAGTGATACATGAATAAAATTTACGTTTAAAATAATGCAAAAACAAATTTTCTATTGAAAACAACTACTTTAAAGTATTTTAATTAAGTCAAACATTTTTGCATTAACAAAATACTAATTGTTTTTTATATTTATGTTTGAAATTATAAGGTGAGAAAATAATTTATGTTCAAAAAATTTTTACAAAGGCAATTAAGCAAAACGAAATGCAACTGTTATTTTTAAAAAAATTTATACCTAGTATTTAATTTACTAGACAATAAACAAGTTTTAACATATTTATTATAGGTTATTAAAAAGGAAAAACAAAAGGTAACTACCAATAAATTCGGGATGTAGGGCAAAACCTTTTTAGTCGGTTGGTACCACGCACCGGGACTAAAAACACCTTTTAGTCCCGGTTGTTGATGACAACCGGGACTAAAGGTGGCACCTTTAGTCCCGGGCCTCTCCACCAACCGGGACTAAAGGTGTTTTAGTCCCGGTGCGTGGTGCCAACCGGGACTAAAAGTCTCGGCGGGTACTTAAAGTACAAGGTCGTCCTTCTTCTTCCTCTAGCCACTAGATCGACGTCGCCGCCGCCGCCGTTGTCCGAGAGCTAACCCTAGCCGCCGCCGTCGCCGCTGCCGTCCCTGCCGTTGACCTCGCCGTCCTCGAGCCGCCGCCAAGGCCTCCCTCCTCCACACCGGCGCCGACCCGCCATCTCCATCCTCCACCGCCCCTCCACGCCGTCCCTCGGCCGGCAGTGGGCCGCCTCCTCGCCGTCCGTCTCGACTCATAGCGTGCCGGCCCTCTCCCTCTCCGACACCGCGTCCGGCCGGATACCCTACGCGGCCATCTCCATCCTCCACCACGCTGTCCCTCGTCCACACCGCCGCCGTCCTCGAGCGCCGCCACGCCGACCGCCCCCTCGCCGTCAGCGTCGACCCAAGGCCGCTGCCTCTCTCCGACACGGGTTCGGCGGGCGACCCCGCGCGGCCGTCTCTCCCACGCGGCCGCTGGGCGACCCCGCTGGACCGGGCGCCGGCGACCTTGGCTGCGGCCCGTCCTCCGCGCGCGGCTGCTGTGTGCCCGTCTTTGTGGTGTGTTGCCGCTGCTTTGCTTTGCCGTACGGCCGCCGCGTATGCCGTGCTGCCGCTGCCGTGTGCCGTGCCGCGCCTTTGCCGTCTTGCTTTGTGCCGCCGTGCCGCCTTGCCGCGCATCTCCCGTCCCGTGACGTAGCAGGTAGCCGTCCTTTTCATGTGTTGTATCATCGGCCATCGAGCCAAGATCCCGGTTGGTGTATGTATATATATGTGTGTGTGTGTGTGTGTGTGAGAGATGGCCGGCCATCGAGCGCGGCGATGATAGTAACTCTGCAGGGGCCGTTGGCGACAAAGCACGTCAAACCGCTATAGCATTGTATCCGATACGCTAATTCGAAACCCTATTTGAATACCCTAATTTGATCCGATACGCTAATTCGAAACCCTAATTCGAAACCCTAATTCAAAACCCTAATTCGAAACTATAATTTGATCCGATACGCTAATTCGAAACCCTAATTCGAAACCCTAATTGAAAACCCTAATTTGATCCGATACGCTAATTTGAAACCCTAATTGAAACCATAATTTGATCCGATACGCTAATTCGAAACCCTAATTGAAAACCCTAATTTGATCCGATACGCTAATTTGAAACCCTAATTCGAATCCCTTATTTGATCCCATACGCTAATCCTATTTGAAACCCTAATTTGATCTGATACGCTAATTGGAAACCTTAATTGAAAACCCTACTTTGATCTGATACGCTAATTTGAAACCCTAATTTGAAACCCTAATTTGAAACCCTAATTTGATCTGATACGCAAATCCTATTCGAAACCCTAATTTGATTCGATACACGTTAATCTTATTCGAAATCCTAATTTGATTTCATACACTAACCCTAATTTATTATAGGTTATTAAAAAGAAAAGACATACACTTAGTGTATGGATACGTGTATTTTAGTGTATATTTCTTTATGTGCAATATAGTATATATATAGGGTTAGGGTTTACATGCATGTATAAAGATTGTTTTTATTTTTCTTTTTTCTTATGGCGGTACATGACAAATTGAATTCTAACATCTTTCACATATATTTGCAGAAATGGCCGATCCGAATGATAACATGGATGATGCAATGATGGACCTAATCAACAGCGGTGGCAATCAAAATCCCCAAGTCCAAGGTGAAGACAATGAACAAATAGATGATGGGAGTCAGTACTTCGCTGATTATGAAGAACTTGTGGGAGACAATCCTGATGAGGTCTATCTACAATCTAGTATATATGTATATACATGAAATTAAAATGAATGGCTTTTGTATTAATATATTTATACTTGTTTGTGTAGCCCTCTGGATCAGCGACAACTACAGGGAGTAATAGAAAAGTGCGAAGCCCGAAGAAGCCGTTGAAGGGTCGGTACATTCTCGTCGGAATTCGACGAGGGTACTGGCCAAGTACTTGGGGAACATTCAAAGAAATTTGTTGTGCATCGTGGATACCTAGTAAGGGACAGGCTCCCGATCAGTGCTCGAGAATGGAGGCAACGGAAAGATGACCCTACTATTAGTTATGTCTCGGATCGTGACAAGGAATTGCTATGGCTAGATATCCTTCAACATTTCACGCTCGATACACAGGATGAAGCTTTGAAGGAGAAGGTTCAAATCTGGACTATGCAGAAGATGGCCAAACAATTTCAGGCTTGGAAGAAGAAACTCCACAAGACTTTTGTTGCACATAACCGGACACCGGATTTCACCAACAAGGCCTACGTCAAGTTGAGGCCTTTTTGGGATGAGTTCGTACAGTTTAAAAACTCAGATGAGGGTCAGGCATGGATGATCCCAAGTGGCAGACACAAGCAATACCACCATCACTTGGATTCAGATGGCTACCGGAGTGCTATTCCCAAGTGGCAGAAGCTGGAACAGGAGATTGTTGATAAGGGGATGGAACCAGAATCACTGCACTGGCCTGAGCGCGCCAAGTATTGGTTCTTCGGTCATGGGGGAACCCTGGACCTAGAGACCGGAAAGGTAGTGTACGGCGAGAAGCTGCAGAGAGTGGGACGTAGAATGGCCTATGCCCGAGAATTAGTTGAAAGTGGCGCCCGGCAACCAAATAGAGAGAAGGATGAGCCGACATACGCCCCTAGAGACCGGCTGAACACGGTGGGCGAACAAGAGGCTATGGGGAGATATCGTGGGAGCATGGCTTCCCTAAAGATAGACCCACTTATAAAAGCCGCCAAAGAAAGCAGGAAGAGGAGGCAGAGCGATTGCGTAGGTTGGAGGCAATGGTGATGGAGTCACGCGAAGCGGCTCGTGAAGCGATACAGCGAGAGAAAGCACTTGAAGAGAGAATGAACGAGGAAATCAAAAGGCAAGTGCAGGAAGCAATAAGTTCTATGCAAAGGCAAACTGCATCGAGCACGGAGTCAACATTAGCCCCCCCCCGGTTAGTTGAAAAGCGATTTGCGCTTCCACGGAGGTGCCAACTATTCAAGACGGCGTGGGGCTGCGCTTTCCGGTGGATGACGCCACCGAAGCTAAGACAACATGTGAGCTGCATATTCCCGCAGGGGGCTGCCACGGTCATGGTTGCTGTCGGTGTTGTAACTCATATCGACCCTACGAAGACACCAAGAATCCATAGGGCGATAGTTCCAGCTGGATATGCTAGTGTCTCGGTGGATAGAGTTGTCAAAGGCTTCGAAAATGTGCAGCTTGAGATAGAAGGAGGTGATGGAGAGAAGACTCTAGGACAAGCAGAGAAGGCTTTCATTTGTTGGCGCAAGCGCTACATCATTATTCCTGGGGCATCACCTAGTAGTCAACCACCACCTCCTCGTCATGAACCTAACCCTAGGTGCGGATGAAACTTGACGATACATTTATTCACTAACTTTATTTTGCATTTCCTTAGTTAGCGGTTTATATTACTCATATACCTCATTGGTTTCACAGGTGGTCACCAACATGTCATAGTGCTGCGGGTGATGACGAGGCAGTGCAAGACACGGCTACATCGCCTCGGGCTGCAACGCCACCACCTCGGGCTCCAACGCCGACACCTCGGGCTCCACGCCGCCTCCTCGGACTCAAACGCCGCCTCCTCGGGCTCCAACACCGACACCGGCTGCCCCTTCGCCTCCACGTCGGGCTCCAACCCCCCCACCGGCCGCCCCATCGCCTCCACATGTGGCTCCAGCGCCAAAACCGGTGGATCCACCATTGAAGAAGAGGCCGGCCACACAATCAAAAGTGTCGGCCGCCCCGCCGCCAAAGAAGAAAGCCTCCAAAAAGAAACAACCTATCATTCCTAAGAAGCTGTCCTATGAGAAGACTGCTGCAGAAATAGAGGCTTCGGTAAAGTCAGATGTGGACAGTTTCTTCAAGAGACTTCAGGATGAAAGAGAATCCAAGTGAAACCCTGAGAAGCCATACCTCTTACTAAAGCCGAACTTCTACGGCAAAGGGTTGAGGCTCAACAAAAAAAGAGGCGTCAAGCTCAGAAAGAATCATCATCTTTATCCGACTATGATCGCACTCTAAGCAAATCAATAGAAGAAGGGAATAAAAAAAGAAAAGAGCACGCAAGGGTGTAGCACAGCTCGGGGAACAATCAAAGCAATCGGTGCCCCCGCTAGTCATTGGGAATGAATATGGTTCAAACATCGACGTGCTAGACCAGCAGAGATACCTCGATTTGCACTATGAGGATCTTGAAAATTTTTTTGCGGACACCGGTCTTACCTTATCCCAAATGATAGCTGGGGCAGCAATTAAAAGTGCAAAAGAAATTAATCATTGGCAGAAGACATATGAATATGGCAAGAGTCTATTCAACCCTGCGGCCCTCAAAGCAAACTTGGCACGCAGATGTACTTGCTAAACCGGTGGTACCTTGCGGCGTGTGGCGTAAGAGCAGATGACTATATCTGCGTCCGAATTAGAAACCATCATTACTTCCGTGGTGATGATATTATTTATGTTCAATTTAATGAGCTACACCAGCTATGCCACATGGACGCTCTACGGACAAAGCTCTAATCACCGCTTCGCCATACGTAAGTGATTCTTTCTTTTAATAATGTCATCAGTAACTTATCATGTATATGTATAACTAATTACGTAAAACCGGCTATACATATGCAGAAACATGATGAGGGACCTCAGAGCTAGAAATGACAAGGAGATTGGATTTGTAGATCCTTATATTGTATTCAAAGACCCCAAGACTCCGTATGCCTTATGGAGAGTTCAAACGGAGAGAAATCTACGGAGGTACTTGATCAATCAAAAGGATAAAAGATATATACTCTTTCCCTATAACTTTAAGTAAGTATCGTTATCGTGTGTACATTCTATTAAACCAATTAATTAGATCATTATGAAGATATATAATTATTTTGCCTACACACAAATGCAGCTATCATTGGATACTAATTGTGATTGATCTCTGGCAATGTCATTTGCAAATCTATGACTCGTTGAGAAAACCACTGGAAGATTACCAAGAAATGATAGATATTATCCAAGGGTAACTTCGATCTCTAAATATTAATTTTAGCTCTTTAACTCGGTAATAGATAATTAATAATGATCGTTTTATTGCTAGGGTTTGGGCTGGCTTTCGTGCAAACAACACCGCCCGATTTGAAAGCGCAACTTTCAAAGCCTATCCTACTTCGGTGGATTCTGCGCCGACCACCAAGGCAGAAATTTGTGTGGCTACTATGTCTGCGAATTTCTGACGATCTATGAAAAAAGAACAAATCTTGAGCACACAAAAGTATGTAACATGTATATATAATAAGTTCATTTCATTTATTTGTTGCTATTTAATAAATCTTATTCATACCTCTAACTTTTTTTTCTTTAATGTCTACTGAAGGAGACGTGGTTGAGGCGAAGGTGTTGGATGCAGTCCGCCTAAGGAATTCGGGGAGACAATCGGGGTTTCTTAACGACCAAGTCCCGAATCCCGCCGGTGAGTACTACTTCAACCCCGACGAGCCAATGAAACCAAACCAAGATATTCATTTGTACGATGCTTAAGTGGCGGAGAACAATTAAGTTGTTAATACTTTATCCGTGATGGATATGTGTAAATATTATATTATAGACCTATAGACATGTATAATATATAAATAGTGTTATATAGTATATTTATATGTAATGTCAATTATATAAATTATAGGTGCTTGGCGTCTACATAAACAAGCAAGCGAACAATACGCATTCGAAAAATAATAATAATAATAATATAATTGTAAACCAGAAATGGAAAACCAAAAGAAAAGGAAAGGAAAAAGAAAAGGAAAAAAAAAAAAACTCTTTAGTCGGTTGGTAACACCAACCGGGACTAAAAAGCGGCAGTGGCGCACCCCGGCACCCTTTAGTCCCGGTTGGTGTTACCAACCGGGTTAGTCAGACCCGGGAACGGGACTAAAGGTGGGACATTTAGTCCCGAAACCTTAGTCCCGGCTCCGCGGTGGGACTAAAGGCCGTTAGGCCCGGGACTACAACCCTTCTCTGTAGTAGTGATGTGTGTTTAAAATAGACAAATTGTTTGTGAAAAATTGTTCTCCAATAGCTTCTTAATTCGATCTACAAATATTGTCACTCTCTATTCTGAATTTCTCACTAGCTAAGGATGGAGTGCGGAGTTGGCTTTCTAGAGGAAACTGTTCAAAAGTGAAAAGATATAAAGTGAATTTATTCAAATGATTCTCCAAATAATAATTTAGAAACTGAATTTAAGAAACATTTTTGGTGATGCTCTAAACATCCCACTATTTTTTTTTTTGTCAAAGTGCTTTCAGTCGTTGGATTTTTGAAAATCCAGCGATGCTCTAGTTCATAGGCCACTCACCAAGCCTACACTTGGTGTTCACAAGTTGTATGAGTACCTTACCAATGGGATTGGTGCCCCTTTGACATGGGCTTTCTCTATTATATTATTTTACTTGACAAGTCCATGTATTATGAAAGTGTGCCAGCGACTCCGCTGTTATGCTCGAGTTGAAAAGTTGTATCGTGGTTTTACTACACTTATGGAAGAACTACAATTGTATTCGGACCAACATGACTAATGATACTGAAAGCATGAGACGTTCATTGGTACTACCATATTTAAGTAAAATATATTGTAGAATTAGAAAAGCCACTTAAAGTAGTTAATATGTTTTTGTAATGAAATCTAAGATAGAGAAACTGCATGCAAAGACATTATTGAGTGGGTCCAAAGTTTGTGGATCCATTTTTTCGAAAAATATTGTTAGTTTCATTGCTTTAAATTTCATGGAACAAAATTATTTGGATTTTTCTCATTGTCTAGCAAGTGGATGTACTTACCCAGCAATCTGATTCTCCACAAACCATGGGTGCCATTTTTCGATTTCCTTGTAGTTTAGTTTCTTTAGCCACTCCATAGTTGAAGTAAAAGGAACAAGCAAGGAATGGTCTCCACTGCATTGCATTAATAATTAAGATTACACATTAGATAATTGAAAGTTAATCTACAACTGTACTTAAAAAAGATATGTGTACTTGAAGGCAGATCCTAGCATCAGTTTGCGGCTAGGACAAAAATATATTTTTTCTACCTAAAATCTATGTGCATTGACATCATGTGTAGGTTTGTCTTCGGGTCAGGTTTATAGGCTGGGACATGTAAATTATTGTATAGGGAAAATATAATTAAGTAGCTATTTGGTATAGCTTGACCAACAACTTCATGAGCTGTTGTTAGCTTTTTTTTGTTAGACACCTTTTTTTCAAAACAGCTTCATATGTGAAACTCCTTATTTAATGCTCTCAGAAAATAATAGGAAAAGTTGAAGCTAAAAAAAAAGGTAGCTTTTCACAGCTCTCTCCTTCATTTCTTCCTCTCAGCCATGTATGAAGCTTTTTTGCCAAATAAATTTTCCAAAACAGGTCAGCTTTCATAGAAAGTTATTTGTGAAGCTGTCTCCAAAAGAACAGCTTCACTAAAAAAGCTAAGCTCTACCAAACATGTCATAAATAGTTTGTTTAGGCCAGGTTTAACCTGACTTGGATTAAGTTTTTGAACCTACTACTTTTTCTCTGCCCAAGCCCTGAGATATAAGCATTGGACACCTGAGGATGAACTGATCAGATTAAGGCTAGCGTTGGGTGAGGTCCGAGTTCCACGGTCGTCCTATTGCTTGAATGAAATGTATATCAAGGCCTGGATTGTTTATTGCAATTAATATCTCGATAGTTTATTGCTTTCTCTTTCAAATTGTAAGTCGTTGGTTTGGCTCTTGTAGATACAGAGCTCTAGAAAAGTTAGAAACAACTATAATTTAGAACCAATGGAGTAGTAGTAGTTAATTTCTAAAAGGGTCTTGTTAAACATTGTACTTCTTTAACATAGTAGTTGTTAATTTGAACTTTGAATAGCCATGGCATAATTGTGGTATATATTCTGTGGTGTCACCGAATTAAATGAACATAGGATGGTGGCTATAACCAACTATAGAAGTTCATAATGCAGATATTCTGGATGCTCATAATAGTCCAATGGTTCTTATTAGTTTTTTTACCATACTTCACAAGGAGATTTTAAAGGATGCTGAATACAATAGAATTTGAATAATATGTTAATGCTGCTCAACTACATTTTCTACATGTGTGCAATTAGTGGTTACATGTCAAATTAATACCTTGGGAAAAATCATAAGAGCAACCAATATAGATGTTTTGTGTTGGTGGGCTAGAGGTTCAAGTTGACAAATATGATTTTTTTTCCATGGATCGTTACATAACAAAAGTTCATAATACAGATGTTAAGAATATTATATCAAGATGCCAAGCTTTTCGCGGTGTGACCGGTTAGAGCAGTGAGCTCCAGGACTCTCCCGTCCGACCCGGGTTCGAAGCCTGGCACCTTCTTAATTTAAAGACATGGGAGACTCTTCTCCTATGTTCTAGTTTTTTTTTTATATTATATCAAGATAATATGATTCTAATAATAAGAATAACAATGAAATGTCCCAAAGCTAATTTGCTCACCTATAAAGAAACACTCTGTAACCTTTGGATGTTATATTCAAGTGATATTCAATCAATGTTAGAATATCCCTCGTGTATAGAACACGCTTGGGGCACCTCTTCCATGTTCCTGATACTTCAATCTAAATAAATGGACACGATGCTCAACTTGAGTAGCCAAATTCACCTAACCAATTAACCAAATTCAGCAATACCTTTACTTACCTCTTTTGCATGCAGTTTTTCTCTGCCCAATTCTGTATCAAAAAGTTTCTCAAGGGCCAGTTCTTGATCCTGGAATACAAATATGTATAAATATTTACTGTTACTAAAAGACTTATCTTATTGTTAAGATAACTAAACAGTGGATACTACTCCCTCAACCCTGAAATGTAATAGATTTATGGTTGTTCTAAGTCAATCATCATAAATTTAACCAAGAAGAATAGTAACATATACCATGTTAGAGGGATAAACTACAAGAGGGTATTTCATAACATTGTTCTTTTTCCTACAAACTTTGTCAAACTTAGCCTGATTTAACATAGGACATCTAGAAATCCATTATATTCCAAGATATAGGGAGTACATACATGACTCAAAAAAGAGAAAATAGAGGCCATTGATAGATCAATTACTGACATGGCATTCTAAACCATGCTTGGAGGTTTTAGAAAGGCGCTCAAACATTTGACCAGAATCATATTCCACAAATTCCTTAGTTATCCCCATCTTGTATCGACACGGAGGGCATAGAATATGCTCCATGTTAATACCTTTGATTTGCTGCATCTCAGATTTTGAATTGTTAGACATGATCAACAATAGAGCTTATAGATAAACTGGATAAACTAAGAGAAATTACAATACTGAATTGCTCCATGTTCCTTTGGCATGATGGACTGGAGTTATTCCAATATTTTCCATTACATGTATTAACCAGACTCTGTTTACAAAAATCAAAATGTTACCACAGAAATAAATTTCTAATATTAGATAATAAAAAAGGCAACAATGCTATGCTTGAAACAATAGTACCTGAAACAATTCATCTGAAATCAAACACATTCGAAATGCATATGGAACATGTGCATTGTTCTCTATATCTACATCAATAGCTGGATTACATAATGAATAGCCCTATAAACATAAAACAAGGAATTGAGAATGTTTTTTAAAATAAAAGATATTTAGAATTTTATTACTAAGTACCACCCTCTATCCCAAATTATAGGTCATTTTAGCTTTTCTAGGTATATGGCTTTTGCTATGCGCCTAGATATATGATATGTCTAGATACATAATAAAAGTTGTGTATCTAGAAAAGCTCGAAGACCTATAAATTGGAACAGAGGGAGTATATACTTTGGAGACACAAATTGCATAAGTAGAATGGTATATGCAAAGTTGATCTTAGGAAAATTTATTTGATGGAGAAAATAAAATGATATCTACAATTTGAATGGCCCACGTAGTCATGCAGGCTTAGTTTTATGGAACCAATCATTTATAAGTTTTTTTTAGCAAACTTTAAATTCTAATTTGACAATATACAAAAATCCTTCAAAGCTCAAGGAAGAAGACCTACAATGGTTAATATTTAGTCACAATGCAACCACATGGTTTTCCTAGCACTCGGTGACTGAATTGTCACTCAATTCCAAAATAAGTAACTTTCTAAGATTTAAAATTTATCAAAATACATAGCATTCTACACAAAAATGGAACCAAGTCTCTTAATATGGAAGTTAATTGGAGTTAATTATGGGTGTACAAACAATAACTACCAAAACCAAGAGGTATCCTTAAGAAATGAAAGGAGGTGAGGGCACATCCGTCTTTTGCCAGCGTTCTTAATATGTTTGAATTTTTTAGAAACTTTTTTATTATGGGATAGAGGGAGTATGGCTCAAGAATATCATGAAGACTAAGGACACATTTCTAAATGCATTATTGGTGTTGAGAGCACTTACTTACTATTAGGGATTTTGTTTATCTTTGTTCATACTATTTAGGGAGTCGATATTAATAATAGCTTGCTTAAAGTTGGACTTAAGAACATTTGCATGCACACATGAGAGTTACTATGAGCAAAATTAACCAAAAGTGGCTAGAATAGACAAGGGATGATTCTAGAATCTAAAATAAGTTGAACTGGATGAGATCAAACTTCGAATGGAGCTAGAAGTGAAGATCTTAGTCCATTGGATCATATGGTGACTCTGTGCCATATTGTGTGTTCGGTAGAGTTGCCCATCAGGCAACGCAATGAAGGGTCTTGAGTGAACTGGTGGATGATCTGGTGGCACTGAGCAAAGAGATCAAGTTGGACATGCTTGTTGGATTGCATTATGATCCAGGGGCACCCTAGTGACCCTGACAAATCATATGGTGACACCGTACAACGGATAGTTTAGCTTGGACAAGTTTAATAGTGTGCACTTCATTGTGTACCGATTGCATTATATCATTTAGTGAAGAAAATTAGGGAATTTTAACTAAGGATCCTTGTAAAAATAGGATGAGGATCATCCGTTGATGATCCAGTGCCCCTATGTGAGGCCTGGCGGATCCCAAGGATGATTTTCTTAACATCCTTTTTCCAATGGCTAGTACCTTACCTATGGGAGATCTCTCCAACCCCAAGTAGTTACACACAGTATTGGAGGGCTTTGTGAAGGGTCCGAGGGCATTTCAAGTCAAGAGAAGTTCTTGTGAGAAAAACTTAGTGTACATCACTGTGCTCTTGGTTGGAGTTTGATGAAGTGAAGATTGAATACTTTCTACTCTTGGAATTTGGCAACTCCTAATAGGCTGGTTGAGGACTAGGTAACTTGCCAATGGAGAGCAAGTTGGGAGGCTCCTATATATGTGCTTGTTTTGAGACCCTCAAATCCGGAGTGTACATTGGGTACTCCAAGTAGATCTTGAGACTTTGTAACTCAATAGAGACCTTTAGTGGGTGCTCCAACATGGACTAGTAGGTAGTGACAACTACTCGACACCACAGGAAATGCCCAATTGTCTCTTTCCTACTCTTTCTTTCTTTGAGCATTACTTTCATTTCTTATCTCTATATGTCCTCAAGAGATTGTGTGGAACTCATACTAGACTTCGTTTGTCTTGGTATGATATACTTTCTAGGTTTTGTTCTTGCCAAATCTTAAGGACCTATTACTAGTTTGCTCTTTCTAAGAATGTGGCTTAGTTTCAATAGTTTTTTTTTTGCTTTAGATTTTTAAGGCCTCAATTCAACACCTTACAACTAATTCCAAATGCAGTTATAAATATTCCTTACAACTAATTCCAAATGCAGTTATAAATATTTAGAAGGATTTGCAAATGGAAAAGAAGAAACATCTTGTCTATTTGGAAAAGGATGCAATTCTTTCTCTCTCCTTATTCATATATCTAAGTTTAACCAAATTTATAATAGTAAAGTATAATATCAGCACCAAATATATATTCTATTAAAATATATTAAATGAAGTAATGAAATTGATTTGATATAATAAATATTGATTTTTCTGTACATATGTAAACTTGGTCAAACCCAAGATGTTTTAACTCACTACTATGCAAGAATTGCATTCCTTTTCCAAATGAAGGGAGTAGTACTTATTAATGCCCTTGTTTGGAGGAGGATATATTGAATAATGTAACACGTTGAAGACAATCAAGGAACTTTAGTTTAAATCTTGTGTGATGACCTATCTATATTTTCTAATTCTTTAGGCTATCCACCAAAATCAACTCAAGGATAGGCTTCCCATTACTTCTCTTGGTTAGCCATGTCTCTCCAATTTTTTACATGCGAAGCTGTTATGACCACAATATTGGAAGAAACAATCATAGCCTTTTCCGTATGATCTTCTGATATGTTTGGCCATTGGTTGTACTAGATCTGGTTTTGATGTTATGGTGTTCAAGCAGACCAAGCCCCAAAGTCTAAAAATAATAGGAGAACAAAAATATCTTTCTGTTGTTTACTTGTTTTGATGACACCACTTAAATGTTGGTTTACATTACATTACACATACATTGTAAGATAAAGAATTTTACAAGTTTCCCCATCAGTAAAGCAAGAATATGTAATTATGCTATAAATGAATTAGAATACTTGTTTGCACATTACCTTGAAGTTTATCTTCATCCCACCAGACTCTTCATTTCCTAATATTGCATTACGTCATATGAACAAATGAGCATTATACAGGATAAAGGTACATATAAAATACTTATATTTGAATTGAGAAAAAAAAAATCAGCATGTTGCGTAATAAATGGATAAAAAGGTATGTGTTGCAACTTACTCTTTAGAATTTCCTGTGCAAGTACAGGTACTATCACTCCACTGTAAGAGCATCCAGCTATGTAGAAAGGATTTGAAAGAAATTAACTATAGTCAGCAAACCACTGGAACAAGAACCGCATCATCAGAATAAGAGAAATTTTGTTGTATTAAAATATATTATTGATCATACACCATTCTAACCTTTGACAGAAAATCATACAAGTCCAGTACTCTTCTTGTATCATTTGTTGTGTAGTCGTCATCGTTATCAGCATAAGAGTAGCCCACTCCTGCTGGCGAGTCAACCAAAAGGAGGCTAGCCATCTGTGATGTTTGTACAATAAAATTGTCATCAGCTGCATATTTGGGATAGCAAAAGTAATTGACTTGAGGTGGGACTTTCAAAGATATGGAATATAGGTACTCTCTCTCTTACAAAATGTAAATCATTTTGGGTTTTCTAGGTACATAGTTTTTGTTATGTAACCCGACATATATTATGTATCTAAAAAAGATAGAACGACCTACACAGCTCCTTGCTGCGACCCACAGATATCCTTAAAGTAAAAAAGAAATAGTAACTTTTTTTTTTTGATGAATAGAAATAGTAACTTTTTGCTTGGATTGGTTGGCCTTGTTTCATAACATTCACAGTGCAAAACTGAAAGGGGATGCTATACTAAGTTTGGTATATGTACCTTTGTCCATGAGTAAGGGTTTACGGTTACTCATGGATCATCATTTATATGAACTTGGGAGCTCTCCAATTTAAAAGGTCCTGTAAAAAGATCAGTTGTACATACTGAGAAATAAGAAGTGCATAACCTTTTTTCTGTAACAAGAATACCACAGACAAATGAGTAAATAACATCACTAAAAAAGTACATACCAAGTGAATGCAGAACTGCACTAAACCCTGAACATGCTGGACCACCATTTATCCAGATGACCACAGGATCTAAGCTTGGGTTCCTTTCAGAAATGGCAAGGTAGTAATATAGGTGTCTCCTTTGTTCTTCATGACCAACTGTTATATACCTGCACAACAGGGAAGAAGATGGTAAATTGCAGTACTCAATTACTATACATATATAACACCACTCAAAATTTAAGCAGTAATGACGAAATTTCTCAGAAACTGAAGGTACTGAACCGGATACAAAATGTTCCAGAGAACTTGCTAATACTATTTATGGAATGTGCCTAGGAATTGAAGGCAGAACAGAATGCGATTTCAAGGCTTTGTTTATTGTTTATTGTTCCATACAAAAAGGGAAACAGTGTGGGGTAGGGCCGCCGAGGCACGGGGCACATGTCGTGCTCTCTTGTAAGGAACAACATTTTGCCACCCGGAACACATCGGTTTCATCCTAGTTCTGCAATCTCTACTGCTTCTGTAATGCCCATGGCTTGGCTCAATTCGATTCCCAAACTATAGGCGTGGTCTGTGATCACGCTTGGCAGATTTCACATGTTCCCCCGGACGGGCGTCGGATCGCCGAGGCACTCTCTCGGAACTGAGGAATAAGTCGCAAAAACTCTCGGAAGTCGAAACCATAACAGACGGCAGACAGCGCGAGAAGTGAGAAGCATGATCATAGATGACAGATCATACCCGGCGTAGTGTTTGGAGAGGAGGTTGCCTGTGAACCCCGGGAACTCCGCAACCTCCGCACCCAGCGGCGCGGCGCGCCCCGGAGGCACGGACAAGCACAGCAAGACCGCCGCCGTCGCCACCGGCATCAGGAGCCGCCGTGCGCTGATCTCCACGGAGGCAAGGGTCCTTGGCTGAGACATGGCGAAGCTACAGCCTACAAGCTAGATTATTTCCTGCCACTCGCTAGCCGAGAGGAATTAGAACCTGTACATGCTCTCTGCGTCTGTGACAGGCTTGTGATGAGTGATGGCGAAGGGGAGAGGAAGGGGAAAGGCAGAGAGATATAGCCGGCGGAAGGGATCGGAGAAACGTACGCGTGCGCCGTGCGCGTCACGCCGGCGGGCTAGCTGTTTGTCGTGACACATAGTTCGTGTGCTCGTTGCCGTGCAGACTGCAGAGCGACGCTTGGCGCGGAGCCTGCCGCCATGCGGACTTGAATTTTTTTTTTTTTTTTTTTTTTGAGCGGTGCCATGCGGACTTGAATGGAAAGGAGAAAAACCACATATTCCAGCCTTGAACCCAGGTGTCCGGGTCCGGGCCATCTCTTGTTAGAAGGTCTCCCATTACTTGTGTTAATTTAGGCCTAAACAAATTCCGGCCCCAACAAAAGTGATGGCTTCGATTCCAAGAACAGGCAAACAAATTGTGAACGCAAGACTAGAAGGACTTCACCAACGTGATAAAAAAAAAGGACTTCACCAATGTTGTTGTATTGAAACAGTCACGTCAGCTTTTTCTTTAACTGAATCGGCAGGGAACCCCCCACCTAATTTTTTTTGTTTCTTCCATTAAATGAAAGAATCAAGTATTTACAAGTTTACAAAGAAAGAGTACATGAGGAACCAGCCTCAAAAGGAAAAAGGCAGAAATCAAAAGTTAAGGCAATCCATCCATGTGTCTAGACTATGTAGTTTGTCACGTCAGCCTTTCAAAAGAAAAAGAGACAGTCACGTGATTTATTAATTTAGAAAAGGCAAGAAATTCATTTCAATAATCTTTTTAGCAAACTATAACGTGCCAGATAACAAACCTTAATACACTGAAAATGGGGATAAGTCGAAAAATAATGCACAAATATTAAAGAAACAGAAGTAGTGTCGTAGTGAACCAGGTATGCCTCAGTATGGTTCTTGTATTTTGTACTCACTAGAAAATATGCCCATACTTTGCAACGGCTAATAAAAACTTATTCGTTCAATGTTTACTTAACAGTAAAAAACTTCATAATTTTATGTTTATGCTCATAATTATGTACTTCCATCCTAGAATGTACTTTTTTTATAGAATAATAAATAATCAACTAAAATTTGAAAACTAAAAAACACTGGAGTATATTACTGTTGCAATGTAAGAAAAAAGCTATTAAATATTATATAGTAATAAAGGCATAAATGTTTTTTATATTAACGAAAACATGAATGTTGTGCTTTATACAAAGCACGGTAGAAAGAAATTGACTTGAATTCAGGGGCTAAGTTCAACATGTCAAATTTAAGAAGGGACGAACAAACCTTCGTTCTTTAATTTTAATAAAAGCATAGGTGACATCTATAAATCACATAGTATCATCTTCTATACTTTTCGCAGTGCTGCTTCGGATTGCTTACCCGGACTCGAGACCCGCCGTCGTGCGCTCGGCGCTCATGACCACAGGTCACGGCCTACGCCGGCTGCTCCAGCGGCGGGTTGTCATGGCTAGACATAGCAACGCGGTTCAACTGCGGTATGACGCTATGTGGTCCTGCGTGGCCGCTGGTTTCAGGGCTAGTGAGCTACATGGACATTTTGTGCGCACTCATCAATTACAGCTCCACCACAATTGCCATCGTTGCATGGAGCAGTGGCATAGCAAGAAAAGAATATAGATGAGAGCCTTTTACTTGTGTGCCATTAAAGTTGATAATCTCGGTGAATGCACTCAAAAGTTTGATCTATCGGCCGATGTACAAGTTCGAAGAAATTTTCTCTCTCAAAACATTCCTTCCATGCTCCGCTTGTTTTACGGCATTTTGAACCTCTAACATGTGGGCCCATCCAATGTAAATGTCCACGAATACCATTTCCTCTGTCTACGCATAGTGGGGTCCAGCAGTCAGCCTCCTTCATGGCACCTCTTCTTTCCCACAGCCCTCTTCTTCCCCACTATGAGTGTGCACGCTTGGCGCTGCGGCTGGGAGCGCAAGGGGCGGGGCGGCAGGCACGCTGGCGAGCTGGCTCGGCGGGAAGAGTGGGTGGTGAGCGCAGCGCAGCGGTCGGGCGCTGGAGAGCACGGGCGAAGCGCAGGCACAATGGCGGGCGTGGGCGAAGCGGCGGCGCAAGGCTTAGCGGCGGTGGCTGGGCGAAGCGGGCAGACGAGCCCATGCACGCGGAGCGTTCGGCCGCTTCTCTGCCTGCCCCTCTCCTCTATGGCGCGCGGAGGGCTCGGCTCGCCGTCTGTCTCCTCTGCCTGCTCGGCGGCGACGCCCAGCAAGCGCTGCAGCGTCCGATGTGCGGGTGGGGTTCGGCCTCCTCGGCCGCTCCTTTGCCCGTTCCTCTCCTCTCGCGGCGTCGCGGCTGGCCGGAAGTAATGGGGCTGCTGCTGGTGAGCGGTTTGCAAGCGGTGGACAACGGGAACGGCGCGCGTGAGCTGCTAGTGAGCTGCGCACAGGCGGTGGACGTAGGGTCCGGCATGCACGCGAGCTACTGGAGCAGGCAAAGCAGCACGCTGTCGCCGACGAGGACGCGACGCAACTTTTGGCGCACTGCATCGTGGAGGCCCTGAGGTCGCTTCGCGAAGAGAGAGATGGATGGCTGACATATAGACCCCACTATAGGGGTAAAATGGTCTTTTAATAGGTTGGTTTGACACCGTTAGCACTGGAAACAGATGGAATGGCTTGAGAGAAAAAAATTCTTCGAACGTGTACGCTGCTGATAGATCGAACTTATACGTTTGGCGATAGATCGAACTTTTGAGTGCCTTCAGCGAGATTACCAACTTTTTAATAACATACAAGTAAAGGTTTATATAGACGAAGGCAAGTTCTAATGAAAAAATGAACCAAACGGCTCGTGGACCAAATCTAATCAAATACTACGATCATACAAATTAATGTGAAAAAACTACAATCACATAAATTATTGTAAGAAATGGATAAGCAACACAAGATGGTACCTCAAATACGAAGAATAAGCTAATACTGTAGTTCTTAATAAGTTGATCTATAGTTCTATACATGATAGATTGCAAACACAAAAAGGCTACTCTCTTCATCCTAAATTATAAGTCATTCGAGAATCTTGAAAAGTCAAAGCATCTCAAGTTTGACTAAAATTATAAAAAATAAATATTTGTTTTATAAAATTAAATAGATATATTATGACAATATAATTAGTGAAGAATCTAATTATACTTATTTAGTGTTATAAATATTATTATTTTATTATATAATAAATTTGGTCAAACTTGAGATATTTTGACTCTCTAAGATTCTTAAAATGACTTACAATTCCAAATAGAGAGAGTAACAATAAATGAACCTGTAAATGTACAAAAACTAATTAGCAAGTCGTGGGGTGCAGGCCACTCCTGCTAGATCTACGCAAGCTCGCATGGACGATCGCTGCCTAGCCTGCTACACGAGACATGGACAGGGAGCTGCTCGGCCCTCGGACGCAGCATTCGGCTGCAAAGCGTCGGTCCTCCACCCCTGGAAGTCCGACCTTTGACAGGCAGCGTCATAGCGGCTGCTTGTGCTTACCACCAGGGTTGGGAATTAGGGTGCGAGCATGGAGTATTAGAGTTGCAGGATTACCAATGTTTTGATTAGGGAAGAAATCTATTGCTTGTGTGGGTGCCCTTTTTTTCTAATGCACAGGAAAACTTGGTTTAGTAGCAGAGAAGAAGAAAAAAATAAGATACTAGATAAGAAAAACGATTCATATCCATTAGCGCGGAGGGAGAAAAAAAAATCGACGAGCACGTTTTGGAGGTTGCCTCTCTCTCTGTGAAGAAGAGGGACCTAGGACCAGATTTTATCAAAATAGTAAACATCATAATTTGGAGTTCTGAGAGTTAGCAAGATAAATTAAAGATCACAAAAAATGAAAAAAAATAATAACCACGGAAACATAAAGTTAGATTACTATTTACACGATTCAATATGTTTTAGAATCGGACTCTGTATCATGGTAGAGGAGAGCTATATTCTAACTATATATACGAGCACAATATATAGACGGAAGAATCTTTCCATTGTTGAGAGTAGTCAGAGCTATATGATAGATTAAAAAATTGGATGGACCAAATACATGGCCTGAAATTTTAGCTTTATTATTTGGTAATTGTCTTTTTTTAGGTGTGGTCTAATATGGCATAGTTTTCTAAATTATACTTTGATCATTTATTTATGTTATATTATACTTTTATGATTATTATATAAACTTCTAATATTAAATAATATATTTGATTTCAAATCAATAGTACCACCAAGTATTGGTTAAATTATTAGTCAAAGTTTATAAAATTTAACTGTTGACATATATAAAATGCCTTATAAAATAGACCAGATAGACCAGAGGTAGTAATAGTCAAAGTAGAGTATAGGGACATGGCAATGTCGAAAAGAAAACTATTATGTGATGGAAGTAAGTAATCTAGAAATCAGAATCTCATACTTCTTTTTAGAGGAATGTTAAGGCACGACCAATGGAGCTTCAGGAGCTTGCGATCCTTGTCGCGTCACGGCCACCTTGTCTTCACCACCGCCTTGGGCAGGCAGCGTGCTCATTACAATGCATGAATTAGTGCACTCTTGTTGCCTCGCAAGAACAAGCACATGATCTAATATAGAATGAACAAATATGACACTACAGCATGGCTGCTTATACAAGGCATTTAAAAACGCCTTCAAAAGTGGACAAAATGCCTTCAAAAACCTTTTAGACATAATTAAAAATGCCAGCTATAAACTGAACTCAAAAAAGTCTTTTGAGGCATTTTTCCAAAACGCCTTCCAATATCGATATATAAAGGCATTTTCTAGCTGCCTATAATACTTTTTAAAGGCGTTTTTGTACAAGCCTTCAAACATTTATGGAGGCTTTATTAAAAATGCCTCCAAAACCAACTCACACATGCTGAAATCTGCTGGTAATTAAATATCAAAATAGCACAGTTCATCGAGAAATGATCAAATGAAAGCACACATTAACAGCGGAATCCAAACATATTCAGGGGTTACACAGTTATATTTGTATAAAAACAATCAATAAAGTAGAAAAATAATCAAATATCCAACTTTAAATGATGTTCCTAAGTCCTTATGTGGTTGTGTCCACATCACAGCTATGCATATGCAATATAAATCCATTTAACTATTGCCTCAGCGCGAGCCTTCATCAATGTTCAGAAACCAAACATATGCTATTTCTGCTTGAAATTAAATATGTCCACATCCAGCTATATGCATAAATGCTGTCCTCACTTGGCTATTGTCCCTGCTTGAAACCAAACATGTCCTAATGAGTGAAGGTATATACACTAGTGTGCCCATGTCTTACTGTAAGAGATAGCACCATGAATTTTTGAAATAACTTCAGAAAACAAAAATCTGGAAGTAGAGATGCTTACCTTTAACTATACTAACATCGAGACATTCTTATATATATGTTGAGAACAAATCATTTTCATGAGTATCCTCAGCAAGCAAAGAAGGGTCTTACTTGAAATCTTATTTGGATTTCAGTGTTATACAATTTCTTTCTTTCACAGTGAGTGAACTACAGCTGTTTGAGTGAACTACAGCTGTTATATATTTACTAATAGCAGTAAACTAATAAACCTATAGCAGTAAACTACAGCTGTTATATATTTACTACTATAGCTACCTACTATAGCTATTTTTGTAATGATCATATATTCCAAGCAGTAAATAGCACATAGATGGACAGAAAAAACATAGGCAGTAAGTAACAAAATTCAAACCATACAAAGTCATCACATAACTATATTGGATTAGTGCATGGTTCAGCTGCTGGTTGTGTTGCTGCTATAGGCAGGACAGGGGACAACACAAGTTTCTGAAATTTGAAGGTATGTATGCAACACCAAACTTAGGAACCTATAGCAAAGCAATTGTCACTTTACCTGGAAGGCGATTCCAAATAATCCAGTTCCCACAACGGTCTCTGCCATGTAACTGATAGTCTACGATGCAGTAGCAGCTTGAGATCCACTAGAACCACAAAGGAGTCAACATTGCTCACTTCCTGAATCAGAAATCCCGACAAATGCAAAAACAAAAGTCAAATTAACGCAGAGAAGTGAAACTGACCCCTTTTGTAAAGGACGCGGATAAGCCGCGACCCGTCGCGCAGATGTGTAACGCGCGACCCCCCTCCGCGAGCCATGACCTGCTCCTGTATCAGTCCGACATCACTGCATGCATGTACTAGATGAGGCGCGCTCTTCTCTCGCTGTGTCCTTTCCAATGCATGCAAGCTGACGAAAAAAGAAAAAAGTGAATCATTTTTTTTTGAATTAGTATAATTTTTTAATGGTGTATCCATTTTTTAATTCCGTCTGCACCAGTGTATTCTACATAAGGAGACGAACAAAACTAGATCTCAATTACATATGTTTCAAAAAAATTATTTTAGTAGCAATTTATATGTGATATGACCTAGAAGATTTATAAAGGTGTTAGTACCATATAATAGTAAAGTTGCTACTGCAAAAATATACATGCACAAGCTAGTAGGGAGGAGGGCAAAAAAATTAAGAGAGTTACTACCAGTGTAAAACTAAAGTTGCTACTCCAAATATATACTAAATTTATTACATAGTATGCACAAGCTAGAGAGACAAACAATATCAAAGGAGTTACTACGTAGTACTATAATTGGATAACTTGAGGGCAAATTATTGCAACACCCTAAAAAATAGAAGAAGTTGCTATCTGAGGGGCATTTTATAATACAACCCAATGCATGCAGCAGCTGAAAAACATAACTAACTACCAATTGGGGTGGGGACATTTATTAGGAAAACCAGAGTAGTGACATGAAATAAGGCAAGTTGCAACCTAAAAGGCAAACTTTAGAACAAACATTACATAAGTTGCCAACCATGGGGACAAGTTATTACACAACCCATTGCAGAGGGTGAAAAACATGACTTGCTGCTAATTACTAGGGGCAAAATAATACAAACACGATTATAGGATCCACTCAAACACAAATAATTATCAATGGAAGGCAATTTCACAAAAAAAAACAAGTTAACAAGACAGGACGACCTGCCAACTTGGTGGGCACCCTAAAAGGCGACAAGCTACTAACCAGGGGGCAAAATATATAATACAAAAAACATGAGTATCTATCAATTGGATGACATATAATTAGAAAATATTATACCGGCACTAAAACATGACTTACAACTGTGGTAAGTTATATTTTGAACAAGTGGCAAGTTATCGTGAAAATGTACTGCAATTTGAATGTCAAATTCTAATAATTATGAGGTGACTTTCTCATACCCTCAAACAAAATTTAAAATAAAAAATAAAAAACATGATGCGATAAAATGATATTGATCGAAGTTCGTAACAACGTATTATATGAGTAGAGACATGTACAAAAGCATTACAAGTAAGAGTAGGAGCCAAGTGGCTAAGTATAGATGAGGAGTTAAAAGAAAATAAAAATAAAAACATCTCTAAACAAAATAACTGAAATATCATATGACTGAAAGGTATACTAATAACTCAATAAAATAAAACGGAAAGAAAACTACAAGCTGCATGATCTATTGTGTATGGCAAGTTTGATTTTGTAGTATGTAGCAAGTTATATTTTGAGCAAGTGACAAGATATCGTGAAATGATAAATTTTGAGAATTATGACTTCCAAATATATGAAAATTTACATGGAAATTAAAATAAATAATGAAACAAAAAAAAAGACTAAAGGGATAAACTGAATCTCAACACTAAGACTAAAAGGATTGACTGAATCTCAACACTCATAGCACTAAAACTAAAAGGAATAAGCTAAATTGTCAGGTTTCCAAGTGAAGCAGATATTTGCATGACTAAACCTGCATATAAACCTTCTCAATTGCACAAATGAGTGTTGTCGCTCCAAGAAACCGATACTTGATGTGGGTCCAAACTGATCGTCTTCTTGAATTCAAGCAGCAAGTCGATCTGTTTGCTTCCTCTGTTTCGCTCCCAGGAGTGGTGCTGCAGGGAGTGGTGCTGCTTGTGACAAGGACGCTGCAAGCCACAAGCACAGCACAAAAACGCCTAGGTGCAGCAGGGGCTATGAAAATTTTAGAACCGAGAAATTCGAGCGGCTTCAACTTTCTATTTTGTTACATCCAAGGAGCTGAAGATAAACACCATGCGAGCAAAGTACTAACCATGATGGAAACTTTTAATACTTAAAAAATAAAATTTAGAAAATAATAATGCACTAGTGTCTAAAATTTGTTTGCTTATGTTGTGCCTAACATTAAAATAATACCTAAACTCATTAAACTTAAGATAACAAAAATATTTAAACTGAAAATGAAAATGACATAGGACTGAAATTTAAATTGACAATCAGAAAATAAAACTGAAATCGACAAATAGAGAATAAAAGCTAATGTAAACACAATGAAAAACAAAAAATCTGAAAATACAGAAAATTAACAAAACATAAACCTAAAATTGACAACTATAAAAATTAAACCACCAGAAAAAAACTGAAAATGAGAACCAAAACATTATAGTGAAATTGAAAAATAGAAAAAGAAAACTAAAGTAGATACAACAAACAAAAATGCTGCAGATAAAAATGAAAATGAAACTAAAAAAGACTTAAATAAGAATACTGAACCTAAACATGATTGCTAACTGAAGCTGAACCTTTACTCAACAGACTGACTAAAAATACTAAACTGAAGTAAGCCTGAACCTGAACCTAATTGCTACAACTAAATTTAACTAAACTTGAACCTGATTCCGCTACTGAATGAAAAACTGAATCTTAAAATACATAAAAACTGAAACTACAAGGAAAAAAAATTTAAAGGAACTAAAAAACTGACGAATTCTAATAATTATGACTTGTACCAAAATGAAGAACTGAATCTCAAAAATTCATATAACCGAAACTAAAAGGAAAAGAAACATGGGATGATCACTGCAAGCTTTACCATGTAAAATTCAGAAAATTCTATATGTATATGGAATCATAGCAGCCACTACCATTTTTACTAAAAAATACACTAGTAAAGCAAACACACAGAAAAGAAACCTGGGGATGACCATTGCAAGTTTTACCATGCAAAATTCATAAAATTCTGCACATATATGGTACCATGGCAGACACTACCACCACTAGTACTATATAAAGCAGACACAAGGAATAGAATCTTAGGACGACCACTGCAAGTTTTACCATGTAAAATGAAAATACAAACTGAAAATGCAAGCTAAAAAAGGAAGTTGAAAGCAAATTGAAATTGAACTAGAAAAGGTGACAAAATCTAATAATTATGTCTTGTAAATAATTGAACAACTGAATCTCAAAATTCATAAAACTGGAACTAGAAGGAAACAAATTAAAAAAAAAAAAACTAAAATAATTGAAAAACTGACTCTCAAAACTCATAAATCCAACAGGGGATGCCAATTTTTTTTACCTGAAGAAAGCAAGTAAGCAGCTTGTTGTCAGTTTGGGCAAAAAAAAAAAAAAATGCAAATTCAGAGACTGCTTCAAAACAATGCTTCCTGAATGTACTACTTCATGTATAAAGCAAATGTAGCCACTATCATTCTTCTGAAATACAGTAATACACTAGTACTCTATAAAGCAAACACATGGAAAAGAAACCTGGGGTGATCACTGCAAGTTTTTTCTGGCCACAAGCAATGTTTTCCTAAAGCAGTAGTCATAGTAGAAGTGAGTCTCTTTTTGGTAAAGCTCTAACTCAATTATTCCTTATTCACTATTGGTGCTACATACTCATTTCTCTCTATGTACTTATCCGCTATTTTTTCTATAGACAGTTTAGAATAAACTGCCTGACGATAGTTAAACAGACACAATCAATTTGCTTTAGAAGGTCAACGTACTGTGGCAACTGTCGAAATGACATGTATAAAAGTCTTGGTAATCCTTTTTAGCAGAAAAAAGTTCTGGGTGATTATTTTTACAGATTCTGGGAGGATCATGTTATCCATAGTATTGCAAAATACGTGCATATGCATGGGTTACATATATTCCTAATAAAAAAACACACAGATTATAACAAATCAATTAAGCAATAATGATTGTTCTATCAATTATAACATGGCACAAATAGGATAAATAACTTGCTATAAGATACATGCTAACAAAACAAAATTTAGTTTGTACTAAAATGGTCCTATATACATGTACGTCATGATAACAACAAAACCATAGAACGATGCTTAATCCACGTACACAGGCGCAAAAACCAAAATTGCAAACTCTACATGTCACAAATGTAACTTAACAGCTTACAACATGAATGTCCAGTTGGGCCAGGAAGGAGCCATAATATGATTTGGGTTGTACTCACATCGGTCGATAAATACGAACTGCAGCAGACACCGGGGCGGATGGATGAAGGAGCTGCTAATGAGCTGGACGCAAGCCGAAGGAACCGCTGATTGCAGCTGAAGGAGCTCCAACCACGTCGGGTCCGATGCAGCAAGAGGGACGCGCGAGCGGGGGCGACCTCCAGCGAGCCCCAACAGGAGGGGGTGCTCGCAGGCTCGTGACTGGAGGAATAGCGGCTGTCGCAACCACAGTTGGGGTGAGGGAGGACTGCCAGGCCGCCGCAATCGATGTTTGGGGTCGGAGCCCAACCATGCCGGGGCAATACAGAAGAGCCAGCGACCTGTACGCGTGACGGAATCCGAGCACTTCCTCCGACGTCGCTCACTGGCCACCACCGCTCGCCGATTGCATTTCTGAGAGCAACGCCGGATTCGTCGGCCTTGGATGCACTGCCGGAACGAAAGGGAAGAAGCGGCAGCGTTGTGTTGGGTGCTCGGGAGTCGAGGTGTTGGCCGCAACGTTGGATGGGTAGGAGGAAGGGGGTCTGCTGGGCCAGCCCATCGCGGCCTGGTGTCGCGCGGTTCCATCGTAGCGCGACCCGTCGCTTGTTAGACTTTACGTTTTGTAAAGGTTGATAGCATATAGGGTTTATAATGGTTGTACACTGCAACAGAGAGCATCTGTAGGTTTACAAGGCTACATTAGTGCATTGGTTACGACTAATTCAAAAAGTACAAAACAATTGGCAGAAAAATTGCATCATCCAATCAAACAACATGCAAGAAACATTAGAAAAGGCTAATCGCATATTCTAATTACTTCCTGACCAACTAAACGATTTCAGTGTGCATGATACAGGCTACAAGTCGGTTTAGTAATAAACACCAAAAGAGGCAACACAAACCTATGTGGAATTGGATCAAACATGTTACCTGCATTTAAGGCGTGTATCGAGGGAAAGCGAAGCAATAGAATATTAGTAATTGAACAAAATTCAGCCCTCCTCTCTTCATCGCCCCTTTCGATGTACTAAGTGGCATAGGCAAAGCTGCGAGCAAAACTGCACGAGATGTAGGCGGGCTAGCGAACAACACTATACCTTAAACAAAGTCGGCATTGGCGGTAACATACGGTCGTACTACGTATTCTTGTTATCCCCGATAGAGATACCGAAACAACACCATACCTTAAACACGTTTTCAGACTTGGCGCTGCACTGGAAAAAATTAAATGATAGCATCATGGAAAAATAGACATAATTTTCAGGCTGCCTTGCAGACGAACTCACAAGTTTTTCGTCATCATGTAAAATGAAATGGAACATAACTTTCGACTTGACGCTGCACTGGAACATGTTTGGCACTGCAATGCAACCAAATGCTATGACTAGCACAGTTTGCTTAATAGCATTCACACAGATAAGATGAATAGAAAAAAAATTGGCCACAGATTTGAATCAAGCAGCATCTCAAAAGAGGTTCTATGGACTGGATGCTATTGGGATTTACCTCAAGTGCCTCAGTAGTCGTAGCAGTAATAAGATGATTGGGGCCTCCTTGTAGGGGGGCTTGGATAGGCCGGCGGAGATACACGGGCACCGTGATTCTGGCTCGCGGCGGATGTGAGTAAATGTTTGTACACGGTGGAGACAGAACCTCCTCATCGGCCGAACTTCGGCGTAGGTGCGAGCTCACAAGCCTTCACACACCCGCCTCATGCCGTAGTGACTCCCCATTCGCTGAGGCCGCCGTGATTCTGAAGGAAGCTGCGGGTGCGGACCCGGGGCGGCCAGACGGCCGAGCCGTGAAAGCCCTGTCCCGCAGTCAACACCGCTGGACAGAGATGGTATGGCGGAGCCATGGCCCAATCATTTTGTGGGCAGCGGAAAGAATAGGCGGTAAGGTAAGTGATTTGATGACACATGGGACCCACATCTATCTATATACAGAGTAAAACAAAAGCAGAGGGCATGTTTATTTCAAAAAAAACAAAGCGAGAGGGCATCATCGCATGATGACTTACGAAAGGCGTTTTTCATAAAAACGCCTCTAATTGACAGGAGTATTTAAAGGCGTTTTAAGTAAAAAACGCCTCTAGTTCTCCAAGTATTTAAGGCATTTTTCATAAAATGCCTCTAGTTATTTATAACTATTTAAGGTGTTTTTGTTTTTGGGCCTTCAAAATTTATTTTTGAAGGCATATTTTAAAGAATGCCTTTATATAATAGAAATTTAAGGTTTATAATAGAAATTTAAGGCATTTAGAGAAAAATGCTTTTAACAAAATGCCTTTTTATTAAGAGACGTGTTGTAGTGTGATGCACTATAAAAAGGGCTAAGACCTAAAGTAAAATTCAAATAACCCTGCAATCATTTTTCATGGGCCTTGAATATGTATAGTACTAGCGGTACCCGAGTTGCTCTACAGTTTGAGTTAGTATGGCTTGGAAGCTACATACACATAATTTGAATCATGAAACAGAACCTACAAGTGGTGTCAACAAATAGCATGTCCGTAACATTGAATGAAAAACTAACATATATATACACATGTGAGCACCACTTTGACTACACTACATCTAGTTGATTGCTCTAAGTAGTTAGCTCACTAACTGCTGTCACATCTGGATTGCCTTTGTGTAAAGCTTGACACTGAATGGATGAGAAGTCAAAAATTATGCATGTCTCGTAGCATTTTTCTCAGTAGTTCTTTGGTTCAACATTTCCTTCCCGCCATGTAAATTTCTCGGACGTCTTTAGGCCTAGCTTGTAAGGGGATCCACCACGTTAACTTACCTAAATCAGGAGAGCCATCCGCTTGACTAACCCCATATAAACAAATCAACCATGGGGATCCCTTGGAGATGCCATCCAGATCTTCACAACCTCAAGACATAAAATCCTGATTACGTACGTATCATACCACTATAGCCTCCACAAATCAAGATTACATCTCAATAACAGATTACATAAATTAGTGGAAACATGTATTACAAGTCTTATCAACTTAACAAATTAATTGTACAATATTAATGAAGACACATGCTAACCTATGTGTAGTGAGAACAAAATGATTACTTTACCTTGTTACTCCTACTCTACAAATTAATTCTAACTAGTAATAGGTGGTAGCCTTGCCTAGGCGTCACTACCATAGCTTGGACGGATCAGGTATTCACCCACTTTGTCACCATTGAGGGGGTGGCATGGCTGCCAATGTCCTATAAGTACCTGCAAAATGACTTATCAAAAGCACCATGCATACTAAAGTGTACTCCATAGGAGTTACCTGATATATGAACAAAGGATTATGCATTTGGCATTAGTAAGGAATAAAAGTTAGGTTGCATAAGTAGCATTTTTTCCGTATAGAAAATTTTATCTATCAACTACATCTGAGCATAGCAAGATATAGCATATACGAGCATTAAGCATAGAATAGAGCTCGATCTTCCATCAGTCTTTCAACGTCTCAACTATGAATGTAGGAGTAAGAACAACCAATTTGTTTGAGGACTTCAAGCATTCAAAGAAAACTCTGCAAAGTAGTAAATGTTTGTTCACTACTCTCACTTGTACTTACTTTCATATCTTGTTTCGTGAGTGGTACTTGTTTTCCTTGTTAGCTATAATAGCATAGTGTTAGTTACTCCCCCGTTCCAAATTATAAGTCATTTTGTCTTTTTGATACATCCATTTTACTATGTATCTCGACATATTATTATTATATCTAGATACATAGCAATAGATGAACGAAAAAAGTCAAAGCGACTTGTAGTTTGGAAGAGGAGGAGTACCTTGTTCATGAGACTCTAGTATAGTTCTTGTTAGTTGTAGCTTGTGTGGTGTTGTGACTTATCGAGAAACCAAGCTACTAGAATTGAGTAGGGGCTTACATTGGGTGAAATAGAGCTATAGCAAGTAGTTGCTAGTAGAGCTTCATATTACACTAAGGCAACCTCAATGGAGAGTTTCATGGGCACTATATTGATGAAAAGAGAGACCGTAAGTTTTATGAGGGTAGAGATAGTTTCATGGAGATTAAAACTCTTTTTTGCCTTGTTTCTAAAATCTTGGTATGTTGGAAACCTCCACTGAGACTAGTCTAATCAACCTTTGCCCTAGTGTTTGAGATTTGTAGACAAAACTTTTATAGGCTATTCACCCTACGCCTAGTCATCTAGAGCCTTTTGGGGTTAATGAGATGTGAACTTGTGCTTTGTAATAATTCCTTTCCATCCATGAAACTGGATGAAGGTTGGTTTAGTACATCATATGTGTGTGTACCAGGATGACCGAATAATTTCTTTGTCTAACTAATGTTAGTCAATTGGAAGACTACTTAATTAGGTAATCTATCAAAAGGGAGGTGATCCTAACACTATTTATCAACTTTAGTACAATCAGTAGTGATCCTCTAGTGTAATGCCTTGTTAGGTCAACGCAGGTCTTGGACTACCGGTGAGGAACCCTAACCCCAACCTTATACTCCGGCGTAGCGTGGGAGCATTGGTCATGTGGTTACGCGAACGCGTGACCCAACCTGATATAGTTTGTAGTTTTTAATATAAAAATATTGTTAATCTCTTAGGGGTGCTTCGCAGCCAAAAATTACCACACCACATGTTAATTATGCAATAATGTTGCTTATTCATAGCCACAACTTTTATTAATTTGTGTCCTGTCCTACATGATATAAAGTTATTTTCTAGTCAAACTTCGCTATAAGTGTGGCTTTGATTTTGCTTGTTACACTTTGGTTAGTGGGCACTATTTTCTTAAGGCTATATGTAGCAATGTTTAACAACGAACTAAACTAGTTCTAATTTATATGAATAGTTTGTCATGGATTAGAGGCACATCGGTGCTAGAACTAGCGGTCCTAGCACCAACGAGTAAATTTATGATGCGTGTTCCCAACTCGGAAGGTGTGCAAGATGGACACAAGGGTTTATACTGGTTCGGACAATAGAGGGCCCTACAAAGGGGGGGGGGGAGGAGATCTTGTATCATCTCGCACCGGGGTGCTTGTAGGTAGGGTGTACAAGTGGGTGGAGAGAGGGAGCCTGGTCCCAAGTCTCGTGAGTGATTGAGGCAAGTGCCAATATTGTGCTTGTGTGTTCCGCCCGCCTAGGGCTCCCATCTCCCCTTTTTTTATAGCCGCAAGGAGGGGATAAGGCTTACAGAGAGTGCTAGTGCACGTGAGGTGGCGGTAGACGTTTTTTTCCTTCTCGGTCCGAGGCCTCGGAATCTTCTACCGTCCCGCCCCGTGGCTTGGAGTAGACATCGAGGCTGTAGAGCATGGCCCGGCCCTGTGCGTTATGGGCGCGGCTTTATGGAGACGTTTCCTCAGTCCTGGCGGTGAAGAGGATGGTTGCCCTTGTAGAGATTGTCAGAGAGGCCGTGGGAGGCATGTCCGAGCCCCGTTGGTTTCTTTGTAGCTCACCATCCCGAATCCAAGGCCCGAGGCCCCCGGATCTAGTCACCGACAGGAGTCGTTGGCCTGGGGACGGGAGTGGTTGCCGAGGGCCGCCCACCCCAGCTCGAAAGCCCATTTGATTGGTCTGCGTTTGACCATCGCCCCACCCATCCTAGCTTCCGCACGGAGAGTGACGCCGGATGATGGCCTCTATCGTGGCGCCGATGCCCCGGGACTCCGGTGATTTGACATGACACGGAGGTTAGGCAAAAACAAGGCCCCATAGTGGAGGGCATGGCCCCAAATCGCCAGAGGATGACGAAGTCCCCCGCATGGGAGCGAAGTCGTGACATGACAGCCCCCCCATCCCCCGCCAAGGCGCGGCCGGGGATCAGAGGAGCGGGGGCGTATGCATCATGTCCGAAGACTCTCGGTTTGACCCGAGAGTGCAAAGGCCCCGCCCGAGGTCTCGGCCAAGCAGGCTCGGGGGGACGGGAGAGGAGAGAGCCCGTCCGAGGCCCTGGAGTAGGGGCCTCGAAGGGGGCGGAGAGTTAGCTCTTGTCCAAGGCTCCGGTGGGGAGGCCTCGGAAGAATCGGAGCACAGCGCGTCGGGCCTCAACGGGCCGTGCTTTTGTTGGGCCGACACGGTGGTTGTGACTAGTTTTTGCGTTTTTGGGCTTGGTTACATGGCCTGTTTTGGGGTGCCCTTATTTTGATACCCGATAGTAGGCCCCGAGCCTTCAAAGGAGTAGGTGCACTCGTTTGGAGGTTCTGGTCGCCGGATACTATGTTGGGTGTGTCGTGCTCTCTTCCGCTGGGTGCGCGCGAGCGCACCGGGCGGGTGTAGCCCCCGAGGCCTTGGAGGAGTGTGAGAATTCCTCCGAGGGCTTATGTGCATGTGTCAGGGTCGCCGCTCTTTATGTTAGGTATTTTAGTCCCGGAGGCACATTTTTTCGGAGGGTGCTTGTGCTGAGCGCACCGGCGGGTGTAGCCCCCGAGGCCTCGGAGGAGTGTAAGTACTCCTCCGAGGGCTTATGCGCTCGGTGGATGTGTTCCAGCTTCTTTGGCCGAGCCCCGGGCCCGTCGGCTCGTCCAAGGGCTCGGAGGGTTAGGCGACTCTTCTCGACTTTAGCCCTTATGCCGGGAAGCCCCGGGCCTCGTTCCATGAGGCGGCTAAGCGGTACTCAATCGTTAGCTCGTTTGTTGCCTCTCCGCTTCCCTTTTGCGGGGAGGAGGGTGGATTTCATCATGCTATCATCGACGGCCGAATACGGCTAGATAGATCAAAGTGAGTCATGTTTAGCGGGTAAGTCCAAGTGGAACGCCCGTGCCCCATTCGTTGGGGGTCGGATGGGCCCAGAGGCGCATCCCATTGGAGCCTCGCAAGGCGTGTCGAGGCGGGGCTCGGGTCCTATCCGCCCAGTCCCGGGGGCTCGGTGCGCCCCACGCGGGATCCCCCTAACTCGGGTCCATCTCTGGCCTCGGACACGGCGCGGGACGGTCTTGCTCGCGCCCAGGGGGCTAGGCTGTATGAGACCGTTAGGGCCGTCCCTCACTCAGGTGGCTTCGAGGCGGTGTCGAACCCACCGGGTGGGCTAGCCTTCGAGCCTCTGGACTGTAATTGGGCCGTCGCCCGGGCTTCTTCGTGGAGAAGGAAGCCTGTGGTTATCCCAGTCGCGGGGGCGTGGGCACGCCTTTTGAGGCGTTTTTCTCGGGGTGTCTGGCGCCGCGGTGTTGTGGTGGGTCCCGCTTGGGACGTGACGGTGGTGTGTGCCGCTCCGTCTTCTGCTGTGGCCACGTACTCATGCGCCGGGATCCTTTGCGGAGGGTGAACCCTGTGAGGCGTGTGTGTTCCCGGGATCCCGTGTGGTCGTGGCCGCCAGGCGCGGGCGCCTGGGGCCACGCGCTAAGGGCGCTTGAGTGGAGGGATCCGGCGTGATACACATTAAATGTAGCAAGATGGACGGGCTGGGGTCTTGACCGGGTATAAATACCTAGGTGCGGCGGCCGGGCGGCTCTTCCCTCACCTTCCCTTGCTATCAGATCCACCTCCGCCCCAATCAGCCCAAATGCTCTTCAAGCGCCGTAGAGAGGAGGAAGAGGGGAGGGAGAGAAGTCTTCGTTTCTTTGTCGCTCATTTAGCCGGTTGTTCCCATGTCGCCGAAAGTCGATATCATCGGCACGGAGGACTGGGAGTCCTGCTCGGTCATGGAGGCTGAGCTGACGACGCTGACGGAGAAGGGCCTCCTTTGCCCCCGCTCCGCCGTCCTAGCATCGGAGTGGATCATGCCGACGCCCGAGGCACCGTTTCCGATGCCGCCAGAGGGATATGTCGTGAGTTTCACGGTGTTCCAAGAGCGCAGGTTCGGCATGCCGGTGGGGCGGTTCCGCGGGCGCCTCCTAGAGTACTACGACATGGAGCTTCACAACCTAGCCCCCAATTCAATCACGCAGCGGCGGTGTTCGCCGCCTGCGGCGAGGGGTACCCTCGGAGTTGAGGCCCATTGGGACCTCCGGCTCTACTTTTTTCGAGGCCGCCCCTGCTCCCCGAAGGCCCCCAAGGATAAGGAAAAAGGGAGGAGGTCGGGCCGTCCGGGGCGGGAGCCGCACGCCGCAGTTGGGGGCCCGGACCTGGCACGCCTACATCCCGGTGAAGCTTGCGCCCTCCAACCGCTGGCCGGCACAACAAGTGGTTCTATCTCCGAAACGACTACAACCATTTGCCGGCCTACACCGGGAGGTCGATTGATGTGGAGCCCCCGCCCTAGAAGAAGGAGCCGATCCTGCAGAAGACGACCCCGTTGAGGAAGGTGCTGGCCGCCCGAAGCGCCCGACCCCTGTGGGGCTAGATGCTTCGGTGGTTATCGCCGGCTTCCACAAGCGGGAAGTGCCCCTCATGTCGAGGCGATATAGCCTATACGACATGAGGGACGACACTACTTGGGAGGGTACCGGGATGGCGCCCGAGGATCTCGATCACAAGGAGATCCTTGAGCGGACGAACAAGGCGGGGCGGGCGGCCCTACCTTGGTATACAAGGTCGCGATGTGGCCCGACGAGGGGTACCTTTCCGTGGTAAGGCTCGTTCGTGCTCGATGTCCATCTCCTGCATCCCTTTCTAATCTTTACCTTGCTTTCGCCTTCATAGGGGCTTTGCTGGGAAGCTCAAGTCGCCCAAGCCCCTATCTCCTCGGAGAAGGAGGCGAACAGGGGCCTACGCGGAGACGAGGAGGAAGAAGAAGAGAGGCTGGAAGGAGCGGAATGTCCATAAGCGGCCAGGAGATACAGGACTTGGCGAAGCGCCAAATGCCGCCAGGAGCAGTGAGGGGCTCCCTCGAGAGGAGACGCTGTAGGGGACCACCGGCGGCGATGATGATGATGACGACGATGACGACGAGCCTGTGCGATCGGGACTGACGGCTTCTTGGAGTCGATGGGGGAGGAGTCCTTCCCTCAACACTCACGGTGGCGCGCGGGGCAAAAGCGGAGGGGGACCGCCGAGAAGGGCTCGGCCTCCTCCTTGGGGCCAAGGCCACGGGCCGAGCCCCAGAAGCCGCGATGCCCCCCTCGAGGGAGAGGGGGAATGCCGCAGGAGAAGGAGGCCGCCGGGGTCTCTCCCCGCACCGGCGGGGGAAGCGCTGGCGGCTCAGGACATGGCCTCGACGGGGGGAATGCAACCCCTCCGTGGCCAATCCGCGCCGGTGAGCCCGGGCAGCGGTGGATCGGTCCCGCCCTCGGAACCATCCGAGGCAGCGAAGGGGAAGTCCGAGGGGGGGTCGACACCGCCGAGGGACGGGAACGTTAGAGAGTTTGAGGAGGTCCTTCGTGTTCGGCCTCGACGGGCCTCAAGGTGCAAGGTTACGGGTAAGTATTCTCCCGACTTTCGGGGCCTGTGCTGACTATTTTTCCTTCCCTCTCCGAAAGTCCCTTGCTCGTCTTTGCAGCCAGAAGCGCAAGACCGGCCCGGCCCCGGCTCCTCTCACCCTGCGAAAGAATTTAAAGCCTGGGGGCGGGGAGCCCGAGCGTCAGGGCTGCCCCAGAGGTGGTGGCGCGGCCTGCGTAGGAGGAGGAGGCGACCAAGGTGCCGCCGATCGTGGTGGTGCCCTTTGGCCGGGCCTGAGGGTGCCACGGGACGCCCTCCACGGAGGCCACCGGGACGTAGTCATGGCGAGCAAGCGCCACCCCCCCCCGCCCGAGTCGTGGGCGGACAAGGTGGTGGACATCCCTTCCTGAGGAGACCGCCGAGACGTGGGGAAAGAAGCGCCGAGGACACGACTTCCTCCGGTGGTGATCGTGGGGGCCATCGGCAAGATGGCGCCCATCGTGGGCGAGGGGTCGCCCTCCGCGAGATCGCCTGCTTTCGGGCGAGATTTTCAAGACCCCACCACGCCTAGTTTGGTGGGATCGTTGAGACCCCGAGGGTCCGCCGATTTATGTGCTGGACGATGGGGTGGAGCAGACTTCGGTGGGAGCAGGTCGGGAAGTACCGGGAGGTAGTCGAAGGATTCCTCCAGGACGCTCTCGACGGTGATCTCGGGGGACATTCCTGGCACGAGGGTAAGCCTTGCCTCCCGTGGTCCGGCTCGGTGCGTGGGTGTTTTCGGGAGTGGTTGACCAATCGTGCTTGGTTACTTGCAGGACCTAGCTCAGGCCTCCCGGTGAGAAGTCGCAGCTCATTCGGCCGAGGGTGTTTTGCTTGCCAAGGCTCCATCATCGAAGGGAGCTCGCAGTCGGCCGAGCCCGAACTATCGGCCAAGAGCGACGAGGTGGCGGATCTTCGTCTCCCTTGTCTCGGACTTGAAGGCCGAGGCTTCCACGGCGCGTGAAGAGGCCGCCCTTTCAAAAAGAGATTGTGGCGAAGCACGCGCCGAACCTTGACTAGATCCAGCCTAAGAAGGAGGAGATGAAGACCGCGGCCACCCACTGGCGAACTCCGCCGCGGCCCTGCTCGAGAGGTTGGTGTCGGTGGAGACCGATCATCGCCTTCTCATCGACGATCCCGCCTTGGTGAGTGTAGAGCTTCGCAGCGGTGTCCGAGGCCGAGACCCTTCGCACCTAATGGGATGGTAAGCATCATACCTATCCGTCGTGCCTCTACCGCCTTGTCTTGGAGTTTGACTCTCGGACTATCACAGCCCGAGGGAGAAGGTGTCGAGCTGGAGACAAACCTCGTTGCGCGTCAGAGACGGCCTATAACTCGGGCGCAGGTGAGCTCGATGCTCGACACGGAAGGTCAAGGCCGTCAAGGCCGAGGTTGAGGCCGGGGAAGTTGCCGGGAGCAGCTGGCTGGGTCGGGCTATCCGCGTTGCCCCATCAAGTGGAGGCATGCGCGTCGAGCGCCCCCTTCGGGGTGTCGGGTCACGATGGCCTCCCCCACTATGGCCTCGCCCCACTATGAGCTGGACCTCCCTCAAATCTCCGAGGGGTCGTTGTCACGGAGGAGGAAGAGGGCCGTGAGAGAGTGAGGTGTTTGCGGAGCTCGTCCAGAGGGTTGCGAGGACGGGGGCCCCTCTACGCTGGTCCAAATCTTCACGCCGGCCGTCCTTTCTATCCCTGAAGCGACGGCCGATGCTGTCGACGCTGTGGACGCCGGTGCTCAAGATGGTGGGGGTCCGAACGCCCCTCTATAGGCTCTACAGCTTGGGCCAGAGTGGCCGTGTAAAAAAACTTATGTTAGTTTCTTTTTGAAGTATTCGTACTTGCGGCTCATCGTGGCTCTATGTTTTGTGATCGTGTTTTCATTTGCTTTTCGATCCTTTTTGGTCTCGATCTACGCTTAGGCTAGAGTCTTGCGAGACTATTTTGAATTTAGAGGCCGTTCCTTAGTCAAGGATAGCGAGCAGAGGTACGATAGCGCATAGACGTGGGTGGTCTCGCGGCTCTGCCGATCCTGACATTTAGAACAACCTCCTCACAATGCATGAAGTCTTCCCTCGGCCGAGGGTGGCGAGTAAAGGTACCGTGGCATATGGGCGTGGGTGGTCTCGTGGCTCTACCGGCCCTATCTTCGGGATGACTTCTTTTAGCGGCTCTTTCCTGAGCGTTCGAGATCTTGGGTATGAAAATTTATGAAAAATAACTGATAGAAACGAGAAGTGTTTTCGGGGTGGGGGTTCCCCATTTTTAGCCCTCGAGGGAGGCTCAGCTTTGATATGTCAAAACTGAGTCTCCCTCAGCCCGCGGGAGTGTAATTGTAACTGAAGTCCTTGGCCCCCGAGGGCCTCGGATGTGTGTTTTGCTTACTGGAAAAAATGAACAAGTACTTATTATTTTCATTTCCCCGTGAAAAGCATAAGTTACAACTACGTGTACAAGGCTTGGAAATTTTAGGGGTAGAAGCGACGTAGTCGTTGGATGTTCCAAACGTTCTTCGAGGATTTGACCGCCCTCATCGCCGAGCTTGTAGGAGCCGGGGCTTGAGGACCTCAAAGAACGATGTAGGGCCCTTCCCATGGCGGTGTGAGCTTGTGGCGGCCCCGGTTGTCCTGGGGCAGACGTAGCACTAGGTCGCCCTCTTTGAGATCTCGGGTTTGAACCCGTCTGGTCGTGGTAGCGTCGGAGGAATTGCCGGTATCCGGCCGAGTGTAGGAGGGCAGCGTCCCTGGTTTCCTCAAGCATGTCCAGCGAATCCTCCCGAGCCGCCTGGTTGCGCCATTCGTCATACGCCTTGAGCCTCGGGGATCTAAACTCCAAGTCGATAGGGAGAATAGCTTCGGCGCCATACACCAAGAAGAAGGGTGTGAACCCCGTGGGCCGGCCTGGTCATCGCCCCGAGGCTCCAAATGACCGAGGAGAGCTCCTCGAGCCACCTTTTGCCGAACTTGTTGAGCTTGTTGAAGATCCAAGGCTTAAGTCCCCGCAAAATCATACCATTGGCACGCTCTACCTGTCCGTTTGTCGGGGTGTGCGATAGCGGACCGCACAATGCGTATCCGGTGTCTATCGCAGAAGTCCCGAAACTTCTTCCCCATGAACCGGGTGCCGTGGTCGGTAATGATGGAGTTCGGGACCGGGCGATGGATGATGTCGGTGAAGAACAAAGACCGCCCGCTCGGATCGAATGTTGGTGACAGGGCGCGCTCGATCCACTTAGAGAACTTGTCGATAGCTACGAGCAAGTGGGTGAAGCCCCCCGCGCCTTCTTGAGTGGCCCGACGAGGTCAAGTCCCCACATGGCGAATGGCCAAGTGATGGGGATGGTCCGGAGTGCTTGGGCCGGCAAGTGTGTCCGGGCGAGCCTAGTACCGGGCAGCCTTCGCAAGTGCGCACCACATGGGTGGCGTCGGCGACTGCGGTTGGCCAGTAAAAGCCCTGCCGGAACGCATTGCCGATGAGGGAACGGGGAGCAGCGTGATGACCGCAGACGCCGGCGTGGATCTTGTGGAGTAGCTTCTGCCCTTCCTCGGTAGAGATGCACCGTTGGAGGACTCCTGAGGGACTTCGCTTGTAGAGCTCATCTTCCACCACAACAAAGGACTTTGCTCTCCTCGCGACGTGACGACCCTGGTTGAAGTCTTCGGGTAGGACCCCTCGGATGATCTAGTTGAGGTACGGCTTCCTCCAGTCCGGTTTGGAGTTGGCATCGGGGTCTTCCTCGTCGGGCTCCATGACCTCGGCGTCGGCTGCCGAGGGGGGCCCTCCCTCGGGCAAGGCCGCAGCCCCCGAGGGGGGTCGGGCTTGTCGTCTGCCATAGCGCCCTGGTCCTCGAAACTGACGGAGGGGGCCACGAGATCCTTGGTGAAGACGTCCGGGGGGACGGGAGCCCTCCCAACCGCAATTTTGGCGAGCTCGTCGGCGGCCTCGCTGTAACTTCGGGCAACATGGTTGAGCTCGAGGCCATCGAACTTGTCCTCCAGTCCGCGCATAGCTTTGCAGTATGCGTCCAATTTTAGGTCGTGGCAGCTCGAGTCCTTCATGACTTGATCGATAACGAGCTGCGAGTCCCCTCGGACGTCGAGGCGCTTGATGCCGAGCTCTATGGCGATCTTCAAACCGTTGAGGAGGCCCTCGTACTCCACCATGTTATTTGAAGCAGAGAAGTGAAGTCGAACCACGCACCACATGTGCACCCCGAGGGGTGAGACGAAGAGGAGGCCGGCGCCGACACCGGTCTTCATCAAGGACCCGTCGAAGTACATGGTCCAGCACTTCATCTGGACTCGGGGCGGCGAAAGTTGGGTGTCCGTCCATTCCACGAGGAAATCTGCTAAGACTTGGGACTTGATGGCCTTCCTTGGCACATTGGAGAGGGTTTCTCCCATGAGCTCAACGGACCACTTGGCGACCCTTCCTGAGACTTCCCGGTTCTAGAGTATCTCCCCTAACGGGAAGGAGGAGACCACCTTCACCGGGTGGGCGTCGAAGTAGTGCCGGAGCTTGCGTAGAGTCAGGACCACGTGTAGAGCAGCTATTGGATCTGCGGGTAGCGTATCTTGGTCTCGGATAGTACCTTTGCCGATGAAGTAAACCGGCCTCTAGATCGGCAGGGGTGTGGCCTTCTTCTTGTCTCTCAACAACGATGGCTGCGCTGACCACCTGGGTTGTTGCAGCCACGTACATAAGGGAGAGGCTCGCCCTCGCCCGGAGGGACCAGTATCGGGCACCGGTAAGGGCAGCTTTGAGCTTATCGAGAGCCTCTTGAGCCTCGGCGGTCCAAGAGAAACGCTCCAACTTCCTTAGGAGACGGTACAGGGGCAAACCCTTCTCACCGAGGCGTGAGATGAAGCGGCTGAGGGCCGCAAGGCAGCCCATGACCCGTTGTACCCCCTTCAGATCCTTGATTGACCCCATACTACTCACCGTGGTTACCTTCTCTAGATTGGGCTCGATGCCACGCTCGGAGACGATGAAGCCCAAGAGCATGCCCCGGGGAACCCCGAAAACGCATTTCTCGGGATTAAGCTTAACGCTTTTGGCCTTGAGAACCGAAAAGCTATCTCAAGGTCCGCGATGAGGTCGTCAGCTTTCTTGGTCTTGACAAATATATCGTCCACGTAAGCCTCTGCAGTTTTTCTGGTGTGGTCCCCAAAGACGCCGAGCATGCACCGTTGGTACGTGGCTCCGGCATTTCTGAGTCCGAAGGGCATCGTTACGTAGCAATACATACCGAAAGGTGTGATGAAGGAAGTCGCGAGCTGGTCAGACTCCTTCATTTTGATTTGGTGGTAACCGGAGTAGGCATCAAGGAAGGACAAAAGTTCACAGCCCGAGGTGGAGTCGACTATCTGATCAATATGAGGTAAAGGAAAAGGAACCTTCGGACATGCTTTATTTAAACTAGTGTAGTCTACACACATCCCCCACTTCCTGTTTTTCTTCCTAACCAGTACAGGATTAGACAACCGCTCGGGATGGAATACCTCCTTGATGAATCCGGCCGCCGGAAGCTTGTTCACCTCCTCACCGATGGCCCTACGCTTCTCCTCGTCGAATCGGCGCAGACATCGCTTCACCGGCTTGCATCCGGCCCTCGATATCAAGGGAGTGCTCGGCAACATCCCCGGGATGCCCGGCATATCCGAGAGACTCCACGCCGAAGATGTCGATGTTCACACGGAGAAAGTCAACGAGCACCGCTTCCTATTTGGGGTTGAGGCGGGCGCAGATCTTCACCGCCCTTCCCGAGGAGTTGCTTTGATCGAGAAGCACCTCCTACACCCCGTCGGTAGGCTCAAAGGTGCCGGAGTCTTTGCTTGGTGCCGAGTGCTTTAGATAGCGCCATGGCCTCGACGTACTCGATTGCCTTGACGTCGCAGCTTGAAGGCGTGCTCATAGGAAGTGCCGACGGTGATGACACCATTGGGGCCCGGCATCTTGAGGAGGTAGGTGTAGTTGGGGACAACCATGAACTTAGCGCGACGCGGGACATCCGAGGATGCCATGATAGGTTCCTCGGAAATCAACCACGAGGAAATTGAGGGTCTCCTTATGGAAGTTGGATGGCGCCCCAAAGCGCATTGGGAGGTCGATCCGTCCGAGGGGCCACGCCGCCTGCCCGGCACCACGCCTTTGAATGGAGACCGCCGAGGCGGAGCTGTGGTCGCCGATCCCGAGCAGTGTTGAGCGTCTCGGCGTAGAGGATATTGAGGCGCCGCCACCGGCCCATCAGCACCTTGGTGAGCCGCACGTTGCCGGCGACAGGTCGGCGATGAGTGGGTAACGCAAGGGGTTCGGGACGTAATGCGGATGGTCATCAAGGTTGTAGGTGATGGCGTCGGAGGACCACGGAAGATACTGCGGAGTGGCAGGGCGTACTGAGAAGACTTCACGGCGCTCGCGCTTGATCTAGCGGGGGGGGTGAGGTTTGCCGGCAGCCCTCCGATGATCAGGAAGACGTCGTGGACCTAGGGGAACCCTTCCCCTTTGTCCTCTCGTTCTTCTTCTTCTTCTTGTCCTCGGGCGGGGGTTGCTTCTGGTAGAAGCGGTATGCCATCTCGCATTCTCCCATGGTATGCTTGACGGGGAACTTATGGAACGGGCATGGCTTCTTGAGCATGTCGTCGAAGGCCCCAGGCCCCCGGGGGCCTCGGGGGAGCCTTGCGATCACCGCCGCGACGAGGTCGTCTCCGAAGTCCCCATCCTTCTTGCCTTTTTGCCCTTCCGCTTGTTCCTTTTGTTTTTCTTGGGGTTGCGAGATGTCCCCCCCTCAACGCCGCCCCCTTCCGTTTCCCCTTGTCGCCGTTGCCGCGAAAAGATCGCCCCCACCGCCTCCTCGCCCGAGGCGGTTGGTGGCAACCTCGAACAGCTCGTTGGCGGTGGTTGGCATTCTTCGCCCCTACTCATGAACGAGCTCCTTGCGTGTCGTGGCCGCCAAGGAACATGCCGATGATGGCCGAGCCGGCAACGTTAGGGGAGCTCAATGCACTTCTTCGAGAAGCGCCGGATGAAGCCCCTGGGCGACTCGCCGGCTTTCCGGGCAAAGAATCGCGGAGGTCCCATGAGTTTTGGGGGCGCACGTATGTGCCCCCCGGAAATTTCCCATGAAAACCTTGACCAGGTCGGCCCGGGGCCGCTGGTCGTGGGCGGGCGGGGAGATGCTCCGGCCTGGGCTCGCGCCGAATCACCGAGGTGAAGGGGGAGGTTGCAAATGATGAGCCTGTCGTCGCCGACACTACCCAATTGGCATGCCGGATGATAGTCGTTGAGCCGGACCTTGGGGTTTGTCTCTCCCGAATACTTGGTGAGGTTGGCCGGCCGGGCGGAAACGGAAAGGAAACCGGGCATTACGGATCTCCCGGCCAAGGCGGGGCCCCCGGGATCAAGGCGTCGTCATGGTCCTCATCGCTGCCGTGCACGCCGCCCGGCGCGGCCGACGGTCGCAGCTCGCCCGCGCCCGGCTTCCCCTCCGGCGCCATTGATGATGTTGCGCGCGTCATCGTCGTTGAGGCCGCCGGTTGTCCTAGACGCGCCGCGGATCGGGCGGCCATGACGGATCTTGGTAGACCGAGGCTTCTCGCCGCGGGCGAGGGAGAGCCTCGGCCTCCTCGCCCCTCCTGGGGCCCGGCCGAGAGGCCGAGCTCTTGGCCCGCCGGATGCCAGAAAGAATCTCGATGTAGTCCCGCGTACCTCATTTTGGATCCGTCGTCCCTCTCCGGGGTGGATGGTTCCGTATTGCCTGGGAGGAGGAGGGCCGCTAGGGCGACGCTCGCTTGCACGCCGGAAGACGGGGGATGCTCCCCCTCCTTCATCGTTAACGATCCGTCGGTTGACATCACGGGCACGCCATCGAGCCTAGGGGGCTCGGGTTAGGCGCCACGTGGCGCCTCGCCGAACGCTGTCTATCTTTTGTCGTAGCACAAGACGGCCGTGCTTGAGCTTTTCCCCGAGCTCCCGTGACCGCCGATCGTTGGGTGTTGCAACCCTTCGGGCGTGGTCGCCGGGTCGCCAATCCTCGGAGGACCCATGCGCGTGGGAGTCTGCTGCTCCTGGCCCGTAGGCCGAGACGTGCCGGGGTCCTGAGGCTTGGCGCCCACCGGTGCTGGCCTGGCTGTGTTTCGGGGGTTACGGCCTTGGTCGCCGTCGCCACCTTCGTTGCCGCCGTCGTCGACGTCGTTGATCTCCACATGAAAGCACTCGCGGGTGGGGTCGTATATGTCGTCGGGCTCGTCAGGATCGGGATATCCGAAGCTGAACGCGTATGCCGGAATTAGCCCACGAGGCTCAGTGGCGTCTAGGTATCGCTACAGTGCGTGGGCATCGTGGGACCCGGAGTAGTCCACGCCAGCCCACCTGGTCCCCGATTCCTCGGACTCGGGATAGGGTGTGACCGGCGTGGATGTGACCAGATCGCGGATGTAGCGCAACTGGTGCCTGGGGAGTTCGTCGTAGACTCCCAAGTTGATGGAGACCGACGAAGCGTACGTGGCGGCGGCATTGGCGAGGCCGAACGGAACGGGGGGCGCAGCCTGCGGTGGAGCATGAGGGCGATCTTCATCGCCCAAGTGCAACGCGGCTAGGTCCTCCTCGAGGCTCCCGGCAGCAAGGCCTGTTGAGCGCGACGGGCGCGGGCATTGCGGCGCCTCCCCCGCACTGCCTCGCGAGGGGGTCTCGGTTTCCTCCTCGGAGGTTTCCAGAGCCCTAGGCGGGAGAAGCACCATGTCGCATCGGTATCCGAGAGACATGAACTCTAGGCCCCCAAACCAGATCACGGTGCCCAACTCTGTGGGCCGCGAAGGAAGGAAAGCGGGGCCGGGGCATCCGGGACACCTCATCATGCGGTCATCGGCCATTCCGGAGTTTTGGCGGGAAAGAGAGGGTGAAAAGCACGCACAACTCCCCTACTGGCGCGCCAACCGGCCGGTGCTAGAACTAGCGGTCCTAGCACCAACGAGTAAATTTGTGGTGCGTGTTCCCAACTCCGGAAGGTGTGCAAGATGGACACAAGGGTTTATACTGATTCGGACAATAGAGGGCCCTACATCCAGTGGGGGGAGGAGATCTTGTATTAACTTGCACCGGGGTGCTTGTAGGTAGGGTGTCCAAGCGAGTGGAGAGATGGAGCTGGTCCCAAGTCTCGTGAGTGATTGAGGCAAGTGACAATATTGTGCTTGTGTGTTCCTGCCCGTCTAGGGCTCCCATCTCCCTTTTATAGCCGCAAGGAGAGGATAGGGCTTACGGAGAGTGCTAGTGCACGTGAGGTGGCGGTAGACTTTTTCCTTTTCCGGTCCGAGGCCTCAAAACCTTTCTACCGTCCAGCCCCCGTGGCTTGGAGTAGACGCCGAGAGGCGTAGAGCATGGCCCGGCCCCTGCGTTTTGGGTGCGGCTTTATGGAGTCGTTTCCTCAGTCCTGGCGGTGGAGAGGATGGTCGCCCCTGTAGAGATTGTCAGAGAGGCCGTGGGAGGCATGTCCGAGCCCTGTTGGTTGCTGTAGTTCTGACCCATCCCGAATCCAAGGCTCCGAGGCCCCCGGATCTAGTCACCGCACAGGGAGTCGTTGGCACAAGACGGGAGTGGTTGCCGAGGCAGTCGCTGCCCATCCCGGGCTCAGAAAGCCCAGCGGGACTGTCTGTTTGACCATCTTCCCACCTATCCTAGCTTCCGTACGGAGAGTGACGCCGGATGATGGCCTCTGTCATGGCAGTCGATGTCCCGGGACTCCGGTGATTCGACATGACATGGAGGTTAGGCAAAACAGTGCCCCATAGTGGAGGGCATGGCCCCAAGCGTAGAGGATGACGAAGTCCCCCGCATGGGAGCGAAGTCACGACGTGATAGCCCCCCATCCCTCGCCAAGGCGCGGCCGGGGCCGGGCAGAGGAGCGGGGGCGGTATGCATCATGTCCGAAGACTCTCTGGTTTGACCCGGGAGTGCAATGCGTCCCGTCCGAGGTCTCGGCGCGGGGCTCGGGCGGGACGGAGAGTGGAGAGCCCGTCCGAGGCCCTGGAGTGGGGGCCTCGGACGGGGCGGAGAGTTAGCTCTTGTCCGAGGCTCCGGTGGGGAGGCCTCGGAAGAATCGGAGCGCAGCACGTCGGGCCTCAACGGGCCGTGCTTTTGTTGGGCCGACGCGGTGGTTGTGACTGGTTTTTGCGTTTTTGGGCCTGGTTACATGGCCTGTTTTGGGGTGCCCTTATTTTGGTACCCGACAAGGCCTATTTTGTTTATCATTAAAATTTGCCATGTCAGAGGTTAGTCATACATAGTTTTTTTGACAGCTGTCACAATTATAATACATTACACTTGTTAGCACCCTATCTCATATATTAGAGTCATTTTTGTGCCAAATTGGTACACATATGGCTTTGGTTTTACTTATCATGGTTTTTTTGTACCCATCGTAGTTCACTGAAGATTAGACGTGGTAAACTGCAGCATCAACCAAATAAACCCTTGATTTGTCCATAGGAATTGTTCGTATCGTTGGACTGGTCATTTGCCGCCGTCAAAAAGCTAAAGGAGATTGCCAACAATTCAGGCAGTGTAAAGTTCCTTTGTGAGTTTTTTTGAAGTTTGTGTGTGTGCATAGCTCCCATGTCTCGGCGGAAAGAGGCGCTCAGACACAAAGGCAGTCCGGCAAACTCCTTTGCACACCGAAAACCGGGCGGGCTTGGCAGCTGCAGCATGAGCGGCACGCGGGCGGTCAAGGGTTGCGCGGCCGGCGTGCAGACGGCGATAGCGAAGTATCGGCGCCCCGGAGTCCGAGGAAAAGGCGGCCGGGAAAGCCCGGTTTGCTGCGCTGCGCCCGCTCGGTAGCTAGTGCGAACCCGTCCATCGCCCATCGCGCAACTCCATCTCCTCTCATCCATCCAAACCACCTCGAATTCCTCGGGTCCGAGGGGCCCAAAATCGAGCGCCACGCAGGCATGAGGGCCAGGGGCCCGGTCCCTGCGGCCTTCACCCTTGCGGCATTGCTGCTGGTGCCGGTACAGACGATTCCTACAGAGGGAAAAGGACCAAAGGAATGAGGGAAGGATCGCGGCGCCAAGTTCGATGGATGAAAAGATCGCCTCTGTCGTCGTATAACGACGTGCCCATGGAATGGAATGAAAGCAGTGGAATTTCCTCGTGGACCGCAGCGGCCCGTCGATTTTCCTTGCTCCGTGGCGCCCGTGACTCGCTACTAGTGCAGACAGCCTGACAGCATGTTAATGGAAGGAAAACCTTTCAGATCAGAATATTGGGTAAAAATACAGGTTACTGACGGACGGACGGACGATTAGCTTACCGCGGTTACTGGTAATGGGTTCCATCATTAGGTTCGACAGTATATAAGGGGAGGATCCAGCACCTAGGGAAAGTAGGATGCGGCAATTTATTATATAATTATATAATGATTTTGCTGAACGGAACGCGATGGCAATCATCGTGATTCATGCCCACATGTAGATGAAATATTTTGCCACGAAAGATGAGATGTACTACAGTAGTATGCATGCGCTAACACAAGAAGGTTGTGGGCGCGGATAAAAGGGACAAAAGGAAGAGTGGTACTGGCCGCCGGATGCAGAAAGACTGAAAGGGATGTATGTTAGCCGATCACTGCTCGGCCGTCCCGGGGGAGGGGAGCACGGAGCACGAAGCCATCGAAAAACAAAAGCAAAGCCCAGCCCGCGCCAGCCCAACCCCACTTCCGTCCTACTACGGTACAGTACGCCCACTGTCTCTTCTTGTGTGAAAAAAGAGACAAACTGGACCTGCCTCTCTCTCTTTATCTGAAAAAGGAGACACAGGCGCAGATGAGTCGGGATGAAAAAGAAAAGAAAAGAGCATGCCACCGATCAGATAGACGAGAGGGACGAGAAAGCCACTTTGCATCGGAGTCCAGTCTACCTCATTCTATACTTCGCTACGCTGAACAGTTGAGCTTGAAAAAAACCAACAGAAAAGAGAAAGCAACTTGCGTCCACGCGAGAAACTGCAATGCCACTCTCTCTTCCACTAAAACCACAGGTATCCAAATGGAAGAACTCCACCACGTCTAGGAGGAGGCTAGGAGTCAGGACTAGTAGGACTACACTTGACTGAGTACAAGGACATCACAACAAGAGGAGGGCGGAGAGGGACACACGCTACTATTGATTGTAGCATAGCTGCTGCTGACAAGTGAGCGGCGGTGTGGTGTGCCTGTGCCACAGTCACAGTCACAGCACAGCAATGCGGGCGGGGGCATACACGGTGCACCAGTCGCTCACCGCCGAGGCGGCCGCGGTGCTCAAGCTCTCGCTGGGCCTGGCGCGCCGCCGCGGCCACGCGCAGGTCACGCCGCTGCACGTCGCCTACACACTGCTCGGCGCCTCGGAGCCGCCGCCGTCGTCCTTCGTCACCACCACCGTCGCTGCCTCCACGCCGGCCTACGGCCTCCTCATGCGCGCCTGCGCCAGGTCCCGCTCCCTGCAGACCCATCCGGCGCAGTGCCGGGCGCTGGAGCTCTGCTTCAACGTCGCGCTTCAACCGCCTGCCCACGGCCAATGCGGGGCTGGGCTCCTCGCCCTCCACTTCCTTCGCGGCGTCGCTCCTCCAGCACCCCAGCCCGACGCTGTCCAACGCGCTCGTGGCCGCGCTCAAGCGCGCGCAGGCCAACCAGCGCCGCGGCTGCGTCGAGCTGCAGACCCAGCAGCCGTCGCTGCCAGGCCCGCAACCCACCTCTGCGCAGCAGGAGCAGCAGCAGCCGATGCTCACGATCAAGGTCGAGCTAGACCAGCTCATCATCTCCATCCTCGACGACCCCAGCGTGAGCCGGGTCATGCGGGAGGCCGGCTTCTCCAGTGCCGCCGTCAAGACCAGCCTCGAGGAGGAGAGCGCCGCCATGCTGCTTGGCCTCGGCAACGGCAACCACCACGGCTCCTCGACGCCGTCGTCCTCCCCTGCTCCTCCAGCCGCGGCCGGAGTACCGCCTCAGTTCTTCCTGCTGGAGCCTTACGGAGGCTTATTCCCTGCGCACGCCAGTGCCAGCGGCGCGTTGTGGGCAGCGCCCTTCTTGCCCGACGTCCAGTCCGAGCCCCCGTGCAGGGCGGAGGAAGACGTGAGAGCGATCTTGGAGGTGATGACGCGGCGCCAGGGGAGGCGAGCCAACCCCGTGGTCGTCGGCGACTCCGTGTCCGTTGCCGAGGCGTCCGTCGCTGAGCTGATGCGGCGGATGGAGCGAGGCGACGGCGTCCCCGACGAGGTGCGCGGCGCCCGCGTCCTCCGGCTCCACCTCCTCCCACGTCCACGTCCGGCTCATGACCCGCGCCGACGTGGACGCGTGGGTGGCCGACCTGCGCCGCAGCGTCGGCGCCGCCACCGGAACCGACAACACGGGTGCAGGCCTCGTCATCTACGTCGGCGACATGCGCTGGGCCGTCGACAGCAACGACGACGACGCCCGCGGCCTGGCGGCATCATCCGGCTTCAGCCCCGCTGCGCACCTGGCCGCAGAGCTCGCCGGCCTCCTCGGCGAGCTCCGCCTCCGCGCCGCGTGGCACGGCGGGCGCGCCTGGCTGGTGGCGGCAGCGAGCTACCGGACCTTCATGCGGTGCCAACGGTCGTCTCTGGAGGTGACGTGGGACCTGCAGCCGGTGTCCGTCCCCGCTGGCGCTGGCGGCGGCCTCGACCTGGGGCTCGGCCCTCGCGCTGCAACTGCAAGAACTGCAAGGTGACAGAGCATTAGCCACGCTGCCCCTACTGTTCTTTGTTTCGTACAGTACGCTTTGCTTTTCTTTTGATTCACTTTGCTGTGACTGATGTGTTGCTGTCGGCTGTCATTTCCATGTCCTGCTCTCTTTTGGTTTGGTCCGTTCTGTTTGGAGTTTGGACTGCACTGGTGCACATACAGTATACAGTATACTAGTACTACTGCTGGTACTGTAGAGTCCTAGACGGGGATACCACTGAAATGTTTAGAGAGTAGACAAAACACACTATTCGTGTCGATTAAACTTTTTTTTAAAATAGAGCTAGATTCGTAGAAAACATATTAGCAATACTTATATATCTAAATAAGGTATCTAATAATACATCTAATAATATTGATTATGTAACATAAATATTAATATTTTTATATATATTTGGTTATTATAAAACTATGTATATTTGATTACTCTGGAATAAGAACAGATAAGAAAATACTGATGGTGTAGCTGCTAGGACATGTTCTCGTTTTAACATTACCTTAGAGCATCTCCAACGGTTTTGTAAATGAGCTTTGCATTCTTGTTTTTGCAAAAAAAAGTCTATAAACGTCTATCCAACGGTTTTGTAAATGGACTTTGCATTTTTTGTTAACTTGGCAAAAAGCAGGGAAGGACTTGTATATATGCACACCACGTCCCGCTTGGTATTGCCGACGCCGCGCTTATTTCCCTCCCAGCGTGTGGTTCCGTCTGCCGCCGCGCCCAGAATTTCCTTTTTTGCCAAGTGATAATGCAAAACCGTTGGAGATTGACTCTTTGGACCTTTGCCATATTCATTTGAGACTTGGCAAACTCTCAATCTTTGCTAAAAAAATATGCAAAACTATTGGAGATGCTCTTAGCAGGATTCGGGATCTCCAATTGAAAGAATCTGCTTTCACAAGTCGTATTTATCCTACTAAACTGTAGTTTATAAAATATATATCTTGCCGCCTACTGTTTCTTCTTTTGTTATGAAAAAATACTACCATATGCAACACCGAAGCGTAATAGCTGCAGAATCTGATGTTCTTCCTGTCTGCTGTCTTCTATTAGCAGCCCGGCTGACGGCATAGCTGCCCAACCTGCTGAGTTTCCTCTGCTGGATCTTGCCCCAAACAAGAGGATGGCGTGCCAATGCCAACCCTATGCGCTGAATGCTCCAAGTACTACGAGAATGAAGCATCGGTTGTGAGAGCAAACGCAGCAGGCACCAATCTCGCGCTGACCTTCTTCCCTGGCTGGCCGCAGGCAGATGAGCCCCCGACGTCGCACAAGGTCAGTAATAATAAACAGAAACAAACACACACGCACACACTGACTAGCAAGTGAATATGTTAATGATGCCATCCATATTCAAGGACATTTTTCGATCGCATCGTTTGGTTGATGCAGGATGATCTGATGGAGCTGAAGAGGAAATGGAGTCGACTCTGCCAGAGGGTTCACTCGCAGTCGTCGCGCTGGAACCAATCGACTCGTCCGTGCAAGTGCAATAATGCAGCCACCTCTAGCAAAAGCAATAGCAACCCAGGGCTGTGCTTAAGCTTTGAGGAGGCTCCCACCTTTCATGGCAGAAGCAAGATCAAGAACCAGGAGGTCAAGACCACCCTGAGCCTCCTCCCGGACTCCGTCGTGACATCCGAGGAGGTCCACCGCCATGGGTGCGAGGGCATGGACGAGGCCAGGCCGGCGGCGCAGGAACCAGACGTGACGGCGGCATCTAAACCCATCGACATGAAGAGCGTCCCATGGTTATCGACCTGCGAGCTGCTGCCGTCCGCCGGCGATCTCAAGAGAAAGGCCGAGGGCGTCGTCGTCCGGATTGCGAGCGAGTCCAAGCGCTGGAAGGGCTGTGGCGGTGGCTTTGACCTGAATCTACGCGCTGACGAGGATGGTGGTGGCGGTGGCAGCAGTGAAGACGAGCTCGTTCCGAGCGACTTAACAAACGACGGTGAAGCCAGTGGTGATGTGACTGACAGCCTCGATAGCCATTGCCAGGCTGCTGTCACCTTCGATCACTGAGTGGTTGCTGTATACATGGCACGAGTGCTGGAGATGGAGGAGGTAAACGAACGTTTGCTGCTTGCAACTCCAACTTCAGAATTATTGGCGGGAATGCGGAGAGGGAAAGGAGGGGCGGAAATATATGAGTCTGGCGGCATGCATGTGGGCTGATGGGCTCTTTGGGCTCCCAATTTTTGTTCAGCTATAATGTGGATTATTATGTGTCAAACCATCAACTCTCGACATGTAGGTAAGTAGGTTCAACACTTCAAAGTCAAGTTTCCTACCACTACGCGATGCGCATGCATGTTCTTCTTTGGCAGTTTGGTCTGAATGTAATAGCAACTACTTCAAATTCATGGTTTGAAGAACTCCAAAACAAGGAAAAACACACAAGAAAAATCCTAATATATGGTAGTGAAATATCATTAAATTGCAACGATGACCAATTCCGCTAAAAACTTTCAATACACGGAAATTTGCATGAATCTGAAGAGAACAAAGGCCACATCGGACTATCGGAGTTATGGCAAATAATGTTGGTTTGTGTCGATAAATCTTCGGCGCACCTGGCTCCCGGACGTCCGGCCCAACATCCTGTCCGGACACGGCTCCTGACCGTAGGATACGATCCACCTGTCCGTCCGATCCCAAACCGAAAACAGACACGACGAGCTCCACCAATCGCTCCCCATCGTTCCGCCGGACGCCAGGTGCGCATGGCGGCCTTTCCCAGCGCAGGAGCATGAGGCCTCGCCGCGGCTCCTTCCCCCCGCCCGCACCGCCAACCCCCCGCCGCTCCGCTAGCCCCCATAGCGACGACAGCCCCTACCGTGACGCCAGCCCCCCACCGCGACGCCAGCCCTGCGGGGCCCTGTTGCCCTCCTCCGCAACCCCATCTTACCTATCACTCACCGGTCCACCATGTCTCGGCTGCTCTCCAACGTCGAATTCCCCGGGGCATCCTCCTCCGTCGATTGTTGAGGGGCGCGAGGCAGATCTGTTCTCACAAGGATGCAAGGATTGCTTGAGCAGTACCATGGGCAAGGAGGTGCTGATGATGAACGCTTCTTCTTCTTCAAGACAGCATGTAAGATGAACCCTGCAATTTTTCTTCAATTATGTTGTTGCAAACTGCAAATCTCTGAACTTTGGCTATTTTCATCCATACTTTTTGTAGTAGAAGATCTGTTTTACTATGCAACATATTTTACATTACTTATGAAACATGTTCCAGAATGTATCGAAACATATAAATTCTAGGCACTTATGTATACCATGACTAGATGCTTGTTTTAGAACGACAAAATGTGAATTAACCCAAAATTGCTACACTCTGAAATGTGCAGGAGGGCTCATTTGATGGGAGAGATATCACCACTGGACATCATATTGCTGCAACTTCAAGCACCAACATGGTCACTGTTGTATCACAAGTATGTTTTCGGACCCATATTCGAACCTGAATAAATGCATTTCCTTCAAAATATACCAAAATACATATGTGCTTTTTGATTGCATCTGTAATTTGACCATATATTTTGTGAATGCAACAGGGTTCAATTGACCTAAATCTTGACCAGAGATTGTCTCATGAGAATCAAGGTCAGCCATTTGAGGTTGTCTCTCCAGAAGAAGAGGAGTATGTTGAGGTCGATATACATGGTGATGAGGTGGTTTATGAAGAAGAGGAGGATGTTGTGAGTTCCCAACCGATTGAACCATATGAAGGGCAGGAGTTTGATACGGTAGATGAGGCAAGAAAAGTGTACAATGACTATGCCTTCAAAATGGGCTTTAGCATAAGGGTAGCTTCATCTAGAAACGCCCAAGTGACCAAGGAGCTCATAAGGAAGGAGTTTGAGTGCTCGCATGCAAGGGTTGCCGCTGGTTGAAGTGAGGGAAGTGCAACAAGTCTAGGTAGTGCAACCAAGAATGCTTCATCACCGCAAAGATCGAAGAAGAAAAAGTGCAACATTTGTCATTACTACCGCAACAAGAAAGTGAAGCACTCGAAAAAGCCGATCGTAAGGCACACATAGCTATTGGTTTGCGTGATGGAAAGTGGAGAATTGTAAAGCTTCAAGAGAGCACACTCACCCTCTTGTGAAGATAAAGAGAAGGGTGCAAAAGCCGAGATCTCACGTAAAGATAACATGGGCGCATTACGAGTCGTTATAGACTTTGCACCACCGAAACATCCCCACGATGCAGATTATGGCGGTGCTAGCAGACCTTCATGGAGGCCTGGAAAATCTTACATTCAACAAAGAAGGATGTATCAAACATGAGGACACATTTGAGGGCGGGAGTTAGGTACGTAGACATGGATGCCGCCCCCGAGTACTTTCAAAAGTTGCAAGTCGAAAGCCCCAGTTTCTTCTACGCTTATCAAGCTAGATGATGGGAACACCATGAGGGGATTGTTTTGGGTCGATGGCAGATCAAGGGAGCTGTATAAGTGTTTCAGGGATTGTATTTTTTTGACATGACCTTGCACTAACAGATATAACATGCCGATTCGCCCCAATTGTTGGGATAAACAATCATACCCAAAGCATGCTTCTTGGCTATGCTCTACTTCCGCATGAAACTATGAAACCTTTGTGTGGGTGTTAGAAACACTAAAGGATGCAATGGGAGGTTTGGCGCCGACGAACATCATGACCGACCGTGACAAGGCCATGAAAGCTGCAATAGAAGTGGTATTCCCCAGAATAACACATAGGTCTTTGCAAGTTTCACGTGCTCGGCAAAGGCGTGTGAGAAGTTTGCTTGATTGATAAACAAGAGTGATGATTTTGCAAAAAGAGTTTGAATATTGCATCATCTTCACCGAAACTCCGAAGGAGTTTGAAACTTTGTAGCGTAAAACTTGAGGAGAAGCATAGTTTGTATGGCAACGAACACTTCCAAAATATGTCTTCAACCAAGTCTATGTGGGCGCCCGTGATATTTCAAGAAGTGTTTCTACCCTTTCACCAAAGACAACCGACGATTTGAGAGTATGAATTCCTTATTCAAGAAAATGGTTCACCAAGAGAATTCAAGATCGCAATTCCTAAAAACAGTATGAGTACATAATTGAAACAAGGATTGAGGAGACCCGAGAAGCAACCAAAGGTGAGATAACAGATCCACCATTATGGGGAGGTTCAAAGTTGAGAAGCAAGCTTCAAAATTCTACACCGGAAGTGTTTTCTTCAAGTTTCGGGGAGCTACTACGTGATTCAACGGCATTGACCATAGGTGCGATTGATACAAGCAATGGTGAAATGGCAAAGTGAAGGTAAGATTTACATTCAAACCGCATTGACCATTCATGTTAATTAGTGTTGTTTTAGACCGCAAATCTGCATACCATTTATAGCAGATGCCTGTTTGTAGTTTCTGATTTTAAATTACTTTGAAACATGTGTTACATTACTTACGAAACATGAACCGTAATGAATTGCAACAAGAATTTCGGTGCCTATATTTGTAGTTTCGATTCTAAATTATACAATATTGCATGTGTAATCCAGGTGTTGAAGCGAATATACATTGATGGTGAGGAGACATTGAAAACATATAATGTTGTTGCGAATCGGGAGTCCGAAACATACACATGTTGTTGCAGCATGTTTGAGCAAGATGGCCTCCTATGTCCCCACATCCTCAAAGTCTTTACCACACTTGATGTGCAACAAATACCATCAAAGTACTTGTTGCGTAGGTGGTCAGAAGAAGCAACGTTAAGAGTTCCTCAACATTTATCAGGCCCTGAACCAATATTTGGTGTTCCACCGACCAACAAGCTCAGATACAATGCCTTGTGCAGGAAGATGACACAGCTTGCAGCTGATGCCTGTGTGGGTCCAGAACAGTACAAGGAATGTTCACAAGGTGTTGATCAGCTCATGGAAAAGGTGAAAGCAACCACAAAAGCACTAATTTCACAGCAAAGTCAAGCACCAAATGTAGGCGGAAGTAAAAAGGGGGTGGATGAAGGGGTGAAGAAAACCAAGTTCAAGAACCCTCCCAAGCAAAAGATCCAAAGGGAAGGCCCAAGGAAAAGGTGGATCGTTTGAAGAGCGTTGTTCGGCAAGCGAAGGAAAAGGCATTCAAGAAGACTAAGGCCAAGGCAAGGAAGACGAAAGGAAAAGACACTTGCTTGATATGCCATGAAGAAGGGCATTTCGTAGAGACTTTCAAGTTTATAGCAGCAGCAAAGCTGATACTGAAAGATACTGAGTTGAAGCTATAGATGCATATAGGCACATTGTAATGCACATCTAACTTAATTATTGGTCACAATTCAGTTAATTATTGGTCACAATTCAGATTTAAGAACTAAAAGCTTCTTTTTGTTTTAACACCTCGTTCACCTTTGTTTAAGTACCTTTTTCCTTATTATATATATGTTCATTGTTTATTCTACATTGGCTGTAATTATGTCGCCTTTTTATTTTCTATATACAAGGCCACCTTTTGTTCAAATATCGGACTTCCATGTTACGTATGATGAGTTCTACGAGTCTTTCAAGTCAAGGGGATTGGTTGGTACCCATGTAATGGCCTTGTGGACTTACCAGTTCAATCTTGACCAACGTGATTTATTTCAAATGAACAAAGAAAAGTTAGCAAATTTTGTTTCCCCCGTGTCCACGGTAATGATACAATGCCTTTGATTTTCCATTTCAAACTCACTTTCTAGAACTCATCTTTCATTTAACTCTTCCCCTTTCCCCTTTTCCACCTTTTCCATGTGTGCTTGACAGGACTACCTGGGTGTTGATCCAGCTTGTTTCAACCATCATGATACATGCATGAAACTTTACACCAAGATAAACCTAACATGGACTCTGGCCAAGCTCGATCTGGTACGTGACCTCTATATAGATGGTTTGGTTTCAATGAAATACGATTAACGAAGCAAGGACACTTGGATTAACGGGCAAAACCACTGTTGTTACATCCGTAATGTACTTCTGCAACATCAGATTTTAGCAATTGTTACATTTGAGTGTGTGGTCATACACCAACAAAGTCTCTATAATGCTACATCTGTAATGTACTTTTGCAACATCAAATTTTAGCAATTGTTACATTTGAGGACATGGGTATGCACCAACAGAATTTCCATAATGTCATATTTGTAATCAACTTGTGCAGCAACATATTTCTATACTGTCACCAGCAGTAGAGTTTATTACATAACATTGCAAGGGTAGATGAACATAACAGTATGTTTATCATTCTCATACGGCCTTATAATGAACGAAACAAGACTCCACATATTGTTTACATATTTACAACTCCTGGGTTACATAAAGAGACTGTAAAAACTACAATAGCATTTCATCAACAAGTCAGGTCTCTCATGACGCCTCCTGGGCATTGTACTTCTTCACAAAGTCCTCTACATCAACTGTATTCCGTTCTGATAGAAGGAGCAGTGAAGCAGCATGCATCCTATACTCTAGCACCGGACCCTGGAAGGTTGAAAAAAGAGGAAAAAAGGAGAGAAAAATCTGAGCAAGCACATTTAGATACAAAAATAGAAGTTGCAATAAGAAAATTATAGAATTGAAACACATACTTCCTCAAGTGATGACCTCATCTTCTTGCCATTCCATGAGTCCATATAATTCATTCATAGATCCCACAATCACACCTTGGAAAAAAGAAGAATAGAAAGATGTAACATTATAGTCATTAGGCGATAACGACAAGGGAAATACAAAATTGAAACGAAACATACAAATTCTTTTGCATAGGATAGCCAGCAGAGAAGATCCATTCAAAATGAGACACATCAGTTTTGAGAATCCCACCTTTCTGTGTGGTTGCTGCAAAATTATGAATCTAAAAACAATGAAACAAACAAGGAATACATGTGCAACATATAATCAGGAGCTAATTCAACAATTGAGGAATGAATGTGCAACATCTAAAAGTAAAAGCTGTTCGAAAACACACAAAAGCATATCATACAGCAAGAAAGGCACTCACCAAGTTCTCGGCACGCTTTGAGACATAAGGTATCCTTAGAACCATTCAAAGAATTGAAGAAGGCAATTTGTTTCATGAACATGTTTACACAAAGAAGCACCCAATGATCCTCAAATAGGATTGGAAAGAACATCTGCATAGTATGTTGTAATTTTGATTACTTCCAACCATTAATCTAAGTGTAATTTGCTTCGTTAATCGTATTTCATTGAAACCAAACCATCTATATAGAGGTCACGTACCAGATCGAGCTTGGCCAGAGTCCATGTTAGGTTTATCTTGGTGTAAAGTTTCATGCATGTATCATGATGATTGAAACAAGCTGGATCAACACCCAGGTAGTCCTGTCAAGCACACATGGAAAAGGTGGAAAAGGGAAAAGGGGAAGAGTTAAATGAAAGATGAGTTCCAGAAAGTGAGTTTGAAATGGAAAATCAAAGGCATTGTATCGTTACCGTGGACACGGGGCGGGGGGAGCAAAATTTGCTAACTTTTTCTTTGTTCATTTGAAATAAATCACGTTGGTCAAGATTGAACTGGTAAGTCCACAAGGCCATTACATGGGTACCAACCAATGACTTGAAAGACTCATAGAACTCATCATACGTAACATGGAAGTCCGATATTTGAACGAAAGGTGGCCTTGTATATAGAAAATAAAAGGCGATATAATTACAGCCAATGTAGAATAAACAATAAACATATATAATAAGGAAAAGTACTTAAACAAAGGTGAACGAGGTGTTAAAACAAAAAGAAGCTTGTTTCAACAGTTGAAAAATACACTTGCAACAATTGAAGAAAGATTTTACAACAGCTACTTGAACACATATGAATGAAGTAGAGCTACAATTTTAATAGAAAAAAGGAAGACTAGAGGTGACAAAGAAGCAAAGCTAAGTGATCACTTCAACATATATGAATCAGGGAATCCTAAAGCGACAGATAAGCAAACCTAATGCAACAGATGAGCATTCCTAATGCAATAGATGAGAAAACAGAATGCAACAGGGCATAAGTGCAGGACAGGTTAAAGTGAGAAAAAGAGGGGGGCCTCACGATTGCCTTCCCCTTGTATCTTGAATCCTTGCTTGAAAGCTCTTTTAGCCAAAAAACCTGTCCCAACTTTCTTTGGCATCTTGAGGAACCTTGAGTCTTTTTGGCTTTGGCCCAGGGTTAAGGTTAATTGCTTTCCTCTTCGCTCTATTCCTTTTGTCAATTGTGCTTGGGCCTGTTTCTATGTCCACGGAAGCCTCACTGGTTGTGTCCCTGGACACAAAAAGGAAAAAAATAGGTCTGTCAGACAAAGAAACCTCATTTGAACCCATACAATGAGATGGATGAATAATGAGAGTACTTACCAGTAGGTGTAGAGCTTCTGGATCCTCCTACACACATAAATTCAAACTCTGGATCATCTTGATTGAATAAGTCAA